>CM066318.1:24834878-26034878 GCA_033807775.1 Saussurea involucrata
TAAATACTTATGGTTGGAAACTTGTGGATCTAGGTTTTGGAAGATTTAGACTAAAGGATCCGGGTTGCATCAAAGGAGCTTACGTTGGGGGAAATTCTAGATTTAGCTTAAATCTAGTGAGGTGAGTTCAAGTTGATTTGGGAAAACTTTGTGCATGCCAAAAATGTTATTTTCCAAATATTTGTGTGTTTTACTTGGAAATATCAATGGTTGAGTTAATGGAATAGTTGAACTCTTTTGAAATGGTTATCTTCAAAAATGTTGTAAAACAACCATATTTGGGGCTTTTGGATATTTTGATGTGTAGAAATCATAATATGTCATTAAAGGATTAATTGCTCAAAATCATATTTTGTTCACTTTCTTTCTCGTTTGGAGTATTTTGGTCGATTTTGGTTATGTTTAGTTGAAGTGTTCTTCTCCTTCTTCATTTATGAAGATTAGGGCTTGATGTATTTGAGATTTTGGGTTCTAAATGTTTGGGGAATGATTCTACGTATTTGAGGATAAATACTTATGGTTGGAAACTTGTGGATCTAGGTTTTGGAAGATTTAGCCTAAAGGATCCGGGTTGCATCAAAGAAGCTTACGTTGGGAGAAATTCTAGATTTAGCTTAAATCTAGCGAGGTGAGTTCAAGTTAATTTGTGAAAACTTTGTGCATGCCAAAAATGTCGTTTTCCAAATATTTGTTTGTTTTACTTGAAAATATCAATGGTTTAGTTAATGGAATAGTTTAACTCTTTTGAAATGGTTATCTTCATAAATGTTGTAAAACAACCATATTTGGGGCTTTTGGATATTTTGATGTGTAGAAATCATAATATGTCATTAAAGGATTAATTGCTCAAGATCATATTTTGTTCACTTTCTTTCTCGTTTGGAGTATTGTGGTCGATTTTGGTTATGTTTAGTTGAAGTGTTCTTCTCCTTCTTCATTTATGAAGATTAGGGCTTGATGTATTTGAGATTTTGGGTTCTAAATGTTTGGGGAATGATTCTACGTATTTGAGGATAAATACTTATGGTTGGAAACTTGTGGATCTAGGTTTTGGAAAATTTTGGCCTAAAGGATCCGGGTTGCAACAAAGGAGATTACGTTGGGAGAAATTCTAGATTTAGCTTAAATCTAGCGAGGTGAGTTCAAGTTGATTTGTGAAAACTTTGTGCATGCCAAAAATGTTGTTTTCCAAATATTTGTGTGTTTACTTGAAAATATCAATGGTTGAGTTAATGGAAGAGTTTAACTCTTTAGAAATGGTTATCTTCATAAATGTTTTAAAACAACCATATTTGGGGCTTTTGGATATTTTGATGTGTAGAAATCATAATATGTCATTAAAGGATTAATTGCTCAAGATCATATTTTGTTCATTTTCTTTCTCGTTTGGAGTATTGTGGTCGATTTTGGTTATGTTTAGTTGAAGTGTTCTTCTCCTTCTTCATTTATGAAGATTAGGGCTTGATGTATTTGAGATTTTGGGTTCTAAATGTTTGGGGAATGATTCTAAGTATTTGAGGATAAATACTTATGGTTGGAAACTTGTGGATCTAGGTTTTGGAAGATTTGGCCTAAAGGAGCTTACGTTGGGAGAAATTCTAGATTTAGCTTAAATCTAGCGAGGTGAGTTCAAGTTGACTTGTAAAAACTTTGTGCATGCCAAAAATGTTATTTTCCAAATATTTGTGTGTTTTACTTGAAAATATCAATGGTTGAGTTAATGGAATAGTTTAACTCTTTTGAAATGGTTATCTTCATAAATGTTGTAACACAACCATATTTGGGGCTTTTGGATATTTTGATGTGTAGAATTCATAATATGTCATTAAAGGATTAATTGCTCAAGATCATATTTTGTTCACTTTTTTTCTCGTTTGGAGTATTGTCGACGATTTTGGTTATGTTTAGTTGAAGTGTTCTTCTCCTTCTTCATTTATGAAGATTAGGGCTTGATGTATTTGAGATTTTGGGTTCTAAATGTTTGGGGAATGATTCTACATATTTGAGGATAAATACTTATGGTTGAAAACTTGTGAATTAGGTTTTGGAAGATTTGGCCTAAAGGATCCGGGTTGCATCAAAGGAGCTTACGTTGGGAGAAATTATAGATTTAGCTTAAATCTAGCGAGGTGAGTTCAAGTTGACTTGTAAAAACTTTGTGCATGCCAAAAATGTTGTTTTCCAAATATTTGTGTGTTTTACTTGAAAATATCAATGGTTGAGTTAATGGAATAGTTTAACCCTTTTGAAATGGTTATCTTCATAAATGTTGTAAAACAACCATATTTGGGGCTTTTGGATATTTTGATGTTTAGAAATCATAATATGTCATTAAAGGATTAATTGCTCAAAATCATATTTGTTCACTTTCTTTCTCGTTTGGAGTATTGTGGACGATTTTGGTTATGTTTAGTTGAAGTGTTCTTCTCCTTCTTCATTTATGAAGATTAGGGCTTGATGTATTTGAGATTTTGGGTTCTAAATGTTTGGGGAATGATTCTACGTATTTGAGGATAAATACTTATGGTTGGAAACTTGTGGATCTAGGTTTTGGAAGATTTAGCCTAAAGGATCCGGGTTGCATCAAAGAAGCTTACGTTGGGAGAAATTCTAGATTTAGCTTAAATCTAGCGAGGTGAGTTCAAGTTAATTTGTGAAAACTTTGTGCATGCCAAAAATGTCGTTTTCCAAATATTTGTTTGTTTTACTTGAAAATATCAATGGTTTAGTTAATGGAATAGTTTAACTCTTTTGAAATGGTTATCTTCATAAATGTTGTAAAACAACCATATTTGGTGCTTTTGGATATTTTGATGTGTAGAAATCATAATATGTCATTAAAGGATTAATTGCTCAAGATCATATTTTGTTCACTTTCTTTCTCGTTTGGAGTATTGTGGTCGATTTTGGTTATGTTTAGTTGAAGTGTTCTTCTCCTTCTTCATTTATGAAGATTAGGGCTTGATGTATTTGAGATTTTGGGTTCTAAATGTTTGGGGAATGATTCTACGTATTTGAGGATAAATACTTATGGTTGGAAACTTGTGGATCTAGGTTTTGGAAAATTTTGGCCTAAAGGATCCGGGTTGCAACAAAGGAGATTACGTTGGGAGAAATTATAGATTTAGCTTAAATCTAGCGAGGTGGGTTCAAGTTGATTTGTGAAAACTTTGTGCATGCCAAAAATGTCGTTTTCCAAATATTTGTTTGTTTTACTTGAAAATATCAATGGTTTAGTTAATGGAATAGTTTAACTCTTTTGAAATGGTTATCTTCATAAATGTTGTAAAACAACCATATTTGGTGCTTTTGGATATTTTGATGTGTAGAAATCATAATATGTCATTAAAGGATTAATTGCTCAAGATCATATTTTGTTCACTTTCTTTCTCGTTTGGAGTATTGTGGTCGATTTTGGTTATGTTTAGTTGAAGTGTTCTTCTCCTTCTTCATTTATGAAGATTAGGGCTTGATGTATTTGAGATTTTGGGTTCTAAATGTTTGGGGAATGATTCTACGTATTTGAGGATAAATACTTATGGTTGGAAACTTGTGGATCTAGGTTTTAGAAGATTTGGCCTAAAGGATCCGGGTTGCATCAAAGGAGCTTACGTTGGGAGAAATTCTAGATTTAGCTTAAATCTAGCGAGGTGGGTTCAAGTTGATTTGTGAAAACTTTGTGCATGCCAAAAATGTTATTTTCCAAATATTTGTGTGTTTTACTTGGAAATATCAATGGTTGAGTTAATGGAATAGTTGAACTCTTTTGAAATGGTTATCTTCAAAAATGTTGTAAAACAACCATATTTGGGGCTTTTGGATATTTTGATGTGTAGAAATCATAATATGTCATTAAAGGATTAATTGCTCAAGATCATATTTTGTTCACTTTCTTTCTCGTTTGGAGTATTTTGGTCGATTTTGGTTATGTTTAGTTGAAGTGTTCTTCTCCTTCTTCATTTATGAAGATTAGGGCTTGATGTATTTGAGATTTTGGGTTCTAAATGTTTGGGGAATGATTCTACGTATTTGAGGATAAATACTTATGGTTGGAAACTTGTGGATCTAGGTTTTGGAAGATTTAGCCTAAAGGATCCGGGTTGCATCAAAGAAGCTTACGTTGGGAGAAATTCTAGATTTAGCTTAAATCTAGCGAGGTGAGTTCAAGTTAATTTGTGAAAACTTTGTGCATGCCAAAAATGTCGTTTTCCAAATATTTGTTTGTTTTACTTGAAAATATCAATGGTTTAGTTAATGGAATAGTTTAACTCTTTTGAAATGGTTATCTTCATAAATGTTGTAAAACAACCATATTTGGGGCTTTTGGATATTTTGATGTGTAGAAATCATAATATGTCATTAAAGGATTAATTGCTCAAGATCATATTTTGTTCACTTTCTTTCTCGTTTGGAGTATTGTGGTCGATTTTGGTTATGTTTAGTTGAAGTGTTCTTCTCCTTCTTCATTTATGAAGATTAGGGCTTGATGTATTTGAGATTTTGGGTTCTAAATGTTTGGGGAATGATTCTACGTATTTGAGGATAAATACTTATGGTTGGAAACTTGTGGATCTAGGTTTTGGAAAATTTTGGCCTAAAGGATCCGGGTTGCAACAAAGGAGATTACGTTGGGAGAAATTCTAGATTTAGCTTAAATCTAGCGAGGTGAGTTCAAGTTGATTTGTGAAAACTTTGTGCATGCCAAAAATGTTGTTTTCCAAATATTTGTGTGTTTACTTGAAAATATCAATGGTTGAGTTAATGGAAGAGTTTAACTCTTTAGAAATGGTTATCTTCATAAATGTTTTAAAACAACCATATTTGGGGCTTTTGGATATTTTGATGTGTAGAAATCATAATATGTCATTAAAGGATTAATTGCTCAAGATCATATTTTGTTCATTTTCTTTCTCGTTTGGAGTATTGTGGTCGATTTTGGTTATGTTTAGTTGAAGTGTTCTTCTCCTTCTTCATTTATGAAGATTAGGGCTTGATGTATTTGAGATTTTGGGTTCTAAATGTTTGGGGAATGATTCTAAGTATTTGAGGATAAATACTTATGGTTGGAAACTTGTGGATCTAGGTTTTGGAAGATTTGGCCTAAAGGAGCTTACGTTGGGAGAAATTCTAGATTTAGCTTAAATCTAGCGAGGTGAGTTCAAGTTGACTTGTAAAAACTTTGTGCATGCCAAAAATGTTATTTTCCAAATATTTGTGTGTTTTACTTGAAAATATCAATGGTTGAGTTAATGGAATAGTTTAACTCTTTTGAAATGGTTATCTTCATAAATGTTGTAACACAACCATATTTGGGGCTTTTGGATATTTTGATGTGTAGAATTCATAATATGTCATTAAAGGATTAATTGCTCAAGATCATATTTTGTTCACTTTTTTTCTCGTTTGGAGTATTGTCGACGATTTTGGTTATGTTTAGTTGAAGTGTTCTTCTCCTTCTTCATTTATGAAGATTAGGGCTTGATGTATTTGAGATTTTGGGTTCTAAATGTTTGGGGAATGATTCTACATATTTGAGGATAAATACTTATGGTTGAAAACTTGTGAATTAGGTTTTGGAAGATTTGGCCTAAAGGATCCGGGTTGCATCAAAGGAGCTTACGTTGGGAGAAATTATAGATTTAGCTTAAATCTAGCGAGGTGAGTTCAAGTTGACTTGTAAAAACTTTGTGCATGCCAAAAATGTTGTTTTCCAAATATTTGTGTGTTTTACTTGAAAATATCAATGGTTGAGTTAATGGAATAGTTTAACCCTTTTGAAATGGTTATCTTCATAAATGTTGTAAAACAACCATATTTGGGGCTTTTGGATATTTTGATGTTTAGAAATCATAATATGTCATTAAAGGATTAATTGCTCAAAATCATATTTGTTCACTTTCTTTCTCGTTTGGAGTATTGTGGACGATTTTGGTTATGTTTAGTTGAAGTGTTCTTCTCCTTCTTCATTTATGAAGATTAGGGCTTGATGTATTTGAGATTTTGGGTTCTAAATGTTTGGGGAATGATTCTACGTATTTGAGGATAAATACTTATGGTTGGAAACTTGTGGATCTAGGTTTTGGAAGATTTAGCCTAAAGGATCCGGGTTGCATCAAAGAAGCTTACGTTGGGAGAAATTCTAGATTTAGCTTAAATCTAGCGAGGTGAGTTCAAGTTAATTTGTGAAAACTTTGTGCATGCCAAAAATGTCGTTTTCCAAATATTTGTTTGTTTTACTTGAAAATATCAATGGTTTAGTTAATGGAATAGTTTAACTCTTTTGAAATGGTTATCTTCATAAATGTTGTAAAACAACCATATTTGGTGCTTTTGGATATTTTGATGTGTAGAAATCATAATATGTCATTAAAGGATTAATTGCTCAAGATCATATTTTGTTCACTTTCTTTCTCGTTTGGAGTATTGTGGTCGATTTTGGTTATGTTTAGTTGAAGTGTTCTTCTCCTTCTTCATTTATGAAGATTAGGGCTTGATGTATTTGAGATTTTGGGTTCTAAATGTTTGGGGAATGATTCTACGTATTTGAGGATAAATACTTATGGTTGGAAACTTGTGGATCTAGGTTTTGGAAAATTTTGGCCTAAAGGATCCGGGTTGCAACAAAGGAGATTACGTTGGGAGAAATTCTAGATTTAGCTTAAATCTAGCGAGGTGGGTTCAAGTTGATTTGTGAAAACTTTGTGCATGCCAAAAATGTTGTTTTCCAAATATTTGTGTGTTTACTTGAAAATATCAATGGTTGAGTTAATGGAATAGTTTAACTCTTTAGAAATGGTTATCTTCATAAATGTTTTAAAACAACCATATTTGGGGCTTTTGGATAGTTTGATGTGTAGAAATCATAATATGTCATTAAAGGATTAATTGCTCAAGATCATATTTTGTTCATTTTCTTTCTCGTTTGGAGTATTGTGGTCGATTTTGGTTATGTTTAGTTGAAGTGTTCTTCTCCTTCTTCATTTATGAAGATTAGGGCTTGATGTATTTGAGATTTTGGGTTCTAAATGTTTGGGGAATGATTCTAAGTATTTGAGGATAAATACTTATGGTTGGAAACTTGTGGATCTAGGTTTTGGAAGATTTGGCCTAAAGGAGCTTACGTTGGGAGAAATTCTAGATTTAGCTTAAATCTAGCGAGGTGAGTTCAAGTTGACTTGTAAAAACTTTGTGCATGCCAAAAATGTTATTTTCCAAATATTTGTGTGTTTTACTTGAAAATATCAATGGTTGAGTTAATGGAATAGTTTAACTCTTTTGAAATGGTTATCTTCATAAATGTTGTAAGACAACCATATTTGGGGCTTTTGGATATTTTGATGTGTAGAATTCATAATATGTCATTAAAGGATTAATTGCTCAAGATCATATTTTGTTCACTTTTTTTCTCGTTTGGAGTATTGTCGACGATTTTGGTTATGTTTAGTTGAAGTGTTCTTCTCCTTCTTCATTTATGAAGATTAGGGCTTGATGTATTTGAGATTTTGGGTTCTAAATGTTTGGGGAATGATTCTACATATTTGAGGATAAATACTTATGGTTGAAAACTTGTGGATCTAGGTTTTGGAAGATTTGGCCTAAAGGATCCGGGTTGCATCAAAGGAGCTTACGTTGGGAGAAATTATAGATTTAGCTTAAATCTAGCGAGGTGAGTTCAAGTTGACTTGTAAAAACTTTGTGCATGCCAAAAATGTTGTTTTCCAAATATTTGTGTGTTTTACTTGAAAATATCAATGGTTGAGTTAATGGAATAGTTTAACCCTTTTGAAATGGTTATCTTCATAAATGTTGTAAAACAACCATATTTGGGGCTTTTGGATATTTTGATGAGTAGAAATCATAATATGTCATTAAAGGATTAATTGCTCAAAATCATATTTGTTCACTTTCTTTCTCGTTTGGAGTATTGTGGACGATTTTGGTTCTGTTTAGTTGAAGTGTTCTTCTCCTTCTTCATTTATGAAGATTAGGGCTTGATGTATTTGAGATTTTGGGTTCTAAATGTTTGGGGAATGATTCTACGTATTTGAGGATAAATACTTATGGTTGGAAACTTGTGGATCTAGGTTTTGGAAGATTTAGCCTAAAGGATCCGGGTTGCATCAAAGAAACTTACGTTGGGAAAAATTCTAGATTTAGCTTAAATCTAGCGAGGTGAGTTCAAGTTAATTTGTGAAAACTTTGTGCATGCCAAAAATGTCGTTTTCCAAATATTTGTTTGTTTTACTTGAAAATATCAATGGTTTAGTTAATGGAATAGTTTAACTCTTTTGAAATGGTTATCTTCATAAATGTTGTAAAACAACCATATTTGGTGCTTTTGGATATTTTGATGTGTAGAAATCATAATATGTCATTAAAGGATTAATTGCTCAAGATCATATTTTGTTCACTTTCTTTCTCGTTTGGAGTATTGTGGTCGATTTTGGTTATGTTTAGTTGAAGTGTTCTTCTCCTTCTTCATTTATGAAGATTAGGGCTTGATGTATTTGAGATTTTGGGTTCTAAATGTTTGGGGAATGATTCTACGTATTTGAGGATAAATACTTATGGTTGGAAACTTGTGGATCTAGGTTTTGGAAAATTTTGGCCTAAAGGATCCGGGTTGCAACAAAGGAGATTACGTTGGGAGAAATTCTAGATTTAGCTTAAATCTAGCGAGGTGAGTTCAAGTTGATTTGTGAAAACTTTGTGCATGCCAAAAATGTTGTTTTCCAAATATTTGTGTGTTTACTTGAAAATATCAATGGTTGAGTTAATGGAATAGTTTAACTCTTTAGAAATGGTTATCTTCATAAATGTTTTAAAACAACCATATTTGGGGCTTTTGGATATTTTGATGTGTAGAAATCATAATATGTCATTAAAGGATTAATTGCTCAAGATCATATTTTGTTCATTTTCTTTCTCGTTTGGAGTATTGTGGTCGATTTTGGTTATGTTTAGTTGAAGTGTTCTTCTCCTTCTTCATTTATGAAGATTAGGGCTTGATGTATTTGAGATTTTGGGTTCTAAATGTTTGGGGAATGATTCTAAGTATTTGAGGATAAATACTTATGGTTGGAAACTTGTGGATCTAGGTTTTGGAAGATTTGGCCTAAAGGATCCGGGTTGCATCAAAGGAGCTTACGTTGGGAGAAATTCTAGATTTAGCTTAAATCTAGCGAGGTGAGTTCAAGTTAACTTGTAAAAACTTTGTGCATGCCAAAAATGTTATTTTCCAAATATTTGTGTGTTTTACTTGAAAATATCAATGGTTGAGTTAATGGAACAGTTTAACTCTTTTGAAATTGTTATCTTCATAAATGTTGTAAAACAACCATATTTGGGGCTTTGGATATTTTGATGTGTAGAAATCATAATATGTCATTAAATGATTAATTGCTCAAAATCATATTTGTTCACTTTCTTTCTCGTTTGGAGTATTGTGGACGATTTTGGTTATGTTTAGTTGAAGTGTTCTTCCCCTTCTTCATTTATGAAGATTAGGGCTTGATGTATTTGAGATTTTGGGTTCTAAATGTTTGGGGAATGATTCTAAGTATTTGAGGATAAATACTTATGGTTGGAAACTTGTGGATCTAGGTTTTGGAAGATTTGGCCTAAAGGATTCGGGTTGCATCAAAGGAGCTTACGTTGGGAGAAATTCTAGATTTAGCTTAAATCTAGCGAGGTGAGTTCAAGTTGATTTGTGAAAACTTTGTGCATGCCAAAAATGTTGTTTTCCAAATATTTTTGTGTTTTACTTGAAAATATCAATGGTTTAGTTAATGGAATAGTTTAACTCTTTTGAAATGGTTATCTTCATAAATGTTGTAAAACAACCACATTTGGTGCTTTTGGATATTTTGATGTGTAGAAATCATAATATGTCATTAAAGGATTAACTGCTCAAGATCATATTTTGTTCACTTTCTTTCTCGTTTGGAGTATTGTGGTCGATTTTGGTTATGTTTAGTTGAAGTGTTCTTCTCCTTCTTCATTTATGAAGATTAGGGCTTGATGTATTTGAGATTTTGGGTTCTAAATGTTTGGGGAATGATTCTACGTATTTGAGGATAAATACTTATGGTTGGAAACTTGTGGATCTAGGTTTTGGAAAATTTTGGCCTAAAGGATCCGGGTTGCATCAAAGGAGATTACGTTGGGAGAAATTCTAGATTTGCCTTAAATCTAGCGAGGTGAGTTCAAGTTGATTTGTGAAAACTTTGTGCATGCCAAAAATGTTATTTTCCAAATATTTGTGTGTTTTACTTGAAAATATCAAAGGTCGAGTTAATGGAATAGTTTAACTCTTTTGAAATGGTTATCTTCATAAATGTTGTAAAACAACCATATTTGGGGCTTTTGGATATTTTGATGTGTAGAAATCATAATATGTCATTAAAGGATTAATTGCTCAAAATCATATTTGTTCACTTTCTTTCTCGTTTGGAGTATTGTGGACGATTTTGGTTATGTTTAGTTGAAGTATTCTTCTCATTATTCATTTATGAAGATTAGGGTTTGATGTATTTGAGATTTTGGGTTCTAAATGTTTGGGGAATGATTCTAAGTATTTGAGGAAAAATACTTATGGTTGGAAACTTGTGGATCTAGGTTTTGGAAGATTTGGCCTAAAGGATCCGGGTTGCATCAAAGGAGCTTACGTTGGGAGAAATTATAGATTTAGCTTAAATCTAGCGAGGTGAGTTCAAGTTAATTTGTGAAAACTTTGTGCATGCCAAAAATGTAGTTTTCCAAATATTTGTGTGTTTTACTTTAAAATATCAATGGTTGAGTTAATGGAATAGTTTAACTCTTTTGAAATGGTTATCTTCATAAATGTTGTAAAACAACCATATTTGGTTCTTTTGGATATTTTGATGTGTAGAAATCATAATATGTCATTAAAGGATTAATTGCTCAAGATCATATTTTGTTCACTTTCTTTCTCGTTTGGTGTATTGTGGACGATTTTGGTTATGTTTAGTTGAAGTGTTCTTCTCCTTCTTCATTTATAAAGATTAGGGCTTGATGTATTTGAGATTTTGGGTTCTAAATGTTTGGGGAATGATTCTAAGTATTTGAGGATAAATACTTATGGTTGTAAACTTGTGGATCTAGGTTTTGGAAGATTTGGCCTAAAGGATCTGGGTTGCATCAAAGGAGCTTACGTTGGGAGAAATTCTAGATTTAGCTTAAATCTAGCGAGGTGAGTTCAAGTTGATTTGTGATAACTTTGTGCATGCCAAAAATGTTGTTTTCCAAATATTTGTGTGTTTTACTTGAAAATATCAATGGTAAGCAATCGAGGTGAGTTTTACTTTTAAAAACGTTTTCAACTGGGATACATATATATGTGATATATATATATATATGAGATGGATACTATGGATTGTGAATGTGATATATGGTTGGTTATATGTTTACGTTAAGAAATATATATATTTATATATATATATATATGGTTGGAAAATGATGAAAGGTTTTTAAATGACAAGATGATATATTGAGATATATATATATATATATTGTATTTATATTACACAACACGAGTATATGTTAGCCGAACTATTAGTCGGCGGAGCTGTATGGAATTACAGCGGAGCTGCATGGAATTGCAGTGGAGCTGTATGGAATTACAGCGGAGCTGTATGTAATTGCAGCGGAGTCGACTGTATTTTAGTACAGTGACGATGATTAGTTGGCTTGCTACCAATTAATATGGCCAATTGTGGAGGAATAAGGTGGGATGAGATGCATGAGTCTTAATCTTGTGTTTATACGTGTGGTATATGTGGTGTTTGTATACTTACGGTATATGTGTGATTTGACACGAAGGTTGTATATAAACTATTTTGATACAAAGGATTTACATAAAAGGTTTTATAACGATTTTGGAAAGGACCGGGATTAACTCACTAGACCCGTTTGGTCTAACCCTCATTTTGTTTTCAAAAATATGTTTTTCCAGGTAAAGGATCGGCAAAGGAGAGGATAAAGTGAAGGAAGCTTTTATATATATATTTTGTAATTTAGGAGACCGAAGGGACCGTACTTGGTTTGTTATGTAACTTTCGTTGTAAATCAATGTTATATATGCATGTTATGTTATATGTTGTATGTTATGGGAACTGGGTTGTTACAAATGGTTTCAGAGCCCTAGTTTAAGGGATTTAGGTATTTGTACCCGTACCTAGACTTAAACTGCATGTGAAGTAGAATGTCCTTGATATATTAGAACCTTGGGATGCTAAGTATAAAAGGTAGAAGGAACATCATGTAAGGTAATTTCAGATTACACCTGGCCAGTGTAATTGTGATCTTACAGGTGCATGTTTGGACTGGAATACCTTATTATATGGGGTATGTGCTTATGTGTATATTAACTCTATAAAAATCAACAGAGTGGCAGATCAGACTCGACGTATGGAGAGATATGAAGACAGGTATATTTCTATAAACTCTATACGTGCTAAGGTGTTATCTGACTTCGGTACGAAATGGTTATTGGTATTTCCGTCCTTTTGTTGCCTATCTGTGTTTGAGATATAGGTGGGTGTGGGGTATCTATTCAGTCAGTTTCTATGGTTTTTGATTAAGTTCGAAATAGTAGTGATAAGTATTCATACCTTTTCGTCTAGCCGAATTCCGGGACGGAATTCTTTTAAGGGGGAGATAATGTAATACCCCGGGTAAGTCCGTTAGACAAATTCCCTATCCGTTAAGTTTATGTGACGATGATATTTAATGTTTAGGGTAAGTTTGAGATAAGTTATAAGGTTAGGGGTGTTTTAGTCCTTATTGAGTAGTTTGAGCCAAAAGTGTAAATTGAGATATAAATATCTCAAACACTTCAGATATCCTCACTTTCCTCTTTTAGAAAGTGTGTGTGTGAGTTCTGAGCGAAAAGAAGCAGAGGACGAAACCTACGGATAGAGCATCAATCGATTGGGTTGGATTCGATTTTGAGGTAAACTCCTTTACATTTTGTGTTTGTAATCAGTAGTAGAAGATATCTATCGGTTTAGAAGTTACGATTTCAGTGATTGGTATTGATTTCAATCGAATCTAGGTGAGATGAAACCGACTGTGTTCTTGAGACTCCCGGGGGAGTCCCGGTATTATCGACTTCCGGTGGTATGGAGAGTCCCGGTACTGGAGAGTCCCGGTACTGGAGAGTCCCAGTACGGTGGAGTCCCGGTACTCTGGGTAGTCCCGGTACTTTGTGATGTTTTGGTATTAAGTCAGAGAGTAAAAGTATAAGTGAAACATTGGGGAAACAGGAACTTGGTGGGCCTTATGTTAGACTAGTAAAGCAATGTATGTATCTTAAATTGTTTCAGATTCTGTGGAGTCGAGGTGAAAGATAGGATCATTTTGAAAGAAGCTTGCAAGTGTTTTTGGATAAGCAATCGAGGTGAGTTTTACTTTTAAAAACGTTTTCAAATGGGATACATATATATGTGATATATATATATATATGAGATGGATACTATGGATTGTGAATGTGATATATGGTTGGTTATATGGTTACGTTAAGAAATATATATATATATATATATATATATATATATATATATATATATATATATATATATATATATATATATATATATATATATTTATATATATATATATATATATGGTTGGAAAATGATGAAAGGTTTATAAATGACAAGATGATATATTGTGAGATATATATATATTGTATTTGTATTACACAACACGAGTATATGTTAGCCGAACTATTAGTCGGCGGAGCTGTATGGAATTACAGCGGAGCTGCATGGAATTGCAGTGGAGCTGTATGGAATTACAGCGGAGCTGTATGTAATTGCAGCGGAGTCGACTGTATTTTAGTATAGTGACGATGATTAGTTGGCTTGCTACCAATTAATATGGCCAGTTGTGGAGGAATAAGGTGGGATGAGATGCATGAGTCTTAATGTGGTGTTTATACGTGTGGTATATGTGGTGTTTGTATACTTACGGTATATGTGTGATTTGACACGAAGGTTGTATATAAACTATTTTGATACAAAGGATTTACATAAAAGGTTTTATAATGATTTTGGAAAGGACCGGGATTAACTCACTAGACCCGTTTGGTCTAACCCTCATTTTGTTTTCAAAAATATGTTTTTCCAGGTAAAGGATCGGAAAAGGAGAGGATAAAGTGAAGGAAGCTTTTATATATATATTTTGTAATTTAGGAGACCGAAGGGACCGTACTTGGTTTGTTATGTAACTTTCGTTGTAAATCAATGTTATATATGCATGTTATGTTATATGTTGTATGTTATGGGAACTGGGTTGTTACATTAATGGTGTAGTTTCAGGTTGGGATGTCATCAAAGTACTGGAAATGGGTTCGGGTGAGTGTATAGGGCTTACGGCTATTTCTTCTGGTGTCTTTGGCCCATATATTTCGGTAAGGAAATCAACTTCTTCTTGACTGAACCCAACATCTTGTTCAGCTGTTCCGTCAGTAATCATTAACAGCGTTTCAGTTTCCTCTTTTACCCTCCAATATCTGTCATATTCACTTTCAGTTTCATCAACCTCATCATCAGAGCTGATATCAACAACCTCAACAACTTCCACAAATGTGTCTACAACCTCCCTTATTTCCTCCTCATTTACCTCAGGCTTTTCAACCGTCGATTCTACATTCGGATCCACATACAAAACAATCTGCTTTCCGCTTTCTTCTCCCATCGCTCCAGATTCAAATAACTGAAGAACTTTTGCAGTGGATAAAGTTTGCCCATACTCGGAGTTTCTGAATCATATTTCTGGTTCTTACTTCTTCTTTATATTGCAAAGAATTTGTCATTCATGTATATTGCAAAAGTGTACAAATGACATAAGTATTCAAAGTGTTATTAGATTTACAAAAGGATGTTGTTTATATAGTAGGGCATGACAAGTCCATGCCTCATACTTAGAAGATACAGTACAAGATTGATACTGTCTTGATAGCTACAATATTACACTAACAACCATTATCCGGATTCCTATCCGGATACTCTTTCTGAGTAATTTCAACTTACCTGTTAGTAGCCTTTCACTTTCAGATTTTGCGTTAGGATACTCACTCATAGTTCCTTGCGTTAAGTCACTACCTTGAATCGAATCGTATACTGTCTGAAGATCATTTTAGTGCACATCAAGATGTCTCGAGATGTTCTTGCAATCGATACCGACTCCAAGCCTCCGATCCTCTATCGAGGCGAATACGCACAGTGGTGAGATAGATTTTTTTATCTTCATCGAGTCTAAGGACAATTACGAGTACATCTGGCAAGCTCTTATAGAAGGTCCTCCAGAGCCTCCAATGCAAGTTTTCCCAGCTCAAACTGATGGGACCCCCGAACGAAGAGTACCAAAGACATACTCCCAAATGACCGAGGATGAGAAGAACAAATTCACTGGGGAGAAGCACGCCAAGCGTTATCTGGTTCAGAGTCTTCCGAACGAAATCTACACGGTGGTTGATTGCCACAAAGAAACGTCTAAAGGTATGTGGGATCAAGTGGCCAAGATGATGAGCGGCAGTAAAGTTAGGAATCAGTTAAAGGTAAATAGATGCATCACTCGCTATGATGGTTTCAAGCAACGGAAGGGCGAATCATTGACCGAGACATACGAATGATTCTGTCTGTTACTGAATGATCTTCAAAAGAACAAAATCTTGCGGTCCAACACTGAAAACGGCCTCAAGTTTCTGAACAACCTTCAGCCCAAGTGGAAAACCTTTGCCTCTCACATCAGACACAACCACCTCATAGAGAACTTTCCCTCAAAAGAATTTGCCTCCATTAGTTTGTGTATGTTTTGGTTGCTTGTTGCTTGGTATGGTGTGGTAACCAAGTTCTTTTGTTTTTTTGCCGTTTGGCTTGGACTTGGCTTTTGCCCTTTGTTATTTTTTCTGCATTTATAAAATTGCCTGGAGTTATTCCTCTAAAAAAAACTTTCCCATCAACGAGCTGTACAAATTGCTCATGCAAGACGAGGACAAAGTTTCCACAACCGTTCCAGAGACTACGTTCTCTGAAACTTTCTTGGTACATTCCCTAACATCCTCAGCGCCTCAAAGAGTTGCGGAAGTCTTTTCCAGCGAAGCGAACTTTTTGAGATGAATTCTCTCTCTCTCTCGACATCTAGGGTTTTGGCCGGCGGCCATGGTTTTTAGGGTTCCGGCGGGTTTTCTCCGGCGGACCTTGGCCGTTTTTTCGTTTCTCTTCTTGATCGTTATTGTCTTTTTCGATTCTACAATCTTTGGTTGCCCCATGTTTTTTTCGTCTTCGTTCTCTTTTAGAGCGATGGCGGTTTGGGGTTTCGGCTGTTTTCTTTCGGTCTCGCCAGTGTATCTCGACGGGTCTGTGTTTCCTTGATCTTCGTTGACCCTCTTCGGTTTCTTGCAAGTTTCAGCACCTAGGGTTACCTAGGTCTTCGTTATTTGTGCTGAAAGTAATCGGGAGGGTTTTCAGCATTGAGGCTTCAGATCAGTTCTTGGTACCAAGTGTGATCTTGTTCCAGTGGTATGGCTCCTTCGTCGGGGATGAGCCTGACCCCTGCAAAATTGGCTGGTGGTGGGGATGGTTCGACAAGGGTTACGCAAGACCCTATCGTGATGCAGCATGTGAATGGGATAGGTACGGTGGGGGGGGGGGGGGGGTGAATTCGGCGGCGGCTAGGGTTTTGCATGGCAATCTTATGCAGAGTGCGGCTAGGGTTTCGATAGGGGTGGATGTAGATGATTGGGGTGAAGGTTTCGAGCAGGGCAACGCTTCGGCTACTGCTGTTATGGTTGATGAGGGTGAAAACCCTAATCTGCATGGGATTGGGAAGGATGACGACGCATACCTTAATTTGCATGGGATTCTGCATACAGCGCGTGAAACATAGGGTAACCCTAATTCTATAGGGTTTAAATCTGATGCGACCTCCATGAGGCAAGAGAAGGAGGGGGGGCGTAGTTCGGTTTTTAATCGACTTTCGGGGCTGAGTGACCTGAAACATGGCCATGTTTCGATTTTGAAACGTGATGAAAATCCTTTCAACTCGTCGTATGCAGCAATTCTGAAAAACAATTCGAACCAGATAGGTAATTCACTGAATTTCTTCCCTTTGAAGGAGAAAAGTGATACTCGTATTGAATTGCTGCTGGATTTAACGGAGAAAATGGCTACACTTTATAAGAATACTCTACATGGTTACTTCCTTGGACCCCCGTATGTATTTTCCCAACGTGCAGAAAATCATCAAATCCCTTTGGGGTAAATTTGGATTGCAGGACTCCATGATCAATGTGAATGGCTTTTTGTTCTTTCGGTTTAGTGATGAAAATGGTCTGAGACAGGTTCTCGAAGGGGGGCCGTGGTTGGTGCGTGGTATTCCCTTATTTGTCTTCCCATGGGATCCTCATCAAGGCTTAGTCAAACCGGAGCATAAATCGTGTCCATTGTGGGTTAAGCTACATAATATCACGCTTGTGGCTTTCAACAGTGAAGGTGTGGGGCGTATTGCAAGTGCTCTTGGTGTCCCCAAGATGATGGATGAGTGTACGGAGGCTATGTGTGATAATTCGTGGGGACGACCAGGTTTTGCGAAAGTGCTCGTTGGTGTATGGGTCGTGGGTGAGCTAAAGCATGAATTGCAAGTTTCGGTTCCAAATGTGCACGGGGGTAAAGAGATGACTGTTCCCATAAGGGTGGAGTATTTGTGGGAACCAACTCAGCGTTCTCACTGTTTGGTTTTTGGTCATAAGACCTCCTCTTGTGTTAAGGCGGCGGTTCAAAGGGGTACCGAGAAGGGTAAAGGTGTGGGGCTCAAAGATGATGATGGTTTTACGTTGGTTACCAAATGCAAACATCAAAGGAATTGGGAGTACCTCCAAGGCACATAATGGGAAAGCTACTATGGTTTATAGATCGGTGCAAAAATCTCATACACCTCACAGTTCGACCCAAATGGCATCTCAGGAGGATGTGGCTGGTCAAAAAGATTATCAAACGTTGTCAAAGGATAGTCCTGTGGACCCATGCAAGGATGGTATTGATCATCCTGATGTTGTAGATTTGGAAAGTGATCCACATGTGGCGAAAGTTGTTCAAAAGGTGGCAGGGAATTTTGATGGCATTATTGGAGGTAAACCTCCAAATGTGGTCGCGATTTCAAATGGAAAAGGTGATGGGGTCTCGGTAAACGCACCCAAGCTCGGGGTATACTTAAAACACCTGCCCCCTCTCGAGTTGAGCTTCATCCTTCGGTTCTGTTGGCTAAAGCTAAACGTATGGAATCTATTCCCACTGCTAATTGCTTCTAGAGCCTTGAGGTTGACGATGGTATTGGTACGGGGGTTGACCGGGGTACTTGTTCTAGTGTGGGGAATGATATTCCCATGCATGGTGTTACTGATCCAAAGGTGTCGGGGGAGAATGACACCGACTCTCGTAAATCCTCATGTTAAAGGTCGATGCGTGGAATATTCAGGGTCTTAACTCACCCATCAAGCAACGTGAGGTTAAGCAATTCATACATTCAAACATGTTATCGCTGTGTGCTATTTTGGAGTCTCATATGGGTTCTTCTTCTCTTGATAAGGTTATTTCTTCATCTATGGGTGCTTGGTTATGGTTTGCTAATAATAATCCTAGCTCTAGCAATACACGGATCGTGGTAGGATGGAATCCTTCGATTCCTGAAGCTTCGGTTATCTCCATGAATGATCAGGTAATTCATTGTAAAGTGCATGTTAAAGGAGCTAACAAGGCTTTTTCTTATCTATTGTGTATGTAGACAACAACATGATTTCGGGAGGGACTTATGGAATGACTTGAGAAGGGTTGCTGTCGTGACTAAACATGAACCTTGGTTAATGTTTGGTGATTTCAATACGGTTCTTCAGCCCGAGGAGAGTGATGGTGGCTGTTCCCGTCGGGATAGGCGCATGGATGAGTTCGCAGAGTGTGTGGACGATGTGGAGATGTTCGATGTTCGTTATACGGGTATTTTTTACACATGGGCACAAAAACCTATGCTTGGCTGTGGAATTGTTCGCGAGCTTGACAGGGTGATCATGAATGCTTTTTCCCCAGGATGCTTTTCCTCGGGTCACGGCTCAATTCCTTCCGAGAGGGATTTCTGACCATAGTCCTATGGTTGCTATGTTTGAAGGTGGTCGCCGTAAGGGTAATTATCCTTTTCGTTTTGATAAATTTTTAACAACTCATCCGGAGTTCTTACAGCTTGTTAAGAGAGGATGGGAAACCCAGTCGAGTGGTTCTTTTGCGTACAAAGTGACATCCAGGCTCAAAATGCTTAAACAGCCTCTTCGAGCGCTTCGATCTGTACATGGTAACCTTTCTAAACGTGTGGCATATTTAAGGGTGGAGGTAGAAGAGGTACAAAAAAGTGCTGATGGGGATCCTCATAATGTGATGATTCGGGAAGATCTAGCGCATATCATTGTGGCATTTCAAAACGCTCTTCAAAATGAGGAGCAAAATTTTTGACAGCGAGCAAAGGTTCGATGGGTCAAGGAGGGGGACCTTAACACAACATTTTTTCACAAAGTAGTAAAGGAGAAAAAGAACCGCATTTTAATTGGCTCGATTTTGGATGCGCATGGCCAGATTGTGCATGATGATGAGATGGGGCAAGCTTTTGTTGATCATTTCCGTTCTCTTCTTGGTGAACGTGATGGGGATGTTTGTACGGTTTTACCTCCGAATCTGTTTACTAATACACTATCTATAGAGGATGCTAATTTCATGATTCGACCAATTACAAAAGATGAGGTAAAGCAAGCAATGTTTGATATTGGTGATGATAGGGCACCGGGATCTGATGGGTTTACTTCCAAGTTTTTTAAAGCTTCTTGGGAAGTTGTGGAAAAAGATATTGAATTGGCAGTCCAAGACTTTTTTTATCGGGGACGTTTGGCGAGAGAGCTCAATCACACTTCCATTTGCTTGACCCCAAAGAAGCCAAATGCTTTGCCTGTTTTGGACTTTCGTCCTATCTCTTTATGTAACGTCATCTATAAGTGTATTTCAAAGATCCTTTCATGGCGTTTGAAAGACTTCTTGGATAAGTTGGTAAGCCCTAATCAATCTGCGTTCATCCTGGGTAGGCGTATCTCGGATAATATTATGATGGCCCACAAAGTTCTGTCGGGGTATGGTAGAAATGATGGCCCTCCTCGGTCTTCATTAAAAATCAACATTCAGAAGGTCTATGATTCTGTCGATTGGACATTCTTGTCAAATGTTTTGGGTGCTATGGGTTTTCATCCAATTATGTGTCATTGGATTATGGAAGTGGTGACTACAACTTCCTACTCGATTATGGTAAATGGTGAGCCGCACGGGTTTTTTAAAGGGGCAAGGGGCATTCGGCAATGGTGCCCTTTGTCGTCTTATCTTTTTACCTTGATTATGGAAGCCTTTTCATGCCTCTTTCGAAAACATATTGAAGCGGATCCCAGTTTCAACTTTCATAAATGTTGTGCTCGGATTTCTTTAAACCATTTATGCTTTGTGGATGACCTCTTGGTTTTTTGTCGTGCAGATGTACAATCGGTCACGGTGGTTAAAAAAGTTCTGGATGATTTTGCTTGTTTTTCTGGTTTAAAACCAAGCATGGCTAAAAGCTCAATTTGTGTTTCTAATGTTGACCCAAATACCATGCATGCAATCACGACGATATTGCCTTTTCAAGAGGGGACTTTACCATTTCGGTATCTGGGTGTTCCTTTGTCCTCCAAGAAGCTCTCGGTTGCTGATTTTAGCATCATTGTTGCTAAAGCTAGATCCCTTATTCTTAACTGGAAGGCAAGGTCTTTATCTTTTGGGGTCCGGTTACAGCTAATCAGATCGGTTTTGGAGTGTCTACAGTTATATTGGATGACAGTCTTCACTCTTCCATCATCTATTGTGCATGATTTAGAATGCCTTTTTAGAGATTTCCTATGGGCTCGAGGTGATTCCTCACGTGGACGGGCCAATGTTGCTTGGGAGGATGTGTGTCGACCCAAAGATGCGGGTGGGTTGGGGATACAGCGCATGTCCATGTGGAATCGAGCATTGTTAGTCTCTCATATTTGGGATATTTTACGCAAACGAAACTCCATATGGGTCTCATGGGTGTACCAATATCGGTTGCGGGATATTCACTTTTGGAATGTGGCACCGTCTTCTACTTCCACGTGGCTTTGGAGGAGGCTCCTTGAGCTTCGAGAGCAGGTACGACCATTTTTTATACATGTTATTGGTAACGGTATGAAGACTATTGCTTGGGAGGATAATTGGCTTGATTTTGGATATCTAGCGAGGCATATCCCGTATCGCTTCCTTCTTGCGGGTGGTTTATCCAAACATGCTACGGTCCACGACTAGGTTTCTATGAACTACACTTTTTGGGCGAGTGCATGGATTGATCATTGTAACATGCTCAATTCGGTGGCTATTCCACCCTTATATTCCAATGTTGAGGATCAAGTCATGTGGAGGAATGCTAATAATCATCTGATGAGGTATTCAGTCTCGAAAGTGTGGAGGAGGTTATTCGGTCCGTACACGAAGGTATTTTGGTTTAAGTTTTGTTGGTTCACTAACAACATTCCAAAACATTCGTTCTGTTTATGGATTGCTATTCGTAAAAGACTGCCTACACAAGATCGCATGGCAAGGTGGAGAAGTGGAGATGAACCGATGGTTTGCTCGTTATGCAAAACATGTATGGATGATCATGACCACCTTTTTTTTCCAATGTTCATACTCTTTTCAGGTTTGGTCGATGCTCAAGAAGGAAGTGGGAAACCATCTTAATGATCGTTGGGAGCTCCTTTTAGACGATATGGCGATAGGGAGATGGAAACCGGGGGATACGAAAGCTCGTCTCACTTTTGCGGTTATTGTTTATTACATATGGAGGGAACGTAATTCGAGGCTGTTTACGGATACAAAGAGGAGCCCACACCAGCTCGTGAACGAAATCCAAAATACAATTAATCTGAAGATGGTGAATGCGAGGGGCAATAGTTCGAGAGGCAATGGGGGTGAGGAGACCTAATCTTGTGATTACATGATGAAGATAATTTCTTTTGGAAGGCTGTTTTGGACTTGTAGGGAGCTGCTGATCTTGTTTCATATGATGCTTAGCTCTATTAGTCTTTGTTTATTTTGGTTGCTTGTCTTTTGGTTTATCTGGCGTTGTAACATTGTTTGCTTCTTAGTGATGTTCTCTTCCTCATATTGGGTCTATCCTTTATGATGGGAGTGGCTCTTTGTTGGGAGGGAGTCCCTCGCCGTCTAGGCGTATTTTTCCTTTTTTATCTTGATATTGACAGGAGTGCCGCCTCCTTTCCAAAAAAAAGACGAGGACGAAGTTCTGGAGATGATGGGCACTCAGAAGTCAACCATGAAGCATCAATCTGATCTCCTAGCCCTCGTATCTGACAAATGAGGTAAGTCGTCTAGCCGCAACTCTAGAAGAACTCAAGTATCCAGTGAATTTGAACCTGAAGAGAAAGAATCAGAGGAAAGTGATTCAGACCCCGAACTGACTGAAATCAAGAAAGCCATGGCCTTTATCTCCAAGTTCTTTCAGAAGAAGACTTTCTTCAAGAAACCGTCCTCCAACAATCAGCGTTACTCAACCACTCCTAACAAGCGCCATGATTACAAAGAAAGGTACGGAGGGAAAAGAAGATCTGACGAGGCCAAACAGTCTGATCACAAGGAGAAGTATGAGCGCAAGCCTGAAGTAAAGACCAAAGACGAGTCAGTCAAGTGCTACAACTGTGGCAAACTAGGCCATTTTGCCAAAGACTGCCGAAAGCTTTTTGTTCGCAACGTTGAATACTACAAGAACAAGATGCTTTTATCTCAACATAAAGAAGCTGGGAAAGCGCTGATGGTTGAAGATGACCACTGACTGACTCGATCTGATGATGATGATAGTGATGTTGAAGATGCTGATGCGCATCTGTACTTCATGGGCAACCACACCGCACCTCCAGATCTCGGAGATTCCTGCCAGGTATGTATTCCTATTCATCAAGCTTTAATGGTTCAGATGAAACTGCTTGTTCAAAGAGTAGAGTCCTGTAAGTCTACCACTAATGAACATCTTCTTGAAATAACCAATTTAAATCAACAGTTAGATGTCCAAAGAAAGGTCACAGAAAAACTTAAGTCGGATAACGCCTATACGAAGGAAAAATGTACAAACCTTTCAATAGCACCTAAAGACCTTAGGGCCAAGATATCTGATTTAAATGCAAAGCTTGATCAGTATGAGAATGTGAAAGTTGAGATTGCCTATCAATGCTCCTCTCTTCAAATAGATAACAAAGAGCTTCTTTCAAAAATAAATGATCTTGAAATTAAGTTTTATAAATGAGGTCAAACTGATCAAACGACCCATCTGAACAAACCAAAGGATTTCAGGTACTTTAACTCTAAATGGGGAATTGGGTACGACAACCCATGCTATTTGAAAAAAATCTTATCAATGGTGCCTACTTTATACGAGTTTAACTTTCTAGGCATTGATAAGAGATATCCCGAATACAAAATCAAATGGACGGAACCACTCAATGAGAAGGATGAGGAACGTGAGGAATATAAACGAGCGAATACTGTCAAAATGCAAATGTCACTTGCTTATGAAGTTCTTATGTAACAACCCAAGTCCCATAACATACATCATATAACATAACATAACATGCATACATATCATTGATTTACAACAAAAGTTACATAACAAACCAAGTACAGTCTCATTAGTCTTGAAACTACAAAATACATAACATCTTCCTAATCAACATCGGTCCACGAAGGCAGCCTACACCTTATCCTTTCCTTTGCCGCTATCAATTCCTCGACCTGGAAAACATATTTTTGAAAACAAAATGAGGGTTAGACCAAACGGGTCTAGTGAGTTAATCCCGGTCCATTCCAAAATCATTATAAAACCTTTTATGTAAATCCTTTGTATCAAAATAGTTTAGATAAACCTTTGGTAATCCTTTCGTAAAATATAAACATACCACACGTATTTAAATACCAATCCAGACTCGTGCATCGTGTACATCCCATTCACCTTATTCCTCCACAAATGGCCATATTAGTTGGTAGCAAGCCAACTAATAAATCAACAACCGGTCCGCTCACCGGAACCCGGCTACCCGTCGGTCCGCACACCGGAACCCGACTACTCACCGGTCCGCACACCGGAACCCGGCTACACACCGGTCCGCACACCGGAACCCGGCAACAAGTGCACTCGTGTAGTGCAAAGCTTATATAAATACAATATATATATCATTACATCATATTGTCATTTATATACACATAATCATATTCCTACCAAATAATCATCTCATATATATGTATCCCAGTTCAAAACGTTTTAAAGCAAAACTCACCTAATTTTCTTATCAAACACGCTCGCAAGCTTCTTTCAATTTGATTCTATCTTTCGCCTCGACTCCACAATAGCTGAAACAATTTAAGATACATACACCACTTTACTAGCCAAACACATAAAGCCTACTAAAATCTTATCCTCAACAGTTCTCCCTTCAGCGACTTATCACGGGGGTTCCGCTACCCGGATAGCGGATGGGGTTAAGGGCAACGCCCTTGCGGGGTCTGGAGGCCGCCCCCAGGAAGTTTTCGGAGCAACTTAATCCAAAAATACAATCAGAAACAATAACCGGACACTACCAAAACTACCGGGACTCACTGCACCGGGACTCCACTGTACCGGGACTCCACTGTACCGGGACTCCACTGTACCGGGACTCTCCAGTACCGGGAGTCGGCAATACCGGGACTCCATGGTACCGGGACTTCTCAGTACCGGGAGTTAATCAATACCGGGAGTCGATATGACCGGGAGTCTACCGGGACTTCCCCGGGATTCTCAAGAACACAGTCGGTCGCTTTTCTAATCCAGAACCCAAATCAAATCTATACATCTATGATTTAAACTTTCTAATCCGATAGAAACTGTCTATTGGTGATTACAAACATAAAACCTAAAGGGTACATACCTTAAAATCGACTCAAACCCGTTCAATCGATGCTCAAACCGAGCCTTTCCACCTCTCCTCCTTTTTCGCCTCACGAACACGCACACACACACACTGTCTTTCTATTTTTAGGTTTTTGAAGGGATAACTGAAGTGTGAGAGATATTTATATCTCCATTTACACTTTTGGCACAAACTACTCACTAATGACCAACCCACCCCAAATCTTATAACTTATCTCAAACTTCCCCTTAATATCAAAATCCCTTAGTTAAATAAATTTAACGGACTTACCCGGGGTATTACATTATCTCCCCCTTAAAAGAATTCCGTCCCGGAATTCGGTTAAGCGAAAAGATACAAATACTTATCACTACTACCTTGAACTCAATCAAAACCATAGAAACTAACTGAATAGCCACCCCACACCCACCTATGTCTCTAACACAGATCAACAACATAAGCACAGAAATACCAAGAACCACTTCGTACCGAAGTCAGATAACACCTTAGCACGTATAGAGTTTATTAGAAATGTACCTGTATCCTCATCCGGAATTTCCTCCTCATCTTGCGTTGTCATTTGGAATACTCGTCCCTTTGCTTTCGGTTCCTCAGACCCTTGTATCTCTCCCGTCCTGACGCTTATTGGTTTCCCCGTCGTACTACCCTGTTGTATTTTCCTTTGTGGACAGTCTGACTGAATATGATCAGGGGAATTGCAAACGAAACAGAATCGATTTACCCGACAGTCTCTAACAATGTGACCAGTCTTTCCACATTTGTAACAACTTCGGGAATCCACATAACAGTTTCCTTGATGAACACGATTGCATTTTGGGCATGGTCTTTCAACAGGTCTGATAGGTGAATAACTATCAAACCTCGGGGATTCGTATTCTTCCGAATCGTACATCGTTTCTTCCAGTTTTCTTTTCCCAGCACTCTTATCACCAACGTCTCTCTGGTTATCCTGTTCCACACTTTCTGCGGCAATCACTGCGGCTGAGAAGGTATCGGGTCCTCTTGCAGTCACTAGCTTTCTAATTTCTGCATTTAACCCAAAAATAAACCTTTCCATCTTTAGAGCCTCCGTGGCAACATAGTACTCTGCAAAGCGAGACTTCTCCAGAAAGAGAGCGGTGTAATCCCTAACCGATAAACTTCTCTGATGTAGATTCATGAACTCCTCTTCCAATTGTCTGACTGCTGCTTGAGAACAAAACTGTCCTTTGAAAGCTGTTGCGAATTCGTCCCAAGTAAAAGAAGAGTATACATCCGACCCTATGGAATCAATGTGAGCTTCCCACCAGTACAAAGCTTCTGCCTTCAACATCGTCGTTCCGTATAATACTCTGTCCTCATCCGCACACTTACTGGTCTTGAAGATGGCTTCTATTTCTTTTAACCATCTCATCGCCTTCACTGGGTCTCTATCTCCTGAGTAAGTTGGAGGTCTACAGTTTAAGAACATCTTGTAATCACACCTTCTTGACACTGGTATGACCGTAGGTGTAATGGACATTTCGTCTTCCAAACCAGGATATGGTGTTTCAGTATGACGAGCTTGGTCGAACATAGCCTGGATATTTGCTTGAAGTCTTCCCATCTCCGCCATCAAATCGTCTCTTGTAATAAACTCCGTTCCTCGCCCCTGAACTCTACCTCCGGTTCTGCCCCTACCTCTTTCTCTTCCTCTTCCCCTTGTCCCGACTGTTGGATTCGTTCTATTAGGATTTCTTCCTCCCTCTCTAGTCGTATTTCTAGTACCGCTTGCCATTCTGTAGATTCAGACAAGATTAATATACACATAAGCACATACCCCATATAATAAGGTATCCCAGTCCAAACATGCACCTGTAATATCACAATTACACAGGCCAGGTGTAATCTAAAATTACCTTACATGATGTTCCTTCTACCTTTTATACTTAGCATCCCAAGGTTCTAATATCTCAAGGACATCCTACTTCACATGCAGTTTAAGTCTAGGTACAGATACAAATACCTAAATCCCTTAAACTAGGGCTCTGATACCATTTGTAACAACCTAAGTCCCATAACATACATCATATAACATAACATGCATACATATCATTGATTTACAACAAAAGTTACATAACAAACCAAGTACAGTCTCATTAGTCTTGAAACTACAAAATACATAACATCTTCCTAATCAACATCGGTCCACGAAGGCAGCCTACACCTTATCCTTTCCTTTGCCACTATCAATTCCTCGACCTGGAAAACATATTTTTGAAAACAAAATGAGGGTTAGACCAAACGGGTCTAGTGAGTTAATCCCGGTCCATTCCAAAATCATTATAAAACCTTTTATGTAAATCCTTTGTATCAAAATAGTTTAGATAAACCTTTGGTAATCCTTTCGTAAAATATAAACATACCACACGTATTTAAATACCAATCCAGACTCGTGCATCGTGTACATCCCATTCACCTTATTCCTCCACAAATGGCCATATTAGTTGGTAGCAAGCCAACTAATAAATCAACAACCGGTCCGCTCACCGGAACCTGGCTACCCGTCGGTCCGCACACCGGAACCCGACTACTCACCGGTCCGCACACCGGAACCCGGCTACACACCGGTCCGCACACCGGAACCCGGCAACAAGTGCACTCGTGTAGTGCAAAACTTATATAAATACAATATATATCTCATTACATCATATTGTCATTTATATACACATAATCATATTCCTACCACATAATCATCTCATATATATGTATCCCAATTCAAAACGTTTTAAAGCAAAACTCACCTGATTTGCTTATCAAACACGCTCGCAAGCTTCTTTCAATTTGATTCTATCTTTCGCCTCGACTCCACAATAGCTGAAACAATTTAAGATACATACACCACTTTACTAGCCAAACACATAAAGCCTACTAAAATCTTATCCTCAACAGTTCTCCCTTCAGCGACTTATCACGGTGGTTCCGCTACCCGGATAGTGGATGGGGTCAAGGGGCAACGCCCTTGCGGGGTCTGGGGGCCGCCCCCAGGAAGTTTTCGGAGCAACTTAATCCAAAAATACAATCAGAAACTATAACCGGACACTACCAAAACTACCGGGACTCACTGCACCGGGACTCCACTGTACCGGGACTCTCCAGTACCGGGAGTCGGCAATACCGGGACTCCATGGTACCGGGACTTCTCAGTACCAGGAGTTAATCAATACCGGGAGTCGATATGACAGGGAGTCTACCGGGACTTCCCCGGGACTCTCAAGAACACAGTCGGTCGCTTTTCTAATCCAGAACCCAAATCAAATCTATACAGCTATGATTTAAAACTTTCTAATCCGATAGAAACTGTCTATTGGTGATTACAAACATAAAACCTAAAGGGTACATACCTTAAAATCGACTCAAACCCGTTCAATCGATGCTCAAACCGAGCCTTTCCACCTCTGCTCCTTTTTCGCCTCACGAACACGCACACACACACACACTCTCTTTCTATTTTTAGGTTTTTGAAGGGATAACTGAAGTGTGAGATATTTATATCTCCATTTACACTTTTGGCACAAACTACTCACTAATGACCAACCCACCCCAAATCTTATAACTTATCTCAAACTTCCCCTTAATATCAAAATCCCTTAGTTAAATAAATTTAACGGACTTACCCGAGGTATTACATCTTAACACATCTTTTTTTAGAGGAATACTCCAGGCAATTTTATAGCAATAATAAAAAGAAACATCAGGCAAAACGCCACCATCCAAGCCAAACGGCGAAAGAATACAAATTGGCAACAACGCCATACCAAGCAAAGACCAAGCAAAATAAACACATGCTAATGGAGCTATACAAGCTAGAAAAGACAATAATTAAAAGAGCACTCCAAATCCACCACCAATCAAGCACAAAGCCACCAACCGAGCGAAAGAACCTAACCGACGTCATCAATCACATGTCGACGCTTCTTTCTCAACTTCCAAGCCATCTTGAGAGAAACAATGGCCAAAATCTCCTTCACAATTTGCAGTGCCAGACGATAGACACTGGTAAAAAGCCTCCTGTTCCGCTCCTGCCACACAAAGTAAACAGCCGCAGAAAGAGCCAACCTATGATGATAGGATTTAGGGGGCGTGTTCGAAAGGGCCGCAACAATATCATCCCATGCACACGGGAAACCAATCCAATCAACCGCATGACCAACATCCATCCAAATTTTCTTGGAGAAATCACTTTCAAAGAATAGGTGGGAATGGGAATCCATGCACCTCGCATAAAACGCACATTTCAAGTCTGGTGGATCCTCCTTCCATGAATAATTTCGGTCCTACGTCGGGAGCCTTCGTAAGCATGCGATGCACATACAGAACGCATGTTTAGGGATGTGACCTTTAAACCACACACTTCAACACCAAGGAATAACCTCTCGCCTACCATCCAACGCACGGTAGGCCTCACGAACCGAAAAGTCCACCAGGTTATTACGAACGTCAACCCAACACAACTTATCACAACCATCACTCCCCAAAGGTGGCAAAGGAATGTCCGAAAGCTCATAATAGCGATCCACCCAAGATTGAGGCCACACACCTTGGATCCCCTCATATAAGTCTCGGACCATAGCTAATGGCATAAAGTCATGGGAGTTAATATACCGAAAAGAGATGATAGATGAAAGATTACCACTCCCCAGCCATAAATCGTCCCATGCATTCGTTTTTCCCCCATCGCCAATCTCCATCCGGTAGAATTTCCGCAAGTGAGGCCGAAGGTTCATAAGTTTGACAAGAACCCAAGACCACGACGAGAGCCTTTTGGCCCTCCAAAACGGAATACCTCGTAAGCAATGCATGTAAACCCACTGAACCCACAACGACATCCGTTTACAAAGGATATCCTAAACATTTTTGGCAAGAAGGGCCCGATTCCATGTGGATAACCGTTTTATCCCAAGACCACCACAATCACTTGGTCTACAAATGTTCTCCCACGCAATCTTGCATTTACCGTTCGATGAGTCTCCTTGTGCCCATAAAAAATCCCGGAACAAAGCCTCAAGCTCATGAACCACTCCCGATGGGAGCTCAAAAATTGCCATCCAATAGAGCTGTAAAGATTGGAGAACCGAGACAATTAGTTGCTTACGTCCACCAAAAGAAAGAAACTTCGCCTTCCAATTATGGATACGAGCCCTCACTTTACCAACCAAAACACCAAAATCCACCACCCTCGGCTTTTTAGGAGACAAAGGCACACCCAAGTAGCGAATCGGGAACGATCCCATTTGGAATGGAAGGCATGTCAGAATCGCAGTTCTCGTGGGTATGGGAACATTACCAAAGAACACTTCACTTTTCTCAATGCTCGGAGTGAGACCCGATTTTAGTCTAAATAGATGTAGGGCCTGCTTTAGTACCTCCACCAATTCAACATCCCCACGCGTGAACACAAACAAATCATCCGCGAAACAAAGATGCGTAACTTCAAGTTCACCACACCCTTGTGATATCCAAAATTTGCAGCCTTATCAATACACCTACGGAAGAGCGTAGATAAACCCTCCATAACGATAGTAAAAAGGTAAGGGGAGAGAGGATCACCTTGTCGTAGGCCCTGTTTGGGCAAAAAATCACGTTGTACGACCACGACGAGAGCATGTAAGATGCACGTTACAATCCAAATCCTGTATTAAGATAAGGTCTCGACAAGAACCCAGAAAACATCCGTCGTCTCCCGCAAAAGGTAAGTCATACGTCTCCCATGACGCACGACCATAACATCGCTCGTCCCGTACGACCATCGCGTAAGATCATTGCACCTTCGACCAAAGCTAACGTTAACCTTGACTGTTACGTTTGTTAAGTGTTTAATGCAGGAGTCAAAGTCATTAAAGAGCAACGGATATAACCGACGCAACCATCAACGATCGATAGCCGTAACGGACGAAGATCATTATGGATAATCACTCTGGCGACCGTTTCCAGCCATTGTAGCCGTTGCTCAAATCATTAATGAAGCTAATTAATGGCACGAAGACTATAAAAGACAAGCTAAAGCCTCATTTCAGAGAACATCAATTGACATCCAGTATACATCAGCGAACATCACAAAACAGCAGAGAAAACCATCCAAACTCATAAGAAAGAACATTCAAACTCTGGAGATCAAGTATTGAAAGCCAGAATCCTACTGCGAACTCAAGAACACTCGAAGGAAAGCTCAAGTATCGCTCTCGACGCACGACAACAGCCCTCGACCAGAAGTTCACACTTTGTATTCACACACGACAAACACCTGTTTTTACATTCAAACACTTGTACATTACATTTTGAAGTATTTCCTTCATTTGTATTGTAATCATCGTACGACCGACGCCAGTACCAAGGACGTCGCCCCTGTTTGGCGACCATAGTGCAGCGACGACATCCCCTGTCGTCCGCAGATTTTTTCCTCGATTGAGGTTTTTCCTGCGTCATCAAATCCCTTGTCTCATTTATTTTTTCCCTCGTCGCACGTCTCGTCGAAAGATCCTTTCTTTAGTTGATTAAGTCCACATCGACCTTAAGTTGTCCCTTTGGTGCGATTTTTGGCATTAACAGTTTGGCGCCATCCGTGGGACCTCATCTAGAGAAAATCCTCGACGAACGTGCACCCTACTAATAGTTTCTTGGAGTTTCTTCTATTTTCTGTTGCAGGAAAATGGCAGCCTCTGGAAATCCGCAGCAAGCTGTTGCTCAGATGTATCAGGAGCTCGAAGTCGCCAGGAATCAGCTCAATGCAATGGCAGAGCAGAATCGCAGAGCAGCTGAGGAGATCACGCGGTTAAGAAATCCTCTTGGTCCTCAAAATGGTCCTAGGCCGTTCGTGCAGAACCCAATTCCAAGACCGTTCGACCAGAATGGCCCTAGACCATTTGTCCCGAATCCAGGTTCATCCGCGCAGAATCAGCATCCAGGCACGTTCATGCAGAATCAACAGCCAGGGCCGTTCAACTCAAATCCTCAGTTTGGGACAGTTCCTCCTCCGCACATAAGGCCACCACCCGTGAATAATGGGTCTCAGCCATCACAAGGGTCGCAGCCTTTCCAGCAAGGGTCGCAACCATTTCAGCAGCCATTTCAGAATGGACCTCAAGGTGGATAGCAGCCTTTCCAGCAAGGATCGCAGCCGTTTCAAAATGGACCGCAGCAATTCCACTATGGGTCGCAACCATATTTCGTCCCGTTCAACGGGGACACCAATGGTTCGTCGCATGGTAATGTCACTAGCCCAGGGGCCAATCCCTCGACAAGGGAAATCCCGATCTTAACGATCCCGTCGCTCAGCGTTTGAAGATGTTAGAAGACCCAAATGAGCGTGTCCTGTCCTTGCTCGCCAAGTTGCCTGGGGCAGCCGTGCCGGTCGACGTCGAGCCTCGCTCGGGGTATCAGGCGTCGCCCTTCATCGACGAGATCGCCACCGTCGAGGTCCCAAAGAAGTATAACATTCCTGCCTTCACTCCCAAGAATTCAGGTGTGACCGATCCGATTGAGCACGTCGCGCAATATAAGCAGCTCATGTGGACGATCTCGATCCCATTTATGTACCAGGAAGTATGCATGTGTAAGAGTTTTGGAGCAACCCTCACTGGTCCTGCTCTCCAATGGTTAATCAATCTCAAACCCAAATCCATCGGGTCGTTTGCTGAGTTGGTTAATCAATTCTCCTAGCAATTCGCCAGCAGTCGTAAGATGGAGAAGCAGACCAGCGACCTATATTACATCGTGCAGAAAGCTAATGAGTCTATTCGAAGTTATTTTAATAGATTCAATGCCGAAATGATCAGCATCCGCAATTGCGACGTAAAAACCACAATCGAAGCCTATAAGCGTGGTCTGGACGATAATTCGGGTTTATACACCGACCTGACCAAATATCCCCTGGAGAATTTCGAAGACGTCCGAGCTCGGACCTTAGCATATATGAGGGTTGAAGACGATGCAACATTTCGTCGCAAGCATACTGACGACAAGAAGTTGCTAGGCGTCAGAAAGCCAGAGTTTAAGACAAAGGCTGTTTCTAGAGTAGAGCCAGCGCGCCAAATTTCAAATGTTCGTTTCAAGACGAAAGCAGAGGCCAAGACCGCGGCTAAGTTCACTCAGTACCTCAAGATATCCTCTTACGGATTCAAAGGACCCACAAAGGACCTAGTCGAAGCTCTGAGAAGTTCCCAAGCTACCATTCGATGGCCAAAGAAGTCCGACCTGGACGATGCTAAGAAAGACAAATCAAAGTGGTGCGACTTCCATGACGATCATGGTCATACGACAGACGACTGTATTGCATTGAAGAAGGAACTAGCATATCATTTCCTGAAAGGAAATCTCAAGAACATCATCGACGATGTCGCTGTTCCAGCTGATGGCCATCGATCGTCGACTCCCGAGCATGCAAAAGTTATTAATTGAAATTCCCTACGCCATGGGGAATCCAGGAGATCAAAAGCGAAAATAAACTGAAGTCGTGTTGGTCCCGAAGGCCTATACAAGTTTGTAGAAGGGGGGTTGAATACAAACACACAGATTTTACTTTTCTAAATTGTTTATTGATAAATTATTAACAATTTACAGCTTGTTGCGGAGACAAGATTAAGGATAAACCTAAATCTAAACAAGTTGGAACACTAAGGTTTCTTGCACTAAGAAAGATAAGGAAATTACTAATAATAACCTATCTTGAGATAAGAGATATGAACTTGTCCAGAGTTAGCAAGTTACTTCAAAATGAAGTGAGTTCATCTCTTTATATACTGCATGCATTTAATGCAAGTCAGTATATACTTTACACGTGTCATCAGCTGGTTGGTTGCATGTCATTGACCTTGGTTGACAACCTTAGTAGCCGTAAGGATGAACAGTGTAGTATCAGAGTGGTTGTACGATTTCAGATATTCGGAGGTTCTTTTCTGACATTTCGTACGGAGGCGTGCAAGGGTGGTTAAGACAAAAGTACTTTGTACGAAGGACTTCATGATCAGCTTTCGTTGATTCAGCGATTATCATTTACTATTCAGCAGATGATAAAGTTCAGCGATAGCTGAAGTCTTGTACTTGATACTTCACGTTGAGTGGACAAATCTGAGTCTTCGCTGATCCGCATCAGTTCATTAGGAGACTTGTCGCTGGTTCTTGAGCTTGATCTTCGACTTCAGCGTAGAACCTTTGTTGACGTGAAACTTGTCTTCAGGGATCATAAGTAAACAACTAACTTATCAGCGATCATCATAATGACTGAACAGACTCAGATCATTTATGGTGAACAGTGTTCACTGAATGTTTAATTTAAAAAGCGAGAGTTCCTATCAGCGGTACTGGAAGATCTTAGTACTTATCAGCGATAGTGAAACTCTGATACATATTGTTTACTTACAATTTTCACTAAGTATTTAAGAGAGGGTCATTATCAAATCACTGAGGGTTTGGATCAACAATCTCCCCCTATTTGATTATGACATAGCAACAAAGAAAATTGCTATTAAATGAAAACATAAGGATAAAAAGAACTCATAAAATATTTGTCCCTTTTACTGTTTTCTGGGATCTTTTATGTACTGATGGAGTAAAGTACATTCGCTGAAATCTTTCTTTAAAACTTTGAATCAGGTTACAATGAAGAACAGAAAGATTACAAGTACAAGCGAAATAATTTACAAGTACAGAAGGATAACTGATACAATAGAGAAAAAGGAGATTATATCAGCTTTCAAAAGGTTCTTCCTTAATGAGAAGTTCATCAAGGGTCGTCTTTTCAGTGGGGATCATCCAGTCAGGAACCGTTACCCCTCGTTTTCTTTTGTTCAGCGCTTCTTTAAAGATCAAGGGTTTTAGGTGTCGTGCCTGAATGTCTTTTCTGAAGTCACACCAGTAGATAAGATCTCTGAGCTGTTCGATTGGAGTGATTGGAAGCTCAGCGATCCGTTGAAAACATTTACGTCCGTCGTAGTCAAGGAAGAATATTCCATAAGGATTACTGATGACTTTACCAGGGACGAAAAGTTCACATGGTGGCAAAGAAATGTCAAGGGCAGATAGATCAGGGTCAGGACCAAGCACTTCAGCGCGAGAGAAACCAATTCCAGTTTCATTTCGTATGACAGGACCTGAGTTTGAATCTTGACGTTTCTTCTTTGGAGAGGCCCTTTTTCTTTTCAGCTTTAGATCAGGAAGAGGAGGAATGTCCACACAAGAAGATATCAAATCGATCTGTCTGTTTATCAGCTTTTCGAAATGATCCTTGTACTTAGATTGTGACGATTGGATAGCTAACCTCATCTCCAGCCATTCAGAGAGACCATACCTCTTTATAGTGTCAGCGCGAAAGGTTTCAGTTTGGCCATCTTCTCTGAAAAGTTTGATGTCAACAATAGGTACTCCGATAGATGTTCTTCCAGAGATGAATACCTTGTTGATCTTCGCTGGACGATATCTGAAGTGGATTTTCTCTTTACACCAGATCAGGGTGGTCTGAGAAACTTCAGTTTTCTTTTCCACGATCTTCTGGGCTTCTTCCCAAAGCTTTCGTTGGATTTGAATGGGAACACGTTTCAGCTTGGGGTCTTTGACAGATTCTTCAGTAAGCTTGATGGCGTATTCTCTGTCTTTTTCTTCAGCTTCCTTTCTTTCAGCGATGAGGCGTTCAGCTCTGAGGTGTTCCTTGTATTCAGCTTTTGAAATTCTGAACTTAGGAGGAACTGAAGGCAGTTGATCACGCCTTAGAATAATTCGCTGATCCTCGAATAGCTTTATTATTTCCTCTCTTCTCTTTTGATCCTCTTCACTCAGCTTTTGAGGAGCTGAGGAAGGTCTGTTTCTGTGCAAGAGAGGTTGTTCTTCTGGTTCATCAGTCTCAGAGATCAAATCTAAGACTGTGATTATTTCATCAGCATCAGCTGGCTTTATTTGTGAAGTCGCAGTAGTAGAACCTTCAGCGACATCCTCAAACAGGGGAGAGGACTAGCTGAAACACAACGATCTTACAAATAAGAACATGGGTAGAAGAACTTGGGTAGAAAGAGAAAGATAAATATGTGGATGTGTAGAGAGGTTGAGGAGTAGAGAACTGATTGTGTATAGAGATGTTCAGGGAAGGAATATAAGTAAAGTTTAGTGTACCTGAGAAACTGGCTTTTCAAGCAAGATCGCGAGATTTTCATCTTCAGCGAGGCCTTTGCCTTTGCCTTTCTCAGCTCCAGAGGCTGAGGGCTTTGTCTTTGTCTTCTCCCCTGAAGGTTCTTTTATTGAAATACCTTTAAGAGCTTTGGTTCGAGGAGCAGGTTTGACAACAAAGAAATCATCGTCATCTTCATCATCATCATCATCCTTCCTTGGAGAGGAGGATGGTTCATCTTCAGGGATGTCGATGTCTTCATCTTCTTCTGCTTCGGATTCCTCAACATCTTCTTCGAGTTGCTCCCCCTCAGATACAGAGGCGAGCTTCTCGGTTCCCTCAGGGTTTTCATCTCCCTGAGGTTTTTCAGCGATCAGATCTTCATTCCTCTCTCCCCTGATAGATTCATCATGGGAAAGGTCTTCAGCGCTTTTGTTCAGATCTTCAGCGCTCTTCTTCTCGGAATGTTCAGCGCTCTTCTCCCCCTCTTTCTCATGATGACTAGGGGAGGAATGGGTAGACTCAGCATTGGTGTTATCTCTGTCTTCTGGGCCAGAGATTTTCACACAACCTTCAAGCTTTGCTATTCTGTCTTCTAGGCCAGAAATAGCAGGCGTGATTTTCTTCAGCTCTGTGCGATCCGCCGCTGTGAAAGATTCCAAAATAGGGGCAGGGGCAGGAGCAGGAGCTGGAGTTCTTGCCTTGTTGAGCAGCTCTTCAATCATTGTTTTCATCGAACCAACGTCGGTCTTTACAGAGCCTAAGTCAGTCGTCAGAGTTTGAACATTTGTCTTCACAGCAGACATATCACCTTCTAGTGCTCCAACCGATGTCTTCAGCGTTGTTACTTCGCCGGATATGGAGGAAACGGATTGTTTGAGTAAGGTGTAGTCTGTGTAGATGTCAGCGAGCACTTTGGCGAAATCGCTGAGCGTCTTATCAAGGCCTTTAATGTCATATGTGGAAGCCTTCTTCTCCACCACCGTTGTCAGCTTTGTCAAATTTTCTCCAGCGTTTGTTACAGCTGTAGAATTGTTGGAGAGTGTGGTGGTGAGACTGGTCAGCTTTGTTTCCACGGACTTCAGAGAAGCGTTGATGTCTCCCAAATTAGAACCTGTAACATATAAGTACTTGTGAACAAAGGAAAGCTCAGAAGTTTCAGGTTTAGTTACAGTGTTTAAGGTGGGATTTGTACCTGCAGGAGGATTGATGAACTCGTCAAAGTTGCAAGTTCCTGAATAATGTTCCATATCCTCTTCGAAAGTACGGTGAGGTATGGTGATCTCTGCCGGTCCTTTCTTCATCATTTGTTGAGAAGCGTCAGCGGTGGCTTCTGGAATGATGGCATCTCCAGTGTTAGCTGGAGGAGTGTCCAAAGAAGTGGAGGGAGGAGCGAAGGATAAGATTGGGATTCGGGTTCTGAGTTCAGCGTTGGAATCGCTGACAATCACTTCATCAGTCTTTTGAGAGACCGAGGGAGGTTGGGTAGTTTCCAAGTTTCTAACCTCAGCGTTTGGAGACGCTGAAGTCTGGATTGGAGGGATGGCTTGCACGGGTGTGGCAGAGCGTACCACGGAACTTTCCTTCAGCTCTTCAGAATGAGCTGAGGAGTCTTCAGCATGGGATTGCTGGGGTTGCTCCTTGGTTTTCTTGATCTTTTTGGAATCAAGTTGGGTGTGAGAGGGTTTCCTTTTCTTAGAAGGAGAGGATTTTGTGGCCGGGATATCAGCGATGGGTATTGTCGCTGAAGGAGCCACAGAAAGCGGAGAATTTAGAAGAGTGAGAAGAGTAGAGAGACGTACCTCATTGGCGACAGGCTTGAAGTCGAGAACCTTAGGGCCAATCTGAGAAAGTTTCAGATCACCCTCTTCATGATAGCTGTCCTTTAGGCCATATTGAAAGATGGCGCTGATGAATCGTGGGTAAGGAACCCATGCTGGTCTGTCAGCGGCAGAATCCACGCGTTGAATCAGGTCATCATAAATAATGGAGGCCCAGTCAATGTTTAGACCTTTCAGCAGTGCGTATCCCATGGACTGCTGAGGTTGGGCGGCTTGATCAGAAGAGCCGGACTTCGTTGTCATGCAGCTGATCAGGTGTGCGAAGATGAAGTTCATCTCGCTGGGCATTTTGGATTTCTTTATCAGCGTCAGCTTCTTCTCAGGCTTCTTGTCCCTTCCAATGTCCCAGATATAACCCATTGCGTCAAGGAAAGCAATGATTTCTTCTTTGTCAGCGTGCTTCTTGTGGTCAGGGAATGGAACGAAGGGTTTTTCTTTGGTAGCATTTGGGAAGTTCAGGGCTTTTCGGATTATGGCGGGTGTGATCTTGATGGTGCCATACTCAGTATCGCTGAGTATGCAGTCGATGGTTTTGGATGCATCTTTGACAGAGGGTAGCTCAGTGTGTCTGGAAGAGTACCAGAACTGGGATAAGAGCCGCTGACTGGCAGGAGGTGTTATGGTCAGGGCTGTGTAGATGGGGCTGTTCTTCAGAAAACTCACAGCATCGTCCAGATGTGATACTTGCTTCCGAGGAGGAAATTCGAGAAGAGCTGAGAGGTTGTTGGCCTTAGTCCAATCTAGTTGATCCAGCTCGAACTTAACCTGAGGGGCTTTGACGATGTCCACTTCCTCAGAGTCAGCGGAGATGGACTCAGCGGTGACATTGATCTTTGAAGATGCCATTTCTCTGTATTATCAGTTCAACCAAAGATGTTAACAAATAAGAATTGTCTTAGTATGGAAAGAATTTCCATTAAGATTTTTCGAATTTTGTCCATTTCATTCAGACATAAATGTCTTAATGAAGATTAGGGTTTTTCTTGATTTTTGAAATGAAATGTAAAACCCATAAAGTCTTGTATTCCAGTTTCTAAAAGAAATCTGGATACGAATGAAGAACAACCATGAAATGGTTGTGTTTCATAAAACCATGAAAGAAATGATTTTATTTTACAAAGTTCTTTTGTTTGATCTTGTTAAAACAAAGAGAAGATCGAAAACAAGTTTTCTGCATTTGAAAAAATAAGAACATATTAACCTTGAAGTTTTGATGAGGAAGATGATGAACAGTTCTTGAGGTTTTTGAGAGCACAAATGCAACAGAGGATTCTTTCTTGCGGAGGAAGATTGTTCGCGTAAAAGACAAATATAAACCAAGAGTTGTTTATATAGGGAGTTTTAGAGAGAGAAAACCTTGAGCGGGAAAAGGTTTTCATCATGACACGGACACGTGTTTGCATTTGATTGGAAGTTTGAACGAAACGTGCAAACGTGTGTCAGAAAGAAATCGTGCCTGGTGTTATCCGTTGCAATGACGTCACAACTGTCCTTTCACATTCTTTTAGGATGTCTCTGAGGTTTTGAAAGCTCAGGGACTCTTTTGAAAAACATGAAGCACTGAATAGAAGATATCAGTGAAGGTTTTAAGAATTTTCAAAATATCGCTGTTAAGGAAGAGATATTCAGCGATGCAATTTATTTTGAAATCTTGCATTTACATGCGATTGTCAGAGAGAGAAAACATACCTGGATATCAGTTTAACCAAGTTTATTCAGAGAGAAGATGATGAAATGGATTATATAAGTTGATTTTATCCCGAAGGCTATACAAGTTTGTATAAACGTATCGCTGATCAAATGTGAACCGCTGAAGATTTTACCCTTCAAAGTTCAGCATTCCAAGCTCGCTGATGAGAAAGTTGAATCTTGTCTCATCAAGAGGTTTGGTAAACAAATCAGCTAACTGATAATCAGTTGGGATAAAATGAAGTTCTATATCACCATTCATCACATGATCTCTGATAAAATGATATCTGATTTCTATGTGTTTTGTCTTTGAGTGTAGCACTGGATTGTTTGCTATAGCGATGGCACTAGTGCTGTCGCAATAGATTGGAATTTTGGAGAGCTGAAGATCATAGTCTAGTAGCTGATTTCTCATCCACAAGACCTGAGAACAACAGCTTCCAGCGGCTACATATTCAGCTTCAGTTGTGGAAGTGGACACTGAGTTTTGCTTCTTACTTGTCCAACTTACCAGCTTTCCACCCAGGAGCTGACATCCTCCTGTGGTGCTTTTCCTATCCATTTGGCAACCTGCAAAATCACTGTCTGAATAGGCGGTTAGATCGAATCCTGAGTCTTTGGGATACCAAAGGCCTAGATTCGCTGTACCCTTAAGATATCGAAAGATTCGCTTTACAGCTTTCATATGGGATATCTTAGGTTCAGCTTGATATCGTGCGCACAGACATGTTGCGAACATAATATCGGGTCGGCTAGCTGTAAGATACAATAGTGAGCCGATCATCCCACGGTACAGCGTGACATTGACAGGAACACCCTTTGTGTCCTTATCAAGTGTCAGCGGTGGTGCCATAGGGGTTTTCATAGCTGAACTTTCAGTTAAGTCGAATTTCTTCAGCATATCTTTAACATATTTTCCCTGATTTATAAAAGTTCCTTTTTCAGTTTGCTTAATCTGAAGACCAAGGAAATTTGTTAGTTCACCCATCATGCTCATTTTATACTCATCTTTCATTCTATCAGCGAAACGAGTACAAAGCTCAGGGTTAGTAGAACCAAATATAATGTCATCAACATATATTTGAACTAAAATGATATGACCTTTTACTTTTCTAAAAAATAGAGTTTTGTCAATTTTACCTCTCAAATTTTTCAATATGGAGATAAGTAGAGAGAGTATCATACCATGCACGAGGAGCTTGCTTTAAGCCATAAAGTGCCTTGTCCAGTTTATAAACGTAACCTGGACGCTTAGGATCTGAGAATCTTGGAGGTTGTTCCACATACACTTCTTCATTCAGCTTTCCATTTAGAAACGCTGACTTAACATCCATCTGATGTACAATGAAGTTTTTGTGTACAGCATATGCTAAGAAAAGACGAATAGATTCAAGTCTTGCTACTGGAGCAAAAGTTTCGTCATAATCTATGCCTTCCTCTTGTCTGTATCCCTGAGCAACAAGACGAGCTTTGTTGCGAGTTACAGTACCATGTTCGTCCAACTTGTTTCGATAGACCCATTTAGTGCCTATCACCGTTTTGTCAGTTGGTCTACGAACGAGTTTCCAAACTTTGTTTCTTTCGAATTCAGTCAGCTCTTCTTGCATAGCGCTGACCCAGTTTGGATCTCTGAGGGCATCATCTATTTTCTTTGGTTCAGTTAGAGAAATAAAGTTAACAAATAAACAAATATTACCTGCACTTCTACGAGTCTGAATACCAGCGTTGGGATCACCAAGAATTTGATCGATTGGGTGATTTACAGTCTATCGCTGAGCCGGAGCATACGTCGCTAACTCAGTCTGAACTGGAGAAACTGAAGATGAGGCTTCAGCTACTTCTGGATTATCAGCTAAGAGAGGAATGTTTGCATTTGTCACTTCATTCATTGATTGCTGAGAAATAGATGGAATGTCTGAGACATTTGGATCAACTGCAGGTATAGTGTTTATAGGAACAGCTGAGACCCATGATGTTTCAGCTTCACTGTTCTGCATGTTTGGAATGATAGTGGGACTATCATCTTCTACTGGAAGAGCATGAGGAGTGGGAACTTCTTCTGAATCACCAAGATGAGAAAACATCCATTGATTCAGTTCTTCAGTATCAGCGTTCGGTTTAGAGTTCGCTGAACGGGATTCGTCAAACGTGACGTGAATAGTTTCTTCTACAGTTTGTCTTCTACGGTTGAAGACTCTGAAGGCTTTGGAGACTGAGGAGTATCCAAGAAAGATTCCATCATCAGCCTTAGGATCAAACTTTCCAAGGGCATCTCTGTTGTTCAGTATGAAACACTGACATCCAAAGATGTGAAGAAAGCTGATTGAAGGCTTTCTCCCATGAAAAAGTTCATAGGCTGTCTTTTTGAATCTTTTAACTATCAGCGACCTGTTTTGCGTAAATCAAGCAGTGTTGACAGCTTCTGCCCAAAACTGAGTAGGCAGGTGAGAATCGCTGAGCATTGAACGTGCAGTTTCAATAATTGTTCTATTTCTTCTTACAGCGACTCCATTTTGTTGCGGTGTTCTCACTGACGAAAAGTTGTGAGAAATACCCTTACTCTCAAGGAAGGAATCAAGAGAACTGTTTTTGAATTCAGTTCCATGATCACTCCTTATTGAGCGAACAGTCATATTGTTCAGAGTTTCCATCTTCCGAACAAAGGTGATGAGTTCTTCAGGGGTGTCACTCTTAGAACGGAGAAACATTACCCATGTGTAACGAGAGAATTCATCAACTATGACCAGCGTATATTTCTTTCCAGCGATGGATTGTTTGTTAACGGGGCCAAACAAATCCATATGGAGTAGTTGTAGAGGAGATGACACTGAGGAGACTTGCTTTGACTTGAAGCTTGCCTTGGTCTGCTTCCCTTTTTCACACGCTGAACATAAAGACTCTTTGGCGTATGAATGCTGAGGTAGACCAGTGACTAACTCTTTGGAGGAAAGAGTATTCAGCGTCTTGAAGTTGAGATGTGAGAGCCTTTTGTGCCATAGCCAGTTGACATCAGAAGATGCCTTTGAGAAGAAACAGGAGTTCTCAGTGGTTGTTGAGTCCATGTTTATTACATAAACATTTTCCAAACGATAACCGCTGAGAGCTATTTTCTCCTTTTTGTCAGAGACAAAGCAGGATTCCTTAGTGAAAATCACTTTGTTATCCATGTCGCAAAGCTGACTGATGCTCAGAAGATTATGCTTCAGCCCTTCAACATATGCGACTCTTCTGAAGGAGGTTGTACCATTTGAAAGTACACCATACCCTCGGGTGTGTCCTTTTCCATTTCCATCGAAAGTCACAGAGGGACCTTTCTCTTCCTTGTATTCAGCGAGCAGGTTTTTCTTTCCAGTCATGTGTCTAGAGCATCCGCTATCGAGATACCAGATACCCTTCTTAACCTGCAATACAAAAGAAGATTAGTTTTTCTTAGGTACCCACTTAACCATGTATACACGTTTGTCAGTGGAAGTGGTTGGAATGGAAGGTTCAGCGGTCTTCGCAGCATTTGAAGATTCAGCTTTGTCTTTCTTCACTTTGGTTAATTTCTTAACCTCAGTGGTAGGAGTCACCTTGACCTGACTTGCACCAGGGTTGGTCTTCTTTGCCTTGGGGGCAATCTTCACCTTAGCTATTTTTTCAGCTTTGGTGGCTGTGGGGCACTTACTAGCAATATGATCGGTAAGTCCACAGTGATAACATTTCCTATAATTAAAAATAGTTCTAGGACCACTTGTATGCTGAGCTTTTAATTTAGAATTAGAAGTGCCAGCACCAAGTAAGCTATTGGCTTTAGAAATGGGACGAACATTCAGTTCTTCAGATTTCTTACCAAGGACATCCACTCTGAGTCTAGGAGTAGATCGCTGAATAGACCCAGAAATCAGCTTTCTAGATTCAGAGGGGTTGGTCACTGAGGCTTTAGAAGCATTCAGCTTTGGTACTAAGGTACCCTTCTGAGGATTTTGATAAATAACAATTCCTTTACCTTTGTCTTTAGAGACAGAGGTAGGTTTTGAATAAATCATTTTCTCCTTACCTTTTGAGGAGGTAGGAGTTTCCTCAGGGATTGGTGTAATGGACGAGGAGCACCGAGATGATGAAGTGTCAGCGACTGAGGATACGAACGTTCCAAATTTAAGCATTGAACGTTCAGTGGTTGGTTTTGGAGTATCATATTTATAACCCAGACCACGTTTATCACTCAGGGGAATCTGAGCCTTAATTATCTCAGTGATCTTTGTTGAAGAATTACACCATCCTTCAACAGTAGCTTGTTCAGCTTTTAATGCAGCGATAGCTTCTGCTCGTTCGATTTTGATTAGCTGATTTAGATAGACTTGATCTTTAAAATCATCTTCAATTTTAGAAAGCTTTTCTATTTGAAGGTGGCAGTTTTTAAGCTTTTCAGCGAGATCAAGATTTTGGTTTTCAACCACAGCTTTGCCGTTCATGGCTTCATATAAACTTCTAGTCAAGAGATCGATCTTACGGAGACTATCAGCTTCATCAATATTTGCAATATTGGTAAAGAAAGAAGGTGATACCTGAATGGCAGATGTTGAAGTGGAGGGAATGTCTGAACTTTCTTCCTCTTCTTCAATCTTAGCCATGAGACATTGATTTGCTTCATCATCTTCAGAATCAGATGATGATGCTTCTTCATCAGAAGCAGCCCAATCATAGTCAGCCATCAGGCCTTTTCCTTTCTTCTTAAAGCTTTTCAGCTTTGCATACTTCTCCTTCATCTTTGAGTATTTGTCATCTTTATTCCTTGGAACAAAGGATTTCTTTGTAAAAGCTGAAGGTCTCATGATTTTCTTTGACCTGCACTCATTAGCGAAATGACCTGTCTTTTCGCAGTTGAAAGAAGTAGCAGTAGCCTTATCAACATAAGCTGATGATTTAGGCTTGTCAGCTATGGAAAGAGTTTTGTTCTTTCTAAACATTTTCTTCTTGGCGAATCTCCTGAACTTTTTAGTTAGGAGAGCCAAGGATTCATCATCATCTGAAAAATCAGAATCTGATGACCTTTCAGAGTTACTCTCTAACTCAGTGATAGTGACCGAAGGTCGCTGAGTAGAAGGTTCCTCTGAGATTAAAGCAACAGGGGTGCTTTTGGAATCTTTTACAAGATTCTTCTTAAGATGGCTAGATTGCTCATGATTCAGCAATGTGCCATATAAGGTTGAAAGGGTCATTGATTTAAGATCCTTTGACAGCTTGAGACACATGGAATAATTGTCCCAGCTTTCAGGTAAACATTCTAGAAACTTTGTCAGCACTTCAAAGTTAGAATATTCCTTACCAACAGTTTTTAGATCTATAATTAAACAATTAAAACGTTGGGGAACTTCAGAGAGAGTTTCATTCTTACCAGAAATGAAGCTTTCGTATTGTCTTACCAGGTTGATCTTTCTTGAGTCCTGGACTTCAGACGTTCCTTCATACTGAACACATATTGTGTCCCACATGGCTTTTGATGACTTCAGGTTCATGACGGAATGGTAGACTTCGTCAGGAAGGGCCATGGATAGTATGGATCTGGCTTTTGTATCTATAGCCACTTTCTTCTTATCTTCATCGGTCCACATGTGTATTTCCTTTGGAATCAGCCTTTCTGGAATAGCAGCTCTAGTTGCAGTGGCTGGAACTAAAGGATCAATTGTTACAGGGATGTGTGGGCCGTTCTCAAGATAGTAAGGTATAGTAGGGTCTACACCTTCTAAGAAGAGTGTCATCCTGTTTTTCCACAAGTTGAAGTTATCTCTGGAAAATCTAGGGGGTTTTGCAAGAGAACCATTGTCTATATAATTTGTGTTTGTGTGAGAGGCCATTTTCAGATAATAGCAAGGAAGAGAAATATCTTAGATTAGATCTTGTTTATGAGATTAAACAAATCCGCTCTGATACCACTTGTTGGTCCCGAAGGCCTATACAAGTTTGTAGAAGGGGGGGGGGGGGGGTTGAATACAAACACACAGATTTTACTTTTCTAAATTGTTTATTGATAAATCATTAACAATTTACAGCTTGTTGTGGAGACAAGATTAAGGATAAACCTAAATCTAAACAAGTTGGAACACTAAGGTTTCTTGCACTAAGAAAGATAAGGAAATTACTAATAATAACCTATCTTGAGATAAGAGATATGAACTTGTCCAGAGTTAGCAAGTTACTTCAAAATGAAGTGAGTTCATCTCTTTATATACTGCATGCATTTAATGCAAGTCAGTATATACTTTACACGTGTCATCAGCTGGTTGGTTGCATGTCATTGACCTTGGTTGACAACCTTAGTAGCCGTAAGGATGAACAGTGTAGTATCAGAGTGGTTGTACGATTTCAGATATTCGGATGTTCTTTTCTGACATTTCGTACGGAGGCGTGCAAGGGTGGTTAAGACAAAAGTACTTTGTACGAAGGACTTCATGATCAGCTTTCGTTGATTCAGCGATTATCATTTACTATTCAGCAGATGATAAAGTTCAGCGATAGCTGAAGTCTTGTACTTGATACTTCACGTTGAGTGGACAAATGTGAGTCTTCGATGATCCGCATCAGTTCATTAGGAGACTTGTCGCTGGTTCTTGAGCTTGATCTTCGACTTCAGCGTAGAACCTTTGTTGACGTGAAACTTGTCTTCAGGGATCATAAGTAAACAACTAACTTATCAGCGATCATCATAATGACTGAACAGACTCAGATCATTTATGGTGAACAGTGTTCGCTGAATGTTTAATTTAAAAAGCGAGAGTTCCTATCAGCGGTACTGGAAGATCTTAGTACTTATCAGCGATAGTGAAACTCTGATACATATTGTTTACTTACAATTTTCACTAAGTATTTAAGAGAGGGTCATTATCAAATCACTGAGGGTTTGGATCAACAAGTCGTAAGATCAAGATCTCGACAGGTTCGTTTTTCTATCCCTAAATTAACAATATCTTTTCCACAGGGATAAATCTACTATGGTGCCTCGTCGCACGACAACATAGTCGACCGCAGGACAATATTTCTCCGTGTAATTCTGTCATTTAAAACCTATCTTTTCCTCCCAAAAAGTGTACGGTAATAAATGACAGGGGCAAGTAGAGAGAGTCTGAAATGGTACGTTCTCTAACTCTTTCTCATACGATTTTTTCTCGCAAAAACATATACTGACTTAAGCATCGGAGGGTCGTTGGCTAGCCAACGACCAACCCTCGACATCATTTTATCGCAGGATCGCACGGCAATAATCACTAAGTCTATTATATGACTTTAAATTCGTGGGGACGCAAGACATACATCATCCCTCTATAGGGGCATACGATACAAACTCATTATATGATCTAATCGTACGATCGCAGAGTCTAAACGATTTTACCCCTAAGTCTCTTAACTTAGAAAATGCTTTAATCACGTGTTCACATATTTGTTCTATTCATCGTATTACAATGTATGCCTCAGTCACATGATTTCCTGTGTGTACTATGTTCAAATTCATAATTAAACATGGTTTGTATAAAGCGGAAAGTTCAAACAAAAGTTGCGTTCATTATATAAGCCATAGAGTACATAATCGACCACTAACGGTCGAGCAACACGGACAAACAAATACATTTTTTCTAAGGTTGTGGAGGAGTATCGATCACAACCTTGTCCGATACCTCATCTCGAAAACCCTCGTCAGCCACCTCCTCCTCAGCGTCCTTCTCGTCATCTAAGTCGAGATCCCTCTCGGTCCCGACTCTCTCATAAAAGAGACGCAACTCATCTGACGCTGAAGCCAAAGGATCCTTGCCCTGCAGGTGACGTCGCATTGTAATACCCAAGGTAAGTCCGTTAGATAATTTAACAATAATTTATGATGTTCAGGGTAAGTTTGGGGTAAAATATAAGTTAAGGGTGTTTGGGTCCTTAATGAGAAGTTGAAGGTCTAGAAGGTACAAATTGATTTTGATATACACCTTAGGCTATCAGGTGTATCTTTATTCAGTTATAGAAAGAGTGTGTATGTGTGCGGGAGTTCGGAAGGCGAAAGAAAGCGAAATAGGAAACCGTACGAGTAGGGCTTCAATTGATCGGGTTAAGAAGTAATTTGGAGGTAAGTCCTTTACATATTGTGTTTGTAATTATGAATAGAAGATATCTTTCGGTTTAGAGTATCTAATTTTACGTCTTGAATGGATTCCAATCGATTTCTGGGTAGATAGAACCGACTGTGTTCTTGAGGACTCCCGGTGAAATCCCGGTATAATTAACTCCCGGTGAAATCCCGGTATAATCAACTTCCGATGGAGTCCCAGGTGGTGGATCAAGTAAGGGCAAGTAAGTAGAGTAACCGGTGGATGCCTAGAGAGAAGGACTTTAAGATGAAGCTTTTGACTTGTTTAGCAGTTGTATTGCAACGTTAAATGTTATGCATGTAAATAGTACAGTATTTGGGTTACATATGGTTTTCTTTCAATTGTAAGAGACTACTGGACCGTACATGTAATGTGAAGTTCGTTTGTTATATCTATTTATGTTATATTGTGTGATATGTTGTGTACTTGGGATAAGGGCTCGTTACAAATGGTATCAGAGCCTTAGTTTAAGGGATTTAGGTATTAGTATCTGTACCTAGACTTAAACTGCATGTGAAGTAGGATGTCCCTATTATTGTAGAACCTCGGGATACTAAGTATAAAAGGTAGAAGGAACATCATGTAAGGTAATTTCCTACTACACCTGGCCAGTGTAATTGTGATCTTACAGGTACATGTCTGAACTGGAATACCTTGTCATATGGGGTATATGCTTATGTGTATATTAACCCTGTTTAAATCCACAGAATGGCCAGCGGTACAAGAAATTCGAATCGAGGAGGAGGAAGAAATCCAAACAGAACTAATCCGTTAGTAGGAACCGGGGATACGGGAGGCAGAACGGGGGGCAGAGTCGGGGGTAGAACTGGAGGTAGAGCTAGAGGTCGAACCGGAGGCAGAACCCAACAAAATAGTACGGATTTCATTACCAGGGCTGATCTAATAGCAGAAATGGGAAGATTACAAGACAATATTTAAGCTATGTTCAACCAAACTCATAATACTGAAACAGAAGGACCAGACCCTACTCATGAAGAGGAGATGCCAATTACCCCTACGGTCTTACCGGTAATGAGAAAATGTGATTACAAAATGTTTCTTAGTTGCAAACCTTCTACGTACTCAGGGGATCGGGATCCAGTAAAAGCAATGAGATGGATGAAGGAAATTTAAGCCATTTTCAAAACAAGCAAGTGTGCGGATGAAGATAGAGTATTGTACGGGGCAGCTATGTTAAAAGGAGATGCATTGTATTGGTGGGAATCTTTTATACATTCTAAAGGATCTGATGTTTATTCTACCCTCTCTTGGGAAGAATTTGTGGTAGCCTACAGGGAACAATTTTGTCCCCAGGCAGCCGTTAAACAACTGGAAGGAGAATTCATGAATTTGCAACAAGGGAACTTATACATTCGAGACTATACCGCTATCTTTTTGGAAAAGTCTCGATTTGCAGAATACTATGTTGCTACGGAGGCGATGAAGACAGAAAGGTTTATCTTTGGGTTGAACTCAGAAGTCAGAAGGTTAGTGACTGCAAAAGGACCCGATACCCTCTCGGCTGCAGTTAATGCCGCAGAGAATGTTGAACGAGATATTAGAAGAGATGTGGGCGATAAAAGTATCGGGAAGAGAAAGTGGGAAGGACCACAATATGATCCGAAGAGGTCCCGATTTCAGAGGTATGATAACCGTTCGCCGTTTCGACCAACGGAAAGACCATGTCAGAAGTGCAACCGTGTCCACCAAGGAAACTGCCAAGGTGATTTTACGAGCATGTTATAAGTGTGGGAAGACTGGACACGTTATTAAGGATTGTAAGGTAACGCGGTTATGTTTCTTATGCAATTCTCCGGATCATCTTCAGTCAAACTGTCCACGGGGAAGGATACAGCAAGGTGGGTCATCGGGCAGGCCAGTGATTGTTAAACCAGTAGTACCGAGACTGGAACCGCCAGTAACCAGGGGTCGCGCATTTCAAATGACTGAGAAAGAAGCGGAGGAAACTCTGGATGTAGTCACAGGTACATTTTTGATAAACTATACACGTGCTAAGGTGTTATTTGATTCCGGTGCAAACCGATCGTTTGTGTCTCCTGCATTTGCTGCTTGCCTGTGTTTGAAACCTAAAATGTTAGAACATGTTCTATTAGTAGATACTGCAAATGATAATCAAGTGTCGGTTAGTGAAGTGTTTGATAGTTGTGTGATTAGTATAGAGGGGTGTGGAGTGCCTATACGATTGTTTCCTATAACTCTGATAGAGTTTGACGTAGTAGTGGGAATGGACTGGTTAGCCGAGAATCAAGCTAATATAGTATGTGATAAGAAGTTAATAAATGTTGTATTACCTGGGAGGGGACCAGTAGTGATTTATGGTGATCGCAGGAATCATCGGTCTTGTATTATATCAATATTAAAAGCACGTAGGTGTGTTAATAAGGGTTGTCAGAGTTACTTGGCCTACGTGATAGATATTAAGTCGGAAAAGAATAGGATGGAAGATATTCCTATCGTTAGTGAATTCCCTGAAGTATTTCCTGAAGACTTGAACAGTCTTCCGCCTGTTAGACAAGTAGAGTTCGGTATAGACCTGATTCCTGGAGCCACTCCTGTAGCCGGTGCACCGTATCGTTTGGCACCTCCAGAGATGAAAGAAATGATGGCACAACTACAAGACCTATCCGATAAAGGCTTCATCAGACCTAGTTCTTCGCCGTGGGGAGCACCAGTGTTATTTGTGAAAAAGAAAGATGGGTCGATGAGAATGTGTATTGACTACCGAGAATTGAATAAGCGCACGATAAAGAACAAGTATCCGCTACCCCGAATTGATGATCTCTTTGATCAGTTAGTTGGAGCTTGCTATTTCTCCAAGATTGACCTAAGGTCCGGTTATCACCAGTTGAAAGTTAAAGAAGAAGACGTTTTAAGGACTGCTTTTCGAACGAGGTATGGTCATCATGAATTTTTAGTAATGCCATTTGGATTGACGAACGCTCCAGCTGCCTTTATGGATTTAATGAATCGGGTATGTAAGCCGTATCTCGATAAATTTGTAATTGTATTTATCGATGATATCCTTATCTATTCTCGATCCAAGGAAGAGCACGCGCAGCACCTTCGTTTCATACTAGAGCTGCTGAAGAAGGAAAAGTTGTATGCGAAATTTTCTAAATGTGAAATCTGGCTACGGAAAGTACAATTTTTGGGGCACGTGGTTTCTGAGAAAGGTATACAAGTCGATCCGATGAAAGTAGAAGCAGTTGAAAAGTGGGAACAGCCGAAGACAGCAACAGAAGTACGTAGTTTTCTGGGTTTAGCCGGCTACTATCGGAAATTCATAAAAGACTTCTCTCGTATCTCAACGCCTTTGACTAAGCTGACCCGAAAGAATTTGAAGTTTGAATGGAAAGCAGAACAGGACGAGGCATTCCGAATATTGAAAGAGAAATTGTGCAGCGCGCCGATTCTATCACTACCTGAAGGTTCTGAAGACTTTGTCGTTTACAGTGATGCGTCTAAACTGGGATTGGGTTGTGTGCTTATGTAGCGCGGAAAAGTTATAGCTTATGCTTCACGCCAACTGAAGGATCATGAACGGCAGTATCCTACGCACGATATGGAGCTTGCCGCAGTCGTCTTCGCATTAAAGATTTGGAGACATTATCTGTATGGTTCCAAATGTCAGATTTATACTGATCACAAGAGCCTTCAACACCTCTTTGATCAGAAGGAACTAAATATGAGACACAGGAGATGGTTGGAATTGCTGAATGATTACGACTGTGAAATCCTTTATCACCCGGGAAAGGCGAATGTGGTGGCAGATGCGCTCAGTCGTCAAGAAAGGAGTGGAACAATAAAAGTTATTTCGCTACGAACTGAACTCCTACCCAACTTATTTGATGAATTGCAGAAGTGTCAAGCGGAGGCTTATCATGATGAACATCTGAAATCAGAAAGGTTAGCGGGGATGTCAGCATTGCTAGTAAAAGATGATCGGGGGTTATTGTGTCTGGGAAACAGAGTGTGGGTACCTTGATTGGGTGGATTACGTGATCGTGTGTTACAAGAAGCCCATCAATCCTGTTTCTCTATTCACCCAGGTACAAACAAGATGTATAAAGACCTAAAGCAATTCTATTGGTGGCCGGGGATAAAAAGAGGGATTGCTCAGTATATGGAAAGGTGTGATACTTGTAAGAAAGTAAAGATTGAACACCAAAAGCCATTTGGTCAACTACAACGGCTAGAAATACCTATGTGGAAGTGGGAGCAGATTACCACAGATTTTATAACAAATCTACCAAAAACTCCGAAGGGATTCGATTCTATTTGGGTGATCGTCGACAGATTGACAAAGTCTGCACACTTCCTACCGATAAAGGAAACTGATTCAATGGAGCGATTAGCTAAGTTGTATATTGATGAAATAGTAACTCGACATGGGATTCCAATCTCGATCATTTCTGATCGTGATAGTCGTTTTACTTCAAGATTTTGGAGAAGTTTTCAAAGGGAAATGGGGACTCAGATAAAGTTAAGTACGGCGTATCATCCTCAAACAGATGGGCAGAGTGAACGAACAATTCAGACCTTAGAAGATATGCTCCGGGCTTGCATTGTTGATTTTGGGGGATCGTGGGATAAGCATTTACCGTTAATCGAATTCGCTTACAACAACAGTTATCATTCTAGTATACAAGCGGCACCGTTCGAAGTACTGTATGGTAGGAAATGCCGAACGCCTCTGTGCTGGAACGAAGTGGGAGAAAAACTGCTAGCGGGGCCGGAAATAGTTTAGTTAACCGCCGATAAGGTTACCCAGATTCGAGAAAGATTGAAAGTGGCTCAATATAGACAGAAGAGTTACGCTGATCGCCGTCGAAAGCCGTTGGAATTTCAAGTTGGGGATTACGTAATGTTAAAGGTTTCGCCGTGGAAAGGAGTCATCCGATTTGGTCGACAAGGTAAACTTAGCCCAAGGTATATTGGACCATTTGCAATCACAGAAAGGATCGGTGAAGTAGCTTACAGATTAGATCTTCCACCAGAATTGAGCAGGATTCATAATGCATTTCACGTGTCAAACTTCCGAAAGTGTCTGGTTACTCAAGATCAGGCAGTCTCCCTACCAGATATACAAGTCGACGAAAGATTGAATTATGTAGAAGAGCCAGAAGCTATAGTTGATCATAAGGTTAAAGTACTGCGGAATAAGGAGGTCAGACAAGTGAAAGTTCAGTGGAGACATCATAAAGGTCAAGATGCTACGTGGGAATCTGAATCGGAAATAAGAGCCAAATACCCTCACCTTTTTGCCTAACTGAATTCCGGGACGGAATTCTTTTAAGGGGGAGATGATGTAATACCCAAGGTAAGTCCGTTAGATAATTTAACAATAATTTATGATGTTCACGGTAAGTTTGGGGTAAAATATAAGTTAAGGGTGTTTGGGTCCTTAATGAGAAGTTGAACGTCTAGAAGGTACAAATTGATTTTTGATATACACCTTAGGCTATCAGGTGTATCTTTATCCAGTTATAGAAAGAGTGTGTATGTGTGCGGGAGTTCGGAAGGCGAAAGAAAGCGAAAGAGGAAACCGTACGAGTAGGGCTTCAATTGATCGGGTTAAGAAGTAATTTGGAGGTAAGTCCTTTACATATTGTGTTGGTAATTATGAATAGAAGATATCTTTCGGTTTAGAGTATCTAATTTCACGTCTTGAATGGATTCCAATCGATTTCTGAGTAGATAGAACCGACTGTGTTCTTGAGGACTCCCGGTGAAATCCCGGTATAATCAACTCCCGGTGAAATCCCGGTATAATCAACTTCCGGTGGAGTCCCGGTATTATGGACTCCCGGTAGTGTGGAATCCCGGTAGTGTGAATTCCCGGTAGAGTTGACTCCCGGTATAACAGACTTCCGGTAGTGGAGAGTTCCGGTATTATGAACTTCCGGTATAGGAACTCCCGGTACTAAGAGTCCCGGTACTGTATAAGTCCCGGTACCCTGTGTAGTCCCGGTAGTGAGTTAAATACAGTGTGTAATGGAACAGTTGAGGATGGGAAATCGTTAGGCTTTACATATTTGGTTAGTAAAGCAATTTGTGTATCTTAACTTGTTTCAGATTCCGTGGAATCGTGGTAAGGGATAGGATCGTTTTGAAAGAAGCTTACGAACGTGTGAAATAACCAAAACAGGTGAGTTTTGCTTTGAAAACACTTTTAACTGGAATACATACATGTGTGGAGTTGGGAGTGAAACTGTTGATAATTATGTGCTCGTATGTGAATTATAATATAGTGAGATATTATATTTACATGTGTATTATAAATGTGTTATAATACGTTGGCCGGGTTTAAGACCGGTGTGATTGGCTATAGAACCTGTATAGCGTTGTTTGGCTGTAGATGTTGTGCAGCGTTGTATATTATTAGTTGGCTTGCTACCACTAATATGGCCAGAAAGAATGAAAGGGGGAAGCATAATATATGTGAGTTTATTTGGATGTATATGATTGAGTTGCGTGATTTATATGATTAAAGTTTATATAAATGGTTTTTAAACTAACAGGGGTTTCTCACTTAGACCATCAGGTCTAACCCTCATTTTGTTTTAAAAATATGTATTCCAGGTGGTGGATCAAGTAAGGGCAAGTAAGTAGAGTAACCGGTGGATGGCTAGAGAGAAGGACTTTAAGATTAAGCTTTTGACTTGTTTAGCAGTTGTATTGCAACGTTAAACGTTATGCATGTAAATAGTACAGTATTTGGGTTACATATGGTTTTCTTTCAATTGTAAGAGACTACTGGACCGTACATGTAATGTGAAGTTCGTTTGTTATATCTATTTATGTTATATTGTGTGATATGTTGTGTACTTGGGATAAGGGGTCGTTACACGCATAATTGCCGCACGCGCAGTAAGTCGAGCGTAACAAAGGAAAGACTTATTTTCGTCCTTCAACTCATCAGACTCCTTCTTCAAACTTATCACCTTAGCCTTGATTCCCTCGACTTCCTTCCTCTTCGCGGTTACAGACTCCTTCATCCCCTCCAGCTCCTCTCTCTAGTCGCGCATCAAAGTCAGGGACTCTTTCAAACGCGAGTTTATCTCGTCTCTTGTATGACTGAGGGCATCCAATTCGTCCAGAGCATGGTCAAGGCGCACTGACATCGCTTCTTCATGTTCCAAAGCAGCTTTCTCTTGAGCTAGCGCTGCATCTTCATCTTTGGTAACAGAAGCCGTTGAAACCTCTATATTCGTCGTTTCGGCATGCAATACCAGGGAAGCTTGGAACGCCTGAAGAATCATAATATGAGCAGCATTAGTAAACAACGACAACGACAATGACAAACAACAAGCCTTGAAAGAAAGGCTTACCAAGAACAAGAGTCCAGCTGTATGGAACTCTTTCTTCTCGAAAGAAAACCCGTCAAAACGCTCCCTGAAAGACGGAAGCAAATATTTTTCCAAATGGGGGAACAACTTCGTCTCGTCCAAGACATTGTCGTCCAGAAAACCCGACGGCAACGTAAAGTTGACCGTCGTTTCTCCCAAAGGTCCCTTATGCGCGCCTTTGCCCCTGTCGGCCGATGAAGGGCCGGATAGGACGATGGGAGACATCGTCGCCAGTTGCGCAGTATCCATAGATTCCGCGCCGGTCGCAACCGACGCCTTCGCCTTCCTGGGCAAGGCAACCCTCGATGGGTTACCCGTCTTCAAAGATGGTTCCCTTAGAACGGACACATTTGTCCTCTTTAAGAGGCCCGACCGGGCTGTCGGAACCTCTTTTCTCTTCAGGACTCCCGACCTAGTTGTCGAAACGTCCTTCTCCCTCGCCTCGCGAGCTACTTCGACTTGGGCCATCTTCCTAGCAACAGAAGATGTCGCCTGTGCTTGAGATTCACCTGAACGGTAAAAGAAAGAAGTTAGACGATTCAGCACAGAGAAAGACCAGGTCAAGCGAAAAGAAGACATAAGGATACTTACTAATTATCTCTACCTCTGGTTCTTCGCTCTTCTCTTCCTCCTCAGTCTTCTCAGAGAGCTCCTCTTCTTCTTTCTCCTCTCGACCCATCCTCATTCTGTCGCTCAAGAAAATGATGTCATCATACTCGTCTATCAAATGACGCGTGACATACGACCGGTCTTCGGTACTAAATTCCAAGAACTTTTCGACCTTAGCCCGAGAAGCATCATCCGACTTTACCTTCTCGAAATCAATATCTACGCACAAAAAAGAAGATCAGTTGAAGAAACAATAGAGCAACAGAATAACATGAAAACGTACAGTCAAAGGCTCACCCGTCATATTACAACCCTCCCTAATCCAGTCACTATCAGTGTCCAGCGTCGACGCCCGTACGAATACATACCTCTTCTTCCATCCACGGTCATTGACCGCAGTATTTAAAACCAGGGTACGATCACCCTTGAACCTTGAAAACAAGCTATAGCGACGATACTGGTCATTCTTGACCTTATACGCCGTCAGAAGGTCCCTCACATTCATCGGTGGATTCCAGTTGGAGGTAAGTCGTTCGATGATCAAGATAACTCTCCAGAACTGGGGCATCAGTTGCCCCGGCGAAAGATCAAATTCACACATGAACTCTTTGACTAAAGGCGAATATGGCCAGTGAAAGCCTATTTTGAACGGGTATTCGTATATAACAATGTACCCCTCGGGGCACATTTCCGGTCGAACTTTGCCAACCTTACTTACGGAAATCCCCATGGGAATCCTCGCTAGACTTCTAAAGTCGTCGAGATCTTCTTCGTTTTTAATGGTGCTTCTAGGTTCTGTCGACATTGCCAGCCCCGCTAAATTGATTTGCACTTCTGAGAGGCCCCAGATATCCCAGTTTTTCTAGGCTTTCTAGCAATAGACTTGCGACGCATACACAAACTGGAGGGTCGTATCTTATATGATCTCAGAAAATTAGGAAATCGCCAAGAAAAGATCCATTATAATCTTTATTTATGCAGTCGATCATGTCAGGTCGAGCCCTTTGATGATCGCCGCGCATGCCCATCCTTTCGTATGACCACAGGGATCATCGACACCTGTCCTCGACAGCTGGTAAGCATCATCGTGTGTCAGTATGACGTCATGGCCTCGTTCCCTTTTCAACTTCTCGTTCAGTTAGAAACGGACCAGTCTAACTCCAAGGCGATTGAGGTAATTTCTAACTCTTGTTTTATTTCCCATACGTCTGATTGACATAATTTAAAACTTAAATTTGAAATTCAATTTTCAAATTTTGGGGGCAAACTGTTTGGGCAAAAAATCACGTCGTACGACCACGACGAGAGCAGGTAAGACACACATTACAATCCAAATCCTGTATTAAGATAAGGTCTCGACAAGAACCCAGAAAACATCCGTCGTCTCCCACAAAAGGTAACTCGTACGTCTCCCATGACGCACGACCATAACATCGCTCGTCCCGTACGACCATCGCGTAAGATCATTGCACCTTCGACCAAAGCTACCGTTAACCTTGACTGTTACGTTTGTTAAGTGTTTAATGCGGGAGTCAAAGTCATTAAAGAGCAACGGATACAACAGACGCAACCATCAACGATCGATAGCCGTAACGGACGAAGATCATTATGGATAATCACTCCGGCGACCGTTTACAGCCGTTGTAGCCGTTGATCAAATCATTAATGAAGCTAATTAATGGCACGAAGACTATAAAAGACAAGCTAAAGCCTCATTTCAGAGAACATCAATTGACATCCAGTATACATCAGCGAACATCACAAAACAGCAGAGAAAACCATCCAAACTCATAAGAAAGAACATTCAAACTCTGGAGATCAAGTATTGAAAGCCAGAATCCTACTGCGAACTCAAGAACACTCGAAGAAAAGCTCAAGTATCGCTCTCGACGCAAGACAACAGTCCTCGACCAGAAGTTCACACTTTGTATTCACACACGACAAACACCTGTTTTTACATTCAAACACTTGTACTTTACATTTCGAAGTATTTCCTTCATTTGTATTGTAATCATCGTACGACCGACGCCAGTATCAAGGACGTCGCCCCTGTTTGGCGACCATAGTGCAGTGACGACATTCCCTGTCGTCCGCAGGTTTTTCCTCGATTGAGGTTTTTCCTGCATCATCAAATCCCTTGTCTCATTTATTTTTTCCCTCGTCGCACGTCTCGTCGAAAGATCCTTTCTTTAGTTGATTAAGTTCACATCGACCTTAAGTTGTCCCTTTGGTGCGATTTTTGGCATTAACAGGCCCCGAGCTCCATTTAAAAAACCAGTTGTATCACCATTGATTGCAATTGAAAAAGAGGGGGTGGTAATCATCTCTTTGATCCAAGCAACCATAACCGGGTGAAAACCCATCCCCTCAAGCATAATCAAAAGGCATGTCCAGTTAACTGTATCGTAAGCCTTTTGAATATCAATTTTAAACGCACAGCGTGGGGGACCCCGAATCAATATGATACCCTTTGACAAGTTCATGCACCATCAAGATATTATCTGAAATACGTCTCCCGGTATGAAAGCCGATTGTTCCTCACCCACCAAGCAATTCAAAAAATCCTTCATACGATTAACAATAACTTTGCTAATACACTTATAGATAACCGAACAACATGAGATAGGACGAAAGTCCGTTACCTTTGTGGCACTAGTTTTCTTCGGAATTAAGGATAACAAAGTGTGATTCAGTTCTTTCGCAAGATACCCTCGGTAGAAGAAGTTGTGGATAGCGATGGACACCTCCGGTCCCACCACATCCCAAGCCGACTTGAAGAACTTAGCCGAGAAACCATCAGAACAGGGAGCTTTTTCATTCCCAATTTGGAACATAGCATTCTTGATGTCCAAATCAGAAATTGGACGAATCATGTAAAGAACATCAGAAAGGGAGAGCTTATGATCAAAAAGATCCGCCGAGATGATGGGATCAACCAACACATCCCGAGTACCAAGAATCGAACGAAAATGCTCCACAAAAAGAGACGGGACCTCATCCCCATGTACAAAAATACCCGAAGCATCACATATGGAATGAATGTGATGCGCATGCCGTTTTTCACGGACAACATTATGGAAGTATCGAGTGTTGGCATCACCATCCAAAAGCCAGTGAGCCTTTGCCCTTTGTCTAGCAGCCCCTTCTTCGTCTCTACATGCCTGGTAGTAAGCCAACTGGAGGTGGGAAAGATCCTCTTGGAGCTCTTTATTACCCGAGTCCATATCACACGCAAGCTGGATTGCATCGAGTTCCGATTTCAAACTTGTCACACGATGAGACAAATTTCCATAGGTGGAACGCAAGCCTCTAAGGGGAGTCTTTAACATTTTAAACTTACTCGTAACACGAAACATAAAAGTACCCTCCACCTATGACCGCCAAACGTCCCGAACCACCCTTAAAAATAGAGGATGATCAACCAAGAAGTTATCGAATTTAAACCCCTATACCTTCCGCCGAGTGCCCCCTTTGAAGGAGAGAATAGCCGCCGCATGGTCCGAGATGCCTCTCGGAAGAAAACGGGCAGTGGCATCATGAAAAAGAGAAGTGAATTCCGAGTTAGCCATCACCCGGTCAAGTTTGCGCAAAACCCTACCTTCGATACTTGGTTTTTGGCACCAAGTATACTGTATGCCGGAATAACGAACGTCAATTATCTCAACATCTTCCACACACTCAAAGAATTCGAGCATCTCCAAATTTCGTCGTGAAACACCACCAAAACCATCATGCGGGAATAACATGGCGTTAAAATCCCCCATGATGGCCCACGGTTTTGGTCCCAATATGGCATGGAATTTTCGAAGCCCAGACCACAACTCCTTACGAATAGTCCCATTATTATCACCATAAACAACTGAAAGATAAATTGGATGTTGCAAACCTTTTAGGCGAATCTCACAATGCATGTATTGGCGATGAGCTTCCAAGACCATCACATCCATTACTCGCAGATCCCACACAATAACAATACGAGTTCCACCATCCGAGAACATATGGTTCGAACCCCATGCCCATCTCCCAAACGTACGGCTACAAACATCCGCGAGCATCTCCCGATGAACATGAGTTTCCACAACCGCACAAAAACTAAGACCATTAACATGAATAAGGTTCTTCACTTTCCACATAGCAAAACTTAACATTGCGAACCATTTAGTGTTGGGATACCTTCGTCCATATCCCGTTCCCGTGTGCTAGTCCCCACATTCCCACCATCTCGTTGCTCATCATGCCCCTTGCCAACCGACGTGCCATCCCCCAACACGTTGAACCTGTTTGAGGTTTTGAGAATACCTCGCAACGGCTTATTTAGTGATTTTGCGACAGCAGCCACTGTTGGAGCTTGTTCTCGCACATGCGTGCTCAAGTGCAACGTTTCAGCCATCCCCCCTGCACCTGCAGAATTCATCCCGGTGACATGCATATCCTTGGCCACATCGCTAATAATCGAACAACCATCCTCATTATCGCCATCAATATTCGTTTGTCCAATCCCATCACCCAAACCACGTGGATTAGCAGCAGCAAGGTTCTCAGTTTGTACCGACTGGGACGAAGCCGAGTCATGAATGGTGCCATGCATATCCGAATTTATGGCCGGCTCATGCATGGCGTTACATGGAGCCGCATAGGTTGTCATTTCCGCCTCATGCACATGACTTCTCGATTGAGCTTTCGGCTTCCACTGCTTTCGTTCCACTCTCGTAAACCCCTCCGAATCAACTTTCGCTTTCTTCTCTGATGCCATAGGCTTAACCATCGCTTTAACACACGAGGAAAGTTTATGCCCAAAAACAAGACAATGGGAACATTGAATGGGTTCCCAAAGGTATTCCACTCCAATCCGAACCTTTGCATCTTCACCACCATTTAAACTTGGAATCATCACTTCTAACTCCCTTTTCAATTCCCCTATCGCCCATGCTTCTACCAACACCTTTGCGAACCCCGGTCGCCCCCAAGCTTTTTCGCACATTGAAGACGTACACGAGTCCATTTGTTTAGGCACTCTAATGGCACTCGCGATGCGACTTATACCTTCTCTATTAAACGCTACTAACGGGATATTATGCAATTTAATCCAAAGTGGGCATGTGGTGTGTATCGGCTTGCTCAAACCCTTCGTTGGATCCCATGGAATTATAAAGAGGGGTACACCCCTTACCATTAAAGGTTCCGCCTCAACCGCTTGAGTGCTTCCACCCTCGTCATTAAAACATAAAAAATAGAATCCATTTTCGTTCATCATGGCGTCCCGGAATCCAAACTTTCCCCATGCCGCTTTTACCGCTCGTTGAACCACCGGAAAATGAAACCGTGGCCCAAGGAAGTAGCCATACAACGTTGTATGGTAGGTTTGACAGCCTCTTGTGCAAGTTTAACCGGAATATGGATTCGAGACTCAACCTTGTCTACCAAGGGAAAGAATTGAAGAGTCGTTGAGTCCTTGCATCCTACAATCGCCGCAAACTCCCTTTGACTCTTCACCCTAGTACCAAATTTCAGCCGATCATCAACAACATCACCTCGCTTAATCGATAACCTATCCCAAACAGAATTACGCACCCCATTCGACAGGTTTTAATTACTCGCTGCTTTTGACGAGGATGCATCATCACGTTGATCATTCGTAAGAATCGAAACAGACCCATAAGCCATATCCTTACTAATCGTACCTTTGTCCTCGAGCTGTGCATGCATAGTATGGTTCGACTTAGCCGATGCATGGTTGGGACCCCCCACAGTGTCATCATCCTCACTACCGTACCCATCCTCCACCGTAACCACTTCCTCCTCCCTAGTACCCATAGAACCCTAATCAAGCTACCCTAGTGCCAACCCAACCCAAAGAGCTGAAACCGAGACTTGGTGTCTGAATTAGGAAACCCTAATTGAGCAACGAAGGCACCGGGAACCGGTGCGCTGAAACTCGACGGCACCCAAGGCTTAGCAATGAAGTCTATGGAAAGAAGAGAGGCACCAGAAGAAGAAACAGAAGAGAGTCAATAGTACCTTACCGGAGGAGAGTCCAAGAAATACCAAGGAATTCCAAGAACGTTGGAACAGCCGCCGCCGCCAATTGACTTTGACCACCGCCGCCGTTCACAAACCACTAAGAGGTCACCGACAACCTACCTAGGAATCTTTAGGGCTGACGTCGGACACACGCAGGTGGTGGCAGGAATCACCGAGAAAAAACCTAAATGCCGTCGCACTTCGTTGCTGAACCAAATTCAGGAGAAATGTAAGAATAAGACGATAAAAATACTCCCAGAAGGCGCCGAATTCAACACAAATCGAAAACCAGCCGAAAGAAACCAAGAGTCGCCGGAAAAATCAACCGGAACCCTAAAAACCATCGCGTTCGGCCAAAACCCTAATCGCCAATGTAGAGAGCATTTTTTCGATTGTGCGATTCTTTGCTTTTCTTAACATCTTATGAAACAAAGAAATCCAAATACCTCTTAAATGACTACTTTGACGGCTACAAAGTTTCCAAGCCCAAAGAATCCTCTAAAAAGGATACGGTCCCAACAACTGAAACAAAAACAGAGAAGAACGAGTTTAAACGCTATGTTCCACCTCTCGTTTTGGACATGAAAACAATTCAGTTAGAGGAGTCATTTGAACAGGAACGGATTAAATTTCAAAAGGAAAAACAAAAGCTTTTATCCAAACTTGAGAGTTTCAACTCCACAAAAACAGCATCTGTATCAGTTGAGAAAAATGAAGCTCTTTAGACAGAAATCAAATGGCTCACATCCAAACTGTCTGCTTTGGCAACAAAAGTGATGCAAGAGCAAGTGAGCAAGGGTAAACTTCAAGAGAAGTTTGACCACCTTCAAAACGAGAAAGTCATCATATACATCTTCTTGTAAGGCTTTTATAGGAAAAATCTCTTCCAGAAACGGAAAAGAACCTCGTGCAACGTGTTTTTAAAAGAATCTCGACTCTGTTTTTCAAAATGCTTCCGCACCCGATTCTTCCCAAAACACCGTTCCAAAGTGTTACTCACATCCTTTGATCAATGATGTTCCGTCTTAGTGAACTTGATTTTTCCGCGTTTATGGATTCAAACATTTGTTCAGATGAGGAGTTTCCTAAGTTTGAATTCGATCAAAAACTTCCAAGTCACACCGATTTCCTTTCAAAAGCTATTGATCGACCGGTAAAATTTCTTAAGGGTGAATGTTCTACTCCAAACCCTAAAACCCGTTCTGTGAACGGTGTTTCTAAAACCAAATCTAAATCTAAAAGACGTTCACAGAAACAGAAACAGACCGGTCGACCCCATAATAGACATCCTTACTACTCAAGCTCTACTGACCATGACTTTATTGGTTTTTCAGATACAAATGGTCGGGACAAAACGTCAAACAAAAGTAGGTAGCTAAAGGATCTAAGAAGAGCAAGTCGCAGTCAGATTCATTTAATTCCGTTTTCAATTCTAGGAAAAACATTAATAATCGTGGTTTGATTGATTCAAGTAACTTTGTGGAATAAAGTATTGATTTACCATTAAGACTTTATTCAATTCAGTAATTACTACAGTTATCTCGTGATTGTCTATGTTGTTTAAATTGTGGATTGAATATCTTTGTTGATAAACAGTATGCATCTGATTGGTTTGGCTCATACCATGTGTTTAATTCGCGTCGTAAATCTAAGTCACCAAAACCAAAGCGTAAACCCAATTCAAAATGGGTTCCCAAAACAGGTGCTACACCTAACCCCCAGGACCCATTTTCAAATGGGTACCTAAAGTTGTTTAACACCTTTTTTCAGAACGGTCATGTGTGGTATCTAGATTCAGGTTGCTCCAAGCACATGACCGAAAGAAGGGAGCTTCTCATGAACTTCATCGAAAAATACTGTGGCAACGTGAGGTTTGGGAATGACGACAAAGCACCAATCATGGGATACAGCAACATTGTTCAAGAGAATATCACCATCGAGAAGGTTTCCTATGTCGCCGGTGTTAATGCAAAAAATCGCACCAAAGGGACAACTTAAGGTTGATGTGGACTTAATCAACTAAAGAAAGGATCTTTCGACGAGACATGCAACGAGGGAAAAAATAAACGAGACAAGGGATTTGATGACGCAGGAAAAACCTCAAACGAGGAAAAAACCTGCGGACGACAAGGGATGTCGTCGCTGCACTATGGTCACCAATCAGGGGCGACGTCCTTGGTACTGGCGTCGGTCGTACGATGATTACAATACAAATGAAGGAAATACTTCGAAATGTAAAGTACAAGTCTTTAAATGTGAAAACAGGTGTTTGTCGGGTGTGAATACAAAGTATAAACTGTTGGTCGAGGGCTGATGTCGTGCGTCGAGACTGATACTTGAGCTTTTCCTTCGAGTGTTCTTGAATTCGCTGTAAGATTCTGGCTTTCAGTACTTAATCTCCAGAGTTTGAATGTTCTTTGCTATGAGTTGGGATGATTTTCTCTGCTGTTTGATGATGTTCGCTGGAGTGTATTGGATTTTACCCGATGTCCCTTAAAATGAAGCTTTAGCTTGTCTTTTATAGTCTTCGCGTCATTAATTAACTCCATTAATGATTCAATCAACGGCTACAACGGCTGGAAACGGTCGCCGGAGTGATTATCCATGATGATCTTCGTCCGTTACGGCTATCGATCGTTGATGGTTGCGTCAGTTATATCCGTCGCACTTTAATGACTTTGACTCCTGTATTAAACACTTAACAAACGTAACAGTCAAGGTTAACGTTAGCTTTGGTCGAAGGTACAATGATCTTACACGATGGTCGTACGGGACGGGCGATACTATGGTCGAGCGTCATGGGGGACGTACGACTTACCTTTTACGGGCGACGACGGATGTTTTATGGGTTCTCGTCGAGACCTTATCTTGATACAAGATTTGGATTATGACGTGCCTCTTATCTGCTCCGGTCGTGGTCGTACGACGTGGTTTTTTGCCCAAACAGTTTGCCCCCAGAATTTGAAAGAAGGATAGCAAATCTGAGTTTTAAATTTTGTCAGTCGAAAAAATATGACAAGAGTTAGAAATTACCTTTGTTACCTTGGAATTAGGCTGGTCTGCTCTTAACTGGACGAGAAGTTTGAAAAGGAAACGAGGTCGTGACGTCATACTGACACACGATGATGCTTACCAGCTGTCGAGGACAGGTGTCGACGATCCCTGTGGTCATACAAAAGGACGGGGATGCGCAGCGGTTATCCAGGGATTCGATCCAACCCTGTTTTTCGGTCTAAATAGGGATTTTGACGGATCATTTCCTTATTTCGCCCTTGAAGAGTTTGTGCTGTGATTTCCTTGCCGTCTTTTGTCTGATATCTTCCGATCTTGTGAAAATCCCTGACTTGGTTAGGCTTCTTCGAGGGTTAACGCGCCTATAAGTAAGGTACGATTTCTCTGCCTTCTGCAAATTTTGTTTAGAAATGTCGAGGGATCCTGAGAGTGTTATTCAAGAGTCATCAGACCTCCGGGATTTTAGAAAGTTAGCAAAAATTCCTGCGTGGGTCGAATTGATCCGTCCAGGCCAGATCCGATCAAACGAGTGTCCCGAGGGGTACATCGTGATCTATGAATACCCTTTTAAGATAGGTTTCGAATGGCCTTTTTCTCCTCTGGCCAAGGCGTTTATGTTAGAGTTTGACTTGGCACCGAGTCAATTGATGCCCCAGTTCTGGCGAGTCGTACGAGTGATCGAGCGTGCTACTAGGAAATGGAATTCTCCCATGAACGTACATGACCTCCTCTCTGCTTATCAAGCCAAGATGGACGGATGTCATCGATGTAGTTTACATTCTAGATTCAAGGGCGATCGCGTTTTGGTCTTAGGAACGGGTGTGAACGACCGTGGGTGGAAGTCTCGATATGTTTTCGTGCGTAAGTTGTCCCTTGACTCTGAGAGTGAATGGATTAGGATGAGCCGGAATACATCGGGTGAGCCTCGTTATTTCATCTGGCGTGCGCTGTAGATGATTTACATATGATTTTTGACTTGTTTTTTGCATGTTGACAACCATAAAATTCGAGGTCGTGAAGCCAGACGTTAACTCTCAAACGAAGATCAATTCGTTTTTAGAATTTAGCGTCGCCGAGAGGTCTTTCGTCGTGCGACACTCGGCGGATGACGACGATTTAGAATCTTCAGGAGAGAATCTGGGGGAGAAGTGTGAAGAGAAAGGAAAAGAAGAGGAAGAAGATAAGTTGAGAGGAAGGAGAGAGATGACGGGTAAGTTTTACTTTCCTTTTCTTCCTATGTTACCTCGAGTCTTTTTCCTTTGCGTGCTTTATGACATTCCTTTTTTCCAAGAGATTCTTAACCTAAAATGCTGAAGGTTTCTGCTAAGAGAGCAGCTGAGCTGGAGTGTGCTCGTCAGGGCAGGGAGAGGAGGCTAAAAGCCATGTCTGCTGGCCCTGAAATTCCGAAGAAGACGAGGACGACGACTCCGAGGGAGTCGTCGGCTGGGGTTAATGACTCGTTGAGGGTCGCTTCTCCTGAGAAGGTAGGGGTCAGATCACCTAAGAAGGTGATTGCAGTGACGCCCATCAATTCTGCGCCTCTGGCGGAAACGGTGAAGTCCCCGTCTGCCGCGTCGAATCCTTTGTCAGCCGACAAGGGCGAGGATCACTCGACGGGAGGGGAGAAGGTCACGACGGTCAACTTTTCGCTGCCATCGGACTTCATGACAGGTAATGTCCTAGACGGGACGAACCTGTTCCCTCACCTGGATAAATTCCTGCTTCTATCTTTCATGGAGCATTTTGAGGGGTTTCCTATCGAGGAGACGGGTGCCCATATATCCGGCTTGTCGTTCATGGTAAGTCTTTCTTTCAAGACTTAGTTTGTCTAGGCCCAGACTTCGTTTGTCGTTGTCGTTGTCCACTGATGATGTCTGTTTTTCATGTTTTTACAGGCACTTCAGTCTTCCTTGGCCTCGCAAAGTGGAATGGCGAAGGTGAAAGATCTCTTGTCCGCCGCATATGAAAGAGAGAAAGCGGCGCTGGACAGGGCGAGTGCCTCTATAAGTCGTGCTGAGGATTTTTTGAAGCGTCTTGACGATGCTTTAGAACATTTGAAGATCGTTCATCTTGCCAAGGAAGATCTTAGTCATCGTTCGAAGCAATCCTTATCCATGACTGCTGAACAAAGGGAGGAGATGGCAAAAGTTAAGAAATCCTTGGTCGCTGTTTCAAAAGAGGTTGAGGATTATAAATCCAAGGTAGAGAGTTTAGAGAAAGAAGTGCAAGCTGTAAAGGACGAGGGTAAGTCGGTTTTTGCCATAGCTCGTCTTACTGCTCGGGCGGCGATCATGCGACGACTTTTGCTGGGGAAGGACCCTCTTGCTTCGGCGAAGGAGGAGTTGGACATCTATCTGAATGGTGTTGGGACCGAGAGGGACCTTGACTCGGACGATGAAAAGGATGCTGAGGAGGAGGTGGCAGGTGAAAGCCTTCAGGACGGGACTTCGGGCATGAATGCCACGGATGCTCCTCCTTTAATTTAAGAATTTTATTTTGTTTGCTTTGCTGCTCGATCGTTGGTGGTCGAGCGTGTACCTGGCGATTTCTTTTTAAATGCACTTTTTGTTTGAAATCGTGCTTTATTCAAATCACATTTGATTATAAAGTCGAACATAAGGTACATATGAAATCATGCGACTAAGGCATTCATTGTAATACGCCGATAAGAACGTAAAACAAATATAAAAACACGCGATTAAAGCATCCATTCAGTTAAGAAACTTAGGGGTAAAGTCGTTTAGACCCTGTGATCGTACGACCGGATCGTACAACGAGTTTGTATCGCATGCCCCTGTGGAGAAATAATCATGTTAGAGACCTGATCGTTTATGTCGTTCGACCTTGTGATATTAAAGTCATATAGTAGACTTAATGATTACTGTCGAGCGACTCTGCGATAATCTGTCGTGCGATTCTGCGATAAAATGATGTCGAGGGTTGGTCGTTGGCTAGCCAACGACCCTCCGATGCTTAAGTCAGAAATGTTTTGCGAGAAAAAATCGTATGAGAAAGAGTTAGAGAACGTACCATTTCAGACTCTCTGTATTTGCCCCCTGTCATTTATTACCGTACTCTTTTTGGGAGGAAAAGATAGGTTTTAAATGACAGAATGACACGAAGAAATATTGTCCTGCGGTTGACTATGTTGTCGTGCGACGAGGCACCATAGTAGATTCATCCCTGTGGAAAAGATATTGTTAATTTAGGGATAGAAAAACGAACCTGTCGAGAGCTTGACCTTACGACTTCAGTTTATTTTCTCTTTTGATCTCCTGGATTCCCCATGGCGTATGGAATTTCAATTAATAACTTTTGCATGCTCGGGAGTCGACGGTCGATGGCTATTAGTTGGAATAGCGACATCGTCGATGATATCTTTGAGATTTCCTTTTGGAAAATGATATGCTAGTTCCTTCTTCAATGCGATACAGTCGTCTGTCGCATGACCATGATCAGCATGGAAGTCGCACCACTTTGATTTGTCTTTCTTAGCATCGTCCAGGTCGGACTTCTTTGGCCATCGAATGCTAGCTTGGGAACTTTTCAGAGCTTCGACTAGGTCCTTTGTGGGTCCTTTGAATCCGTAAGAGGATATCTTGGGGTACTGAGTGAACTAGCCGCGGTCTTGGCCTCTGCTTTCGTCTTGAAACGAACATTTGAAATTTGGCGCGCTGGCTCTACTCTAGAAACAGCCTTTGTCTTGAACTCTGGCTTTCTGACGCCTAGCGACTTCTTGTCGTCAGTATGCTTGCGATGAAAGGCTGCATCGTCTTCGACCCTCATGTATGCTAAGGTCCGAGCTCGGACGTCTTCGAAATTCTCCGGGGGATATTTGGTCAAGTCGGTATATAAACCCGAATTATCGTCCAGACCACGCTTATAGGCTTCGATTGCGGTTTTTACGTCGCAATTGCGGATGCTGATCATTTCGGCATTGAATCTATTAAAATAACTTCGAATAGACTCATTAGCTTTCTCCACGATGTAATATAGGTCGCTAGTCTGCTTCTCCATCTTACGACTACTGGCGAATTGCTGGGAGAATTGATTAACCAACTCAGCAAACGACCCGATGGATTTGGGTTTGAGATTGATTAACCAATGGAGAGCTGGACCAGTGAGAGTTGCTCCAAAACTCTTACACATGCATACTTCCTGGTACATAAATGGGATCGAGATCGTCCACATGAGCTGCTTATATTGCGCGACGTGCTCAGTTGGATCGGTCACACCCGAATACTTGGGAGTGAAGGCAGGAATGTTATACTTCTTTGGGACCTCGACGGTGGCAATCTCGTCGATGAAAGGCGACGCCTGATATCCCGAGCGAGGCTTGACGTCGACGGGCACGGCTGCCCCAGGCAACTTGGCGAGCAAGGACAGGACGCGCTCATTTTGGTCTTCCAACATCTTTAAACGCTGGGCAACGGGATCGTTAAGATTAGGATTTACCTCTATCGAGGGATTGGTCTCTGGACTAGTGCCATTACCATGCGACGAACCATTGGTGTCCCCGTTGAAAAGAACAGAATATGGTTGCGACCCATATTGGAATTGTTGCGGTCCGTTCTGAAACGATTGTGGTCCCTGCTGGAAAGGCTGCGATCCACCTTGAGGTCCATTCTGAAATGGCTGCTGAAATGGTTGCGACCCTTGCTGGAAAGTTTGCGGCCCTTGTGATGGCTGAGACCCATTATTCACGGTTGGTGGCCTTATGTGCTGAGGAGGAACTGTCCCAAACTGAGGATTTGGGTTGAACGTCCCTGGCTGTTGATTCTGCATGAACGGGCCTGGATACTGGTTCTGCGCGGATGAACCTGGATTCAGGACAAATGGTCTAGGGCCATTCTGGTCGAACGATCTTGGAATTGGGTTTTGCACGAACGGCCTAGGACCATTTTGAGGCCCAAGAGGATTTCTTAACCGTGCGATCTCCTCAGCTGCTCTGCGATTCTGCTCCGCCATTATATTGAGCTGATTCCTGGCGACTTCGAGCTCCTGATACATCTGAGCGACGGCTTGCTGCGGATTTCCAGAGGCTGCCATTTTCCTGCAACAGAAAATAGAAGAAACTCCAAGAAACTATTAGTAGGGTGCACGTTCGTCGAGGATTTTCTCTAGATGAAGTCCCACGGATGGCGCCAAACTGTTAATGCCAAAAATCGCACCAAAGGGACAACTTAGGGTCGACGTGGACTTAATCAACTAAAGAAAGGATCTTTCGACGAGACATGCAACGAGGGAAAAAATAAACGAGACAAGGGATTTGATGACGCAGGAAAAACCTCAAACGAGGAAAAAACCTACGGACGACAAGGGATGTCGTCGCTGTACTATGGTCGCCAATCAGGGGCGACGTCCTTGGTACTGGCGTTGGTCGTACGATGATTACAATACAAATGAAGGAAATACTTCGAAATGTAAAGTACAAGTGTTTAAATGTGAAAACAGGTGTTTGTCGTGTGTGAATACAAAGGATAAACTGTTGGTCGAGGGCTGATGTCGTGCGTCGAGACTGATACTTGAGCTTTTCCTTCGAGTGTTCTTGAATTCGCTGTAAGATTCTGGCTTTCAGTACTTAATCTCCAGAGTTTGAATGTTCTTTGCTATGAGTTGGGATGATTTTCTCTGCTGTTTGATGATGTTCGCTGGAGTGTATTGGATTTTACCCGATGTCCCTTAAAATGAAGCTTTAGCTTGTCTTTTATAGTCTTCGCGTCATTAATTAACTCCATTAATGATTCAATCAACGGCTACAACGGCTAGAAACGGTCGCCGGAGTGATTATCCATGATGATCTTCGTCCGTTACGGCTATCGATCGTTGATGGTTGCGTCGGTTATATCCGTTGCTCTTTAATGACTTTGACTCCTGCATTAAACACTTAACAAACATAACAGTCAAGGTTAACGTTAGCTTTGGTCGAAGGTACAATGATCTTACGCGATGGTCGTACGGGACGGGCGATACTATGGTCGAGCGTCATGGGGGACGTACGACATACCTTTTACGGGCGACGACGGATGTTTTATGGGTTCTCGTCGAGACCTTATCTTGATACAAGATTTGGATTATGACGTGCGTCTTATCTGCTCCGGTCGTGGTCGTACGACATGGTTTTTTGCCCAAACAGTCGGCTTAGGTCATAACTTGTTCAACATCGGTCAATTTTGCGACAAAGACTTAGAGGTCAATTTCAAAGCCAAGAGATGCAACGTTTGCACTGAAGACGGAAAGGAACTACTCATAGGAATGCGCAAAACCAACCTCTACACCATCGACCTCTCATCTATGAAAACCAACGAGTCTGTATGCCTGATGTCAAAGGCCAACTCTCAATAAACCTGGATTTGGCATCGACGCTTATCGCACCTGGATTTCAAGAATATCAACAAATTGGTGTTAGGCGGACACATGAAGGGCATTCCTGAGCTAAAGTTTGAGAAAGATCATCTATGGGGGGCATGCGAGATGGGAAAGATGAAGCGAGCTTCTCACAAGCCAAAGGCTACTTCGAGAACGTCAAGGTTCCTCGAACTCATTCATATGGATTTATGTGGACCGATGCGTGTTCAGAGTATCAACCACAAGAAGTACGTCCTGGTCATGGTCGACGACTACTCGCGGTATACATGGGTCAAGTTTCGGCACTCCAAGGACGAGACCCCGGAACTGATCATCACTCACCTGAAGACAGTCCAGTTAAACCTACAACATCTCGTACAGACCATTCGGACGGACAACGGTACGGAGTTCAAAAATCGCACGTTGGATGATTACCTTACATCGGTAGGTATCACCCACACCTTTTCCGCTGTATTCCACAGCAGAACGGAGTCGTGGAAAGGCATAACCGTACTCTAGTGGAAGATGCTCGCACGATGCTGCCCCAGTCAAAGTTGTCGATATATCTATGGGCCAAAGTCGTTGCAACCGCCTGCTATACGCAAAACCGATCAATCCTCAACAAGCAGTTCAACAAGACGCCCTACGAGATCATCAACAACCGCATCCCAAACATCAAGTATTTCCAGGCGTTCGGATGCACGTGCTACATCATGAACGACAAAGATGATATTGGAAAGTTTAACCCTAAGGCAGACGTAAGAGTATTCATCGGATACTCGACGCAAGCTCAAGCGTTTCGCGTTTACAACAAGCGAACTAAGACTGTTATCGAGAGTGTAAACGTGACGTTTGACGAAACGGCTGATTTTGCTTCTTAACAACTCAGTTCAGCACCCATTTTAACTGGTGTGGTAGCTCCCGAACTATCTCATTTGGGATCTACACAAATTCCAATAGATCTAAATCACGCCACTACGTCAAAATCATATCTTTCTGATTTGGATTTAATTTTTGAACATTTTTACGATGAATTCTTTAATTAGCCTAATCCACGCGTTACTATAAATTACAGGGTTGGAGTCGTGCAACTCGAAGACTCAGCGAACCTAACCGGCCTGCCGCCATCTATAAGCCCTCCAACGACTTCTACTGAGAACCCCCAAAGTTCAAGTGACACTGCTTCTGAAGCTGAAATCACACCGGAGAATGTTGTACCTATCCCGGCAACCGCTGCTGAAGATTCATCATCCACTACTCGATCGGATCAACCGCCTTCTTCTCCGAAGGTTGCTCAACCGCTCACCAATCCGGCATCAGCTCCTCCGCTCTACAGACCATCGTCACTTGAAGCTATACAAGATCTTCCCCCTGGTGAGTATGTGGATCCGGACACCTCGCATGCCACTAATCAGTCGCTTCCACACCCCACCAAATGGACACGTGCACATCCTCTTCACCAAATCATTGGCGACCCCTCTATGCCTGTTCGGACGCACGGTGCCTCAGCTAACATCTGCCTCTTCTTCGGATTCCTAAGCCGCATCGAGCCTACAACTGTTTCAGAAGCGCTCGGTGATCCTGACTGGGTGATAGCGATGCAAGGGGAGCTCAACCAATTCGAGTGCCTCAAGGTTTGAAGACTAGTCTCACAACCAACGCACAAAACGGTGATCGGAACCAAGTGGGTCTTCAAGAATAAAAAGGACGGAGACGACATCGTAGTTCGCAACAAGGCATGACTGGTAGCCAAGAGATATCGACAACAAGAGGGCATCGACTACGACGAGATGTACGCCCCGGTTGCCCGTATTTAAGTGATTCGCATGTTTCTCGCCTACGCCACACACAGGAACTTCACGGTCTTCCATATGGACGTGAAGAATGCATTTCTCAACGACATTCTGAAAGACGAGGTCTATGTTTCGCAACCGGAAGGGTTCATGGATCACTTAAAGCCCGATCATGTCTACATCTTAGACAAGGAACTCTATGGTCTCAAGCAAGACCCACGAGCCAGGTATGACGCACTCTCCACCTTCTTAATAAAATATGGCTTTTCCAAAGGTAAAATCTACACAACTTTATTTATTAAAAAGGAAAAGCACGATATCGTCCTTGTGCAAGTTTTTGTTGACGACATCATCTTTGGTTCGTCTAACGCTAAGTACTGTCAGAACTTTTCTGTTTTAATGCGCAAATATTATCAAATGTGTATGATGGGACAAATGAATTTCTTCCTCGGTCTTCAAGTTAAAAAATTGTCGACCGGGATTTTCATTAACCAGTCTAAGTACATCTAGGACGTTCTTCAGAAATACCAGATGGAACATTCTACTCCCATGAAAACCCCCATGTCTCCGGGGACGAGGTTACACGCCGATCCTAGCGAAAAGGATGTGGACACCAAAACCTATCGAGGCATGATCGGGTCTCTGATGTACTTAACGGCTAGTCGGCCAGATACAATGTTTTCTACATTTCTATGTGCCCGTTTTCAATCAAAACCTAAAGAGTCTCATTTCATAGCGGTTAAATGTATTCTAAGATACTTGAAAGGTACTGTTGATCTTGGCGTGTGGTACCCGGAAGACACAGGTTTTGAGTTGACAGCCTATTCGGATCCTGACCACGCTGGCAGCATGTTGGACCGGAAGAGCACTGGGCTACAGTCTCGATAGCTAGGCATCAAAGTAGCAACAATGTGTATCCACGTGTACAGCCGAGGCGGAGTACGTGGCCGCTGCAAGCTGTTGTTCTCAAGTAATTTGGATGCACACCCAACTCAAGGACTACGGCTTTACGTACTCGAAGGTGCCCATTTACTGTGACTCGAAGAGCGTAATAGCCATATCAAGAAATCCAGTGCAACACACAAAAAACGAAGCATATAGACGTTTGGTACCATTTCATTAAGGATCACGTCAAGAGAGGTACAATCAAACACAACTTTGTTGTAGTGAAAAACGTTGGCCACATTAGTGTATAGAAATTGTTGTTATGTACCAAGAACAACCACTGTAACCATCGTAAACCGGCAGCTAATACGGCATCAGTTTCACAATCGCGAAACATCTCTGAGAACATTCTGGTTCTGATCCGAGCATTTGATTGGGTACACTCTTTCCAAAAAAATTGTCATTTGTTTTCTCGTGTTTATATTGTTTCATGGATTGATATGTGCTCATTGATGCTCCAACCCGTGTTGAAATAACATGTTCTTCTGGTTAGCATGATGTTCTACTTAGACATCTATTTGGGCATACTTTCGTGTTTAACTAGCAGTTTGTTCTCTGACTGCCATTTGGACAGCTTGTGGGTTGTGTCTTTTGCGTGTTTAACTGTTAAATATTTGCTTGCTTAGATTTTCCTTTTTGGTGTGTTTGATAGATTGTGCTGCCACCACTGGGCGAACATAGGTTGTGTACACTTCACGGATTACAATTTTGCACTCACACACCTATTTGCGCACACATGGCTTCCACAAGTCGCTCAAAGCGACAACGTCCTAGTCGCGCGCGGCGGGATGAGGTTGCTCAGCCTAATGTTGTCCACCCCGGCAATGTCATGGACCCACCTACACTCGAGACCTACGGGATCCAGTTCACGTCTCCCAAGCAAGTTGCTCGCTTTAAAAACTTGAATGGGCGGGCCATCCAACCGACAAAGTTTTGAGACTTGCAAACCCTACACACACTAGGGATCCGTTCCGGTGTCGCCTCTCTTTTTTATAAGATTGGGTGGCATAAGTTCTTGACCCTAAGCGCTCACACCTACCGGGCCTTGACACTAGTGTTCCTTTCCACAATGGAAGTTGACTCGGGCGATGGTATAGATTATCGCATGTTTAATTCGCACTAGAGGGGAACATAGGACCTAAAAACAAACCCGCACCGTACTTAAAAGATGATATCTTCTGGCAAGAGATCACAGGTCTAACCACAAGCTATGACTCTCGACACGCCAAAGCATTATTGATCCGGCACCCTGTGATGCGCCTAGCACACCGTATCTTATCTAGCACCATTTGTGCTCGAACGGATGCCGATAATGTCACTCTTTTTTAGCGTTAATTACTCTTTTGTATGGCACACCGTAATGTTATTCATAGGGAATACTTGCCGAACGGCCCCAATTGTATCTTAGACAAATTTTTAAGGGGCCAGGAGTCCACCTCCGGGGACATTTGTTTTGGTGGCTTGATCACACTTATAGCCACCAAAGCCCCACTTTCACTCCATATCCCTGATGGTTGGACCCCTGTTAGTAAGGCATTTTTTTGGACATCCCACACCTTCATACTCGCATGCACATGATCGAGCAAATCACACACGATGTACCAACATATTATTGGTTGGTCGGTGCAAATCGTGAGCGTCACTCAGTCACACTGCCTATTGAGCTTACTGCCACCACCGAGCACACTAACTTGTAGTTTCCTGATACTCTCCAGTTGCCTCATTCACCACATCACTCATCACCTCACTCACCACAACACGCACCTCCACCACCTCAGCCGAACCACATTCTTCTCCCCCATCAGCTTATGTCTTAATTCGAAAGTTTCACTCTAGAATCGAGAGAAGGGAGAAGAGTTGTTGCCAAAAATTTCGAGGACTTGAATGACATGATTAGTGATCTCCAAGACGAAGTCCAGAGCATAAAAGATAGCTTTATTACTATGCAACAATATGAGTGAAGTTCGAATATGAGCCTTAAGAGCATAAAGGATGACATTTCATGCATCAAGCGTTGGCAACACATAATCTTAGAGCACTATTGTAAAGAGCATAACCTCGCTTTCCTCCACCGTGATTTTTTTTCCTATACACCCTATTCCGAGCATTGAGGACAATGCTCCTTTTCGCTTGTGGGTGGATGTTTTTCCGTTTCCTTTTCTTTTTCCATTTTTTTTGCATATAGTATTACATTTCTTTGCATATATATACAAAAAAAATCTCAAAAGATTTTTGATTTCTGTTTGTTGTGTTAAGATTCGTAGTACACCATATTCTCATACGATTTAGTTGCTTGATTCACTATTTGCACATCAACGTTTTGCCATCATGTTGAATAAATTATCTTTTTTTAAAGGAATAGCTTCAGGCGATATATAAAAGCAAGAAAAAAAAGAGTTCAGGCAACCCGCCAACAAACAAGCCAAACGACAAAACAAAACCACTTGGTGACAACACCATACCAAGCGACCAACAACCAAAATAAGCAAAGACTAGTAGAGCAATACAAACTAGAGAACAAAATTACAAAAAATCTGCTCCAAAAAATACTCCAAAAGATGCTCCAAACGATGTGACACCAACCGCATCCATAGACCCTACGAGCCATCATAAACAGCCGTGACGCTCATCTTCTTCTCCTTCCAAGCAGCTCTCAACCACACTATACCAACAATTTCTTTAACCAGCTGAATAATAGGCCGACTAGAGTGGGAAAACAGCCGCCGATTACGCTCTTGCCATACAAAATAAACCGTCGCAGAAAGGGCAAGCTTATGACGAATCGAGGAAGGGGCAGTCCTACGATCCGATATGGCCTCCATAATATGCTCCCTAGATGACGGAATCCATCCCAACTAAACTCCCGACGAACCGCAGACCAGACAACACTCGAGTACGGACACTCAAAAAATAAATGTGCATGGGAATCCATACAAACCTGGCAAAAAACACATTTGTAGTCCGGAGAGTCATACTTCCATGCAACGATCCGATCATGCGTGGGATGTCGATGATGACAAGTGATCCAAACACAAAACGCATGCTTAGGAATGTGACCTTTAAACCAAAGTGATTCATACCAAGGCACCATGGTGTGATCACCATCCAACTAGAGATAAGCATCACGAACCGAAAAATCAACCAATTCCCCTTTCAAAGAAACCCTACGAACCAAATCCGTAGAAGCGTTATCCATAGTGGGAAAAGGGGCCGAAACCAATTGATCATACCTTAGCAACCACTCATTAGGCCATGAGCCTTGGAACGCCATAACAATGTCACGAACCAAACACAAGGGAGACAGCTCATAAGACGAGATAAATCGATAGGAGATAAAGCGCGTAAGGTGACCACATGGAAGCCAAGAATCCTCCCAAGCATTGGTGGCACACCTATCCCCCACTTGCGTACGAATAAATCTTCGAAGAACCGGCCAAAGATCCATAAGCTTCGAAAGGATCCAAGACCAGTTTGCGTTTCTATTAGCTGTCCACAAACGCATGGATCGTAAAGAGTGACAATAGACCCATCGAACCCAACGGGAATTATGCTTTCGGATTAAATCCCACATATTTTTAGCAAGAAGAGCACAGTTCCAAGTATCAAGATTCTTGAGCCCAAGACCGCCATGCTCATACGGCCGGCACACAACATCCCATGCCACCCTACATTTGCCCCTCGAGTCATCACCTTGAGCCCAAAGAAAAGCACGAAACATTGCTTCCAACTCGTGAATAACACCCGATAGAATAAGAAAGACAGCCATCCAGAAAAGTTGTAACGATTGAAGCACTGATTTGATGAGTTGCCGCCTTCCACCAAATGATAAGAATTTGGCCTTCCAATTGTGGATTCGTCTTCTAACCTTATTCACTAACACTCCAAAGTCAGCCGCTTTCAACTTCTTCGGAGACAACGGGACTCCAAGGTATCGAATAGGGAACGTGCCCATTCGAAAAGGAAGATAATTGAGGATCGCCATCTGTTCATTCTCCGACACATTGCCAAAAAAGACTTCACTTTTTTCCAAACTTGGTGTGAGACCCGAGCACATATTAAACAAGTGGAGGGCCCGTTTTAGCACTTCAACCGAGGCCACATCTCCCCGAGTGAAGACAAACAAATCATCCGCAAAGCACAGATGAGTTATACCAAGCTCTTGACATCCTTTATGGTATCCAAATGAAGCCGCCTCCTCTATACAATTATTAAAAATCATAGCAAAACCCTCCATTACTAAAGTGAACAGATAAGGGGAGAGGGGGTCACCTTGGCATATACCACGCTTACCATGGACTAAACCGTGAGAATCACCATTCAGAGAAACCGAGTACCAAGGGGAAGTAACCAATTCAATTATCCATTTGATCATAGCCGGATGAAAACCAAACCCCTCCAACATAGTAATGAGATACATCCAATCCACCGTATCATAGGCTTTTTGGATGTCTATCTTAAAAGCGCAATGTGGAGGACCTGTTTCTCTTTGATAACCCGTGACCAATTCATGTGCCAGTAAGATGTTATCCGCAATACGTCTTCCAAGAATGAACGCCGATTGAGTTGGACTCACTACTCCATCTAAAAAAGGTTTCATTCGGTCAACGATGATTTTACTAATGCATTTATATATGGTCGTACAACACGAGATGGGACGATAATCCGTCACCTTGGTAGCATTATCCCGCTTCGGGATCAAACAAAGAAGAGTATGGTTCAGTTCTTTTGCTAGATGACCGCGATAAAGAAGTTGTGGATTGCAACCGAAAAATCCCTGCCAATCACACTCCATGCTCCTTTAAAGAACCGAGAGGTAAAGCCATCCAAACCAGGCGCTTTGTCATTACCAATGTGGAACATTGCATCTTTTATTTCTAGATCCGAAATTGGCCGAATCATGTGCAACAAATCAGCCAACGAGAGCTTGTTTGTAAACCAAGACATAAGGATCGACGGGTCCACCAACACGTCTTTAGTACCAAGAATCGAAGAGAAATAGTCCACAAAAACCGAGGGGACATCCTCACCATAAAAAACCCACCATAAGTATCACCCATCGAGAGGACATGGTTGGAATGTCTTTTCTCATGGACCACTTGATGAAAGAACTTCGTATTTGAATCACCCTCTTGCAACCACCGAACTTTCGCCCTTTGTCTCGCTGCCCCTTCTTCATCCCAACAAGCATGTTGATAAGCAATACGAAGGTGAGCTAAGTCCTCTTGGAGGGGACTATTAAAGGGATCATTGTCACAAGCCATTTGGACCAGATCGGGTTCATTTTTCAACACCCCCACTCTATTGGACAAGTTACCATAAGAAGCACGTAAACGTCTGAGCGGGCCTTTAAGAGCTTTCAAGAGGGAAGTATCATGGAACATAAAATTACCATCAACCGGAGTGTTCCACCGTTCCTTAACCACCTGCAAAAACAAAGGGTTCTCCACCATTAAATTATCAAACTTGAAGACCCAAACCTTACGCCGACATCCTCCTTTAAACGTGAGAATAGCCGGAGAATGATCTGAAATGCCCCTAGGGAGGAATGTGACCAAAGCATCCTGAAACCGATTAGTGAATTCCGTATTGGCCAAAACCCGATCAAGCTTTCGCAAGACACCACTTTCCGTGCTTGGTTTTTGACACCATGTGTATTGGATGCCCATGTATTTAACATCAAACACCTCCACATCCTCCACACACTCGAAGAAATCAAGCATGTCATTGTTTCGGATTGAGAAACCACCATAACCATCATGCGGAAATAACATCACATTAAAATCACCTAAGAGAATCCACGGTTTTGGTCCCATGATCGCACGAAATTTTCTGATACCCAACCAAAGCGCTTTGCGATCATGACCACTTTTAGCCCCATACACAATAGTCATAAGAATAGGATCAATCATCCCACGAATTCTAACCTCACAATGCATAAACTGATTGTGGTTTTCAATCACCATAATATCCATGGACCGAATATCCCATGCTAAAATAATTCTAGTGCCATTTTTAGATTGCAAATGATTTGAAACCCAAGACCATCTCCCAAATGTACGTGAGCAGATTCCCTCAAGTAAATCATCGGAAACATGGGTTTCCACAAGGGCACAACAATTCAAGCCATTACTATGAATGAGATTTTTCACTTCTCGTTGTTTGATCAGGGCATTTAGCCTACGAATGTTCCACATAGCAAACTTTAACATGACGTACCGTGGTGTTGTGGGTGGGTCACAACCAGACCATCCTCCGGAACCGCACTCCGTTGGTTGGTATCCCCCAAGCTTCCATCTTTATGCATGGCACCCTTTCCTTGCCGAAGATCGAGCTTATCACCACGATTCTCCTCCCCGGTACCCACAAGAACGTTGAATTTATTAGATGTTTTAAGGATTCCTCGAAGTGGTTTATTGACTACTCTAATCGACTTCGCAACTGCCGCAACCGTAGGAGCTTGCTCTCGAACAGGAGTGCTAAGCCGCACGGGGTGTATACACCCGTCCATTACAACCCCGGATTCATCTCCAACTCTAGCCGTACCATTTTCCTCTACCATAGCGTGTTGAACATCCCCTACCGTTCCATCTCTTCTTAAGCCACCATCTCCCAGCTCCATTTCCACCCCATCCACGAGATGAGAATGCGAGTTTTCCTCCAAAGTTGGTTGCATGGAACAAGCCGAAGCATCGGCTTGCATGGCTTGAGCCGACGACTCGACAAGCATGGCTTTTCCGGCATCATTAGGGCTAACGACATTCCCAATCGATTGCTTTGTAGTTTGCCCCTTAGGGCGCCACTGTTTACGTCCAACCCGTGTAAACCCGTGCTCGTCCACGACATCCTTTTTCCCATTTGCTGGGTGCTTAACCACCACCTTAGCACAAGAAAAGATTTTATGCCCAAACACGAGGCAATGGGAACATTGCATGGGTTCCCAAAGGTATTCCACTCCAATACGTACCTTCACATTATCACCACCATTAAGGTTTGGGATAACCACTTCCAGTTCCCGCTTTAATTCCTCAATAGACCATGCCTCCACCAACACCTTTGCAAAGCCCGGACGACCCCAAGCTTTCTCACACATTGACGAGGTGCACGAGTCCATTTGCTTGGGAACACCAATGGCACTCGCAATGCGACTTATCCCCTCTCGATTAAATGCCACAAGCGGTATATTGTGCAACTTGATCCAAAGTGGACAAGTAGTGTGGATCGGCTTATTCAAACCCTTCGTAGGGTCCTAAGGAAACACAAAAAGGGGGACACCCCTAATCATGAGTGGTCCCGCCTCAACCGCTTGAATGCTTCCACCCTCGTCATTAAAACGGAAAAAGTAGAATCCGTTTTCATTCATCATTGCATCACGGAATCCAAACTTTCCCCAAGCCGCCTTTACAAACCGTTGTACCACCGGAAAGTGTAACCGAGGCCCCAAGAAATAGCCATAGAGCGTGGTATGATAAGCCTTAACCGCCTCTTGAGCAAGAGAGATTGGGATTTCGATTTAGGAATGTACCTTATCTTCCAAGGGGTAGAAATGAAGAGCCGTCGAATCCTTGCCACCTACAACCGCCGCAAAATCCATTTTGCTTTTGACCCCAACACCAAACTTCAGTCGATCATCGACCACATCTCCCCTCTTGATTTTGCATATTCCACACAGATTCCCGAACACCCTCTTGCGACATCAAACGTACATTCGTCGTCTTAGCCGCAGAATAGGAGTCCCCGTCTCAACTCCCATTCTGGAGGATAAAGACACTCCCATATTGCAAATCCATTGAATTCCTGGACTGATTCTGGACGTTAGACGCTTCCTTAACGCGCAAGGACGGATTAGGGTTTGCACCCATCGTATTAGCCTCCACTAGCCTCCACAGCCACCTCATCCTACTCATCGCTAAAATCTTTACTCCCATCCCCCATATCTTTGACAACCCCGTCCACAGAAACCCTAGGGGCCATCGGCGCACCCCTAGATGCCTCATCAACCATAACCTCAGCACCTAGAGAGCCGGCATCGTTCGTCATCATGCCCCCATGCAAAACCGCCACCGGCTGCATCACGGTGATGTCAGCCCAACGCTTGCATGGGGAGGATTTCTCCACCTTCGAGCCCTCATCCTTGCGATTAGGTGCCACCACAGAAGTAATACCGTCTCCGACAACCATTTGAGACATCGGTGATCGCAAAGTGAAGCCACACGCTGAAGCCAAAACCTCAAACCCTAATCTAGGAAACCCTAGACCGGGAGACGAACACTACAGAAATCTGTAGTGCTGAATCCCACGAGTTCAGAGTTCGACAACGAAGGTGATGGAAACACACTTCACAACCACGAACAAACACCAAATAGAACGAGAACGGCCACCGGACGAGCAAAACCCTACCGTCGTCACCGCCGCCAAACGTGAATATTTTCCAAAAAACGAAAAAACGAACGACAGAAACCCTAGAACACGACTGTAATGCAATCAAAAACAGAAATCCACCCCAAACACAAACAATCACATCAAGAATTCAATCAAAACAAGCCATAGCCGTCAAACCCTAATCGTGTTCGAGAGAGAGAGAGTTTTCCCATTTTTTTCTTGGTTAGCTGAATAAATTATCTTCTTTGTTAGGAATAATGTTACCTTAATTGTCACTTGCAGACATCGTTAAGCATGTCGGTCCACGCAGTCCTTTAGGACTAGTTTGCATACCATAGTCCCCCTACATTACAACAAAGTGACTATAGTTGATGGATTTACCTAGTGAGATTTTGGGCCTTTTGGATTGACACATATGTAATCAATCCCAATTCTCATTTCTTGTGTGTTACCTCCCGTCGAGGTGTAGCTCTAGACTTTTGAATAGTTTCTCGTCCAACTTTACCATAAATATACATAGAGGCCTTCGTTTCGTGCAAATAAAGTCCAAAAAAATCAAAATAATAATAATTATTCTTCCCTTGTAACCCATTTTGAGCCTAAACACTAGCCTTTCTTTTGTACACCCATAAACCCAAATAAAATGCACATAGTTGAAGTCTTCGAAAAGATAGATGGATTTGGTTTTAGGTTAGAAATAAACATAAGCAAAGCTTGTGGGTAGATCCTTGAGCCCCTAAAACAAGCATAGCTTGTGGGTTCACAAAATCGAAAAGATAAAAAACACAAAAAAATGCGGAAAAAAGGAAAAAAAGGAGCAAAAATAAATAAGCCTTCAATCCATCAAAAACATAAGGAAAAGAATATTTATGTGCATACAAAAAAACCCATAAACCGTTTAAACCTCCAACACCAATAAACAAACATAATCCCACCTTTAACCCCTAACCATAACCCAAAGTCCTCATTACACGTATTACTATGGTAAACTCATGGACTTGAGAATAAATTCAATTGTGTCAAGATTGCATTCATTTGTCTCAATCGGGAAGGACTTGAGCGTATACACGTCCCTATACATACTTGAGAAAATAGAGTGACACCGTGAGCATCCATCTATATAGATCGCCATTCCTTTCCCTAGCGGCTATGGTATGTTTGTTAAGGATAAAATCATGTTGAATAGAAGTTCAAAGGTTTATATTGTAATTGTTTATTTTGAGCCCAATTGATGTAATGGGCCATGGGCCTTAATGTTATAGGCCTAGATATAAATAGCCTATATTGTTTAGAATTATAGGTAAATCGTTAATAATCGTCATTATCATTCATATCACTCGTATTGTAATTCTCTCAAGTTTAATCAAAGTGATAGGGATGACCAGTTGAAATCATATTGATCTGTTATCTATTCTGTTGATTTCATCGTGTATGCACTAATCTGGAACTCACAATTGGTATCAGATCATACGGACGATTCGATTCAAGGTGATTCAAAGCTTTCTGGTATATTGTGTTTTAAAAGTCGACTGTGTTCTTGGCTATATATTTCATATTTTGATTCTGGTAAAATTGCTCGTTTTTGTTTATTGCATTCGATTCACATCATTGTTATAAACGTTTCTGCAATTTTTCGTTTTCTAATTCGATCATCTGATTAGTTTTTAAGCTAAATCAAGTTCATTGGTTTTTGGTCTCTGTTCATACCAAAAATCCAATTTTTCATCAAAATCATCTAGGGTATTGTTAGTTTTGTGTTTTGTTAGGTTTCTAATATTGCAAGAACGATTTTAGCAACCCTAGTTGAAGTTCTATCGAATTTGGAAACCACAACCGCTCTTTCCGGATACCACAACAACAGTTTCCGGAACTTCCTTAAAACTTTCCGGGTAAGTTCTATTTTCGCAAGGGCAAAAGGGGTATACGGCAAGGGGATCCCCTCTCCCCTTACTTGTTCACTATAGTGATGGAGGGGTTTTCAATGTTACTTAAATCCTGTATTGATGAGGCGAGTAACTTTGGTTTCCATAAGGGGTGTCATGAGCTTGAATTGACTCATTTATGTTTTGCGGATGACTTGTTTGTTTTCACGAGAGGTGATGTGCATTCGGTAGGCGTGCTGAAGAAGGCATTGGACCTTTTCAGAGTTCGTTCGGGCCTTAATCCTAGTATCGAAAAATCAGAGGTATTTTTTGGAAATGTGCCACAAGATGTAAATAATTCTATTTTAGTTTGCCTTCCTTTTAGGGAAGGTACGTTTCCAATTCGATATCTCGGAGTTCCGTTATCACCGGTGAGGTTAAAGGTGGTAGATTACCATGTGTTGGTCGCTAAAGTAAGAGCTCGCATTCATAACTGGAAATCAAAGTTTCTATCGTTTGGTGGACGAAGGCAACTTATTAAGTCGGTCTTACAGTCGATGCAGCTTTACTGGATGTCGGTTTTTCTTTTTTCCTTCTGGAGTCATTCGCCAGCTTGAGGCTCTTTTTCGAGATTTCTTATGGAATCAAGGGGAGAGTTCGCGTGGTCGATGTCGGGTGGCATGGGAGGATGTGTGTACTCCTGTTTCAAGTGGGGGATTAGGTATTAAAAAACTTGCTTTATGGAATCGGGTGCTTCTTACTCGACATGTTTGGGACCTTGTGAGTAAACGTCAATCTTTTTTGGATTAGATGGGTATATCTCCACTATATTCAATCTAGTCCTTTTTGGCGTGTTCCTTGCAAGTCGTCCTGGCCGTGGGTGCTCTGACGTATTATGGAGCTTCGGCCAAGTGTTCGAAGATTTTTCAGAGTTAAGCTTGGAGATGGTTCTCAAACGAATGTGTGGGAAGATGGGTGGTTGCAGGTTGGCCATCTAGCGCGTTTCATTACTTATCGGTCGGTCCATGACTTTGGTTTTAATCCAGATTCCACGGTCCAGGAGGTTCTTCTGCATTTGGGTGATGAGTGGCCGGATGAATGGGTTCAAAGGGTGGATGGTCTTTCGGCCGTCTCGGTTCCGCAGGTTGCTATCGGGACTACGGATGAGCTTTGCTGGGTTAGTGTTGACAGGGAGTTGATTCAGTTTTCTGTGAAAGAGGCATGGAGGTCCATGGTTGGTGCGAATCCTATTATAGAATGGCATAAGGGTGTATGGTTTCGTGCGTGTATCCCGAAGCATGCCTTCTGCATGTGGCTTGCTTGTAGGGGAAGGCTTCCTACTCAAGATAGAATTGTGGCCTGGAAACATGAGCCTCCCGATCCGGTATGTCTGTTTTGTTCGAATTGTATGGATTCTCATGGACATTTGTTCTTTCAATGTCCTTTTGCTAGAGATATTTGGAATGGGGTAAAGGATGAGTTTGGGTTGACCATTCCAAATGATTGGGATTCGATTGTTGCTACTCTGGGTAACCGGAGGAAGACTGTTCAACGTCTTTCCATTTCTGCGGCGGTATATTTTGTGTGGCAGGAAAGAAATCAAAGGTTATTCTCTTCAAATAGTCGTACTAAGGATTCTATTATATCGGTGATTAAGGATATTGTGTTGAGGAGGATGGCGTGGAAGTTCAAGATGAGAGGCTCGTGCAGTTGGCTCATGTTGCTTGATTGGTGGTGGTTTTTCGTGGTTAGTGTCGCCTGTTGGTGGCTTTTTTGGTGTGCTTTAGTTTGCTTGCTTTTTGAGATTATTTCCCTTTCTTTGTTTTGGTTGGTTGTTTTGTGGTGTTTGTTTAGAGCCGTGTGTGGCTTCTTTGGTTGTTTAGGGCTTGGCCCTTGAACTCTTGTACCTTTTTTTCTTTTTATTTGAGTGCCGGATCTTTCCTCCAAAAAAAGTTCTATTTTCGCGCTACTTTCCGGACAAATTGATCCGGTAACCAAAAAGTTCCCGGTAAATCAAATTTATCCGGGTAACTCAAAGGTTTCCGGTTAATTGTTCCTTTCCGGACACAATTCTATCCGGTAATCCAATTCTTACCGGACACCCAGCTATCCAGTAAGTACAATCATCCGGTAAGTAAGTTTTTCATCCGGTAAGTATGTTTTTCATTCGGTAAGTTTATCTTTCAATAGTTCTATCCGGTAACCAAGTTATCCGATAAACTTATTGTATCCGGTAACTCCCTGTTATCCGGTAACTCCCTGTTATGCTATTATTAGCTCATTGTTTTAATGCACCTGATATGCTTTAATCTGTGTTTAATGGTTTGTTTTAGCGATTAGTGAACCCTGGATGTCATCTGGATAGTTTTCAAACTATCCGGACACATTCATCGTCATCCGGACACTCACATGAGCTAGATATTTTATCCGGATAGCGTTAAAGACCCAATAAGATCTCATCCGGAAACACACCTCGTCCGGATACTCGTAACACCCGGTAACCCTAGTTATCCGGAAACCTTAGGGTTTCCGGTAAGTTCAACTATCCGGGTTGTGCTTGTTATCGGGTAACCACTTTCATCCGGTAACTCATAGTTGTCCGGAAACCATTCAATTTGTCCGGATACCTTTTGTCCGGTAACTTATGCTTTGTCCTGATACCTTTTATCCGGAAACCTTTGCTTTGTCCGGACACTCTGGTTGTCCGGATACCCTGTTTATCCGGTAACCTTGTGTTTCCATATGATTTTTGTCCGGACACTTCCAACAGTCCAGTGCCCTGTTTGTAACTGCCAGTCCTCAATCAAATTCAGATTGAGCCGATATTTTGCAAAGGTACGCTTCGACTATAAGTTGATCCGTCCACTCACTAACACTGTGTCTTTCAGATATAAATGGCGGACCAAGAACACCAACCACCGCAAGAGAACATTCCTCCTCGAGAAGAATTTATCGATGAAGAGGCTTTTAGCTCAAGTCTGGCTTTCAGCTCAAGTGGTCACGGCTGCTAATTCTCAGACAATCACGGCGCAGATCGACAATCACTCGTTCACACTCTCACCTGACTCGTTCCGACGTCTTCTATCGTTACCTGAAGCCACCGCTGGCGGACATGCAGCTTATGACCCTGCGGTCAATGACACGACTCTTTGCGCCGAGATCCGAGCTCTCAGCTACAACCACTCACTCGACCGCCTATCCGCATTCAACTGAAAGTACCTGCCGCCCATCTGGTACACGCTGTTCATGGTTCTGAAAAGGTGTCTTTCATCCAGATGGAACGGAATAGATCAGTGTACCGGCAAATTTCTGCCTCTATTCCACGCCTTCTGCTACAACCGCCACATCGACTACGCAATGGTGATATGGCGCGAATTAGTTCAAGCCATCAGGCGGATCGGTGGGACAAAGCATAAAAAGTTCCTACCATACCCCCAATTCCTCTCGCCGACCGTCCGTCAGCACATGGACGCGAATCTCAACATACCACGGCGACTAAACCACCATTATGTCCTCCCTTTCACTTACGTTATCTGGTAATTCGAAACCCGTCCGACGCCCAACCGATGCCCTTACCTGATGCCTTACAGGCACATGCGGATCCCAATGCACCGAGTGTGATAGCGTATAGGCAAGAGATAGCTATAGGTGCTCCTGTGGTCCAGCCAGAGCCGGAGGGACCTCCCCAGGGAGCTAGACCTGGGAGGCGTGAGGGTCCGAGGAGTCGTGGAGTTTGAGTCCGGGTAGCTAGGGCTCCCGGATGGGGTGTGCTGAGAGTATATCATGGGAGGGGAACAGGCGCGGGCGGTGCATTGGATACGCATGCCAGTACTACCCATTCCAGCCAACAACCCCGTATTCCAACCACCAGAAACACAACTAAAGCCGGACCGTCGACTAGCCTACACGAGGTCCCAGTCATATCTGCCACCCCAATGCTTGAAGAAGACCCCGACATGGACACAACTGAGCCGATATCACCATTCACCCAACTCGAAACTGTCGAATCCGACTGCACTGACACCGATACGGATCAGACTTTACGAACATCCCTGATTCCACCCCATATCGGACGTCGACCTCCGCTGACTGAAGGATCTCCTTCTGACTCACCCACACCCCCCATCCTTCCTACATCCCAGCGTATTATGGGAGACACAAGGAGAGAAGAGGGAGAATTAGTTGAAAATCTTGAACAGGCGAGTCGGAGAGATTGGAGATCAAAACAGAACCAAGAGAGAACAAGCATAAGAACTAGAGAGGCTTGTAAGAGAACCCAAATCAGCGTTAGCCATATAGCCACATCTGCTATCTTGTCTCATCCGTTTGGACAAGGTATTGAAGAAGCCGCCGTGGACCTAGCGGCGCACTTGCACACCCCTTCTAGCCACTCGCTCATCTCTCAACAGTTGAGTGTTTCATTTTCACAAGGGGAATTAGCACAACTTCTACTGGTTTCTCATTCGGAGAATATCGGTATTGAAACAAGAGACCATCCTCCCCCGGTCTCGACTTCATTCAGTGCACTATCGAGTCTAGAGCTACTTGATTTTATTATTCCTTCGGCTAGGACACAAGACCAGACTCCACATATCGGTGCTCTTAGTGACGCGATCGGAACTTCCGTAGTGTCTCTGCCTTTGAGCGGAACACGAGGATCGGAAGGAAATCCTACCACGGCCACCCAGTTGCCATCCGTGAACGTAGGTGGTACTACCTCTATGGTAGATACCTCAACGGATAATCGAAGTGATCCCGGAGTTACTTTACCCGACATCTTGTCAAGGGAATATCTGGACGGCGCCATAGAGGTTGTCCGTGAGGCAATGGAGCAGCAGTTCACCAATGAGCTCGCAAAATAAAGAGCTTGATCAAAGGGAAGGAGAAGATCGTTGAAATCGAAACCTCTCCAATACCTCCACCGGCTCCCGTTCAGCCATCTTACTCGGTGGATACTCTAAAGAAGATGCTTCTTGCTCAACTACTCCAGCACACCGACACCGACGCCTCGACAAAAGCAGACCTGATATCCGTTCTACGCTCACAGGTATCTTCTCCATCGTCATCCATGAATAGTCGATTGGACAAGCTTGATTCGACTCCTAAGGACGTACAGAAAGCCTTAAACATTTTGTCCGAAAGAGTCACCTTACTCGAAGACACATGCAAGAGTCAGGCTGGCAGACTCAAGAGACGGCACGATGACCAGGACGATCCTGATCACCGTGAGGGGGAGAACAAGAGACAACGACTGTTTGAGTCCGAGCCAATCATCACTGAAACTACATCAACGGTTCAACCGGAACCATCAATTGTGGCACAAACCCGAAACCGAAGACCTACCTGAAGCCCAGTTGAGCTTAGCTGAGATGGAAATCGACATGGATATCTCAGACGAAGAAGACCCGACGATTGAAAATCCCGAGGGAGATTCACAGGCGCTGATCGTATACACTACACAGGAAAGGGATGCTCTTAACCTGAAAGATCCCAACTTAGAGATTGACCCGGAGACTGAGAACGCATGGTATCAAAAAGCCACCAGTGCGATGAACTTCGAGGTAAATCCTGTATTTCCCACCGATGCCGACGACGATATCAACTACGACCAGTTCCTGCTGCAAAATCTGTACGATACACCCATCCACACTTCACAGGCCCCCGAGACTTCTATTGCTATACCTCCGACATCTCCTTAGCAACCGACAGCTTCTGATCAACCTCCTCCACCACCGCAACAAATCCGATGGGAAAAGATCATGATCCTTATTCCTCATCTGGAGGAATTTCTGAAGAAGCTGTACGTTCACAGGTTACGCCCGATTGAGCCGAATTTTTGCCTTGGGATTTCCAAGTTTGACAAGGAATACCAAAGCCAGTACGTAAAGGTAATGAAGCGGCGTCTTCTAGTTAGCCAAGTTCTAACAAAGCATAAAATCACTGAAGTGATCAACATCCAAACCGGCCGAATTCTCAGAGTCTTGTTTCCAGTATTTACCGTCAGACGCGAAGACGGAAATGAATGGAGATTCTTCGAAGAAGACTTTAAGAATCTCAGACTGTTTGACTTCCATGTTATACTAAAAGATCTCCGAACCAGAACCATCCGACCACTTCATGTTACCAAAGCGCTCGAGGCTGTCCGACCACTTCTAGATGGGAATCGAGCACAGATCAAAGAAGATAAACCTGTTGAAACCGAACCTGGAAGCACCCGAGCTGAAGATGTATCCCGAGCACTCGTTACTTCTTGAACCAGAGTTTGGGATTGTTGACCTTAATGAACAGAAAGAAAAGAGGTTTCTTCGCTTCCGCCAGGTCGACAGATTTTGCGATGGCACACTACTGAAAGTCAGAGATGCTCTTCGAAACATCATCACCAAAGAGAAAGAACTTTGAAAGTCGTCGTTTGTTTCTAACTCAAAAGAGATAAACGCTCGAGAAGCTTTAAAATTGGTTGAAGACCACATCGACTACCGTAGAGCCATCCTAAGCTTCGAGATCTACTTTGCGCTCCGAAAGAGATACGTCGAGAACTGATGCGAACTCGAACTTCAATTCAAAGGGGGAGATTGTTAGTGATAAAATCATGTTGAATAGAAGTTCTTGTGGTTTATATTGTAATTCTTTATTTTGAGCCCAATTGATGTAATAGGCCATGGGCCTTAATGTGTTAGGCCTAGATATAAATAGCCTATATTTTTTAGAATTATAGGTAAATCGTTAATAATCGTCATTATCATTCATATCACTCGTATTGTAATTCTCTTAAGTTTAATCAAAGTGATAGGGATGACCAGTTGAAATCATATTGATCTGTTATCTATTCTGTTGATTTCATCGTGTATGCACTAATCTGGAACTCACAATGTTTGCGAAATCTTCTTAGGTTGCGATGTTTTGCGATATTCTTGATTGGTGTTTGTTGGTTTGACACTTTGGTAATCATAGGTTCCTAATTGCTTTTATTATAATCAACATGTGGTATTTGGTTGTTTGTTTGTGATATGTGATCTTAATGCTTAAATATGTTAGTGAGATTGTGGGATAACTCGCCTTGACATCTTCAAGAGTCTTTGTTCTTTTTCCTTTTCTTTTCTTTGTTTTTCACCCGAATAAATTCTATTTCTTTCTTGGGGTCAAGAAAGTTTAGCTTGTGGGTAGTTTGTTAAGTGCAATTTATGCACCTAACTTTGTATATAATACTTGCATTTTCTTTATATTTTAGTGTTTAGTTTAGCCTTTTCATGCATTATTATTAATTTCTTCTTACTTTCTTTAATCACGGTTGGAAATTCTTTTGGGGATGGTTTTTATGCTTTTGGTATATATTATGTGTATATTGTGCGTAGTTTGAAAGGTGAGATAGGCGGAGGCATGCTCGTGAAGAAGAAGGAAGGAAAATATGAAGTGTACGTGGGCGAGGAAGCGGAGAGCGGAGGATAGAAGATGGTTGGAAGCGAGGAAAGCACTTGATGCTGAAAGTTTCTACAGTACTTTCACGGGCACGAAGGAAACTCCCCGGCCGTGAAAGTCATTTGGACTTTTAATTTTCTGGGCTTTTTCTTGTGAGCTTTTTGGGCCTGTGTCTTTAAACTCTCTTAGGTCTTTGTTTCTAATATATTAGGAGTTTCTTTTGGAAATAGGGGGACAATCTATCACACGACAATTTTAGTTTTCTAAGGGGGTGGTTTTCTATTGTAAACGAGTTCTTCAAGAAATTTGGGAAGAAGATGAAATCGCAAAGAGCCTATGCCAGTGGAATCCGACTTGCTACCGGTTTTCATACTAGTATCTTATTCCCTATCTTCTTAAGTTACTTGATTGTTGAATTCTTGCCTTTTCATTTGGTTGAATACAATGTTTTGTTCACCAATTCGTTTATGTTCGTAATTGAAGTATTAGGTTTAGTTTCTCTACATCTCTCTTGTGTTTGTTATATTTCTTTCACTCTCTTGCATCTCTCTCTCTCTATCCTAATTTTCTACACTCAGTTTAAATTTATGCACAAAAATAGGTTAGGTTGTTTAAATTTCATCAATTGACTAGTTTTATACAATTAGAGTAATTTCCTGCACATGTTTATTTAATAACTTATTGTTCATCTCTTAATTGTTAGTGTTAATTGTTGTTAGATTAAGTCTAATGTAATTTATTTGTTAGTCTAGGTTTAATTTTGGTTTTAATTTCGTTAGAGTCAAATTAAGTAACTATTGATTGGTCTCGTTTAAATAGGTCGTTTAATTGGGTAATCATCGTCTTACGATTGAAGTTTTGGTATTGATCAATTATTCTTAAAACATATGTTAGATTTTAATCCATTTCGATTTTTATGAAAGTTGAATTGATTTAATTGGGTTTTAACAAATCATCTAGTTAATTCGATTGGGTGTCGATAAAAACGAAAGTTTGGTCTTCACTTGGGTTGAATTGATCAATGACAACGGTCCTAAAATGTAAATAGTCAGGGACGTTATTGGGAAATATATTCGTTTTAAATATTAATGTTTCTTCCCAATGTATATGTATTGCGAAAGTAAATACATATCTTGGTTAGAAAAGCTTTCCCACCTCGAGAGAGGGTTGAAGTAATTTTGAAAAAAATGAATTCCCACTATTACCAAAATCTGAGGTTGATATTACCCAATTTTCTTAGTTTTAGTCGTCTTTTATCTTATTAAATTTTAGTTCTAATTGTTTCTTATTGTGTCTCTTTCCCTTAATCTCTTTTACTTTAAGTTCACTTAGGTAAAAAAAATCAAACCAATTTATCTGATTCGCATAACTAGCCATGATTATTAAGTAGTTAATGTTTAGACTGTCACCTCCCTGTGATCGACCCATATGCTACATAACCCGTATGCCTGCGGTATAAATTTAAAATACATCAATTAGCATAACGGAGCAAGCCTTCAGGAATAGGCACTTCAAAGTTGAACTGTTGTTTTTGCTTCTGAAGATACTTCATGGCCTTTTCAGGTACAGATGGGTGCCTCAAACGTCTGGGAATTAAGAATTTCCTTGTTTGAGCGAAGCATACTGTGGACAATAAGTTGGAGAAACTTCATGTATGGAAGGAACGTCTTGGTTTTGTTGTTGGGATTGGCTTCAACTCTCTCTTGAAGCTCATTCCAGAAGATAACTGATTATTCCACATGTAGATCATAGACTACCGCATGAAACAGCTTCAGCATCTCGATACTAGCATTATCCATGCCCGAGTGTTTTGAATTCAAACACCAGTTGATGATGGAGAATAAAGAATACCATATAGGAGGGAGATTCCCCTTGTAGAACTGACTGATTTGGGTAAGTTCACCCACATATCCAAGTCGTCTTATCCCAGCAAGTACTTATGTTAATCCCAAATCTAGTGTGTAACAATCAAAGTGTAAGAGATTCTAGAGAGAGAAAGTCATTGTCATTTATAGATTTCAATGTAAGTACAAATGACCAAGAGTTACAAAATTAATGAAGGGACTTTCTATTTATAGTAGGGTCATGATACTCCCATGCCTCTACTAAGAAAGTCAAACATAAAGGTAATAAAGTCAAACTATCTTGATTACTACAAAGTAAGTGCACTACCATTCTCCCCCTTAGTAATCAAGGCAGAAATGGTCTTCTCCTTCTTCGAGCTCCCAGATAAGTTGCTATTCGCCGCATAGCACTTCTGAAAGAGATTCTATCATTGATCTCATTGATAGCTCTGACCACTAAAGATCTTGCAAGAGAAGGCATCCAAGTATCTCCTCTTCCGAACCATGTTAAACCGAGAAGCTTTAACATTGTGAATCACTTATGCATTCGAATTCTCTTTCTTTTTCTGCTATTTTGGAAACACATGTTCTTGCTCCTAATTTGGATTTGGTTGCAAAGAATGTTTTTGGTGGATGGTCGTGGGTCTCAAACCATTCGGTTTGTGTTCATGGCACTCGTATACTTGTAGGTTGGAATCCGTCTGTGTTTGATGTTTTGGTTATTTCAATGACGGATCAACTCATGCATTGCAAGCTATGCATTCGTGGGGGTACTGATTATTTCTATGTGTCTATTATTTATGGTGATAATAATGCTATACGACGTCGAATCCTTTGGGAAAATCTTTCCTATTTTGGAAATCTTGCTCGTTCTCACCCATGGCTCTTAATGGGGGATTTTAATACGTTCTTGAATTTGGAGGAGAGTGTGGATGGCTCTTCCAGGATGGACCGTGGTATGGCTGAGTTTATTGACTGTGTGGCTGCCATCGATGTTTTTGATGTTCGCTATTCGAGTATATATTACACTTGGGTTCAGAAACTGAGATGTGGAAGGGGTATTGTTCGAAAACTGGATCGTGTGATGATGAATAGCTATTTTGGGGATGCTTTTTCTGGGGTATCGGCGCAGTTTTTACCTAGGGGAATTTCGGATCATTCCCCTATGATTTCTGTGATTGATTGTGTCGTGGTTAAGGCTAATCGGCCTTTTAAGTTTGATAATTTTTTGTTGCATCATGAGGAATTCTTGACTACGGTTCATGCTGCATGGGGTACGCAAGCGGAGGGTTCGTTGATATTTCGCCTTTTGTCTCGGCTTAAAGCTGCTAAATCTCCCCTACGGCGGCTTAGATTTGCACACGGTAATCTGTCTAAGCGTGTGGTGGACCTTCGGGTTGAAGTAGAGGAGGTCCAAAAAGTTGTGGATGTGGATCCTACTAATGTTCTTCTATAAGAAGACCTTGCGCATGTCATGAGTGCTTATCAAGAGGCCCTTCATATAGAGGAGGAGAATTTTCGACAGCGTGCTAAGGTGCGTTGGTTATCGGAGGGGGACTCCAATACTGTTTTTTTCCATCGCTCTGTTAAGGAAAGGAACCATCTTTCACGTGTGGATTCGGTCATGGATGTAAGTGGTATGGTTTTTAATGGCTCGGCCGTTAAACATAAAACATAAAGGACTTACCTCAAAATCGCTTCAAACCAAGCCAATTGAAGCCCTAACCGTACGAACTCTTCTTCTGCTTCTTCTCGTCTCCAAACACACACTCACACACTGATAAATCTAATTTTTATGAAAATATCTGGATTCTTAAGATATTTATATTTTAGACCAAATTCCCAATCTTGGCTTAAACTATACCATAATGACCCAAACACCCTTTAACTTATAAATTCACCCATACATACCCTAAACACCAATTATAGAGTTAGATAAATTTAACGGAATTAAGATTTAACTAACGAACTTACCCGGGGTATTACAAGGTATATGTGTCTCAACCAGAAGGTTTCGTCGACAAGGAACATCCAAATCATGTCTTCATTCTGGATAAAGCCTTGTATGGACTGAAACAAGCCCCTCACGCTTGGTATGAAGTTCTTTCAACCTTTCTACTTAAGTCAGGATTCAACAAAAGTAAAATCGATACGACATTATTCATTAAGCGCGAAGAAGGTGAAATCATTGTTGTACAAATTTATGTAGATGACATTATATTTGGTTCGACTAACCCTAGTTCGTGTACATGGTTTTCTGACATCATGGTGACTAGGTTCCAGATAAGCATGATGGGAGGGATCAATTTCTTTCTCGGATTGCAAGTGAAGCAATTCTTAACGGGAATCTTCATCAATCAATCCAAATACATATTCGATATTTTGAAGAAATTCAAAATGGAGAATTGTACATCAATCGGAACACCTATGGCACCAGGTTCCAAAATTGGTCCCGATGAAAATGGTAAGAAAACAGATATAAGGACTTATCGAGGTATGATAGGATCTCTCATGTACTTAACTGCATGTCGTCCCGATATTATGTTTTCTACATGTTTGTGTGCAAGATTTCAGGCCGATCCGAAAGAATCTCATCTTGGGGCAGTCAAGCGCATCTTCAGATATTTGAAAGGCACAACCTATCTTGGACTAGGGTATCCGAAAGGCATGGGCTACGAGCTAACAGCTTATTCTGACGCGGATCATGGTGAAAGTTTAATGGATCGGAAAAGCACAACCGGACATGTACGATTCTTGGGAGACAAATTAGTGAGCTGGGCTTCAAAGAAACAAAACTGTGTTTCGACATCTATGGCGGAGGCTGAATACGTTGCTGCCGCAAGTTGTTAACAAGTTATTTGGATGAAGACTCAACTAATGGACTTCGGCTGTAAGTATGAGAAAATTCCCATTTATTGTGTTAGTAAATCTGCAATTGCTATTTCAGTGAATCCGGTCCAACACACGAAGACAAAGAACGACGACATACAGTATCATTTTGTGACAACCGTCAAATTTACGTTTCAGGTTAGAACTGAACTGAACGTTTTAGCTTTTCGTGTTGTAGGTGTCACATACTAAATTAGCAATTAGAGACAGTGATATTAGAAAAACTGAGGAATATTGTTTAGCCTTCACTAAAATGAGTGAATTATCATAAATCTCATAAAATGCCAATTCAAATACCTTAAATACATATATGTATGTATATACCTTACAAAATAAATACTAGCAAGAAAAACAAGTATTATTATAAACACACATTAAATTAAATGTTTAACAAATTCAAATAAAAAAAAGTTCAAGATGAGAGGCTCGTGCACGTTGGCTCATGTTGCTTGATTGGTGGTGGTTTTTCGTGGTTAGTGTTGCCTGTTGGTGGCTTTTTTGGTGTGCTTTAGTTTGCTTGCTTTTTGAGATTATTTCCCTTTCTTTGTTTTGGTTGGTTGTTTTGTGGTGTTTGTTTAGAGCCGTGTGTGGCTTCTTTGGTTGTTTAGGGCTTGGCCCTTGAACTCTTGTACCTTTTTTTCTTTTTATATGAGTGCCTAGATCTTTCCTCCAAAAAAAAAAAAATTCAAATAAAAATAATAATAATAATAAAAAAAATGATGACAATTTATTAGTGTGAGACACCATCATTACCCTCACACTCCACTCACTCTCTCTCTCCCTCACATGACCGTCCACCCCCACCCCCCCCCCCCATAACACCCACTCTTTCTCTTTTTCTCTTATTTCAAACACCCACTCTTCACCTCACTTCTCTCTCTAACCTCTCTCTAGAAACATTTCTCTCTAAAATTCTCTCTATTTTCTGGCCGAAATCAGCCCCAAACCACACAAGAAACATTCAATCTTTGAAGATTTTGAAGCTAAACATCATCTCTAGAATGGGTAAGTTCATACCTCTTGTGTTCTCCTTCATCTCCTTCTTTTTTCTTGCAAATTCTCCTACTTATTCTTCATGATTCTTGAGTTTCTGAAATATAGGACCTTCATGGGTCTTTTAGTGGTAGATTAGTCACCAATGACATACTAAATGTCAAGCAAATGGTGATAATCCATGATCCATACAACTAGAACTCAAGAAAACGAAGTTTTGATTTCATGCATGTGGATTTTTGCTATAATCTGAGATGTGTGGGTTCATGCATGTGTTTATAAAAGCTAAAGGATTATTTTGACCTAAAAATCTATGATAAAATAATGGTAAATAAGTCTACAAATCAAAGAATCAATCATATGAGTGAAAATAAAGAACCAAAACACTCATTTTCCATGAATAAGCATTTTTAGTTTCTGGCAGATTACATGCATGAACTTCATCCGACCATATCTTGTAAAATACTTAGTTAAATGGCATGATTCTTCTTCTAGAGCCTTTTTTATTGAGTTATCTTTCAAACCCAAGTGGTTTCATGTAAAAACACGGAGATTTGACCCTTCAACTACCCATATCAAGTTAAGAGTGCAAAGACAATCTGACAGAGTAAAATCTCTACTTTAATCAGTCATAACTCTCTTAATATTCCACTAAAATTCTTGATTTTTCTTCTGAAATCTATTTTAATGAGTTATCGTTCAAACAAAAGTGGTTTCACTAAAAAATATGAAGATTTGAGGTCTCAACCATTCAAACCAAGATTGCTGTGCAAGAAATCAGAATCTGGCATAGTAAAATCTCTACTTTAAAACAGTCATAACCCCCTTAATATGTAACCAAAAATGATGAAATGTTTCTGGAAGATAGATCTTTGAGTTAAGTTTAAAACCCAATTTGAATCACTGAAAAATATTGAGATTTGACCCTCCAAATGGACGTGACAAAAAGAATGTGCAGACTGTCTTGATAGTTGTGACACTTAAACTTAATTGTAATGATTAAAATACCTAACCACCTCTAAAAATGGTGCTACTTATGTCAAAAGTTCAATAAGACATTAAATTAAAATATATAAAATTTTGGTTAAATGAATAATCCCATAAAATACTTAATTATGACCATAAGTGAACCTAAATGTCTGCCAACAGAAAAGTAAAAACTCTAATTCAAGAAAAAGAGATTTTTAGGAATATTAAAGAATAAAAGGCATATAAGTTATAGATTTTGATAAAACACCAAATAAAAATAAATGAATGATACCCAAATAAATAAGGGATTTATAAGAATTCGAACTTGAGATAAAACACAAGGTACATAAGAAATATAAATATATATGTATAAATAATGAAAGTATTCGTCAGAAAGAAATTATAAAACATGGTACAAGGGATTAAATACTATATATAACATATAAATTTAATTATGTAACAATAAAATTCTACAAACCCTTTAAAACCAATAATTTACTTGAGATCAACAACGCGAAATAATACTTAAACCTAGTAACTAACACTAAGGCATTTTATAAGATAAGATGAGCTAAGCAATACTTTAGCCCTAAGAGTTAGCCCCAAAACTGATAATGTGTTTCACTTCCATAGGAAGGACCTAGAACCGGGCAATTGTGCAACCGTGCGGCAACTCTTGAAACCTTTGCTGAACATTGTGAGTATTCACAGCCCCTTTTTACTCTTTTGTTACAATTTGGGGGAAAAGCATGATATCGAATTGCAAACTGATTGAATTATGCTATGAAATGTTGAACCTTAAATTTTATTTGTTTGTGCACTAAGGTATGTATACTTTTTGGTGTGCTTGAGTTTTAAATGAAAAAGTCCCCACTAGTTAGACACTACTTATTAACTCATTACGAGCTGATGGTATTTGTGGGTAGCGTTATTTGGATTAACAACCCCACTTTTAGCTGACGAGCTAGAAGTGCACTTTACCAGTAACAACAATGGTCTTAGACATGTGGAATGATTTCACCGCTGAGGTAGGACGTGAAAAATATAAGGGCCGTTGGTCTGTCGGAAGGTTTGGTAGTGGCTCAATGTTATGGCATCATAGTATACTTTATACCTTGTGCAATTACTCGAACGACCGATTGCTTAAACTTCGTGTGAACAAACGTTTCACAATAGCGATTTCTGCATACAAATTTACTTTTAGTGCATACGAAAACCTGTGAACTCACCAACTCTTTGTAGTTGACCCTTTTTCTTTTTAGCATGCTTTTCAGGTACTAATAAGTAAGTGAAGGCATGTAGGGTGTATATTGTGTGATGACATCAACATCAAGAAACTTAAACTTCTATTGTTAATTTTTGTCTCCGTCATTTTTGGGAACATTTTGGTTATGACATTGTATTGCAGTATCTTGTACTACTTTATTAAATGTTGTGGTTGGTGTTGTCTGTTACCTTTTGAATGAAACCCTACGCTGTTATACTCGTGTTTCTGCTTTAGCGGGGTGTGACAGAATTGGTATCAGAGCCTAAGGATAGAAAATACCGGTCTTTCATTGGAAAAACCCAACTATAACCAAAATCCAAAACTGACATGAAAACAACTGAACCTACTACTAGTATAACTAAGTCTAGAATGGTATTAACAGACTTTAATTAAACATAGCCTGATCACCTATGTTCGATTAAGGAAGGTTAATGCGAGACAAAAAATGGTTATTGTAGGAATATGTCAATTTTTACTTGCACTCTCTAGTAGCATGCGTAGTGCGTAGACATTGCATAGGATAGACATTACACTTGTGCGATTAGTAACTAAGTACACTTTTTCTTCAGCTCCACGATGTCATCATCATCCCACACTCTCTCTTCTTACTCGGCCGATGCGTCGGGTTATGTCACTGGTCGACCTCGAGTCAACCCACCGAGCATCCGAGAAGATGAGGATTTTAGGAGCACAGAATCGGAGCAAGAAGTGTCAAGCGAGCGGGATCCTTACGACGAACCGAGAGTGTCACCGACCTCGGTGCTACCACGACCAACTCCGATAATTGTACAACCAAACCTTGGAGGGCCTCGTGTTAGGCAAACGACAAGGAAAAGCGTCCCAATTTCGAGACGGGTGACGTTTAGGACAGAGCGTCCGAAGGCCCCGGAGCCGCCACGTATGGCCACCGGCGTGCCAATCGGGCAAGTGTCCGGTATGACTTGGGCAAGAGATCAGCACATAAGGGCGATGACGTCCGAGCTATACGGTTGTTAGGTGAGGGTAACTCACCAAGGGTATGTCTTGACAGAACTGGTGGAGTTGTGTCATCTCTTGTACAATACTTCAACCCAGGCTTTGGAGAGCGCTAGGACTGCTAGGCGGACTGAGATGAGGGCGGAGCTTGCGTGCGTGATTAGGGAAGTTGTGCTAGCGATGTTTGTGCAGATAATCTTGATAGATGTGTATTTGAGATGGTTTTGATTAGGATGGTTGATAGTTTGGCAGCTTTTGATAAGACTTTTGGTTCAAAGGAAGAGTATTTTCTTGAAGTTATTATGAACTAAGTATTTTGGATAATTTTAAGTGGTTGGTTGTATTAGATCTAAAAACTTTAGTATTGATGTAGAATGAACATCATAATATTGTATTAGCGGCATTATCTAAAAATAGGAATGGATTTTATCTTGATGTATTCTTGAGCAGATAGGAGTTTTGTTTCGTTAGAATTTAGGCCACTGATCGACTTAGAATCTAGGAGAATGTCGGATGCTTATATTGTTGAGGTCGCTAATGGTCATAAATTTGAAGCTAAGGATGTAATTTTAGGTTGTACCTTGAATCTAGCCGATAGATTATTTAGCGTTGATCTTATACCTATTGAATTGGGAAGTTTTGACGTAGTAGTGGGAATGGACTGGTTATCCAAGAATAGAGCGGAGATTTGTTGTTTTGAAAAGGCTGTTAGAGTACCTCTGCAAGGCGGAGAAACCCTTGTCATACAAGGAGATAGAGCTGGAAGGAGTCTAAAGATAGTGTCAAGTATGAAGGTCCATAAGTATTTGAGGAAGAAGTGTGTCGCATTTTTGGCACACGTACTGGAAAAGAAGTCCGAGAAAAGGCGAATCCAAGATATTCCTGTGGTGAAGGATCACCCAGAGGTATTCCCAGATGATTTGCCTGGACTTCCCCCGTCTAGACAAGTCGAGTTTCAAATTGACCTCATACCTGGAGCAGCACCCGTAGCTAAGGCACCGTATCGTTTAGCACCTGCCGAAATGCAAGAGTTGTCAAGTCAACTTTAAGAACTTCTGGACAAGGAATTTATTAGGACAATTTCTTCACCTTGGGGAGCCCCAGTCCTATTCGTCAAGAAAAAAGATGGATTGTTTCAAATGTGCATCGATTATAGGGAGCTGAACAAGTTGACGATCAAGAACCGATATCCTCTCCCTCGAATAGATGATTTGTTCGACCAGTTGCAGGGTGCAACTTATTTCTCAAAGATTGATCTTCGATCAGGATAGCATCAGCTGAGAGTCCGTGAAGAGGACATTCCTAAGACAGCTTTTAGGACTCGATATGGACACTACGAGTTCTTAGTTATGCCCTTCGGGTTAACGAATGCACCAGTTGTGTTCATGGATTTAATGAACAGGGTATGCAGACCATACCTTGACAAGTTTGTGATTGTATTTATCGATGACATTTTAATCTACTCACGGAGTAAGGAGGATCACGAGCAGCACCTAAGGATAATTCTAGAGACACTCAAGGATCAGAAACTATACGCCAAATTCTCAAAGTGCGAATTTTGGATTCGAGAAGTACACTTTCTTGGTCACGTGATTGGAGAGAAAAGAATTCACGTGGACCCGGCTAAAGTGGAAGCCGTTAAGAAGTGGGAAGCCCCTAAGACCCCAACCGAAATTCGTCAATTTTTAGGTTTGGCGGGTTATTATAGACGGTTCATCGAGAACTTCTCAAGATTTGCTAAACCACTCAAAGCACAGACCCAAAAGGATAGTAAATTCGTTTGGGGAGAACCGCAAGAGGAGGCGTTCCAGCTATTGAAGAAAAAGCTGTGCAATGCACCAATTCTAGCGTTACCGGAAGGAACCGATAACTTTGTGGTGTATTGTGACGCATCGCATCAAGGTTTGGGTTACGTGTTAATGCAAAAGGACAAGGTTATAGCGTACGCCTCAAGACAACTAAAGGTTCATGAGAAGAACTATACCACACACGATTTGGAGCTTGGAGCTGTGGTATTCGCTTTAAAGATTTGGAGACATTATTTGTACGGCACTAAATGCACTGTCTTCATCGATCATAAGAGTCTTCAGCATATCCTAGACTAGAAAATGCTCAACATGAGACAAAGGAGATGGGTAGAACTACTCAGCGACTACGATTGTGAAATTCGTTACCATCCAGGTAAGGCCAATGTAGTAGCCGATGCCCTGAGTATGAAGGAAAGGGTAAAACCTTCACGTGTACGAGCAATGGGAGCGCTTGTACAAACGAGTTTAAAGACTCGAATTCTTGAAGCTCAGTTCGAAGCAATGAAAACGGAAAACTTGAAGGACGAGACCCTTCATGGTTTAGAGGATAGATTTGAAACTAAGATTGATGGAGTACGATATTTCAAGGACAGAGTTTGGATTCCAAAAGCCAACAACGTACAGGAAATAGTTTTAGAAGAAGCCCATAAGTCTAGATATCCAATTCATCCAGGGGCGGATAAGATGTACAAGGACTTAAGGGAATATTATTGGTGGCCAGGAATGAAGAAAGATATTGCCTTGTACGTGGGGAAATGTTTAACTTGCTCAAAGGTCAAAGCTGTATATCAAAAGCCATCTGGTTTGCTACAACAACCGGAGATTCCCCGGTGGAAATGGGAACAAATAACCATGGATTTTATAACCAAGCTACCGAGAACTGCCAAGGGACAAGACTCGATTGGGGTTATAGTAGATCGATTCACGAAATCTGCACATTTCCTACCGATTCGGGAAGATTATAAGATGGAAAAGCTTGCTCAGATTTACATCAATGAGATTGTTACACGTCATGGAGTACCAATTTCCATCATTTCAGATAGGGATAGCCGTTTCACATCCCGATTTTGGCAGTCACTTCAGAAAGCATTGGGTACGCAATTGATTTGAGCACTGCCTATCATCCTCAAACGGATGGGCAAAGTGAACGGACTATATAAACGTTAGAAGACATGCTTCGGGCATGCGTGTTAGACTTTGGAGCAAGTTGGGATAATCACTTGCCATTGGTCGAGTTTCTTATAACAATAGCTATCACACCAGTATTCAGTGTGCGCCATTTGAAGCCTTGTATGGACGCAAGTGTCGTTCACCCCTTTGTTGGTTAGAAATTGGAGATAGACAGCTATCTAGACCCGATATTGTACAGGAAACTACCGACAAGATTGCAATCATTAGAGACAAACTTAAAGCATCCAGAGATCGTCAGAAAAGTTATGCGGATAACCGTCGGAAGCCTTTAGAATTCCAAGTTGGCGATAAAGTGCTTCTAAAGGTATCTCCATGGAAAGGAATAGTATGATTTGGGAAAAGAGGAAAATTGAGCCCAAGGTATGTCAGACCATTTGAGATCTCTGAAAGGATTGGTCCAGTGGCATATAGACTCAATTTGCCTAAGGAGCTAAGTGCTATCCATGATACGTTTCATGTGTCGAACCTCAAGAAATGCTTAGCTGACAACTCATTAATCATACCTCTAAAAGAAGTTCAAATTGACGATAAACTGCACATCATAGAAGAACTGTAATAACCGGGTACATTATTGGATTATTAAATTTTTATTATTGTTAGTATAAGGTAAGTTTGGGTTAGTATTCTAAGTTTGAGGGTTTAAGTGACATTTTTGTTAGTCAAGGGTGCAAATGGTCCTAGTGACCATAGTAGCTTCATGAGTCATCTTTCTTTTAAGAAATATCTAGATATTTTGTGGGTGTGTTTGTATGTGTGTGTTATACGTATAAGAGAGGGAGGGGAGAAAGAATAGAAGAAGGGAAGAAAGAAAGGAGGAAGAAGAACAAGAGAAATGGATAGGAGATAAAGAGAAAAAGGAAGAACCAAGTTTCCCATTTTTGATTGAAGATTCATGTTAGTCTTTGAAGTCACTTCATCTCCAGGTATATACTTTATCCTTGTTCATCATCTCCATTTTTTTTAGTTTAAGGTTTAGGTATATTTGTATTTCCATGAATAATCATTTAAGTTTTATCAATATGGTTTAAAGATGAATTTTTATGGATGATTTCAAAAGATTATTCAAATGGTTATTGGTGTTTAAAAAGGATGGCTTAAAGGTGTAAGAACACCCAAGTATGTGTTTTCATAAGTTATGATTTTGGAGTTCATTCATAGCCATTCTTGATCATGGATTGGATTGATTACATATGTGTATAGAGTTGCTACATGGATTTCTTCATGTTTTTGATGTTAAAAACCTCATTTTGATGCTAAAACTTCTATAGAATGAACCTAATTAAGTGGGGGTTGAGTTGGGGTGTTAAAGGGGCTGAACAGGGGCTGTTTGATGCCCAACAGACGTCTGCGCGTCTCCCGGCGCGTATTGGGGCGCGCCAACATCCGCGCACAGCACTGTTCCAGCATTTTCTGAGATTTGTTTCTTGCGTACCGGTGTCGTTTTAGAGCGTAATATAGGCGTATGGGTACTCGTTTTTAGTGTAAGATAGTATTTGAACACTTTGAACATGTTAGTTTGGGCATATGACAACTCCAAGTATTGTTTTTAATGTCGGTTGTTCGGTTTCTAGCTCGGTTGCGATTCGGGGGTGTCCGGTGAGTTGTTAAGGTTGTCATTTGTCGTTGTGAGTCTTGTATACATATAAGTATGTGGATTTCATCAATGTGTATATATTACAGGTTCGGTTGCCCCTCGTTAGTGTGGCGTGGGTGGTGTTCGGTTGTGGCGTTATTTGCCGGTTTTGCTCATTTGTATCGTTTGCACGTGTGTGGCTTCAAACTATCAACAAGGTGAGTTTTACTTTAAAACGTTTTCAAACTGGAATACATATATATATGAGATGGATATGTGATAGATGGTGTGATTATGTGTTTATATTAAAGTGGATGTGTGGTTGAAAAGTGATGACGTTTTATAAATGAAAATATAATATATTGAGATATTGTATTTATATGAGTATTATACTATACGATAATACGTTGGCCGGGCTTAGGACCGGTGTGTTGGCTGTAGTATTTGTACAGCGTTGTTGGCTGTAGTTGTTGTACATCGTTGTTGGTTGTAGTTGTCGTACAACGTTGTTGATTGATTAGTTGGCTTGCTACCAACTAATTTGGAAATGGGAATGATGTGAAGGATGTGAAGGATGAGTGGTACACAATGCACGAGTCTTGTTTGGTATTTAAGTAATTGTGATATATGTGTGTTTATATAAAGGATTTTATATAAATTGGTTTTGTAATGATTTTTGAAATGACAGGGATTATCTCACTGGACCGTTTGGTCTAACCCTCATTTTGTTTTCAAAAATATGTATTCCAGGTCGGGGATCATTTATTAGCAAAGGGAAGAATAAAGTGTAGGACGCGGTTGATAGCTGACGAAGATTAGGAATTACTCATGTTTTGTATTGTATAGTTCTGAGACTTTGGGACCGTACGTGTTTATTATGTATTTTCTTTTATGAATGTTACGAGGTTATGCAATATATGTTATTTGAAGCATGTTTGGGAAACCGGGTCGTTACAGATGGTATCAGAGCCCTAGTTTAAGGGATTTAGGTATTCGTATTTGTACCTAGACTTAAACTGCATGTGAAGTAGAATGTCCCTATTTTAGAACCTTGGGATGTTAAATATAAAAAGGTAGAAGGAACATCATGTAAGGTAAATTCGAATTACACCTGGCCAGTGTAATTGTGAACTTAGAGTTACATGTTTGAACTGGAATACCTTGTTATATTGGGTACGTGCTTACGTGTATATTAACCTTGTTGAAATCTACAGAATGGCAAGTCGGTCTCGACGTATGGATGGAGATGAAGACAGGTATATTTCTATAAACTCTATACGTGCTAAAGTGCTATCTGACTTCGGTGCAAACCGATAAATTGTATTTCTGTTCTTTTGTTGCTTATCTGCATTAGAAAAGTACTTGATAATTGTGTTGGCAATATAGATGGGTATGGAGTGCCTAATAAGTTATTTTCAATAATCTTGTCGGAATTAGAGGTAGTAGTAAGCATAGGATGGTGTTGGAACTTGATATTGTTAAAACTTTTGATTATGTAATGATAAGTGATCCTCGGTATTTCGGTACAAGAAGATAAAGTTGATATACTGGAATAAGTGAGGTTACGATGAAAGTAAGGAATTGTTGGGGGATTGATTTAAAGTTTTCGATAGTTAGCAAATTCAATTGGAAGTGTAAAGGAAGAATTGTAGCATGGCTTGAGTCATCTTCTTCAAGGTTTGATTTCTTCTTCTTTTCTTCTCTATATTGATTAGGCAAGTTTATGGTTGGGGATTCGATAATCCAATTGTTGGTTGAGTTTTAATCCATAAGAAAGAAGGCAAATGATTTTAGGATTGATTCCCTATGAATTTTGATCAAATCAGTAAGAAGCTTCATCATGTTTGCTTGATAAATCTTCATTTTTCCAAGGATTGAGTTTTTGAGTGATAGATTTGATGAGTTTTATGTCGTTTAAAATGATGGTTATTAGTTCTTAATGTTTATGGTATCAAAAATATCGATTTGGGAGCCTTAGAACTGATTTGGGAAGTTTAAGGATGAGAAACCCTTGATTTTTGGGAGAAGTCTCGTGAAGGGGGCAGACCAGTGCTCTGCGCACCTGGCTGCGCATCTGGAGGCGCACCACCAGGGGCGCCAAGCCCTGTTCCCCAAACCTTGTTTCCGTTTCGCCGTTCGTTCGGGTCTAGGATCGAAGTGTTGATTGGGGGTTTGGTCTTAGGGATTATTGGGAATGTTTTGGGGATGTAGTGAGATAGTTTAACACCACTTTTGGTGGCGCCAATTTAGGTGTTCGGTTTGAACTAAAGTGTATCCCGGAGCGTGTGTCGAAGTGCTAAGGCTAAGGTGAGTTCCCTTACCTTCCTTGTGTGAATAAAATGTTTTACGAAAGGTTTTCATAACTGATTATGGTTACGAACATGTTGACCAGATTAAATTATTTGAAAGGTTTTATATTACGTGATGTGAAAACGTTTATTAAAGCATGCGAGTTGTCTATATGTTCATTTCTACGTGATTGTCGATTGCATGCTGTTGTGATGTTGTTGCTATAGGTGGAGTCGGGTTGCACAGTGGAGAACTATTATGAATGTTGTGCCTGGCTTTGTAAGGTGAATGTCGTACCTGGCTTAATAAGGTGATGAAAAGTTGAGACCACTGTGCAATACCCTTATGTGGAGTCGAGCTTTTGAATTCGGAATGTCGGTATGATTGTAGTCTGAACTATTGCTTGGGTATGTAAGAATGGTTTTATTTAAGGTAAGATTTGAAAGGGTCGAAGTGAATCCTTGTGGTGGAATGGTAATAGGTAGCGTTACGTTACTTGATGTAATGTTATCAGCGGTGAGTCTGGGTACTGGGATAGGTGGAAAAATTTGATTTTGCACTATGAAAGGTCTTGTGTTTTTCCTCAAGTGACAACGGTAGGGGTATAAGTTAGTTATGAAGCTTTGGATGAAGTGGGTTCTGTTAGGAACCCTAGAATGTCAGGAAGGAATGGAATCAGCATGTAGTCAATTAATACGGGGGTTTACGATTGTCTAACATGTCTCAAGTCGGAGGTTTGGTCAATAGATTAAAACACGAAAATGAAACCGTTGTGTGTGAACGGATGAGGTCGTCCGAGATTGTGTAAATAATATGGTATGGGAACACTTAGTGGGGGCATTGGAAGAATGGAAGATCACTAATGTAGATGTGATGCCTTTGAGGTTTTGGATGATTCTTTCATGCATAAAGTGTTTAACATAGCGGAGATGGATCGCGAGGAGTCGACGAGAAACGAAAACTTGTTTAAGGAGTTAGGAGGAGTAGATTCCTTCGAGAATCCCTGCTGTCGTAAGACGGCTGGACTTTAGCATGCCGATTGTCGATATTGAAATCCATGGCCGTTCCGTTGGATAGCTATCAGGAGGCAGGTATTGGAGAAGTAACTATGGTGTGGTTATCTTGGGAGTTTTCTTGCAAAGTGTAGGTGTGGAAGCATTTGGTGTGAAAAGGGGTTGGTTCTAATTTAGCAATAGTGCAACAAATGTTTTGGGTAATATTAAAATTGGTATGTTTGTTCATTAAGATATGGTTTGGGATAAATTTAAGTGAGAAAACAAAAGGTGGTTGGTAGTTTAATTTGGAATGATTGATCTAACGCTTGCAATTGTTAACAAGTTTCATATTGGAGGTGTATGTTAGAATTTCAGGAAGGTATAGTGAAAGTGTAAAATGTAGCATTGTGTATAATTTCAATATATAGATCTGATGCTAGATTATGCCTGAAGTTGATACTTATGAGTAAAATTTTCTATTTATCGAAATGAATTGTGATATAGATATTTTTGTGCTGAAAGAGACACAAAGTAAAATGAAGACGTACTGATATTAATCTGTGTTAATAAGATAACTTTGAATGGTGGATTTTATGAATAATGAAATTTTGGATGATGAATATAAATTTCAAATAATTTCAAATCAAGTGGTTAGCGTTAATGAGTTGGTAGTTACCGTTATATTAAAGATGTGGTATTTTCATATGAGATTGAAATTATTGATGTTTGAGTGATATTGAGAATAGCATACTTGTTCGTCAAAGAGTTATTAGTTTTGACTCTAAGTGGAAAAGAAAATGGAGGGATGATCTTATTTTAAGATAGCGGAATATATGGTTTTGATTGAGTTCGATGTAGTAGTGAAAACTAAGTATCCATACCTTTTTGTTTGACCGAATTCCGGGACAGAATTCTTTTAAGGGGGAGATGTTGTAATAACCGGGTACGTTATTGGATTATTAAATTTTTATTATTGTTAGTATAAGGTAAGTTTGGGTTAGTATTCTAAGTTTGAGGGTTTAAGTGACATTTTTGTTAGTCAAGGGTGCAAATGGTCCTAGTGACCATAGTAGCTTCATGAGTCATCTTTCTTTTAAGAAATATCTAGATATTTTGTGGGTGTGTTTGTGTGTGTGTGTGTTATACGTATAAGAGAGGGAGGGGAGAAAGAATAGAAGAAGGGAAGAAAGAAAGGAGGAAGAAGAACAAGAGAGAAATGGATAGGAGATAAAGAGAAAAAGGAAGAACCAAGTTTCCCATTTTTGATTGAAGATTCATGTTAGTCTTTGAAGTCACTTCATCTCCAGGTATATACTTTATCCTTGTTCATCATCTCCATTTTTTTTAGTTTAAGGTTTAGGTATATTTGTATTTCCATGGATAATCATTTAAGTTTTATCAATATGGTGTAAAGATGAATTTTTATGGATGATTTCAAAAGATTATTCAAATGGATAAATTGGTTTTGTAATGATTTTTGAAATGACAGGGATTATCTCACTGGACCGTTTGGTCTAACCCTCATTTTGTTTTCAAAAATATGTATTCCAGGTCGGGGATCATTTATTAGCAAAGGGAAGAATAAAGTGTAGGACGCGGTTGATAGCTGACGAAGATTAGGAATTACTCATGTTTTGTATTGTATAGTTCTGAGACTTTGGGACCGTACGTGTTTATTATGTATTTTCTTTTATGAATGTTACGAGGTTATGCAATATATGTTATTTGAAGCATGTTTGGGAAACCGGGTCGTTACAAGAACCAATTGAGGTTCTCGATAGAGAAGTTAAACATCTGAAGCGAAAGAAAATTCCGATCGTGAAAGTTCATTGGAACACAAGGCGTGGGCCTGAGTATACATGGGAACGAGAGGATTACATGAAACATAAGTATCCTCACCTCTTTGCTAAGAAACCGGTTAATGCTGAAGGTTCCTGAATTTCGGGACGAAATTCTTTTAACCGGGGGAGACTGTGACAACTGTCAAATTTACATTTCTCTCTATCTCCTGGCCGAAATCAGCCCAAACCACACAAGAAACATTCAATCTTTGAAGATTTTGAAGCTAAACATCATCTCTAGAGTGGGTAAGTTCATACCTCTTGTGTTCTTCATCTCTTTCCTGTTTCTTGCAAATTCTCCTACTTTTTCTTCATGATTCTTGAGTTTCTAAAATATAGGACCTTCATGGGTCTTTTAGTGGTAGATTAGTCACCAATGACATACTAAATGTCAAGCAAATGGTGATAATCCATGATCCATACAACTAGAACTCAAGAAAACGAAGTTTTGATTTCATGCATGTGGATTTTTGCTATAATCTGAGATGTGTGGGTTCATGCATGTATTTATAAAAGCTAAAGGATTATTTTGACCTAAAAATCTATGATAAAATAATGGTAAATAAGTGTACAAATCAAAGAATCAATCATATGAGTGAAAATAAAGAACCAAAACACTCATTTTCCATGAATAAGCATTTTTAGTTTCTGGCAGATTACATGCATGAACTTCATCCGACCATATCTTGTAAAATACTTAGTTAAATGGAATGATTCTTCTTCTGGAGCCTTGTTTATTGAGTTATCTTTCAAACCCAAGTGGTTTCATGTAAAAACATGGAGATTTGACCCTTCAACTACCCATATCAAGTTAAGAGTGCAAAGACAATCTGACAGAGTAAAATCTCTACTTTAATCAGTCATAACTCTCTTAATATTCCACTAAAATTCTTGATTTTTCTTCTGAAATTTATTTTAATGAGTTATCTTACAAACAAAAGTGGTTTCACTAAAAAATATGAATATTTGAGGTCTCAACCATTCAAACCAAGATTGGTGTGCAAGAAATCAGAATCAGGCATAGTAAAATCTCAACTTTAAAACAGTCATAACCCCCTTAATATGTAACCAAAAATGATGAAAGTTTTCCGGAAGATAGATCTTTGAGTTAAGTTTAAAACCCAATTTGAATCACTGAAAAATATTGAGATTTGACCCTCCAAATGGATGTGACAAAAAGAATGTGCAGACTGCCTTGATAGCTGTGACACTTAAACTTAATTGTAATGATTAAAATACCTAACCACCTCTAAAAAAGGTGCTACTTATTTCAAAAGTTCCCTAAGACATTAAATTAAAATACATAAAAATTTGGTTAAATGAATAATCCGAGAAAATACTTAATTATGACCATAAGTGAACCTAAATTTCTGCCAACAGAAAAGTAAAAACTCTAATTCAAGAAAAAGTGATTTTTTGGAATATTAAAGAATAAAAGGCATATAAGTTATAGATTTTGATAAAACACCAAATAAAAACAATATATACATGTATATGAATGTATGAATGATACCCAAATAAATAAGAGATTTATAAGAATTCGAACTTGGGATAAAACACAAGGTACATAAGAAATACAAATATATATCTATAAATAATGAAAGTATTCGTCATAAAGAAATTATAAAACATGGTACAAGGGATTAAATACTACATATAACATATAAATTTAATTATGTAACAATAAAATTCTACAAACCCTTTAAAACCAATAATTTACTTGAGATCAACAACGCGAAATAATACTTAAACCTAGTAACTAACACTAAGGCATTTTATAAGATAAGATGAGCTAAGCAATACTTTAGCACTAAGAGTTAGCCCCAAAACTGATAATGTGTTTCACTTCCATAGGAAGGACCTAGAACCGGGCAATTGTGCAACCGTGCGGCAACTCTTGAAACCTTTGCTGAACATTGTGAGTATTCACAGCCCCTTTTTACTCTTTTGTTACAATTTGGGGGAAAAGCATGATATCGAATTGCAAACTGATTGAATTATGCTATGAAATGTTGAACCTTAAATTTTATTTGTTTGTGCACTAAGGTATGTATACTTTTTGATGTGCTTGAGTTTTAAATGAAAATGTCCCCACTAGTTAGACACTACTTCTTAACTCATTACGAGCCGATGGTATTTGTGGGTAGCGCTATTTGGATTAACAACCCCACTTTTAGCTGACGAGCTAGAAGTGCACTTTACCAGTAACAACAATGGTCTTACACATGTGGAATTATTTCACCGCTGAGGTAGGACGTGAAAATTATAAGGGGCGTTGGTCTGTCGGAAGGTTTGGTAGTGGCTCAATGTTATGGCATCATAGTATACTTTATACCTTGTGCAAATACTCGAACGACTGATTGCTTAAACTTCGTGTGAACAAACGTTTCACAATAGCGTTTTCTGCATACCAATTTACTTTTAGTGCATACGAAAACCTGTGAACTCACCAACTCTTTGTAGTTAACCCTTTTTCTTTTTATCATGCTTTTCAGGTATTAATAAGTAAGTGAAGGCATGTAGGGTGTATATTGTGTGATGACATCAACATCAAGAAACTTAAACTTCTATTGTTAATTTTTGTATCCGTCATTTTTGGGAACATTTTGGTTATGACCTTGTATTGCAGTATCTTGTACTACTTTATTAAATGTTGTGGTTGGTGTTGTCTGTTACCTTTTGAATGAAACCCTACGCTGTTATACCTCGTGTTTCCGCTTTAGCGGGGTGTGACACATTTTATCAAGGACCATGTTGAAAAAGGTACAGTTGAACGTTATTTTGTATCTACTGAATTTCAACTTGCCGATCTTTTTTGGAAAGGAGGCGGCACTCCTGGCAATATATAGACAAGAAAAAAGGAAAATACACCTAAACGGCGAGGGACTCCCTCCCAAAAAGGAATTCCACCCACAGTAAAGGACATGCCCAATACAAGGATGAGAACCCTACTACGAAATCAAACATTTTAGCCAAAATATACTAAATAGCTAGCAACCAAAATAAACACAACGAAATAGCACCATTCAAAACTAAAAAACCAAAATAAAAACCCACCCACGGGGTCCACACAAGACTAAAGAGAACCAAGGAATCAGCGAATCTGCACTCCATGGGACACATGATGCCTTCGATCACCATCTCTCATAGGCCAACTCCTACGGTCACCCAAACTCAACACTCGCAAACCGACCAGTTTAAGAATCTCCATAACAACCTGATGAGCAGTCCGACGTTTAGTCATAAATAACCGGTTATTCCGCTCTTGCCAAATCAGATAAACCGTAGCTGCAAAAAGAAGCTTTATTCGAACCTCCCCCGGATGCCATCGTCTATGCAAAACATCATCAAGAATTTCCTCCCAAGTATTTGAGACCACGGGATTGTGCATTTCCAACTTGACAGCTTGCCAAACGTTCGCCGAAAACGAACAAGAAAAAAATAAATGGTTGTGAGAATCCATACGAATCTGGCATAGACTACAACGCATATCCTCATTTCTCCAAAGAATCATGCGATCTTGGGTTGGCAATCGCATACGAAATGCCAACCACAAACAAAAAGAGTGTTTTGGGATATGTTTCGGGAACCAACACAAATTATGCCATGGAACTTCCTGGTGAGTCCCCTCAAAAGATTTCCAAACCTCCGACACCGAAAAGGTAACCGGCTGATTATGAGTGTTACGCCACATTACCTGATCAGTAACATTCGGAAAAAGAGTAGGAATATGCACTCCGGCCAAATCAACACATCTTTGCACCCAACTCGTGGGCCAACTTTGCATGGAGATAATAACATCCGCCACCTTAGAGTTCGGTGCAAAACCATCATCATGAATTAACCGATACGAAATATACTTAGATAAGTAACCAACCTCTAGCCATGTATCCTCCCATGCATGTGTGGATCGACCATCCCCAATAATATGCAAAAATCACGGTCTAACATGCTCACGTAAAGCCAAAAGCCTACGCCAGACCCAAGGAGTCGTCGAACCAGCAATCAACGTCCAAAAAGAGGCACCTCGCAACCGGTATTCATAAATCCAAGAAACCCATATCGAATTCCTTTTCCGCAAGATATCCTAGACATGTGTATAAAGCAAAGCACGATTCCTTGTGGCTAATCTTTTAAGGCCCAATCCGCCCAATTTCTTTGGTTTACAAACTTCATCCCAAGCAACCCGTGCCCTTCCTCTAGACGGATCACCATGGTTCCAAAGAAAGTCCTGGAACAATCTTTCCACCGTATGCACAACCGAAGATGGTAAAGTGAAAACCATCATCCAGTAAAGTTGCAGCGACTCAAGCACCGATTTCACAAGCTGTAGCCATCCCCCGAAGGACAAGAATTTCGATTTCCAATTCAGAATTCTAGCACGAACCTTCGAAATGAGAAACGACGAGAAACGATTCAAGTTTCTGATTTCAATGCTAGGCATGTTGAACATGATGGTTTGATTATTCATAATTTTCATTCAATAGTTTGAAAATTCTTATTAGTCATCCAAGTTTTACAACTTGATTGAAAAATAATAATTTTCATCTTATTTTCATCTTTATTATGATTCTTTCAAAATCTTATGTTTTTCAGTATTTTACAAAGCTTATTTCAACTTTATTTTTTCTTTACCGTATAAACTTCATTTTTATCATTTCATATTCTTTGTGCAGTTTGATGTGTGTTTGCATGTGTTTAGAGGGAGACAAGAAAAAGAATTGATCATTTGTCGAGGGGGAGCATATACACATATCCATACATGTGTTTGATCAACTTGGATGTAGATTTTTGAAGACAAGGTAAGTTTTCTAAATTTAATGTTTTTGAGCAAACTCTACTTGATGGAAAATTATTTTTCAAAATCTTATGCATCATTGTAGGGGGGAGAAAAATATCTTTGGAAACACAGTGGAGAGAACAAGTTAAAAGTTGGACATCTTTTAACTTGGAAAAGTTTATTTTTGAAAAAGTGAAAAGTCGGATTTTTTTGAAAAATGTCCAAGTATAAGAAGTTATCGTACAAAGCTCATCCGATAACAATTGTTCATCGCACAAGCCTTGTACGACAACTATCCTCATCGCACAAGCTTTATACGATAATAACTGTTCATCGTACAAGCTTTGTCTGATAAGATCTTTCATCGCACATGACTTGTCCGATAAGTACTCTTCATCAGGGCTTATCGTACAACCTTTATCCGAGAACTTTGAATGCCTTCATCGCATACCTTTCATGCGATGAAGATGAACTTCTCGTACATCCTTTGTACGATAAGTTGAATCATGGCAGGTCAAAAGTCAGGCCAATCCTTGCGTGCCACGTGTCACTCACTCTTAAGGTCTATATATAGAACGGTTTTCGAACGACACATTCATTCTGACTTCTCGCACATCGCGTTTCTCTTTCAAAACTGTGTTGGTCGATTTTTTTGATTTTGTTGCTGTGAGTGTTGCAATCAGTTCGTAATCACTATAGGTTAGTGATTTCTTGATTATAACATCGTTTTATCCATTACATTTGTCGTGATTTGTTGATTTGATTGGTTATCAGTCGATATGAATGTGACTGTTCACATTCTTGTTCTACATCGATCTTTGTGTTAGATGTGTACTAAAACATGATAAGATAAGTCTATCTTAGTGAAATGCGTATAGGGTATTGATATTTTGTGAGCTTTCATTGGTTTCTTAGAATCTGGGTTTGAAAGTTCAAAATAATTTTGAAGTATTCAAAGTTGTCGTACAAAGCACGTATTCAAAACTTCATAGTTATCGCACAAAACTTATATTAATTCTGATCGGACATGCCTTATGCGATAACTTTTTCATCGCACAAGTGTCGTCCGATATGAAGTATCGTGCGATTAGACTTGAAGCTTTGTCCGACAACCTCCCAGACTTAGGAAATTTTTCTCAAAAAGTGGTTACTTACGATCATTATCCCAGTGTTCTAACATGTTCTAAAACAGATCAAATGGCACATATTCGAGAGCATGGTGATGGAAATTCCTCTGATGAAAACACAATTATTCCATCACATCATTCATCACATCCATCGGTGAATGCACAAATCCATATGACGAGCTTATTCTTCCAAAGAATAAGTTGCTAATCAAGCACAACAATTACACTTTCGACACAAATGTGAGAATGGACTATCACATTGCGGTGGAAATCCTTAAAGGTCATCCGCTTCACACTGCTCTCGAGAAGACTCAGTTGGTACAAGAAATTTATCTGCAACAGGCACGGTAGACTATTCAGTTTGTGCCTAGATCATAATCAAATCAGTATTTCACGTTGAAAGTTGACCATTTTGATGTAGAGTTGACTCTTAAAAGACTCAGAACCGTTTTGGATCTTCCATTTTCCAACAACTTCGATGATATGATATCTAAAGAAGATTTATGCCGTGAAATCATGCTACTGGGATATAATGACATCAAAGATGGAGTTCTTACACGTGCTTCCAAATTCAAAAGGAAATATCTACCACCACTGTATGACTTCAAAGCATACGAGGCTAGAAACCGGTAGTATTTCTGTGCTACGAATGTTTCATGCCGTGGTTTTTGATCGCAAGATAGACTTCGCTATTCTAATCTGGAATGAGATGATAGAGGTTGTTACCGACAAGTCTAAACCTTCCAAGGAAATAACATTTGTACCATTTCAGAGGTTTCTTCAAATAGTTATCCGATGCATCATGGAGGCCAATCAGCAAATACCGAGACACGAAGGAGCTTTACTTGGTCCAGCTCAATGGATACATTACATTAGAATTCCCACAGATTTGCAGTTTGCTTGTGTTATGGTCTTACCTGAATCGGTACTTGCTTACGCTGACCAGGAGTCACCATTCGTGAGTGAGTATAGAGAAGAGAACGCACTTATGGCCCGACCAAATCCGAAGGGGCCTACCCAAAGTGCCATCCCACTTAGAGAGAGGAGTGAAGGTAGAGTTATTAGAGAGAGAGTTCAAGCTACTGGCTACTGGGGTACTTGAACAGGGTGAGACGAGCTGTAAAAACATTGTGAGGGGAAGTGGTGTTGGGGGTGCTCCTGGTCAGTCGTCTCGTGCGAACGTTGATGATGAGGAAGAAAGCCTTGGTTCTTTTGATTTGGAGGATCTTTCTGCTGATATTGATGATCCAGCCAATATATATTCTGCAAGTTCTAGTTCAGATGAAGCTGATGATGAGGCAGAGGCAGAGGAGGATGATGATAATTCTGACGATGATGATGATGATTAACCTGATGATCCTAATGATTTTGAGATCTTTGTTAATACCGAGCTTAAATCTAGTGCTCGAGGGGAAATAAGGAGTTCTGAGGGAGCTTTAGTTGAAACAGAAATACAAGTGAGGTCAAGTGAGATGGAAAGAAAAAAAGATGGTGAGTCTGTGATAGGATCAACTAAAGTTTTAACTACTGATCCTATCCAAACCGAGTCTATCCGGGTAGCCACATCTACTGTCAGTGAGCGTCCGTCGCCACAAGACATTGAAAAAGACATAGTGGACCCAGCTATGCAATGCACAACCCCACTCGGCCACTCATCAACTTCTCTACAAGTTGGTGTTTCATCTTCTCACAGGGGAATAGCATAAAGTCTATCGGCAACACAATCGGTGTTTGCTGGTATTGAACAAGGTAGGAAATTGCCTCGGCCACCGCCTTCATTTGTATGCACATCGAGTCTAGAGCCCTTTGGATTTACGTCTTTTCCTAGGACACAACGACCGCCAGTCACAACATCATTGGTGACACAAAATGTTGGAGTTCTTCGTGACCCAACCGGAACACCCCAAGTATTGCCGCCATTCATTGGTGCTTTACGAGGAGAGGATGGAAGTCCTGTCAACGTTAACACTATGCCATCGTTGAACATAGGCCATGCAGTCTCTTCGACTGTCATGACAACCAGTAACCTAAGTGGTTTGGGTGTTACCCCGGTTCGTGCAAAACAAATCAAGAGGGAGGAGGAAATCTTAATAGAACGAATCCAACAGTTGGGACAAGGGGAAGAGGGGGAGTAAGAGGTAGAGGCGGAACAGGCGACAGAGTTCAACCGCGAGGTGCAGAATTTGTTACGAGAGACGACTTAGCGGCTGAAATGGGAAGATTACAGGAAAATATCCAAGTTATGTTCAACCGAACTCATAATACTGAAACGGAAATACCAGATCCTACTCATGAAGACGAGATGCCTATTACACCTACTGTCGTACTAGTGACGAAGAAGTGTGATTATAAAATGTTCCTAAGTTGCAAACCTCCGACCTACTCAGTAGAAAGGGAACCAGTGAAAGCTATGAGGTGGCTGAAAGAAATATAAGCTATCTTCAAAACTAGTAAGTGTGCCGAAGAGGATAAAGTACTATATGGGACTGCAATGCTAAAAGACGATGCTCTATACTGGTGGGAAGCTCTTATTTCTTCTGGAGGATCTGACATATATTCTACTTTCTCTTGGGAAGAATTCGTTATAGCTTTCAGGAAACAGTTTTGTCCCCAAGCAGCAGTTAAACAATTGGAAGGGGAGTTTATGAACTTGCAGCAAGAGAATTTATTAGTTCGGGACTACACCGCTCGTTTTCTGGAAAAGTCTCATTTTGTGGAATACTACGTTGCCACGGAGGCAATGAAGATTGAGAGGTTTATCTTTGGGTTGAATTCAGAAGTTAGAAGTTTGGTGATTGCTAAAGGACCAGAAACCTTCTCAGCCGCAGTAGACGCCGCGGAAACCGTGGAACAGGATAAATGGAGAAACGCTAGTGATAAAGGTATGGGAAAAAGGAAGTGGGAAGGACCACAGTATGATCCAAAGAAGTCCAGGTTTCAAAGGTTTGATAACCGTCCGCCTTTCCGACCAGCGGAAAGACCTTGTCCGAAATGCAACCGTATCCACCAAGGAAATTGTCAAGTTGATCCTCGGGTTTGTTATAGGTGTGGGAAAACCGGACATGTTGCTAAAGACTATCGAGTAACGCGGTTTTGTTTCTTATGTAATTCTCCGGATCACATTCAGTCTGATTGTCCGAGGGGAAGAGTACAGCAAGGGGGTACGTCGGGGAGACCAGCGGGTGTTAGACCAGTAGTACAAAGGCCAGAGCAACCAAGAGCAAGGGGCCGTGCATTTCAGATGACGGCACAAGAAGCGGAGGAAACTCCGGATGTGGTTACAGGTACATTTTTAATAAACTCTACACGTGCTAAAGTGCTATTTGACTCCGGTGCAAACCGATCGTTTGTGTCTCCTTCATTTGCTGCTTATATGCATTTAAAGCCTAAAGTGTTAGATCATGCTTTAATGGTAGATACTGCAAATGATAATCAAGTATCCGTTAAAGAGGTTTTTGATAGTTGTGTGATAAATATAGAGGGGTGTGGAGTACCTATTCAATTATTTCCTATACCCTTGATTGAGTTTGATGTAGTAGTGGGGATGGATTGGTTAGCCAAGAATCAGGCTAACATAATTTGTGATAAGATGTTGATCAATGTTGTCTTACCTGAGAGGGGACCGGTAGTGATTTATGGTGATCGTAGAAATCATCAGTCTTGCCTTATATCTATGTTAAAAGCTCGTAAGTGTGTCAGCAAAGGTTACCCGAGTTACTTACCTTATGTGATAGATATTAAGCCAGAAAAGAATAAGTTGGAAGATATTCCTGTTGTCAGTGAATTTCCAGAAGTTTTCCCTGAAGACTTGAATAGTCTTCCTCCCCTTAGACAAGTAGAGTTTGGTATAGAACTGATTCCTGGAGCCGCTCCGGTAGCCCGTGCACCGTATCGTCTGGCACCTCCAGAGATGAAAGAAATGATGGCACAACTACAAGACCTATCCGATAAAGGTTTCATCAGACCCAGTTCTTCGCCATGGGGTGCACCAGTATTGTTTGTGAAAAAGAAGGATGGTTCGATGAGAATGTGTATTGATTACCGAGAATTGAATAAGCGCACGATCAAGAACAAGTACCCGCTTCCCAGAATTGATGACCTCTTCGACCAATTGGTTGGAGCTTGCTATTTCTCCAAGATTGATCTAAGATCCGGTTATCACCAACTGAAGGTTAAAGAAGAAGACGTTCTGAAAACTGCTTTTCGCACAAGGTACGGTCATTATGAATTTTTAGTAATGCCGTTCGGACTGACGAATGCTCCAGCTGCTTTTATGGATCTAATGAATCGGGTATGTAAGACGCACATATCTCGATAAATTTGTTATTGTATTTATCGATGATATCCTTATCTATTCCTGATCCAAAGAGGAACACGCACAACATCTTCGTTTGATTCTGGAATTGCTGAAGAAAGAAAAGTTGTATGCTAAATTTTAAAAATGTGAATTCTGGATACGGGAAGTTCAGTTTCTTGGGCATGTAGTATCCGAGAAAGGAATTCAAGTTGATCCGATGAAAATAGAGGCAATTGAAAAGTGGGAGCCGCCGAGAACGCCAACCGAGGTACGAAGTTTTCTGGGTTTAGCCGGTTACTATCGAAAGTTTATAAAAGATTTTTCTCGTATCGCTACGCCTCTCAATAAGCTGACCCGAAAGAATCTAAAGTTCGAATGGAAAGCAGAACAGGATGAAGCATTCCGAATATTGAAAGGGAAACTCTATAATGCGCCGATACTAGCATTACCTGAAGGTTCCGATGATTTTGTTGTTTACAGTGATGCTTCCAAACTGGGATTGGGTTGTGTACTAATGCAGCGTGGGAAGGTCATCGCTTATGCTTCTCGTCAACTAAAGCATCATGAACGGCAGTATCCTACACACGACATGGAACTTGCAGCAGTTGTGTTCGCGCTAAAGGTTTGGAGACACTATCTCTACGGTTCTAAATGTCAAATTTTTACCGATCATAAGAGTCTCTAACATCTTTTCGATCAGCGGGAATTGAATATGAGGCAAAGAAGATGGCTAGAGCTGGTGAATGATTACGACTGTGAAATTCTTTATCATCCGGGAAAGGCGAATGTGGTAGCTGATGCATTGAGTCGTCAAGAAAGAAGTGGAAAAATAAAAGCCATTGCACTATGAGGTGAACTTCTACCTAACATCTTTGATGAATTAAAGAAGTGTTAAGTGGAAGCTTTTCAAGAAGAACATTTGAAATCAGAACGGTTAGTGGGTATATCAGCATTACTCGTAAAAGATGATCGTGGGTTATTGTGTCTGGGAAACAGAATCTGGGTGCCTCGTTTGGGTGGTTTACGTGATTGGGTACTACAAGAAGCTCATCAATCTCGTTTCTCTATTCATCCAGGTACGAATAAGATGTATAAAGATTTAAAACAATTTTATTGGTGGCCGGGAATAAAAAGAAGCATTGCTCAACATGTGGAAGGTTTTTTTTTTTTTGGAAAAGGAACATGTGGAAGGTTGTACTACTTGTAAGAAGGTAAAGATTGAACATCAAAAGCCGTTTGGTCAGTTGCAACGTTTAGAAATACCTATGTGGAAATGGGATCAGATTACTACGGATTTCATCACGAAGTTACCAAGGACTCCGAAGGGATTCGATGCCATTTGGGTGATCGTTGACAGATTGACGAAGTCTGCTCACTTCCTGCCAATAAAAGAAACTTATTCGTTGGAAAAGTTAGCCAAGTTGTACATCGACGAAATAGTAACTCGACATGGAGTTCCAATCTCGATTATTTCTGATCGGGATAGTCGTTTTACTTCAAGATTCTAGAGGAGTTTTCAACGCAAATAAAACTAAGTACAACATATCATCCTCAAACCGATGGTCAGAGTGAACGAACAATCCAGACTTTAGAAGATATGCTACGGGCCTGCATTGTTGATTTTGGGGGATCGTGGGATAAGCATTTGTCGTTGATCAAATTTTCCTACAACAACAGTTATCATTCAGCATACAAGCGGCACCGTTTGATGTTCTGTATGGTAGAAAATGCCGAACGCCTCTGTGTTGGAATGAAGTGGGAGAGAAACAGTTAGCGGGACCAGATATAGTTCAGTTAACCGCGGATAACATTACTCAGATTCGGGAACGATTGAAGGTGGCTCAAGACAGACAGAAAAGTTACGCTGACCGACCCCGAAAACCTCTAGAGTTTCAAGTTGGAGATTTTGTAATGCTGAAAGTCTCACCTTGGAAAGGAGTCATTCGATTTGGAAAACAAGGTAAACTTAGTCCGAGGTACATTGGACCGTTTGCAATTACAGAAAGAATCGGGGAAGTAGCTTACCGGTTAGATCTCCCGCCAGTTATTAAGCCGTATACACAACGCCTTTCATGTATCGAATTTTCGAAAGTGTTTGGTTACACCAGATCTGGCCGTTCCTCTACCGGATATATAAGTTGATGAAAAGCTGAATTATGTGGAGGAACCTGAAGCCATAATTGACCACAAAGTTAAAGTGTTGCGGAACAAAGTAATCAAGCAAGTAAAAGTACAGTGAGGACACCATAAGGGTTAGGATGCTACTTGAGAATCAGAATTAGAAATGAGAACTAAGTACCCTTACCTTTTTGCTTAACCGAATTCCGGGACGGAATTCTTTTAAGGGGGAGATGATGTAATACCCCGGGTAAGTTCGTTAGTTAAAGTCTCGTTCCGTTAAATTTATTTAACTCTATAATTGATGTTTAGGGTAAGTTTAGGAGAATTTATAAGTTTAAGGGTGTCTTGGTCATTTTTGCATAGTTAAAGCCTTAAGTGTAAATTGGTCTAAAATGAAATACCCCGGGTAAGTTCGTTAGTTAAAAATATCTTTCCGTTAAGTTTATTTAACTTTAAAGTTACTATTTTGGGTAAGTTGAGATGATTTATTAAGTTAAGGGTACTTTGGTTATTATGGAATAGATTGGGGTCTAAAAGGGTAATTAATGTGGATAATATCTGAATTAAGAGTACAGATGTATTCATTATAACAAAACTCAGATTAAGGTGTGTGTGTGTGTTGGGAGCAAAAAGAAGAAGAAAGAAAGGAGAAAGAAGGGTAAAGGCTCAAATTGGAGTTATTGGAACTGATTAAGGTATGTTTCTAGTACAATTTATGTTTATAATGGTTAGTAGGAAGTATCTATCGGAGTAGAATCATCAAATTCATGCTTGTGGCTAAAATCTGTCGAATCTGGGGAAAAATGGGGTAAACCGACAGAGGTGTCCGGATAAGTTGAATGTGTCCGGGTAGATTCTTGGGTGGTGTCCGGGTAAGTTGTTGATAGAGTACGGACGATTTGATTGATGGTTTCCGGATAATTTAGAGACCGGATGGCATCCGGATTCCTTGTGTTGTCCAGATAAATCGTGTTGTCCGGATTAGTCTTGCTGTCCAGATTACTGAGGTTGTCCGGAAAAGGTGGTGTTGTCCGGGTTGTCCGAAAACTTTAGCTGTTTTGGTCACTTTTGAGGATTTGAGTTATCTAGATTTCGTGGTCTTCTAGTATGTTTTATGTGATCAGTTAGTAAGGGGATATTTGTATTTAATCTATTTGCAGACTCTGTGGATTGGGATTGATAGACTGAATCTTTGGAAAAGGCTTGGAAGAGTTGTAATAAGCATTCAGGTGAGTTTTGCTTTAAAACGTTTTTGAACTGGAATAAATATATGTGTATAAATATATATATATGAGATGATTATGTGGTAGGAATATGATTATGTGTATATAAATGACAATATGATGTAATGAGATATATATTGTATTTATATAAGCTTGTCACTACATGAGTGCACTTGTTGCCGGGTTCCGGTGTGCGGACCGGTGTGTAGCCGGGTTCCGGTGTGCGAACCAGTGAGTAGTCGGGTTCCGGTGTGCGGACCGACGGGTAGCCGGGTTCCGGTGAGCGGACCGGTTGTTGATTTATTAGTTGGCTTGCTACCAACTAATATGGCCATTTATGGAGGAATAAGGTGAATGAGATGTACACGATGCACGAGTCTGGATTGGTATTTAAATACGTGTGGTATGTTTATATTTTACGAAAGGATTACCAAAGGTTTATCTAAACTATTTTGATACAAAGGATTTACATAAAAGGTTTTATAATGATTTTGGAAAGGACCGGGATTAACTCACTAGACCCGTTTGGTCTAACCCTCATTTTGTTTTCAAAAATATGTTTTCCAGGTTAAGGATCGGCAGGAGAGGATGAAGTGTAGGAAGCTTTTGATGGATGTGGATTAGGAAGCTTTTATATATTTTGTAATGTCAAGACTAATGAGACCGTACTTGGTTTGTTATGTAACTTTTGTTGTAAATCAATGATATGTATGAATGTTATGTATTATGATGTATGTTATGGGAACCGGGTTGTTACAAATGGTATCAGAGCCCTAGTTTAAGGGATTTTGGTATTTGTACCCGTACCTAGACTTAAACTGCATGTGAAGTAGGATGTCCTTGATATATTAGAACCTTGGGATGCTAAGTATAAAAGGTAGAAGGAACATCATGTAAGGTAATTTCAGATTACACCTGGCCAGTGTAATTGTGATCTTACAGGTGCATGTTTGGACTGGGATACCTTATTATATGGGGTATGTGCTTATGTGTATATTAATCTTGTCTGAATCTACAGAATGGCAAGCGGTACTCGAAATACGAATAGAAGAGGAGGAGGAAATCCGAATAGTACGAATCCACCAATAGGAACGGGGGGAAGAAGAGGAGAGCGAGGGGGAGGTAGATCCGTAGGTAGAACTGGGGGCAGATGTAATACCCCGGGTAAGTCCGTTAGTTAAATCCTCTTTCCGTTAAATAAAGATAACTTTAAAGTTAGATGTTTAGAGTATATTTGGGGAAAAACTATGAGTTTAGGGGTGATTGGGTTAAGTTTGAGAAGTTCAAGGTCTATTTGGTAAGTTGTGGTTTAATACTACCTCTTAAGTCTTCAGATAGTTTTCATATACCAAAATTAGAAAGAGTGTGTGTGTGTGTGCGGAAGTTTTGGAGGAGAAGAAAGCGAAAGAAGGAAAGTTACGGTTTGAGCATCAATCGACTGGGTTAGAAACGATTTTGAGGTTAGTCCCTTTATATTTTGTGTTTATAATCATGAGTAGAAGATAGCTATCGGTTTAGAAACTTCGATTTCATTGTTTAGTGTTAGTCTCAATCGATTTCTGAGAAAATGAACCGACTGTGTTCTTATAGTCCCGGGGAAGTCCCGGTAGACTCCCGGTATGGTCGACTCCGGTAGTATAGACTCCCGGTATGGTCGACTCCCGGTAGTGTGGAGTCCCGGTATAGTCGACTCCCGGTAGTGTCGACTTCCGGTATAGTAGACTCCCAGTATTGCTAACTCCCGGTACCAAAGAGTCCCGGTACTGTGTAGTCCCGGTAGTTGTTAAGTTTAGTGATACAGTTGAGAACAGGAATTGCTAAGCTTTATAGGTTGGCTAGTAAAGCAGTATATGTACCTTAAATTGTTTCAGATTCGGTGGAAGTCGTGGTAAGAGATAAGACAAGTTTGAAAGGAGCTTGCGAGCGTGTGTAAGAATCAAAACAGGTGAGTTTTACTTTAAAAGTATTTTCAACTGGAATACATATACGTATGGTTTAGAAATGCGATAATTGGTGGTTATTGGTTTATATGTGTGATATATGTGAATTATAATAAATTGAGGTATTATATTTACATGACTATTATACTATGTTATAATACGTTGGCCGGACATAGGACCGGTGTGTTTGGCTATAGAACCTGTATAGCGTTGCTTGGCTGTAGATGTTGTACAGCGTTGTAAATTATTAGTTGGCTTGCTACCAACTAATATGGCCAGGAGAAATGAGAAGGAAAGGTACAGGATGTGTGAGTTCAAATTGATATATTTGATTGTGCTGTGTGATTTATATGAATGAAGTTAAATAAATGGTTTCAAATTAACAGGGATTTTCTCAGTTAGACCATTAGGTCTAACCCTCATTTTGTTTTAAAATATGTATTCCAGGTGGCGGATCGGGTAAGGGCAGGTAATTAGAGTAATTGAGGCATGGCTTTTGAGAAGGGATATATGTTGAAGAATTTGGCATGATTAGCAGTTGTATTATAATGGTTAAATTTTATGTATGTATTTAGTATGAAGTTTATAGTAGAATGACTTCTTCTGATTGTAAAAGACTACGGGACCGTATTTGTAATATGATGTTCGTTTGTTATGTCAATGTTAAGCTACATATGTGAGTTGTTGTGTATATGGGATTTAGGTTGTTACAGCAGAACCGGAGGTAGAGTTCAGGGGCGAGGTACGGAGTTTATTACTAGAGACGATTTGATGTCGGAGATGGGAAGACTTCAAGCAAATATCCAGGCTATGTTCGACCAAGCTCGTCATACAGAAACACCAGATCCTGGTTTGGAAGACGAAATGCCCATTACACCTACGGTCATACCAGTGTCAAAAAGGTGTGATTACAAGACGTTCTTAAACTGTAGACCTCCAACTTACTCAGGAGATAGAGACCCAGTGAAGGCGATGAGATGGTTAAAGGAAATAGAAGCCATCTTCAAGACCAGTAATTGTGCGGATGAGGACAGAGTATTATACGGAACGGCGATGTTGAAGGCAGAAGCTCTGTACTGGTGGGAAGCTCACATTGATTCCACAAGGTCGGATGTATACTCTACTTTTACTTGGGACGAATTCACAACAGCATTCAAAGGACAGTTTTGTTCTCAAGCAGCAGTTAGACAGTTGGAAGAGGAGTTCATGAACCTACACCAGCGAAGTTTATCGGTTAGGGATTACACCGCTCTCTTTCTAGAGAAGTCTCGCTTTGCGGAGTACTATGTTGCCACGGAGGCTCTAAAGATGGAAAGGTTTATTTTTGGGTTAAATGCAGAAATTAGAAAGCTAGTGACTGCAAGAGGACCCGATACCTTCTCAGCCGCATTGGATGCCGCGGAAAATGTGGAACATGATAACCGGAGAGACGTTGGTGATAAGAGTGCTGGGAAAAGAAAACTGGAAGAAACGATGTACGATTCGGAAGAATATGAATCCCCGAGGTTTGATAGTTATTCACCTTTCAGACCAGTTGAAAGACCATGTCCAAAATGCAACCATGTGCATCAAGGAAATTGTTATGTTGATCCTAGAAGTTGTTACAAGTGTGGAGGGGTTGGACATGTCGCTAAGAATTGTCGTGCAAACCGATTATGTTTCGTTTGCAATTCCCCGGATCATATTCAGTCAGATTGTCCGCAATGGAAAGCACAGCAGGGTAGTATGACGGTAAGACCAACGAGTGTTAGACCGGGAGAGAAACAAGGGCCTGAGGTACCGAAAGCAAAGGGTCGAGTTTTTCAGATGACGGAACAAGAGGTGGAAGAAAGTCCTGATGAGGTTACAGGTATATTTTTATAAATTCTATACGTGCTAAGGTGTTATATGACTTCGGTGCAAAATGGTTTTTGGTATTTCCGTGCTTTTGTTGCTTATCTGTGTTAGAGATATAGGTGGGTGTGGGGTGGCTATTCATTTAGTTTCTATGGTTTTGATTGAGTTCGAAGTAGTAGAGATAAGTATTCATACCTTTTCGCTTAACCGAATTCCGGGATGGAATTCTTTTAAGGGGGAGATAATGTAATACCCCGGGTAAGTTCGTTAGTTAAAAATATCTTTCCGTTAAGTTTATTTAACTTTAAAGTTACTATTTTGGGTAAGTTGAGATGATTTATTAAGTTAAGGGTACTTTGGTTATTATGGAATAGATTGGGGTCTAAAAGGGTAATTAATGTGGATAATATCTGAATTAAGAGTACAGATGTATTCATTATAACAAAACTCAGATTAAGGTGTGTGTGTGTGTTGGGTGCAAAAAGAAGAAGAAAGAAAGGAGAAAGAAGGGTAAAGGCTCAAATTGGAGTTATTGGAACTGATTAAGGAATGTTTCTAGTACAATTTATGTTTATAATGGTTAGTAGGAAGTATCTATCGGAGTAGAATCATCAAATTCATGCTTGTGGCTAAAATCTATCGAATCTGGGAAAAAATGGGGTAAACCGACAGAGGTGTCCGGATAAGTTGAATGTGTCCGGGTAGATTCTTGGGTGGTGTCCGGGTACGTTGTTGATAGAGTCCGGACGATTTGATTGATGGTTTCCGGATAATTTAGAGACCGGATGGCATCCGGATTCCTTGTGTTGTCCGGATAAATCGTGTTGTCCGGATTAGTCTTGCTGTCCGGATTACTGAGGTTGTCCGGAAAAGGTGGTGTTGTCCGGTTTGTTTGGGTTGTCCGGATACTTTAGCTGTTTTGGTCACTTTTGAGGATTTGAGTTATCTAGAGTTCGTGGTCTTCTAGTATGTTTTATGTGATCAGTTAGTAAGGGGATATTTGTATTTAATCTATTTGCAGACTCTGTGGATTGGGATTGATAGACTGAATCTTTGGAAAAGGCTTGGAAGAGTTGTAATAAGCATTCAGGTGAGTTTTGCTTTAAAACGTTTTTGAACTGGAATAAATATATGTGTATAAATATATATATATATATATGAGATGATTATGTGGTAGGAATATGATTATGTGTATTTAAATGACAATATGATGTAATGAGATATATATTGTATTTATATAAGCTTGGCACTACATGAGTGCACTTGTTGCCGGGTTCCGGTGTGCGGACCGGTGTGTAGCCGGGTTCCGGTGTGCGAACCGGTGAGTAGTCGGGTTCCGGTGTGCGGACCGACGGGTAGCCGGGTTCCGGTGAGCGGACCGGTTGTTGATTTATTAGTTGGCTTGCTACCAACTAATATGGCCATTTATGGAGGAATAAGGTGAATGAGATGTACACGATGCACGAGTCTGGATTGGTATTTAAATACGTGTGGTATGTTTATATTTTACGAAAGGATTACCAAAGGTTTATCTAAACTATTTTGATACAAAGGATTTACATAAAAGGTTTTATAATGATTTTGGAAAGGACCGGGATTAACTCACTAGACCCGTTTGGTCTAACCCTCATTTTGTTTTCAAAAATATGTTTTCCAGGTTAAGGATCGGCAGGAGAGGATGAAGTGTAGGAAGCTTTTGATGGATGTGGATTAGGAAGCTTTTATATATTTTGTAATGTCAAGACTAATGAGACCGTACTTGGTTTGTTATGTAACTTTTGTTGTAAATCAATGATATGTATGAATGTTATGTATTATGATGTATGTTATGGGAACCGGGTTGTTACAAATGGTATCAGAGCCCTAGTTTAAGGGATTTTGGTATTTGTACCCGTACCTAGACTTAAACTGCATGTGAAGTAGGATGTCCTTGATATATTAGAACCTTGGGATGCTAAGTATAAAAGGTAGAAGGAACATCATGTAAGGTAATTTCAGATTACACCTGGCCAGTGTAATTGTGATCTTACAGGTGCATGTTTGGACTGGGATACCTTATTATATGGGGTATGTGCTTATGTGTATATTAATCTTGTCTGAATCTACAGAATGGCAAGCGGTACTCGAAATACGAATAGAAGAGGAGGAGGAAATCCGAATAGTACGAATCCACCAATAGGAACGGGGGGAAGAAGAGGAGAGCGAGGGGGAGGTAGATCCGAAGGTAGAACGGGGAGTAGAACTGGGGGCAGATGTAATACCCCGGGTAAGCCCGTTAGTTAAATCCTCTTTCCGTTAAATAAAGATAACTTTAAAGTTAGATGTTTAGAGTATATTTGGGGAAAAACTATGAGTTTAGGGGTGATTGGGTTAAGTTTGAGATGTTCAAGGTCTATTTGGTAAGTTGTGGTTTAATACTACCTCTTAAGTCTTCAGATAGTTTTCATATACCAAAATTAGAAAGAGTGTGTGTGTGTGTGTGTAAGTTTTGGAGGAGAAGAAAGCGAAAGAAGGAAAGTTACGGTTTGAGCATCAATCGATTGGGTTAGAAACGATTTTGAGGTTAGTCCCTTTATATTTTGTGTTTATAATCATGAGTAGAAGATAGCTATCGGTTTAGAAACGTCGATTTCATTGTTTAGTGTTAGTCTCAATCGATTTCTGAGAAAATGAACCGACTGTGTTCTTATAGTCCCGGGGAAGTCCCGGTAGACTCCCGGTATGGTCGACTCCGGTAGTATAGACTCCCGGTATGGTCGACTCCCGGTAGTGTGGAGTCCCGGTATAGTCGACTCCCGGTAGTGTCGACTTCCGGTATAGTAGACTCCCGGTATTGCTAACTCCCGGTACCAAAGAGTCCCGGTACTGTGTAGTCCCGGTAGTTGTTAAGTTTAGTGATACAGTTGAGAACAGGAACTGCTAAGCTTTATAGGTTGGCTAGTAAAGCAGTATATGTACCTTAAATTGTTACAGATTCGATGGAAGTCGTGGTAATAGATAAGACAAGTTTGAAAGGAGCTTGCGAGCGTGTGTAAGAATCAAAACAGGTGAGTTTTACTTTAAAAGTATTTTCAACTGGAATACATATACGTATGGTTTGGAAATGCGATAATTGGTGGTTATTGGTTTATATGTGTGATATATGTGAATTATAATAAATTGAGGTATTATTTTACATGACTATTATACTATGTTATAATACGTTGGCCGGACATAGGACCGGTGTGTTTGGCTATAGAACCTGTATAGCGTTGCTTGGCTGTAGATGTTGTACAGCGTTGTAAATTATTAGTTGGCTTGCTACCAACTAATATGGCCAGGAGAAATGAGAAGGAAAGGTACAGGATGTGTGAGTTCAAATTGATATATTTGATTGTGTTGTGTGATTTATATGAATGAAGTTAAATAAATGGTTTCAAATTAACAGGGATTTTCTCAGTTAGACCATTAGGTCTAACCCTCATTTTGTTTTAAAATATGTATTCCAGGTGGCGGATCGGGTAAGGGCAAGTAATTAGAGTAATTGAGGCATGGCTTTTGAGAAGGGATATATGTTGAAGAATTTGGCATGATTAGCAGTTGTATTATAATGGTTAAATTTTATGTATGTAATTAGTATGAAGTTTATAGTAGAATGACTTCTTCTGATTGTAAAAGACTACGGGACCGTATTTGTAATATGATGTTCGTTTGTTATGTCAATGTTATGCTACATATGTGAGTTGTTGTGTATATGGGATTTAGGTTGTTACAGCAGAACCGGAGGTAGAGTTCAGGGGCGAGGTACGGAGTTTATTACCAGAGATGATTTGATGTCGGAGATGGGAAGACTTCAAGCAAATATCCAGGCTATGTTCGACCAAGCTCGTCATACAGAAACACCAGATCCTGGTTTGGAAGACGAAATGCCCATTACACCTACGGTCATACCAGTGTCAAAAAGGTGTGATTACAAGACGTTCTTAAACTGTAGACCTCCAACTTACTCAGGAGATAGAGACCCAGTGAAGGCGATGAGATGGTTAAAGGAAATAGAAGCCATCTTCAAGACCAGTAATTGTGCGGATGAGGACAGAGTATTATACGGAACGGCGATGTTGAAGGCAGAAGCTCTGTACTGGTGGGAAGCTCACATTGATTCCACAAGGTCGGATGTATACTCTACTTTTACTTGGGACGAATTCACAACAGCATTCAAAGGACAGTTTTGTTCTCAAGCAGCAGTTAGACAGTTGGAAGAGGAGTTCATGAACCTACACCAGCGAAGTTTATCGGTTAGGGATTACACCGCTCTCTTTCTGGAGAAGTCTCGCTTTGCGGAGTACTATGTTGCCACGGAGGCTCTAAAGATGGAAAGGTTTATTTTTGGGTTAAATGCAGAAATTAGAAAGCTAGTGACTGCAAGAGGACCCGATACCTTCTCAGCCGCAGTGGATGCCGCGGAAAATGTGGAACATGATAACCGGAGAGACGTTGGTGATAAGAGTGCTGGGAAAAGAAAACTGGAAGAAACGATGTACGATTCGGAAGAATATGAATCCCCGAGGTTTGATAGTTATTCACCTTTCAGACCAGTTGAAAGACCATGTCCAAAATGCAACCATGTGCATCAAGGAAATTGTTATGTTGATCCTAGAAGTTGTTACAAGTGTGGAGGGGTTGGACATGTCGCTAAGAATTGTCGTGCAAACCGATTATGTTTCGTTTGCAATTCCCCGGATCATATTCAGTCAGATTGTCCGCAATGGAAAGCACAGCAGGGTAGTATGACGGTAAGACCAACGAGTGTTAGACCGGGAGAGAAACAAGGGCCTGAGGTACCGAAAGCAAAGGGTCGAGTTTTTCAGATGACGGAACAAGAGTTGGAAGAAAGTCCTGATGAGGTTACAGGTATATTTTTATAAATTCTATACGTGCTAAGGTGTTATATGACTTCGGTGCAAAATGTTTTTGGTATTCCCGTGCTTTTGTTGCTTATCTGTGTTAGAGATATAGGTGGGTGTGGGGTGGCTATTCATTTAGTTTCTATGGTTTTGATTGAGTTCGAAGTAGTAGAGATAAGTATTCATACCTTTTCGCTTAACCGAATTCCGGGATGGAATTCTTTTAAGGGGGAGATAATGTAATACCCCGGGTAAGTTCGTTAGTTAAAAATATCTTTCCGTTAAGTTTATTTAACTTTAAAGTTACTATTTTGGGTAAGTTGAGATGATTTATTAAGTTAAGGGTACTTTGGTTATTATGGAATAGATTGGGGTCTAAAAGGGTAATTAATGTGGATAATATCTGAATTAAGAGTACAGATGTATTCATTATAACAAAACTCAGATTAAGGTGTGTGTGTGTGTTGGGTGCAAAAAGAAGAAGAAAGAAAGGAGAAAGAAGGGTAAAGGCTCAAATTGGAGTTATTGGAACTGATTAAGGTATGTTTCTAGTACAATTTATGTTTATAATGGTTAGTAGGAAGTATCTATCGGAGTAGAATCATAAAATTCATGCTTGTGGCTAAAATCTATCGAATCTGGGAAAAAATGGGGTAAACCGACAGAGGTGTCCGGATAAGTTGAATGTGTCCGGGTAGATTCTTGGGTGGTGTCCGGGTACGTTGTTGATAGAGTCCGGACGATTTGATTGATGGTTTCCGGATAATTTAGAGACCGGATGGCATCCGGATTCCTTGTGTTGTCCGGATAAATCGTGTTGTCCGGATTAGTCTTGCTGTCCGGATTACTGAGGTTGTCCGGAAAAGGTGGTGTTGTCCGGTTTGTTTGGGTTGTCCGGATACTTTAGCTGTTTTGGTCACTTTTGAGGATTTGAGTTATCTAGAGTTCGTGGTCTTCTAGTATGTTTTATGTGATCAGTTAGTAAGGGGATATTTGTATTTAATCTATTTGCAGACTCTGTGGATTGGGATTGATAGACTGAATCTTTGGAAAAGGCTTGGAAGAGTTGTAATAAGCATTCAGGTGAGTTTTGCTTTAAAACGTTTTTGAACTGGAATAAATATATGTGTATAAATATATATATATATGAGATGATTATGTGGTAGGAATATGATTATGTGTATTTAAATGACAATATGATGTAATGAGATATATATTGTATTTATATAAGCTTGGCACTACATGAGTGCACTTGTTGCCGGGTTCCGGTGTGCGGACCGGTGTGTAGCCGGGTTCCGGTGTGCGAACCGGTGAGTAGTCGGGTTCCGGTGTGCGGACCGACGGGTAGCCGGGTTCCGGTGAGCGGACCGGTTGTTGATTTATTAGTTGGCTTGCTACCAACTAATATGGCCATTTATGGAGGAATAAGGTGAATGAGATGTACACGATGCACGAGTCTGGATTGGTATTTAAATACGTGTGGTATGTTTATATTTTACGAAAGGATTACCAAAGGTTTATCTAAACTATTTTGATACAAAGGATTTACATAAAAGGTTTTATAATGATTTTGGAAAGGACCGGGATTAACTCACTAGACCCGTTTGGTCTAACCCTCATTTTGTTTTCAAAAATATGTTTTCCAGGTTAAGGATCGGCAGGAGAGGATGAAGTGTAGGAAGCTTTTGATGGATGTGGATTAGGAAGCTTTTATATATTTTGTAATGTCAAGACTAATGAGACCGTACTTGGTTTGTTATGTAACTTTTGTTGTAAATCAATGATATGTATGAATGTTATGTATTATGATGTATGTTATGGGAACCGGGTTGTTACAAATGGTATCAGAGCCCTAGTTTAAGGGATTTTGGTATTTGTACCCGTACCTAGACTTAAACTGCATGTGAAGTAGGATGTCCTTGGTATATTAGAACCTTGGGATGCTAAGTATAAAAGGTAGAAGGAACATCATGTAAGGTAATTTCAGATTACACCTGGCCAGTGTAATTGTGATCTTACAGGTGCATGTTTGGACTGGGATACCTTATTATATGGGGTATGTGCTTATGTGTATATTAATCTTGTCTGAATCTACAGAATGGCAAGCGGTACTCGAAATACGAATAGAAGAGGATGAGGAAATCCGAATAGTACGAATCCACCAATAGGAACGGGGGGAAGAAGAGGAGAGCGAGGGGGAGGTAGATCCGGAGGTAGAACGGGGAGTAGAACTGGGGGCAGATGTAATACCCCGGGTAAGTCCGTTAGTTAAATCCTCTTTCCGTTAAATAAAGATAACTTTAAAGTTAGATGTTTAGAGTATATTTGGGGAAAAACTATGAGTTTAGGGGTGATTGGGTTAAGTTTGAGAAGTTCAAGGTCTATTTGGTAAGTTGTGGTTTAATATTACCTCTTAAGTCTTCAGATAGTTTTCATATACCAAAATTAGAAAGAGTGTGTGTGTGTGTGCGGAAGTTTTGGAGGAGAAGAAAGCGAAAGAAGGAAAGTTACGGTTTGAGCATCAATCGATTGGGTTAGAAACGATTTTGAGGTTAGTCCCTTTATATTTTGTGTTTATAATCATGAGTAGAAGATAGCTATCGGTTTAGAAACGTCGATTTCATTGTTTAGTGTTAGTCTCAATCGATTTCTGAGAAAATGAACCGACTGGGTTCTTATAGTCCCGGGGAAGTCCCGGTAGACTCCCGGTATGGTCGACTCCGGTAGTATAGACTCCCGGTATGGTCGACTCCCGGTAGTGTGGAGTCCCGGTATAGTCGACTCCCGGTAGTGTCGACTTCCGGTATAGTAGACTCCCAGTATTGCTAACTCCCGGTACCAAAGAGTCCCGGTACTGTGTAGTCCTGGTAGTTGTTAAGTTTAGTGATACAGTTGAGAACAGAAACTGCTAAGCTTTAGAGGTTGGCTAGTAAAGCAGTATATGTACCTTAAATTGTTTCAGATTCGGTGGAAGTCGTGGTAAGAGATAAGACAAGTTTGAAAGGAGCTTGCGAACGTGTGTAAGAATCAAAACAGGTGAGTTTTAGTTTAAAAGTATTTTCAACTGGAATACATATACGTATGGTTTGGAAATGTGATAATTGGTGGTTATTGGTTTACATGTGTGATATATGTGAATTATAATATATTGAGGTATTATATTTACATGAGTATTATACTATGTTATAATACGTTGGTCGGACATAGGACCGGTGTGTTTGACTATAGAACCTGTATAGCGTTGCTTGGCTGTAGATGTTGTACAGCGTTGTAAATTATTAGTTGGCTTGCTACCAACTAATATGGCCAGGAGAAATGAGAAGGAAAGGTACAGGATGTGTGAGTTCAAATTGATATATTATATTGTGCTGTGTGATTTATATGAATGAAGTTAAATAAATGGTTTCAAATTAACAAGGATTTTCTCACTTAGACCATTAGGTCTAACCCTCATTTTGTTTTAAAATATGTATTCCAGGTGGCGGATCGGGTAAGGGCAAGTAATTAGAGTAATTGAGGCATGGCTTTTGAGAAGGGATATATGTTGAAGAATTTGGCATGATTAGCAGTTGTATTATAATGGTTAAATTTTATGTATGTATTTAGTATGAAGTTTATAGTAGAATGACTTCTTCTGATTGTAAAAGACTACGGGACCGTATTTGTAATATGATGTTCGTTTGTTATGTCAATGTTATGCTACATATGTGAGTTGTTGTGTATATGGGATTTGGGTTGTTACAAATGGTATCAGAGCCTTAGTTTAGGGGATTTAGGTATTTGTATCTGTACCTAGACTTAAACTGCATGTGAAGTAGGATGTCCTTATCATTATAGAAACTTGGGATGATGAAGTATAAAAGGTAGAAGGAACATCATGTAAGGTAATTTCATATTACACCTGGCCAGTGTAATTGTGATCTTACAGGTACATGTTTGAACTGGAATACCTTGTTATATGGTGTATGTGCTTATGTGTATATTAACCTTGTTTAAATCTACATAACGGCAAGCGGTACACGGAATTCGAATTGAGGAGGAGGAAGAAATCCGAATAGTACGAATCCGCCGATAGGAACGGGGGACAGGGGAGGCAGAGTCGGGGGTAGAACCGGAGGTAGAGCTGGAGATCGAGCCGGAGGCAGAGTCCAGCCACATGGTACATAATTTGTTACCAGGGATGATCTAATGGCAGAAATGGGAAGATTGCAGGCTAGCATACAAACAATGTTTGATCGGAACCGTCATAATGAAACTGGAATACCGGATCCCGGACCGGAAGATGAAATGCCAATCACATCGACTGTTGTACCAGTACAAAGGAGGTGCGACTACAAAATGTTTTTAAGCTGTAGACCTCCGGCCTACTCAGGAGACAGGGATCCAGTGAAAGCAATGAGATGGATGAAGGAAATAGAAGCTATCTTCAAGACGAGTAAGTGCGCTGACGAAGATAGAGTATTGTATGGAACAGCAATGTTAAAGGGGGATGCTTTGTATTGGTTGGAATCCTTTATTCATTCTAGGGGATCTGATGTTTATTCTACCCTCTCTTGGGAAGAATTTGTGATAGCCTACAGGAACGCATTTTGTCCCCACGCAGCCGTCAAACAACTGGAAGGGGAATTTATGAACTTACAACAAGGAAACTTATCCGTTCGAGACTACACCGCTAGCTTCCTGGAAAAGTCTCGGTTCGTAGAATACTACGTTGCTACGGAGGCGATGAAGACGGAAAGGTTTATCTTCGGGCTGAACTCAGAGGTTAGAAGGCTAGTGGCTGCAAAAGGACCCGATACCTTCTCAACTGCAGTTGATGCCGCAGAGAATGTTGAACGAGATATGAGAAGAGATGCTGGCGATAAAAGTATCGGGAAGAGGAAGTGGGAAGGACCACAATACGATCCGAAGAAGTCCCGATTTCAGAGGTATGATAACCGTCCGCCGTTTCGACCAGTGGAAAGACCATGTCAGAAGTGTAATCGTGTCCACCAAGGAAATTTCCGAGGTGATTTACGAGCATGTTATAAGTGTGGGAAGACCGGACACGTCATCAAAGATTGTAAGGTAACGCGGCTATGTTTCTTATGCAATTCACCAGATCACCTTCAGTCAGACTGTTCGAGGGGAAGGATACAGCAAGATGGATCTTCAGGCAGGCCATCGATTGTTAAACCAGTAATACCAAGACTGGAACCACCAGTAACCAGGGGTCGCGCATTTCAAATGACTGAGAAAGAAGCGGAGGAAACTCCGGATGTGGTCACAGGTACATTTTAATAAACTCTACACGTGCTAAGGTGTTATTTGATTCAGGTGCAAACCGATCGTTTGTGTCTCCTGCATTTGCTGCTTGCCTGTGTTTGAAACCTAAAATGCTAGAACATGCTCTATCAGTAGATACGGCAAATGATAATCAAGTGTCAGTTAAAGAAGTATTTGATGACTTTGTGATAAATATAGAGGAGTGTAGAGTGCCGATAAAATTGTTTCCTATAACTTTGATAGAGTTTGACGTCGTGGTGGGAATGGACTGGTTAGCCGAGAATCAGGCTAACATAGTGTGTGATAAGAAGTTAATAAATGTGGTATTACCTGAGAAGGGACCAGTAGTGATTTATGGTGATCGTAGGAATCATCAGTCTAGCCTAATATCTATGATAAAAGCCCGTAAATGTGTTAGCAAGGGTTGTCAAAGTTACTTAGCCTATGTGATAGATAGTAGGCCTGAAAAGAATAGGATGGAAGATATTCCTATTGTTAGTGAATTCCCTGAAGTTTTCCCTGGAGACTTGAATAGTCTTCCTCCGGTTAGACAAGTGGAATTTGGTATCGACTTAGTTCCTGGAGCCACTCCTATTGCTCGTGCACCTTATCGTCTGGCACCTCCAGAGATGAAAGAAATGATGGCACAATTACAAGACCTATCCGATAAAGGCTTCATCAGACCTAGTTCTTCACCGTGGGGAGCACCAGTGTTATTTGTGAAAAAGAAGGATGGTTCGATGAGAATGTGTATCGACTACCGAGAATTGAATAAGCGCACGATAAAGAACAAGTATCCGTTACCCCGAATTGATGACCTCTTCGATCAGTTAGTTGGAGCTTGCTATTTCTCCAAGATTGATCTAAGATCCGGTTATCACCAGTTGAAAGTTAAAGAAGAAGACGTTCTAAAGACTGCTTTTCGTACAGGGTACGGCCACTACGAATTCTTAGTAATGCCGTTTGGACTGACAAACGCTCCAGCTGCCTTTATGGATTTAATGAATCGGGTATGTAAGCCGTATCTTGATAAATTCGTTATTGTATTTATTGATGATATCCTTATCTATTCCCGATCCAAAGAGGATCACGCACAACATCTTCGTTTGGTTCTGGAGTTGCTGAAGAAAGAAAAGTTATACGCTAAGTTCTCTAAATGTGAATTCTGGTTGCGAGAAGTTCAGTTTCTGGGGCATGTCGTTTCTGAGAAAGGTATACAAGTTGATCCGATGAAAGTGGAAGCAGTTGAAAAGTGGGAACCGCCGAAGACAGCAACCGAAGTACGTAGTTTTCTGGGTCTAGCCGGCTACTATCGGAAATTTATAAAAGACTTCTCTCGTATCGCAACGCCTTTGACTAAGCTGACCTGGAAGAACCTGAAGTTTGAATGGAAAGCAGAACAAGACGAGGCATTCCGGATATTGGAAGAGAAACTGTGCAGTACGCCGATTCTATCACTACCTGAAGGTTCGGAAGATTTTGTTGTTTATAGTGATGCGTCAAAACTGGGTTTGGGATGTGTACTTATGCAGCGGGGAAAGGTTATTGCTTATGCTTCTCGTCAATTAAAGGATCATGAAAGGCAGTATCCTACGCACGACATGGAGCTTGCTGCAATCGTTTTCGCGTTAAAGAATTGGAGACATTATCTGTATGGGTCCAAATGTCAGATGTACACGATGCACGAGTCTGGATTGGTATTTAAATACGTGTGGTATGTTTATATTTTACGAAAGGATTACCAAAGGTTTATCTAAACTATTTTGATACAAAGGATTTACATAAAAGGTTTTATAATGATTTTGGAAAGGACCGGGATTAACTCACTAGACCCGTTTGGTCTAACCCTCATTTTGTTTTCAAAAATATGTTTTCCAGGTTAAGGATCGGCAGGAGAGGATGAAGTGTAGGAAGCTTTTGATGGATGTGGATTAGGAAGCTTTTATATATTTTGTAATGTCAAGACTAATGAGACCGTACTTGGTTTGTTATGTAACTTTTGTTGTAAATCAATGATATGTATGAATGTTATGTATTATGATGTATGTTATGGGAACCGGGTTGTTACAAATGGTATCAGAGCCCTAGTTTAAGGGATTTTGGTATTTGTACCCGTACCTAGACTTAAACTGCATGTGAAGTAGGATGTCCTTGGTATATTAGAACCTTGGGATGCTAAGTATAAAAGGTAGAAGGAACATCATGTAAGGTAATTTCAGATTACACCTGGCCAGTGTAATTGTGATCTTACAGGTGCATGTTTGGACTGGGATACCTTATTATATGGGGTATGTGCTTATGTGTATATTAATCTTGTCTGAATCTACAGAATGGCAAGCGGTACTCGAAATACGAATAGAAGAGGATGAGGAAATTCGAATAGTACGAATCCACCAATAGGAACGGGGGGAAGAAGAGGAGAGCGAGGGGGAGGTAGATCCGGAGGTAGAACGGGGAGTAGAACTGGGGGCAGATGTAATACCCCGGGTAAGTCCGTTAGTTAAATCCTCTTTCCGTTAAATAAAGATAACTTTAAAGTTAGATGTTTAGAGTATATTTGGGGAAAAACTATGAGTTTAGGGGTGATTGGGTTAAGTTTGAGAAGTTCAAGGTCTATTTGGTAAGTTGTGGTTTAATATTACCTCTTAAGTCTTCAGATAGTTTTCATATACCAAAATTAGAAAGAGTGTGTGTGTGTGTGCGGAAGTTTTGGAGGAGAAGAAAGCGAAAGAAGGAAAGTTACGGTTTGAGCATCAATCGATTGGGTTAGAAACGATTTTGAGGTTAGTCCCTTTATATTTTGTGTTTATAATCATGAGTAGAAGATAGCTATCGGTTTAGAAACGTCGATTTCATTGTTTAGTGTTAGTCTCAATCGATTTCTGAGAATATGAACCGACTGGGTTCTTATAGTCCCGGGGAAGTCCCGGTAGACTCCCGGTATGGTCGACTCCGGTAGTATAGACTCCCGGTATGGTCGACTCCCGGTAGTGTGGAGTCCCGGTATAGTCGACTCCCGGTAGTGTCGACTTCCGGTATAGTAGACTCCCAGTATTGCTAACTCCCGGTACCAAAGAGTCCCGGTACTGTGTAGTCCTGGTAGTTGTTAAGTTTAGTGATACAGTTGAGAACAGAAACTGCTAAGCTTTAGAGGTTGGCTAGTAAAGCAGTATATGTACCTTAAATTGTTTCAGATTCGGTGGAAGTCGTGGTAAGAGATAAGACAAGTTTGAAAGGAGCTTGCGAACGTGTGTAAGAATCAAAACAGGTGAGTTTTAGTTTAAAAGTATTTTCAACTGGAATACATATACGTATGGTTTGGAAATGTGATAATTGGTGGTTATTGGTTTACATGTGTGATATATGTGAATTATAATATATTGAGGTATTATATTTACATGAGTATTATACTATGTTATAATACGTTGGTCGGACATAGGACCGGTGTGTTTGACTATAGAACCTGTATAGCGTTGCTTGGCTGTAGATGTTGTACAGCGTTGTAAATTATTAGTTGGCTTGCTACCAACTAATATGGCCAGGAGAAATGAGAAGGAAAGGTACAGGATGTGTGAGTTCAAATTGATATATTATATTGTGCTGTGTGATTTATATGAATGAAGTTAAATAAATGGTTTCAAATTAACAAGGATTTTCTCACTTAGACCATTAGGTCTAACCCTCATTTTGTTTTAAAATATGTATTCCAGGTGGCGGATCGGGTAAGGGCAAGTAATTAGAGTAATTGAGGCATGGCTTTTGAGAAGGGATATATGTTGAAGAATTTGGCATGATTAGCAGTTGTATTATAATGGTTAAATTTTATGTATGTATTTAGTATGAAGTTTATAGTAGAATGACTTCTTCTGATTGTAAAAGACTACGGGACCGTATTTGTAATATGATGTTCGTTTGTTATGTCAATGTTATGCTACATATGTGAGTTGTTGTGTATATGGGATTTGGGTTGTTACAAATGGTATCAGAGCCTTAGTTTAGGGGATTTAGGTATTTGTATCTGTACCTAGACTTAAACTGCATGTGAAGTAGGATGTCCTTATCATTATAGAAACTTGGGATGATGAAGTATAAAAGGTAGAAGGAACATCATGTAAGGTAATTTCATATTACACCTGGCCAGTGTAATTGTGATCTTACAGGTACATGTTTGAACTGGAATACCTTGTTATATGGTGTATGTGCTTATGTGTATATTAACCTTGTTTAAATCTACATAACGGCAAGCGGTACACGGAATTCGAATTGAGGAGGAGGAAGAAATCCGAATAGTACGAATCCGCCGATAGGAACGGGGGACAGGGGAGGCAGAGTCGGGGGTAGAACCGGAGGTAGAGCTGGAGATCGAGCCGGAGGCAGAGTCCAGCCACATGGTACATAATTTGTTACCAGGGATGATCTAATGGCAGAAATGGGAAGATTGCAGGCTAGCATACAAACAATGTTTGATCGGAACCGTCATAATGAAACTGGAATACCGGATCCCGGACCGGAAGATGAAATGCCAATCACATCGACTGTTGTACCAGTACAAAGGAGGTGCGACTACAAAATGTTTTTAAGCTGTAGACCTCCGGCCTACTCAGGAGACAGGGATCCAGTGAAAGCAATGAGATGGATGAAGGAAATAGAAGCTATCTTCAAGACGAGTAAGTGCGCTGACGAAGATAGAGTATTGTATGGAACAGCAATGTTAAAGGGGGATGCTTTGTATTGGTTGGAATCCTTTATTCATTCTAGGGGATCTGATGTTTATTCTACCCTCTCTTGGGAAGAATTTGTGATAGCCTACAGGAACGCATTTTGTCCCCACGCAGCCGTCAAACAACTGGAAGGGGAATTTATGAACTTACAACAAGGAAACTTATCCGTTCGAGACTACACCGCTAGCTTCCTGGAAAAGTCTCGGTTCGTAGAATACTACGTTGCTACGGAGGCGATGAAGACGGAAAGGTTTATCTTCGGGCTGAACTCAGAGGTTAGAAGGCTAGTGGCTGCAAAAGGACCCGATACCTTCTCAACTGCAGTTGATGCCGCAGAGAATGTTGAACGAGATATGAGAAGAGATGCTGGCGATAAAAGTATCGGGAAGAGGAAGTGGGAAGGACCACAATACGATCCGAAGAAGTCCCGATTTCAGAGGTATGATAACCGTCCGCCGTTTCGACCAGTGGAAAGACCATGTCAGAAGTGTAATCGTGTCCACCAAGGAAATTTCCGAGGTGATTTACGAGCATGTTATAAGTGTGGGAAGACCGGACACGTCATCAAAGATTGTAAGGTAACGCGGCTATGTTTCTTATGCAATTCACCAGATCACCTTCAGTCAGACTGTTCGAGGGGAAGGATACAGCAAGATGGATCTTCAGGCAGGCCATCGATTGTTAAACCAGTAATACCAAGACTGGAACCACCAGTAACCAGGGGTCGCGCATTTCAAATGACTGAGAAAGAAGCGGAGGAAACTCCGGATGTGGTCACAGGTACATTTTAATAAACTCTACACGTGCTAAAGTGTTATTTGATTCAGGTGCAAACCGATCGTTTGTGTCTCCTGCATTTGCTGCTTGCCTGTGTTTGAAACCTAAAATGCTAGAACATGCTCTATCAGTAGATACGGCAAATGATAATCAAGTGTCAGTTAAAGAAGTATTTGATGACTTTGTGATAAATATAGAGGAGTGTAGAGTGCCGATAAAATTGTTTCCTATAACTTTGATAGAGTTTGACGTCGTGGTGGGAATGGACTGGTTAGCCGAGAATCAGGCTAACATAGTGTGTGATAAGAAGTTAATAAATGTGGTATTACCTGAGAAGGGACCAGTAGTGATTTATGGTGATCGTAGGAATCATCAGTCTAGCCTAATATCTATGATAAAAGCCCGTAAATGTGTTAGCAAGGGTTGTCAAAGTTACTTAGCCTATGTGATAGATAGTAGGCCTGAAAAGAATAGGATGGAAGATATTCCTATTGTTAGTGAATTCCCTGAAGTTTTCCCTGGAGACTTGAATAGTCTTCCTCCGGTTAGACAAGTGGAATTTGGTATCGACTTAGTTCCTGGAGCCACTCCTATTGCTCGTGCACCTTATCGTCTGGCACCTCCAGAGATGAAAGAAATGATGGCACAATTACAAGACCTATCCGATAAAGGCTTCATCAGACCTAGTTCTTCACCGTGGGGAGCACCAGTGTTATTTGTGAAAAAGAAGGATGGTTCGATGAGAATGTGTATCGACTACCGAGAATTGAATAAGCGCACGATAAAGAACAAGTATCCGTTACCCCGAATTGATGACCTCTTCGATCAGTTAGTTGGAGCTTGCTATTTCTCCAAGATTGATCTAAGATCCGGTTATCACCAGTTGAAAGTTAAAGAAGAAGACGTTCTAAAGACTGCTTTTCGTACAGGGTACGGCCACTACGAATTCTTAGTAATGCCGTTTGGACTGACAAACGCTCCAGCTGCCTTTATGGATTTAATGAATCGGGTATGTAAGCCGTATCTTGATAAATTCGTTATTGTATTTATTGATGATATCCTTATCTATTCCCGATCCAAAGAGGATCACGCACAACATCTTCGTTTGGTTCTGGAGTTGCTGAAGAAAGAAAAGTTATACGCTAAGTTCTCTAAATGTGAATTCTGGTTGCGAGAAGTTCAGTTTCTGGGGCATGTCGTTTCTGAGAAAGGTATACAAGTTGATCCGATGAAAGTGGAAGCAGTTGAAAAGTGGGAACCGCCGAAGACAGCAACCGAAGTACGTAGTTTTCTGGGTCTAGCCGGCTACTATCGGAAATTTATAAAAGACTTCTCTCGTATCGCAACGCCTTTGACTAAGCTGACCTGGAAGAACCTGAAGTTTGAATGGAAAGCAGAACAAGACGAGGCATTCCGGATATTGGAAGAGAAACTGTGCAGTACGCCGATTCTATCACTACCTGAAGGTTCGGAAGATTTTGTTGTTTATAGTGATGCGTCAAAACTGGGTTTGGGATGTGTACTTATGCAGCGGGGAAAGGTTATTGCTTATGCTTCTCGTCAATTAAAGGATCATGAAAGGCAGTATCCTACGCACGACATGGAGCTTGCTGCAATCGTTTTCGCGTTAAAGAATTGGAGACATTATCTGTATGGGTCCAAATGTCAGATTTATACCGATCATAAAAGTCTCCAACATCTCTTTGATCAGAAGGAACTAAATATGAGACAAAGAAGATGGTTAGAATTGCTGAATGATTACGACTGTGAAATCCTGTATCATCCGGGAAAGGCAAATGTGGTAGCTGATGCATTGAGTCGTCAAGAAAGAAGTGGGACAATAAAGGTTATTTCGCTATGAACTGAACTCCTACCCAACATATTCTACGAATTGCAGAAGTGTCAAGTGGAGGCATATCAGGATGAACATCTGAAATCAGAACGGTTAGCGGGGATGTCAGCATTGTTAGTAAAAGATGATCGTGGGTTATTGTGTCTGGGAAACAGAGTGTGGGTACCTCGTTTGGGTGGGTTACGTGATCGTGTTCTACAAGAAGCCCATCAATCTCGTTTCTCTATTCACCCGGTACAAACAAGATGTATAAAGACTTAAAGCAATTCTATTGTTGGTCGGGGATAAAAAGAGGGATTGCACAGTATGTGGAAAGATGCGATACTTGTACGAAAGTAAAGATCGAACACCAAAAGCCGTTTGGTCAACTACAACGGTTAGAAATACCTATGTGGAAGTGGGAGCAGATTACCACAGATTTCATCACCAAACTACCAAGGACTCCTAAGGGATTTGATTCTATTTGGGTGATCGTCGACAGATTGACAAAGTCTGCACACTTTCTACCGATAAAGGAAACCGATTCGATGGAGCGATTGGCTAAGTTGTACATGGACGAAATAGTAACTCGACATGGAGTTCCAATCTCTATCATTTCTGATCGTGATAGTCGTTTTAGTTCAAGATTTTGGAGAAGTTTTCAAAGGGAAATGGGGACACAGATAAAGTTAAGTACGGCGTATCATCCCCAAACAGATGGGCAGAGTGAACGAACAATACAGACCCTAGAAGATATGCTCCGGGCTTGCATTGTTGATTTTGGGGGATCATGGGATAAGCATTTACCATTGATTGAATTCGCTTACAACAACAGTTATTATTCCAGCATACAAGCGACACCGTTCGAAGTACTGTATGGTAGGAAATGCCGAACGCCTCTATGTTGGAACGAAGTGGGAGAGAAACAGTTAGCGGGGCCGGAAATAGTTCAGTTAACCGCCGATAAGGTTACTCAGATCCATGAACGATTGAAAGTGGCACAAGACAGACAGAAAAGCTACGATGACCGACGCCGAAAGCCATTGGAATTTCAAGTTGGGGATTACGTGATGTTAAAGGTTTCGCCGTGGAAAGGAGTCATCAGATTTAGACGACAAGGTAAACTTAGCCCTAGGTATATTGGACCATTTGCAATAACAGAAAGGATCGGTGAAGTTGCTTACCGATTAGATCTTCCACCAGAATTGAGCAGAATCCATAATGCGTTTCATGTATCGAACTTCCGAAAGTGTTTGGTTGCTCCAGACCAGGCGGTCTCTCTACCAGATATCTGAGTCGACGAAAAACTGAATTATGTGGAAGAGTCGGAAGCTATAGTGGATCGTAAAGTTAAAGTGCTACGGAATAAAGAAATCAGGCAAGTGAATGTTCAGTGGAGACATCATAGAGGTCAGGATGCTACATGGGAGTCAGAGACGGAAATGAGAGCCAAATACCCTTATCTTTTTACTTAACTGAATTCCGGGACGGAATTCTTTTAAGGGGGAGATGATGTAATACCCCGGGTAAGTCCGTTAGTTAAATCCTCTTTCCGTTAAATAAAGATAACTTTAAAGTTAGATGTTTAGAGTATATTTGGGGAAAAACTATGAGTTTAGGGGTGATTGGGTTAAGTTTGAGAAGTTCAATGTCTATTTGGTAAGTTGTGGTTTAATACTACCTCTTAAGTCTTCAGATAGTTTTCATATACCAAAATTAGAAAGAGTGTGTGTGTGTGTGCGGAAGTTTTGGAGGAGAAGAAAGCGAAAGAAGGAAAGTTACGGTTTGAGCATCAATCGATTGGGTTAGAAACGATTTTGAGGTTAGTCCCTTTATATTTTGTGTTTATAATCATGAGTAGAAGATAGCTATCGGTTTAGAAACGTCGATTTCATTGTTTAGTGTTAGTCTCAATCGATTTCTGAGAAAATGAACCGACTGTGTTCTTATAGTCCCGGGGAAGTCCCGGTAGACTCCCGGTATGGTCGACTCCGGTAGTATAGACTCCCGGTATGGTCGACTCCCGGTAGTGTGGAGTCCCGGTATAGTCGACTCCCGGTAGTGTCGACTTCCGGTATAGTAGACTCCCGGTATTGCTAACTCCCGGTACCAAAGAGTCCCGGTACTGTGTAGTCCCGGTAGTTGTTAAGTTTAGTGATACAGTTGAGAACAGGAACTGCTAAGCTTTATAGGTTGGCTAGTAAAGCAGTATATGTACCTTAAATTGTTTCAGATTCGGTGGAAGTCGTGGTAAGAGATAAGACAAGTTTGAAAGGAGCTTGCGAGCGTGTGTAAGAATCAAAACAGGTGAGTTTTACTTTAAAAGTATTTTCAACTGGAATACATATACGTATGGTTTGGAAATGTGATAATTGGTGGTTATTGGTTTATATGTGTGATATATGTGAATTATAATAAATTGAGGTATTATATTTACATGACTATTATACTATGTTATAATACGTTGGCCGGACATAGGACCGGTGTGTTTGGCTATAGAACCTGTATAGCGTTGCTTGGCTGTAGATGTTGTACAGCGTTGTAAATTATTAGTTGGCTTGCTACCAACTAATATGGCCAGGAGAAATGAGAAGGAAAGGTACAGGATGTGTGAGTTCAAATTGATATATTTGATTGTGCTGTGTGATTTATATGAATGAAGTTAAATAAATGGTTTCAAATTAACAGGGATTTTCTCAGTTAGACCATTAGGTCTAACCCTCATTTTGTTTTAAAATATGTATTCCAGGTGGCGGATCGGGTAAGGGCAAGTAATTAGAGTAATTGAGGCATGGCTTTTGAGAAGGGATATATGTTGAAGAATTTGTCATGATTAGCAGTTGTATTATAATGGTTAAATTTTATGTATGTATTTAGTATGAAGTTTATAGTAGAATGACTTCTTCTGATTGTAAAAGACTACGGGACCGTATTTGTAATATGATGTTCGTTTGTTATGTCAATGTTATGCTACATATGTGAGTTGTTGTGTATATGGGATTTAGGTTGTTACAGCAGAACCGGAGGTAGAGTTCAGGGGCGAGGTACGGAGTTTATTACCAGAGACGATTTGATGTCGGAGATGGGAAGACTTCAAGCAAATATCCAGGCTATGTTCGACCAAGCTCGTCATACAGAAACACCAGATCCTGGTTTGGAACACGAAATGCCCATTACACCTACGGTCATACCAGTGTCAAAAAGGTGTGATTACAAGACGTTCTAAAACTGTAGACCTCCAACTTAATTAGGAGATAGAGACCCAGTGAAGGCGATGAGATGGTTAAAGGAACTAGAAGCCATCTTCAAGACCAGTAATTGTGCGGATGAGGACAGAGTATTATACGGAACGGCGATGTTGAAGGCAGAAGCTCTGTACTGGTGGGAAGCTCACATTGATTCCACAAGGTCGGATGTATACTCTACTTTTACTTGGGACGAATTCACAACAGCATTCAAAGGACAGTTTTGTTCTCAAGCAGCAGTTAGACAGTTGGAAGAGGAGTTCATGAACCTACACCAGCGAAGTTTATCGGTTAGGGATTACACCGCTCTCTTTCTGGAGAAGTCTCGCTTTGCGGAGTACTATGTTGCCACGGAGGCTCTAAAGATGGAAAGGTTTATTTTTGGGTTAAATGCAGAAATTAGAAAGCTAGTGACTGCAAGAGGACCCGATACCTTCTCAGCCGCAGTGGATGCCGCGGAAAATGTGGAACATGATAACCGGAGAGACGTTGGTGATAAGAGTGCTGGGAAAAGAAAACTGGAAGAAACGATGTACGATTCGGAAGAATATGAATCCCCGAGGTTTGATAGTTATTCACCTTTCAGACCAGTTGAAAGACCATGTCCAAAATGCAACCATGTGCATCAAGGAAATTGTTATGTTGATCCTAGAAGTTGTTACAAGTGTGGAGGGGTTGGACATGTCGCTAAGAATTGTCGTGCAAACCGATTATGTTTCGTTTGCAATTCCCCGGATCATATTCAGTCAGATTGTCCGCAATGGAAAGCACAGCAGGGTAGTATGACGGTAAGACCAACGAGTGTTAGACCGGGAGAGAAACAAGGGCCTGAGGTACCGAAAGCAAAAGGTCGAGTTTTTCAGATGACGGAACAAGAGGTGGAAGAAAGTCCTGATGAGGTTACAGGTATATTTTTATAAATTCTATACGTGCTAAGGTGTTATATGACTTCGGTGCAAAATGGTTTTTGGTATTTCCGTGCTTTTGTTGCTTATCTGTGTTAGAGATATAGGTGGGTGTGGGGTGGCTATTCATTTAGTTTCTATGGTTTTGATTGAGTTCGAAGTAGTAGAGATAAGTATTCATACCTTTTCGCTTAACCGAATTCTGGGATGGTATTCTTTTAAGGGGGAGATAATGTAATACCCCGGGTAAGTTCGTTAGTTAAAAATATTTTTCCGTTAAGTTTATTTAACTTTAAAGTTACTATTTTGGGTAAGTTGAGATGATTTATTAAGTTAAGGGTACTTTGGTTATTATGGAATAGATTGGGGTCTAAAAGGGTAATTAATGTGGATAATATCTGAATTAAGAGTACATATGTATTCATTATAACAAAACTCAGATTAAGATGTGTGTGTGTGTTGGGAGCAAAAAGAAGAAGAAAGAAAGGAGAAAGAAGGGTAAAGGCTCAAATTGGAGTTATTGGAACTGATTAAGGTATGTTTCTAGTACAATTTATGTTTATAATGGTTAGTAGGAAGTATCTATCGGAGTAGAATCATCAAATTCATGCTTGTGGCTAAAATCTATCGAATTTGGGGAAAAATGGGGTAAACCGATAGAGGTGTCCGGATAAGTTGAATGTGTCCGGGTAGATTCTTGGGTGGTGTCCGGGTAAGTTGTTGATAGAGTCTGGACGATTTGATTGATGGTTTCCGGATAATTTAGAGACCGGATGGCATCCGGATTCCTTGTGTTGTCCGGATAAATCGTGTTGTCCGGATTAGTCTTGCTGTCCGGATTACTGAGGTTGTCCGGAAAAGGTGGTGTTGTCCGGGTTGTTTGGCTTGTCCGGATACTTTAGCTGTTTTGGTCACTTTTGAGGATTTAAGTTATCTAGAGTTCGTGGTCTTCTAGTATGTTTTATGTGATCAGTTAGTAAGGGGATATTTGTATTTAATCTATTTTCAGACTCTGTGGATTGGGATTGATAGACTGAATCTTTGGAAAAGGCTTGGAAGAGTTGTAATAAGCATTCACGATAGTTTTGCTTTAAAACGTTTTTGAACTGGAATACATATATGTGTATAAATATATATATGAGATGATTATGTGGTAGGAATATGATTATGTGTATATAAATGACAATATGATGTAATGAGATATATATTGTATTTATATAAGCTTGGCACTACACGAGTGCACTTGTTGCCGGGTTCCGATGTGCGGACCGGTGTGTAGCCGGGTTTCGGTGTGCGAACCGGTGAGTAGTCAGGTTCCGGTGTGCGGACCGACGGGTAGCCGGGTTCCGGTGAGCGGACCGGTTGTTGATTTATTAGTTGGCTTGCTACCAACTAATATGGCCATTTGTGGAGGAATAAGGTGAATGAGATGTACACGATGCACGAGTCTGGATTGGTATTTAAATACGTGTGGTATGTTTATATTTTACGAAAGGATTACCAAAGGTTTATCTAAACTATTTTGATACAAAGGATTTACATAAAAGGTTTTATAATGATTTTGGAAAGGACCGGGATTAACTCACTAGACCCGTTTGGTCTAACCCTCATTTTGTTTTCAAAAATATGTTTTCCAGGTTAAGGATCGGCAGGAGAGGATGAAGTGTAGGAAGCTTTTGATGGATGTGGATTAGGAAGCTTTTATATATTTTGTAATGTCAAGACTAATGAGACCGTACTTGGTTTGTTATGTAACTTTTGTTGTAAATCAATGATATGTATGAATGTTATGTATTATGATGTATTTTATGGGAACCAGGTTGTTACAAATGGTATCAGAGCCCTAGTTTAAGGGATTTTGGTATTTGTACCCGTACCTAGACTTAAACTGCATGTGAAGTAGGATGTCCTTGATATATTAGAACCTTGGGATGCTAAGTATAAAAGGTAGAAGGAACATCATGTAAGGTAATTTCAGATTACACCTGGCCAGTGTAATTGTGATCTTACAGGTGCATGTTTGGACTGGGATACCTTATTATATGGGGTATGTTCTTATGTGTATATTAATCTTGTCTGAATCTACAGAATGGCAAGCGGTACTCGAAATACGAATAGAAGAGGAGGAGGAAATCCGAATAGTACGAATCCACCAATAGGAACGGGGGGAAGAAGAGGAGAGCGAGGGGGAGGTAGATCCGGAGGTAGAACGGGGAGTAGAACTGGGGGCAGATGTAATACCCCGGGTAAGTCCGTTAGTTAAATCCTCTTTCCGTTAAATAAAGATAACTTTAAAGTTAGATGTTTAGAGTATATTTGGGGAAAAACTATGAGTTTAGGGGTGATTGGGTTAAGTTTGAGAAGTTCAAGGTCTATTTGGTAAGTTGTGGTTTAATATTACCTCTTTAGTCTTCAGATAGTTTTCATATACCAAAATTAGAAAGAGTGTGTGTGTGTGTGTGGAAGTTTTGGAGGAGAAGAAAGCGAAAGAAGGAAAGTTACGGTTTGAGCATCAATCGATTGGGTTAGAAACGATTTTGAGGTTAGTCCCTTTATATTTTGTGTTTATAATCATGAGTAGAAGATAGCTATCGGTTTAGAAACGTCGATTTCATTAAGGATCGGCAGGAGAGGATGAAGTGTAGGAAGCTTTTGATGGACGTTGATTAGGAAGCTTTTATATATTTTGTAATGTCAAGACTAATGAGACCGTACTTGGTTTGTTATGTAACTTTTGTTGTAAATCAATGATATGTATGAATGTTATGTATTATGATGTATGTTATGAGAACCGGGTTGTTACATAAAATATATATACTTTAAGAATTCAGATATTTTCATAATCAGAAAATATCCAGATTTAGAAGGGTGTGTGTGTGTTTTGGGAAGAAAGGAAGAAAAAGAAGAAAAGTGTGGTTAAGGCTTCAAATCGGATTCATTGGAAGTGTTTTGAGGTATGTTCCTTTACATTTTATGTGTGTAATTGTTATTAGAAGGTTTCTATCGGATTAGAATAGTCAAATTCATGTCTGGTAGTATTTTCTGTCGAATCTGGGTAGAAAGAGGGTAAACCGACAGAGGTTTTCGGACGATATGAATGTGTCCGGGTAGTTTTGTTGATGGTGTCCGGATGATGTTCTAAAGGTGTCTGGACGGGTTCTTTATCCGGGTAAGTTCCTCTTTTCCATAAGTTTCCGGGTAAAATGAGATACCGGATAGTGTCCGAATTGCTTTGGTGTCTGGGTGTTATCCGGATTGTTTATGTTGTCCGGACAGTGTGTTGTCCGGAATGTTTAAGCTGTCCGGAAAGTTGTGTTATCCGGATAGGTTGTGTTGTCCGGATACTTTGAGCTGTTTGGTCACTTTTGAGAGTTCAGATACTTTCGAGTATCCAGTAACTTGTGTTTTTTGTTGAATCTTGGATAGGGAATGATTGAGGACTGATATTATACTGTGGACTCGACTTAAGTTCGGGTTTGGGGGAATAATCGAGGATAAGAGTTAGATAGGTTTATCTAAAGTTCTTAGTCTTAGTACGCCTTATGTGAACTATTTGGTAAAGAGATATTTGTATTTGAATTATTTTAGATACTGTGAATTTGGGGTGAAAGACAGAATCTTTTGGAAAGGCTTGGAAGCATTTTGATAAGCAAATAGGTGAGTTTTACTTTAAAACGTTTTTTTAAACTGGAATACATATATGTGTGGATTGGGAATGTGATAGATGGTGTGATTATGTGTTTATGTTTGAAATATAATATACTGAGATATTGTATTTACATGAGCTAATATTACACTATACGAGAATACGTTGGTCGGGCTTAGGACCGGTGGTGTTGGCTGTAATATTCGTACAGCGGTGTTGGCTGTAATTGTCGTACAGCGGAGTTAATTTATTAGTTGGCTTGCAACCAATTAATATGGCCAAGAGAATGAGACAGGAAAGTATATGATGCATGAGTCATAACTGGTATTTGTATTTGTGTTATGTATATGATGATTGTGCAAATGGTTTAAAAACTAACATGGATTTTCTCACTTAGATCGCTAGGTCTAACCCTCATTTTGTTTTAAAATATGTATTCCAGGGCGTGGATCAGCTAAAAGAAAATGACAAGGATAGGCAGGGGATAGCTTTTGTGAAGACTTATATTTTGAAGACTCTGACATGTTTTGTAGTTTTAAATTAGTTATCAGATATCATGTATTTAGTTAGCGAAAAGTTTGTAATGAAATACCCTATTTTGGATTGTAAAGACTAAAGGGACCGTATTTGTTATATGATGTATCTTGTTATGTAACAATGTTATGCAATGTATGTTACTTGATGCTTGTTTGGGAATCCGGGTCGTTACACTTGGATACAAAGGGGGAGAATGTTAGTGATGAAAGTACTAATTGTATCCAAGTAGAAGGGCCTAAAATGTAATTTTTAGTCTAAGTATAAATAGCTTAGATTAGTGTTAGATTTCATAACTTTGGGATTTAACATCAAGATACTTTGTCATGTTCTCTCTACACTTTTGTAATTACTTCTTGAAGATTAATGAGAGATGATGTGAGTATTTCTTGATCATTGTTTGTTTACTTGTTTCTGGGATCACATTTAGAAACTTTTCACAACAGCTTGATGTGAATACTGAACATGGTAAAAAAAATTATATTCCCAAATTATTCGCATGATTCAAGCATAAATTTCTCGCAACACTTAAACAACCCAGATCCAAAAATTCGATTAAAACGAGTTTTTGACCATTTAAAACACACAGACTAAGTCGAAATCACACATACATTATGAATCGACCACAAATTTGAAAAACATAAACCCTCTTTCTAGGATTCTGACACTGACCATATGAAGTCTAAGAACACGGAATGTGAACAGTTTCTCAATCGATTTATCATAAAGGAACACACAATCAAATAACTATCAGTCAAATTATTTGGATAGAAACACGTGTAATAACAAGACGAATCAAAAGAAACAAACATCAAAAGAAATGATTACCTGATGAGCACGATAGAAAGAGTTGAAATTGATTGATGTGTGAACAAGATGAACAGTGGCAGTCAGAGAAAACCGTACGAGCTTTGGAAGAAAAAAGTGGGAACTGAAGATTTAAAACTTTGAATTTATACCCTAAGATGAAAATATACGTGGCATGATTTTAGAGGACCCCACTTTTTGCAAACAGTAAAAAGGTACATGTCAGAAAAATGACATGGCACTGTTCATCTGAGCTTTTCGCATGAACAAGGATGCGAAAAGTTCCAAGTGAGAAACTTCTCGTATCACACTGAAGAACAAGAATAACTTTTCGCATTGAACAGGATGCGAACACCTACTTCTCGTATCCTTGAGGATGCGAGAAGTACACTTTTCGTATCCTTTGGATGCGAGAAATACACTTTTCGTATCCTTGAGGATGCGAGAAGTACACTTTTCGTATCCTTAGGATGCGAGAAGTACACTTTTCGTATCCTTGAGGATGCAAGAAGTACACTTTTCATATCCTTTAGGATGCGAAAACCAAGTGTTTTTCTTAAAAATTTCAAACTTTTTCAGCAAAAAATCAAACTTTCAGAAATCTCTCATCAGATTAAAACATTTTAAGCTCATTCTTTCTTGAAAAAATTGTTTCCCTCACTCTCAATTTTTTTTAATAGAAAAATACTAAGATAGCACATACTTACAGACTTATACCATCTTGCTCCCTCTTGAAGAATGCATAGGTATTGAATCAAGATTAGATATAATCTGCAAAATTAGATAAAAAACCTGGTACTCATTAAACATGAGTCTGAATTGGTTAGACGTATCTCAGATAAATATACTTGCTCCCCCTCAAATGCAGAATATAAGTAACCAAAAGTATACATGCTCCCCCTCAATATGTTAAAAGAAATCAGAAAAATGCCTAAGTGTTCAACATACCGAGTTTGCTGATTAAAAAGATAAACCTTTTTTCATCTAAAGGTTTTGTGAATAAGTCAGCTATCTCTAGTTCTGTTGGCACAAAATGCATTTCAATGGTTCCTTTTTCCACATGATCTTTAATAAAATGGTACCTGACATCGATGTGCTTTGTCTTTGAATGTTGAACCGCATTTGCCGTTATTGCTATTGCACTCTTGGAGTCACAATAGATTGGGATCTTGTTCATGAAATAGCCATAATCTTTCAGTTGAGTCTTCATCCACAACACTTGTGAACAACAGCTTGCTGCGGCAACATACTCCGCTTCCGCAGTAGATGTTGAAACACAGTTCTGCTTCTTTGATTGACCAACTTACAAGTTTATCCCCTAAAAAATGGCATTCACCAGATGTGCTTTTCCGATCCAATCTATTTCCTGCATGATCTGCATCTGTGAAAGCATGTAGCTCAAACCCCGAATCCTTTGGATACCAAAGGCCCAAGTTTCTTGTGCCTTTGAGATACCGAAGGATCCGCTTAACAGCAATAAGGTGAGATTCTTTAGGATTTGCTTGAAAACGAGCACATAAGGATGTTGCGAACATTATATCTGGTCTACTAGCCGTAAGATATAACAAAGAACCAATCATACTACGGTAAAGCTTTTGATCAACTGATTTACCTGCTAAATCAGCATCCAAAAGTCTACCAGTGGCCATTGGTGTTTTCATGATAGAGGTGGAATTTAAATCAAATTTCTTGAGCATGTCATTAATATATTTAGATTGATTTATAAAAATGCCCTCTTTTGATTGTGTTATTTGTAAACCAAGGATTGTGTCATTTGAAAACGAGTTTTCATGACATTTTCAAAATCAACACACATCTCAGGGTTTGTAGAACCAAAGATAATGTCATCAACATAAATCTGTACTAATATCAAATCATCACCTTTCTTCTTAAGAAAAAGAGTTGTGTCGATAGTACCTTTGGTGAAACCGGATTCAAGTAGGTGTATTGTTAGAGTTTCATACCATGCTCTTGGAGCTTGTTTGAGTCCATAGAGAGCTTTGTCCAAGACATAGACATGGTTTGGAAACTTCGGATCCACAAAGCCTTCGGGCTGACTCACATAAACCTCTTCATGAAGAACCCCGTTGAGAATGCAGATTTTACATCCATCTAGAATACCTTCAGGTTCTTGTGGGCCGCGCATGCTAAAAAGATCTGAATCGCTTAGATCCTTGCCACTGGTGTGTAGGTCTCATCATAGTCTATACCTTCTTGTTGGTTGTAACCCTTTGCGACCAGGCGAGCTTTATTTCTAACAATAATACCAGCTTCATCCTTCTTATTCCTAAAGACCAATTTGGTTCCAATTATGGTATTATCCTTAGGACGCTTCACCAAACGCCATACTTCGTTGCGCTTGAATTCATTCAACTCTTCTTGCATCGCATTAATCCAATCTGGATCTTCTAATGCCTCTGATGCTTTCTTGGGTTCGATTGAGCTCATAAAGTTTGCATACAAACACTCGTTTGTTGTAGCAGATCTTGTCTTCACTCCATCTTTGATGTCAACAATTTTATTCGCGAATGGATGTGCCTTTGTCTACTTTAGTGTACTCGGGAGAGTTTGTACATCAACTCGAGTATTTGACTCATCGTTTTCATCTAAAACAACAATTATGTCTTCACTTGATTCTGTCGAAGGTATCATAGTTAGTACCGTCGATTCAACTTCGGGCGTAGAATCATTTTAGTTTCAGAAACTGGATCATTGCTTTGAATCACTGGTTCAGAAACTGTAACTGGTGTAGATTCAGTTGGATTCAGGTCTGTGGCACCTAATGTTGTAGCAACAACCTCTTCAGAAGGACCAGACATATCAGCACTTGTCTGTCGTGTGATTGCATTTATGGACGTAGATGGTGGTTCCATATCTGCACAAATGTCGATAAAAGCATCAAAGAAAAGTAAATCAATATCAGAATTATTATTTTTATCTAAAACAGAATTAATTGAATGTTGTAGCTAAGGTTCTGCTCCGTGTTGAGTAGAAGCTGGCAGTTGTAGTCCGAGTCCTGAACTGCTATGTCCAGGAGTCAAAGTGACATTTTTATCAAAGGTTACATTAATGCTTTCAATGACCGATTTTGTTCTTTTGAGGTAGATCCGGTATGCCTTGGAAGTCAAGGAATATCCAATGAAAACACCTTCATCAGCCTTTGTTTGAAACTTTGTTAATGTTTGTCTATCTTTAAGCACAAAACACCTGCATCCAAACACACGGAAAATTTTTATATTAGGCTTTCGATTATTAATAATTTTATATGCAGTTTTATTCAAACGCTTGTTAATTATAGTCCTGTTTTGAGTGACACAAGCCGTTGAAACTGCTTGCGCCCATAGACTTGGTGGAAGTCCAGAATACGCCAACATAGTGTGAGCCACTTCTACAAGTTTTCTGTTCTTTCGTTCAACGACTCCGTTTTGTTGAGGAGTCATCGGTGTAGAGAAATTATGAGAAATTCCGACTGAATCAAGAAATGATTGTAGAGTAGCATTCTTGAATCTATGCCGTTATCGCTCCTTATCTTTTGCACAGAACGTTGCAGAAGAACTTGTATTTTGCTGACGAACTTTATGATCAGTTCCGGCGCTTCAGACTTTAAATGAAGAAATTCCAGCCAAGTATATCGTGAGTACTCGTCAATCATAACCAAAATGTACTTTTTGCCTCCCATTGACTGAGTTCTCATAGGGCCACATAGATCCATATGAATAAGCTGTAGACAGTTAGTGCGGTTAGACTGAGTCTTGGACTTGTGAGACACATGTTTCATTTTGCCTATTTCACAAGCTGGACAAACAGAGACTTTGTCGATCTTCAGTTCTGGCAATCCTAACACCAGTCCGCTATTTCTTAGCTTATTTATGTCTCTGAAATTCTGATGAGACAACCTGCTATGCCACAACCAACATTCTTCTATAGAGGCTTTTGAAATGAGACATACTTGTTTCTAAGCAACTAGAGTCGTAAAATCGGTTATGTAGAGATCGCCGCATCTATTTGCCTTGAAGATTTCTGAGACATTTGGATCCACAATGCGACAAAACTTCATGTTGAAATTTACATTACAATCCTTGTCGCAAAACTGACTTATACTGAATAACTTGTGTCCTAGACCCTCCACATACAAGACCTTTTCAATCGAAATCGTGTCATTTTTCAACGTTCCATAACCTCTGATGTAGCCTTTTGTATTATTTCCAAAACCAACTGATCCTCCAGGATGTACCGTAAAATCATGTAGTAAATGTTTGTACCCTGTCATGTGTCTTAACGCTCCGGAATCTATCACCCACACATGACAATCCTGAAATACAGATTAACTCATCTTAGGTACCCATATCATTATGGGTCCTTTCTTGTTAGTACGAATCAGTTTATTTATCTCAGTTGTAGAACCATGAATTTTTCCTTTAAAACTTAGTTCTAGTTGTGAAGTTGGTTTGTTAATTTGATCTTTAGGAACCCATTTCCAAACCATATTCACATCAACTGATTTTATTTCTTTCTTCTTTATTTTCTTTATAAGACCAAAACCAAAAACTATGGCTGAATGATTAGCTGAAGATTTTGATGAGGAGTTGGAAGTATTAACACTTTTTGAGCACAATGTATTCGTCGTTTTTCTTGTGTCAACAATTTAGAATTTGAAATTTCAGAAGTTTTATTGACACCAGCTTTGTAACCATTACAAGAATGAGTACAATTTGCCTTATTGAATTGAATACATTTATCAGAATTGAAATTTCTATTTTAACTAGGATCACTCTGTTTCTTCAGATCCAAGAACTTTTCTTCATCCACTTCTGAAAATGAAGAGGAGGGAGTGTTAGAGCATTTAGAGTTAGGAGAATCACTTGAATAAACTTCAGATTTAGTACCCGATGATTCCCCTTTTTCATAAACGCTATATGGTTTTTCATTTGTGTCAGAATTTGATTCAAATAAGAAACACACAAATGATGATTTTTCAGTTAAAATTGATTCTTTTGTTTCAAAGTTGATTTCTTTGATAGAACTTTTGGCTTTAACATCATCTGAACTTGAAGATTTATTCTGATATTTGCATTTGCAATGATTTGAAGAATTTTCTTTTGCATTTGAATCCTTAGATTTCGACAATTTAAATGTTTGGGATTCAAGACGTCGAATCTCAATCTAAAGATCAAGATTGACTTTTAGACTATGATCCAAATCCATCCCAATATCTTCATTATCATTCTTTAATTTTTCAAATTGCAATTTTAAATTAGAAATTTGATTTTCTAAATCAACAGTTTTAATCAATGCAGAATCAAGATCAGGAAATTCAGAATTAGTCTCATTAAAAAGCTCCTTTTTAACAGAATCTTCTTGTATTTCAGACTTCTTTTTGTCAAAAGATTCAGATTTGTCCGAGATAGGTTCTTCATTTTTAACATTTGAATTGTTAACCTCAGATTCTTTTGAAAATAATAAATTGAACTCAGTTAATTCAACCTTTTTTGTTTTATAACTAGAATTCAATTCATCATATTTAAAATTTGTTGTATTGAACCTGGGTTTTTCTTCGGAACCTTTCTCTTTCTTATCTTTCTCTTTTTCAGAAATCGGAGTTGAAATAGTTTCAGATTTAGTAAAAACTTCTAATATTGGAGGTATTTCTTTTGAAATATTTTCTTTTAAACCTTAACCCAATTTTTCAAGAATATATATGTAACAGCCCCCGTCCACGTGGTCCGGAACGGATGATGTCACTAACGGGACCTAACATAATTACACAACTAATTCAGAGCTACTAATAAACTCTAAAACGGATTATAACTTTTAAAGTATGATTTACATCCCAAAATATTACATCTCAAAAAGGATTATAAACTTATAACACTTATATATTAATACAAGTCTAAAAACTCCAAAACTTCACGCTCGATCTCAAATCTCGTCCCCATCAATGTCACTTGGAACCTGCCGTGTCAGAAAACAAGAAACACGGGTGAGCATGGGCTCAGTGAATGGATTATAATATAAATTTGGAATAATAATAAACACATCAACAATAAAGCGGAACACTTAAAATTCAATTGAAGAACATTTTATAAAACTCAAGACGATAATTCATGTTATTCAAAAGAGATGATTAGTAATATTCGAAAGCAAGAATCTCAATAAAGGTTCACACTTTAACTTCAAGACGTAAAATAAATCAATTCCGTCAATTCCTGTTCAAGTGTTCGTGGGGTGGCCAAACCACACGAACTGTGGGTAAATATTCTCTCTAGGATCGATCCATCCGCCCTGGAGCCAACAAAGTCGGCCTAGTCCATAGAGTCAGATTCACGGAAGCCACTATCGGGCTTAACTCTAGTGGACCGAGTTCACCTGCAGGACGCCATGACTACAAAGCCGCCATAGAAGGCATTCCAAATAATGTGCCCATTAATTGGGTTGTTCTGAAATCATCAAAAATCAAACATATGCCACTTACCCCAATGGCGTTCATAAAATCAAGTTCAATATAGTTCACAAGTTCATAATCACTTTCATATAAGACATGTTTTAATAAAACGTCAAAAGATTCAAACAAATAATTCAATAAACCAACATCAATGTTTTACGATAAAACTTTCATAATTCATATATATCTATATATATTATTGACCACGTTCACGTAATCAATCATAAGGCAGTGAACCACCTTTATGAAGGGTCAACTACAACAAATAGTTGCCCACGAGTCAAAGGAAGTGAAATCCATACCTTAACCGTAATTGAGATGTAACGCACGATCAAACGAGGTTCACGACGGAGATTTAACTTGATTTTTGGCCTAAATAAAATATAATCTGTTATTACTTTCCCGACATAAAACTCACACTATAATTATTCTAATACTGTATTTCGGTTCTAATGGTATCCAGGCAACTTAAATTTCAAAACGAACAGCCCGATACATATTTCGAACTAAACTCGACACATATTGCGGAATTGCATTTTGACAGCTCCTAAACCCTTTCTTTTCGAGCATTTTTCTCATACTTAGAGACCAAAACAGATTATAAGATCTTAATGAAAGCTGTTCTATGACCTCTTATGGTTCTACCCGAATTGGAATCACCTCATTTGGATCATCCATTGATTTTATATGAATTTTATAAAAACACTGGACTGATCCCGAGTACACAGTGATCAGTCCCAAAAACATGCTGTTTTGAGCCACTTAAAGTCAAAACTGGGTTTTAGGCCCTTCATAAGAATTGTAGAACACACTGAGGACCTTTCACCTGTAAAATTTGAGCTCAATCGGACTTACGGTTTGTGAGTTATGCGCTGTCAAAGTACTGGACCTGCACATACCGTAACGTCCGATTTCCAAACTTTTCCCGATTCACTTTTATGATCCAAACTTCCATTTTTACTCAATAAAACCCATTCGAAATATAAGCTAACTTACTAAACATCAAAATGGAGCTTAATGATTAATCTCTTAAGCTTAATCACGAAACTTTATTCTCTTAAGCATTTAACCGAACACTTGGTGAGCAACTAACCGTATAAACATAAAACTCACCATTTTGATTCTAAACTTTACCTTTTTTAATCCTACTTCAATTTTGACAAAACCAAACATTTCTAAACACATATATCATACCACATCATAATCTAAACCTAAACGGAAATAGAAATCAATCTCAAGAACCAACACAAAAACTTAACAAAATAAGGAGAAAGATATACCTCTACGAAAGATTCGACGAGAGGATTCCGTATATGCAGTTTAATCTTTGATTACTTCACCAATTTAAGAGAAATCTTAGAGAGAAGAGAGATTTTAGAGAGAGAGAAGAGGTATGGTGATGTCGGTGTGATGATGATGATAAAGGAACGAAGTATGTAGTTTACTCTCATCTGATAACATGACACACACATATATATTTATTATTATTTTTTTTAATTATTATTAAAATTTTGGTTAATTGACACTTTTAACCCCTCAACTATAATTGATTGATATTTTGAATACGAAACAATTTGGAGACGTTAAAATACACGTTTTTAAAACGGGGTATTACAGTTATTCCCACTTAAAAGGAGATTTCGTCCCCGAAATCGAGTTTAGATAGGAAACTTACATCGATTAAAGAACTCGGGTTACTCCCGTTGCATATGGTCCTTAGTTTCCCATGTCGCCTCACGTTCCGAGTGATTCTTCCATAGAACTTTTACGAAAGGAATCACTCTCTTCCGTGCACCTCTTTCATCACGATCAAGAATCACTTCAGGCTCCTCACGATAAATAAGATCAGGTTCTATGTGCTCCAAGGGATACTCAATGACGTGTAAGGGATGATAATAGTACCCTCGAAGTGAAGAGACATGGAACACGTTATGTACATGGGACAATTGCGACGGTAGAGCTAATCGATAAGCCACAACTCCAACCCTTTCCAAAATTTCAAAGGAACCAAGGTATATTGGATTTCAGTTTTCCTTTGAGACCAAAATGTCTAATGTCACGAGTTGGGAAACCTTCAAGAATACCTTATCTTGTAAATTCTCGACAGATAACCAAAATATTGATCATTAAATACTTAATTAAGGTATATTAATATCCAAATTATACCAACGCTGAGATTATTACAATCCACCCAACTTTAAATAATTTGGTCTTCCAAATTCATCATCTAAAGTCTCATAGTACCAATACTCACAAGTTACAATTTAATCTTAATGCCAGAGATAAAACACCAAAATTACTTCAAAGTCCTATTTATCATCTCAATTAGAATAACTCTATTTATAATAAGAAAGTAACAAACTTCCCACCAAAATCATCAAAATATAACATATATCTTAGTTCTAAATACAATACTACACAACAAATACCGCCAAAAAAATCAAATTCTAATTCGAAACATTTGACTTGAGCAATCATATATTCCCAACTAAAAGTCTTTAAATTTATTTGACATGCAAACCATAATTGCCATATTAATACATCTATATAATCGATATCAATAAGCATTTGATAACCAATTTCTCAAAACCATAATGAGACGCCAAGTATATGTCATCCATATTCTTACTTATAAGGTATTTTAGTAATAATCATGCACCCTTAACTAATTCATCGAATACCAAAAACATTCTGATTATACCCAATTTTTGCTTTTCTTACGGATAACCAAGTTTGATAACTATAGCTATGTCTTTAATTCGAAAACTCTAAAACATAATCATTTAACACTGCTAGACTACCCACCGACTTTTTAATATATACTCCTCGCAATGCAATGCTTACAATATAAAAGAACACTAACATACTATACTCTTAAGCACAACATGTTAAGACTTAAATAGCATATCACTTATAACACTATCGTCGAAGAAAATCACCAATCTAAACGATAATCCAAAATCGCACTCATTACTCCTCGTGTCAACTAGAGATCCATTTAGAAAAGAAAATAACTCGACCATCACACTTCGGCTACATAATTCATATATCCTCTCCTAATCTCTAGAGTAATAACATAAAACTTGATAACGTAGGACGAAAGGTTGTACTAAAATTCAAACGTGTGTCCCATGCTTTATGTAAACCTTCCCAACATCGAGATGTAAAGCGTGGGTCTCGATCGGAGGTAAACGATACAGGAGCACCATGGAGACGTACAAACTCACATTCGAATACTTCTGTCAGTTTATCGATCGACCATGTTTGTCGGACAGGAAGAAAATGAGCCGATTTCTTCAGTCGGTCACCCACTACCCAAAATCGTGTCATGTTTCGAGGTCGTGCAGGGTAGTCCGACTACAAAATCCATAGTTACGTGCTTCCATTTCCATACCGGAATGCTCAACGATTGGAGAAGACCACCCGGACGTTGATGTTCAATTTTAACTTGTTGACAAATGAGACAACGAGCTACAAAGTTGGCAATATCTCGCTTCATTCCAGCCCACCAGAAATGGGTCTTCAAGTCACGATATACTTTTGTTGTGCCCGGTTGAACAGAAACATGGAGTTATGAGCCTCAATCAGAATTTGATCTTTAAGCTCCAAGTTATTCGGAACACATAGACGATCCCGAAACCACAACACGTGATCATCATCAATTTTGAATTCTGAATTAACATTTTATTGTGCTTGCTAGAAGTTTGCCTACAATTTACTATCGTCCTGTTGGGCTTTTTTGATCCGAGAGATTAGAGTCGGTTCTACCGTTAGACTAGATAGAATTTCCGTTTGTGAACTCGGATAGATTTCTAAACCAAATCGTTTAATCTCCAAAGCCAACTCTTTAGAAACAAGTAAAGAAGAAACTTGTCAAGAGTGCATGGATTCCCATACACACTTGTTTTTTGAATGCTCTTATTCTAATGTTGTGTGGTCTGCGGTTCAAAGGGAGTTTGAATGGGATGGTTTTCCTAGCTCGTGGGAGCAAATTATGGCTGCTATACCGAACCATCGAACTGCGCCTACGTCTCTTCGTCACAAGTTGGCCCTTTCGGCGACGGTGTATTTTATTTGGCAAGAGCGCAATCGGCGTCTCTTTTCCAACACTAATCGGTCCATCTTTCAGCTGGTTAAGGAGATTGTGGGTATTGTGCGGTTGCGGGCTGCCTGGAAAGAGAGGAAGAAGAATGTGCTGATTAATCATGTGGGCTCATAGCGGTTGCAGTGCCTGTTGGTGTGTTAGCTTTTGGAGTTTGTTTTGGAGCAGATTTCTTTTAATTCTGTTTTGTTGTTTATATCGCTCTATTAGTCTTTGTTTATTTTGGTTGTTGGTCGCTTAGTATGGTGTTGTTACCAAGTGGTTTTGCTTTGCCGTTTGGCTGGTTTGTTGGCGGTTTGCCTGAACTGTTTATTTTTCTTGTTTTATGAAATTTCCCGGAGCTATTCCTTAAAAAAAACTTGTTCCACAGCTATACGGCTTAAGGCATCGGCGACTACGTTAGCCTTGCCCGGATGATACAGTATCTGAACATCATAGTCTTTTAGAAGTTCGAGCCATCTTCGCTTACGCATATTTAACTCTTTTTGAGTAAATATGTATTTAAGGCTCTTGTGGTCGGTGAAAACTACACATGTCTCACTGTACAAATAATGACGCCACATCTTGAGTGCGAAGATAACCGCATCCATATTGAGATCGTGAGTCGGGTAATTGTCCGCATAAGGCTTTAATTGACATGAAGCATATGCGATCACTCTCCCGTTTTGCATAAGAACACAATCGAGACCTTTCTTTGAAGCATCACTGTAAACTTGAAACCCGCCAGTGCCAGACGGCAATACGAGAACAGACGCGGTAACTAATCGATGCTTCAGTTCCTCGAAACTAGATTCTTGTTTGGAACCCCAATTGAATTTGAATCATTTTCGAAGTAATCGGGTTAACGGTAGAGATAGTTTAGAGAAACCTTCAACGAATCGTTTGTAATAACCCGCCAGACCCAGAAAACCACGAACTTCAGATACGTTCGTATGTCGAGACCATTTAGTGATGGTTTCAATTTTTTGCCGGATCAACTTTGACGCCTTCGGCGGAGATTACGTGCCCGAGGAAAGACACTTGATCTAGCTAGAATTCACATTTGGAACGTTTTGCGTATAACTTTTTCGTTCGAAGAGTTTCCAAAACGATGTAAAGATGTTGATCATGTTTCTCTCTAGACTTTGAGTATATCAAGGTGTCATCGAAAAATACAATAACAAAGTCGTCGAGATGTTCTTTGAAAACCCGATTCATAAGATCCATAAAGACCGCTGGAGCATTAGTTAGTCCGAAAGGCATTACTGTGAATTCGTAGTGCCCGTATCGAGTTCTGAATGCGGTTTTTAGAATATCACAGTCTCAGATACGAAGTTGATGGTACCCGGACCGAAAATCAATCTTGGAAAAGTACCATGCCTCTTGTAATTGGTCGAACAAATCATCGATTCTCGACAACGGATACTTGTTACGGATCGTTACTTTATTATGCTCCCGGTAATCGATACAAAGATGCATCGTACCATCTTTCTTTTTTACAAAGAGAACCGGAGCCCCCAAGGAGAAACACTGGGTCGAATAAAACCTTTCTTCAATAGATCGTCGAGTTGAGTTTTGAGCTCATTTATTTCAGTTGAAACCATTTGTTAGGGAGCCTTGGAAATAGGAGAAGCTCCCGGTACAAGATCGATGGTGAATTCGATTTCCTAGACTGGTGGTATGCCCAATAGATCATTGGGAAACACATCAAGATATTCATAAATAACATGTATGGATGCAGAAGTAGGGGATACCTGATCGGGATCCTGTAACGAGGCTAGAAAACTTTCGTTGCTTTGCCAAGTATATCGATTCACGGTAACAGAGGCTAAAGCACTAACATCTTCTTTTGGAGTACCTCCTTGGAAAATTGCCTCCGGTTTATCAACATCTCCAAACAATATTTGTTTGGCGTTACAGTCTATAGTTGCACGGTGACGTGACCACCAGTCCATACCCAATATTAAATCAAAGTGAGACATACGCATTCGAAGTAAAGTGACCTACGTATGCAATTCCCAATAAGCAACGAACAATTGGAAATTCGAGTTATCACATTGATTTCATCACCGACAGGGGTAGATGTCATTGTTGGAACTTCGGTAAATAGAATTAAATTCTAGTCTACCTGTTTTTATGTCTACCCAATCCTCACAGGTCAAGCCTACTTAATTTACAAGTCGAAACCTATGCTCTGATACCACATTTGTAACATCCCCCGTCCACATGGTCCGGAACGGATGATGTCACTAACGGGACCTAACATAATTACACAACTAATTCAGAGCTACTAATAAACTCTTTAAAAGGATTATAACTTTTAAAGTATGATTTACATCCCAAAATATTACATCTCAAAAAGGATTATAAACTTATAACACTTATATATTAATACGAGTCTAAAAACTCCAAAACTTCACGCTCGATCTCAAGTCCCGTCCCCAACAATGTCACTTGGAACCTGCCGTGTCAGAAAACAAGAAACACGGCTGAGCATGGGCTCAGTGAATGGATTATAATATAAATTTGGAATAATAATAAACGCATCAACAATAAAGCGGAACACTTAAAATTCAATTGAAGAACATTTTATAAAACTCAAGACGATAATTCATGTTATTCAAAAGAGATGATTAGTAATATTCGAAAGCAAGAATCTCAATAAAGGTTCACACTTTAACTTCAAAACGTAAAATAAATCAATTCCGTCAATTCATGTTCAAGTGTTCGTAGGGTGGCCAAACCACATGAACTATTGGGCCGGCGTGCGGGCACACACACCCGAGTCCCCCGTGAATTTAACCACGGTCACATGTTCTGTGGGTAAATATTTTCTCTAGGATCGATCCATCCGCCCTGGAGCCAACAAAGTCGACCTAGTCCACAGAGTCAGATTCACGGAAGCCACTATCGGGCTTAACTCTAGTGGACCGAGTTCACCTGCAGGACGCCATGACTACAAAGCCGCCATAGAAGGCATTCCAAATAATTTGCCCATTAATTGGGTTGTTCTGAAATCATCAAAAATCAAACATATTCCACTTACCCCAATGGCGTTCATAAAATCAAGTTCAATATAGTTCACAAGTTCATAATCACTTTCATATAAGACACGTTTTAATAAAACGTCAAAAGATTCAAACAAATAATTCAATAAACCAACATCAATGTTTTACGATAAAACTTTCATAATTCATATATATCTATATATATTATTGACCACGTTCACGTAATCAATCATAAGGAGGTGAACCACCTTTAGGAAGGGTCGACTACAACAAATAGTTGCCCACAAGTCAAAGTAAGTGAAATCCATACCTTAACCGTAATTGAGATGTAACGCACGATCAAACGAGGTTCACGACGGAGATTTAACTTGATTTCGCGCCTAAATAAAATATAATCTGTTATTACTTTCCCGATATAAAACTCACACTATAATTATTCTAATACTGTATTTCGGTTCTAATGGTATCCAGGCAACTTAAATTTCAAAACGAACAACCCGATACATATTTCGAACTAAACTCGACACATATTGCGGAATTGCATTTTGACAGCTCCTAAACCCTTTCTTTTCGAGCATTTTTCTCATACTTAGAGACCAAAAGAGATTATAAGATCTTAATGAAAGCTGTTCTATGACCTCTTACGGTTCTACCCGAATTGGAATGACCTCATTTGGATCATCCATTGATTTTATATGAATTTTATAAAAACACTGGACTGATCCCGAGTACACAGTGATCAGTCCCAAAAACATGCTGTTTTGAGCCACTTAAAATCAAAACTGGGTTTTAGGCCCTTCATAAGGATTGTAGAACACACTGAGGACCTTTCACCTATAAAATTTGAGCTCAATCGGACTTACGGTTTGTGAGTTATGCGCTGTCAAAGTACTGGACCTGCACATACCGTAACGTCCGATTTCCAAACTTTTCCCGATTCACTTTTATGATCCAAACTTAAGCTAACATACTAAACATCAAAATAGAGCTTAATGATTAATCTCTTAAGCTTAATCACGAAACTTTATTCTCTTAAGCATTTAACCGGACACTTGGTGAGCAACTAACCGTATAAACATAAAACTCACCATTTTGATTCTAAACTTTACCCTTTTTAATCCTACTTCAATTTTGACAAAACCAAACATTTCTAAACATATATATCATCATAACTTTGCAATACCACTTCATAATCTAAACCTAAACCGAAATAGAAATCAATCTCAAGAACCAACACAAAAACTTAACAAAATAAGGAGAAAGATATACCTCTACGAAGGATTCGACGAGAGGATTCCGTATATGCAGTTTAATCTTTGATTACTTCACCAATTTAAGAGAAATCTTAGAGAGAAGAGAGATTTGAGAGAGAGAGAAGAGGTATGGTGATGGCGGTGTGATGATGATGATAAAGGAACGAAGTATGTAGTTTACTCTCATCTGATAACATGACACACACATATATATATATATATATATTTTTTTTAATTATTATTAAAATTTTGGTTAATTGACACTTTTAACCCCTCAACTATAATTGATTGATATTTTGAATACGAAACAATTTGGAGACGTTAAAATACACGTTTTTAAAACGGGGTATTGCAATATAAATTCTCGGGTGCTTTCTTCAATACCTCAACATTAGAGGGACCTAGCCCCATTTTCGGATTATAAAATCTTGTATCTTTTGGGTTGCTAGTGAACAATTTCAGAGTTTGTTCAGTTTGACCTCTTTTGAAGTTCAAATCTTCTAGTTGCTTTATTTTAGCATAAGCTTCAGTTCTTTCATCAGAAATAACTTTGAGTTTAAATTTTAAATCAATGTTTTCATCACTAATCACTCTCATCTCCTTTTTCAATTCAGAAAGTTTTGATTCAAGTTCCAGATTTTTAGTCTTAATAACTTCTTTCTCCTTTTCTCTATCCTCCACTAGACATTTGTAAAGAAGTGCTTCGTCTTGATATCGTAATAAGGAACTTTTTTCAAGATTGAAATTCTTTTGCATTTTGTCAAATTCCTTTTTCATTTTGTTTAGTTCTGATATCAAGTTCAACATTTCTTCACTTTCAGAATATTCAGAGTGAGCATCATTATCAACAGAATTATCAGAAAAGTTTGAAAGAGATTGTACCTCATATTCCTGATTCTCTTCATCAATGTTGGCCATTAAGCTATACTTTACCTCATTAAAGTGAGGTTCCTCTTCATCCGACGAGTCTTCCAACAAAATTTCTTCTTCGGCTAATCACTTTTCCACTTTCTTTAGCCTTCACAAGTTGTGCTTTTCTTTGGTAGTACTCGTAGTTTTTGACCTTTTTGTGCTTGCAATCACGAGCAAAGTGACTAGGTTTCCACAATTAAAGCAATTCTTGTCATCTCTTTCTTTCTTCTCTTCTTTCTCTTTTCTCTCTTCTTTTTCATCCTCCTTTTCTTCTTTCTCTTCTCTTCTTTTCTCAAATTTCTTATATTTGTCATCTTTGTAGTACTCAGGTTTGCTCTTTGAGTAGAATTTTTTCCTTCCAAACCTTTTGTGGTACTTGTTAGTAAGCAAGGCCAACTTATCCGCAAACTCAGATATATCATCTCTAGAAATCTCATATTCATCTTCATCAGAACTCTTTACATGCTTTCCGAAATCAGAGATCATTGCTTTAGTTTTAACTCCTCCAATCTTCTTATGTTCACTTAACAAAGCCAAGGATTCTTCCACTTTTTTATTCCTGTCCTTCAACTCTTTCACTTTATCCTCATGCTGACTGAGAATACTGTAGATGTCAATTAACTTTTCTTCATCCATATCTCTGGACATCTGAAGTTGAACTGAAAACGAATCCTATTATGGAAGGAGGTTCTTTACAAACTTATAATTGATCTCCGATTCTGACTTTTCAACACCATTTCGCCTCAGATCATTCAAGATAATGTTGAATCTATTGTAAGATTCCTTTAAAGATTCACTGTCCCTTGCCTTGAACCCTTCGTAAGCATTAATGCTTTGGTTCCTCTTGGTTCTAAGGGATTTTTGCGACCCTTCCAACTACCTTTCAAGCTCATCCCAGATTTCTTTTGCCGAATCCCGACTATCTACCCGGTTGTAGATATCGTTTGGGATTGTCATAGTCAAGTATGTTAGAGCTTGTTCAGCAATTGCCATCAACTCCATGTCATTTTCATTAAAGTACTGATAATCTTCGTAGATTTTCCTTGGCGGGTTGTAAGATGTTGTAGCCGCAGCTAGAATTAGATCAGTCTCAATATATGGTCTGTGAGGTCCATTGGTGATTGACTTCATTAAGTCCCGATTCTGATTATTTAGAAACTGAGTCATCCTCTTCTTCCATTGAGGATACTCATCCATTTGGATAACTGGAGGTTTCGATTTTGATCCCATACTGAGTAGATCTCTAGACATCTTTACAGTTTACTAGCTTATGGATCTTTCAGAAAATCAAAGAGAGTGTATGAAATACACTTGGAAAACTTGAAAATTTTCTTTTTGACACACTTCTCGCAACACACTAAGTTCTGAGAACTACTCGCAACACGAGGATGCGAGTTCTGAACAACTCGCAACAAACTGAAATCTACAGTAACTTCTCGCAACCAACTGATACGAACTCTTCACTACTCGCAACAACCTTGATGCGAGTTCTGTACTTCTTGTATCTAACCGATACGAGTTCCTCACAACTCACAATAAACCTGATGCGAGTTTTGTGCTACTCGCAATTAACTGAATGCGAATTCTCACAACTCGCAACAAACTTAATACGAACTTTCCAACTTCTCGTATTTGACCAATGCGAGTTCTTCACTCTTCGTATCAAACACAATGCGAGAACCACTTATGGGTCTTGCGAGTTCCATATGAACAATGCGAGTTCTTCAGATCTTGCGAGTTCTTCACCAAAAATCACAATTTTATCCATAAAATCTTCAATTCTTGATCAATTTCAACGAAACTTTGCAGATTGGTTCGAAAACTGATTACAAACACTTTTGTAGTTTGTTCCAAAGTCTAAATCTTCCAAAATCATAGGATTTGATTCTGAAAACAGTTTCTTGAAAAGTGTCGAATGAATCTCTCAAATTCTTGAATTCTGGACCGACTTATGTAAAAATTCCTGATTCAAACAAGTTCAGGATTATGAAACGTATACAGTGGTAACAAATTTCGAAAAAATGATGTAACAGTGTGCGAGTTCTTCCAAAAAACCAAGAAATCTTCAAAAAAATCCTTCAAGAATCTGTCTGAATTTTCTGTCTGAGCTCTGATACCAAATGTTAATCGCAAATCTAGTTTAAGCAATCAAGGTATGAGAGAGAATCTAGAGAGAGAAAGTGATTGTCATCCATATATTCTCAAAGTAAGTAAAATGACAATGTTACATCAAAATATCAAAGGGATTTTCTTTATATAGTAGGGCCATGACACTCCCATGCCTCTACTAGAAAGTCAACATGACTTGATAACTACAATTGAGTACCCTAACATTCTTAACACTTCTTCTCTCTCCCTCTTCATCTTCAGTGGCTACCTCTACGGCAGCGGTCGCCCCAACCGCTGATACCCAGGCCACTACAACCATCTCTTCTAAAAAGAGAAAACAATCTTATTCCACCCTTGGCACCCATAAGTCCAAGAAGATTTCCAAGGAGAAGCCCAAGCCTTCACAGGCTGAAGACACAACGTCGGCCTTTTCACGGGCCACGCTGGACGGTTTCGTGGTACACACCGCCACTTCTGCTGAAGCCACCCCTTCCTCAACCGTTCCAGTGACTCAATTCACTAAAACTTTCTTGGATGAGAACCCCCAATCCTTAGTGCCTGAAAGCGCTGCGGAGGTTATTTCCAGCGGATCCAATGCTGACGCTGCTACCACCACCTTCTTCTCAACCTTTGCTTCTCCCTCCACTCCTTTTCGCTATACAATGGCGCCCACAATGCCATCGATTACGCTAACAGACTTAGCCACTGCTCATCTACAACAAATGATACAGCAGAACGTTCGACCTGTAGGATCGACTATCCCTGCTGGGACGTTCGAAGATGACTTGGCATTTCATTCAGGTTATCGCGACATCAACTCCTTCTCGAACCCACCTACAGGTATCCCAAACACTATATATCTCTTTGGACCCATAACTTATGAGCTTTCCTTAGATCACAAGTCGTTTACTTTTTCCGGTCCAAATTTGGGCACCATCAGCACATCCCTCAAGGATATTGCTGGAAAAGTGGAGAATCTCACCACCACCATCTCCCAGAACTCTTCAGCGGTTACAGACGCTGGAGAAGCACTGAAGACTCTCTCTACTGTTGTGGCTGACAAGGCTTCCTCCACTGACCTCCTCAAGGTTGATGGAGCCCTGAACACTATCAAGACTGCCCTCATCAACAACACCTCCTCCATCGACACTCTCAACACCACCAACGTTGTCTCTCCTCCAATATTACAAATTCTTCCAAAGAGATCAAAACTAATGTGGATGCTCTAAAGGGGGGAATGACCTCCCTAAAAGGTGAGGTACGCACCCTCTCTGTAAAGGTTGATACTGCTACAAACCTGCTCACCAAAATACCGGAACGTTTAGAAGCTCCTACCGTCCCTCTGTCCCATTTTTCTCAGGATGACCGAGAAAAGTTGGAGATGGCAGTGGACTTTATCTTGAAATCCACCCCTGCTATATCTGGCCTCGAAGATAGATTAGCAAAAGTTGAAAAACGTTCAAGCTTTCCTGGCCAAGAAGACAGGGAACCTGAACAAGATGTTGATGTCTTTACCTCCCCCATCCAAAATGTAGAAGAGGGGGACAAGGAAACTGAAGGCCTTTCCCATTTTTCTGAGGGGGAGGATAAAGATGAAAACCCTCAAGAAGGTAAGAATCCTGAGGGAACTGACAGAAGTCCCTCTCATTCTGAGGGGGAGCAAATCGAAGACCTTATTCATTCTCTAGTTATAGATATAGAATCCTCAGAGGATGACGACGATACTGACGCTGAAGAAGACGCATACCTAGAGCTTAAAGACGAAGAACCATCATCATCTCCAAAAAATGATGATGATGATGACGAAGACAACGACGGTTTATTCTTCAAACGCGCAGCAATCAAAACTCCTGCAGCGACCAGAACCCCTGCACAAAAAGGGGTGTCTATAAACAAACCAGGGGAGGGGAACACGACGAAATCCTCAGCGAAGCCAGACAACAAAGAAAAACAAAAGGGCCTCGCCGCTGACAATTTGACCATTCTCATGAAAAAGCCAGCGTGTCAGGTACTTTATACTCTCTTCCCTTACTCTGCATCCCTCTTCTATCCCTTCTCAATCTCAATCCTTCTCACTCTCAAACCTCTAAACACTTAGCTCTCTCCTTTCTCTATCTTTTTTCCTCAAATGATTTAACTCTATCAATCATTTCGTTTCAGCTAGTCCTCTCCCCTGCTTGAGGTTCAAGCTGAAGCTACTCAACCTTCACCAATAATCCCAGCTGCAAGAGCTGAAGAAATGCAAATAATCCCGGTCTTGAACTTTGATGAGACCAAAGAACAAGCTGAAATAGAAGAAGAACTGTTCTCCCACACCAAAAGACTTTCCTTGGCTCTTCAAAAGACAAGTGACGATGAAAGAAGAAAGAGAGCAGCGATGATCTAACAGCTAGAAGACCAACGTATAGTTCCTCCGCACCTAGGCTGCCTGTCAAATCGAGAAATCGCCGAAGCCCTAAAAGTTGAACAAATCCTTGCTGAACGAAAGAAGGTTGAACAAAAAGATAAAGAATATGCCTTAGAACTTGTCCAACGTTCAGTCAAGGATCCAGACCTGAAGAAGTTCCCTGTTGCTGTTCAAAGAAAATTGATAAAAAACGCACAGAAGATCAGCCAGGAAAAGACCAAGGTCAGTGACTCCACACTGGCCTGGTGCATGAAAATGTGCCACTACAGAAGCCATTGATCAAGGATAAACACTGTGAACATAAAACAGAGAACAACCAATAATGTACCGATTGTTGATGTCCAGATAATCAGAAAAAACGGCTTCTTCAGAACTTGCTACATGTCAGACCTGGACAAACTTGGTTTTCCTGAATGGTTGGAAATGAGAGTCGCAATTCAGCGATCCCGCTCATCCTTCAAGAACCATGTTGAAAAAGCCATAAATAGGCTAATCGACTTGGTAACCTCAGCGGTTGACATTCCTCCTCCTCCACCAATTCAGAAGAAACGAGCTGCTCCAAAGAAGAAGAATACTCTTTCCTCTCCAGGATCGGCAAAAGAAAACGAGACAGGGATTGACTTCTCTCGTGAATCAGTTCTTGGCCCCAACCTCGATCTCCACGGACTCGACATATCTCTACCTCCCGCTGAATCTTTCGTCCCTGGTAAGGTTATCAGTGATCCGCTTGGCATTTTCTTCTATGACTTCAATGGTCGTGAATGCTTTCAGCGCATCTCTGAGTTATACAAAACTCCAATCGAACAACTCAGAGATAATCTCTACTGGTGCGAATACAGACACGGTCTTCCTGGAACATTCCTGAAGCCCCACATCTACCGCAAAGCTAAGAAAAGACGGAAACAGGGAGTCACATTCGCTGATTGGATGATTCCAGAGACTGATACTCTTGATGAACTTCTTGTCAAGAAAGAACCTGAGTAGCTGATAGGATCTCCGTTTGTAATTCTTCTATTTTATCAGCTTACATCTTTTGTACTTGTAATTATAATTCATTGTACTTGTAATTTTTCCACTTCCCCATGTAACCTTTACGAAGTTAATGAAAAGTTTCAATGAATGTACTTTACTCCATCTGTACTAGAAAAGATCCCTGAAAACAGTAAATGGGACACGCATTTTACGAGTTCTTTTGATCGTTATGTTTTCTTACTTAGCATTTTTCTTTTATTGCTATGTCATCATCAAATAGGGGGAGATTGTTGATCCAAACCCTCAGTGATTTGATAATGACTCTGAGAAACACTTAGTGAAAATTGTAAGTATACAATATGTATTAATGTTTTGTCATCAAAGAATATATACTAAGTCTGTTTAATTATCGCTGATCATGAAGCCTCCTCTACAAGCAACTTTTGTCTTATCCCCTTGCACGCCTTCGTACGATTTTGTCAGAACGGCCATCCCTTTTGTCCAGAATCGTACAAGCAACTCTGCTACTACATTGTTCATCGTGCGGCCACTAGGTTGTCTACTGAAGTCAAATCATGCAACCAACCAAAAGCTGCCACGTGTAAAGGTATATCGTTTTGCATTAAATGCATGCAATATATAAAGGAAACCCTACTTCATTCTTGAAGTGGCTTGCCTTCTCTCGCTGAACCTCTGTGTAAAAGAAAGTTATCCTTAGTTTTCTTAACTCCCTTTCTCTATATTTCTAGTGCAAGAAAATCTGGGTGTTCTCATAGTTTGTTTAGATTAGGTTTTTAACTTGATCTTATTCCGCAACAAACTGTAAATTGTTTGATACATATCAATAAACAATTTAGAAAGATAAAAATATGTGTTTGTATTCAACCCCCCCCCCCCCCCCTTCTACAAACTTGTATAACCCTTCGGGACCAACAAATATGCTCGAAGGAGGAATCAAATTGTTGCGAACGCTTCTTGATAAGCGTTCTTACAAAACCAATGTTATCAATATGGTGTCCACAAGGTCCTACACATCCCTTTATGTGAAAATTGGCCAAGACCCAAAGCAAAGTTGCCAACAAGATGGTTACCACCAACATTAACGGAAATATCACGAGTCCAACTTTCCAACCATACAATATGCCGACTCTACAAACAATACTACTTGGCCTACGGTACCAACACGCGTTAAAATACCCAGCATTCCATTGTCGAAGTTCCACACACACTTACTTTTTACCGGGGTCACTTATCCTTTCCAAGGTTCCTATGAGTTCAAGGTTTCTCAAGCGAAATATTTAACACATATGCCAATCGAAAACGTTTATAGAAACTTTAAACATAAAGGTTTTCATATCAATCTAATTGTACACACAACATCTACTACTATCAATTCGGTAGTTGTGTAAAAATGGACATACTCGTCCCACATATGAAAATCATTTTTGAAACTATTTCATCGCAAATCAGTTTACTACCGAAACGTAAAAACGTACTCGACAATTTTTAAAATGAACCGCTAGGGTCCCATCACGGATTTACTTATGCCAAACACGCAAAGTAATTTCCGACATTGAAAATAGTGTTCAACATCCTGTTTATACGAACTTCAAAAGAAGGGTTTATACGACATCAATTTCCAAAGTTTTCTTTTTAACCATAAAACGACGTGAACTGTAATTCCTTAGCAACTTCGCATGTGTCAGTTTGTTCATAGAGAAACAATTCATATACACGCCTTGGTTAAAACACGACATGATTTGGGCCATCTCCCAGTTTTTAAATCGAATAACAGGATATTTTCATCATTTGGAAATATCGGTTTAAACATCGAAAGGAATCTCAAATCAAATTTTCGTATGCCGATTTGTAACACTTTCTTAGTACTCACTCTGAAATAGTATAGCACATACCAGATAGTCAATACTAAATTTTCATGTAGAGATTCATTAAATCAAATTTTCAAAATTTATCTTTCAGTCATATAATGACAAGGAAACAAAATCTTTTGACTAGGCTTGCATACCTCAATGTGTTTTTCTCAAAACTTTGGAAAACAATACGTGCACATAATTTGATTGACACATAAAACGATTCAAACCAACCTCAAACCTCAAACCGCACAAGCGATACGCATTAACGCCCCAAAATAGTGGCTACACAACTATTCATGTCAATAAATCAATAGAGTGCATTTGCGAGTAAGAACATCAAAAATGTCAGCAAACGAGAGTGCATAAAACAAAACATTAGAGATGTACTATCATGATGCTCCTATATGCATTACTCACGCCACGTATAAATCAGTTCGCACACTTAGCAAGTTGTAACAAATATGCTACCACGATTCTCGAAGGAGAAGCCATGTGGCATTAAAATTTCGAAAACACTCCTTTTGATGCAATACGACATAAAGCACATTTTCAACAAAATTCGCATGAGACGCAATACTCACTCAAACCCATATATTAACGCACACAATCATTCAAGCTTGCACATGACAAAGTGTTACCCATGCACCGCAAAACGTCGTAAAACGAAACCCCATCGTACTCCACAAAAACTTCCATCAAACTCGATGGAACTCAACAACATCCAACCAAGTAAATGGTGTCAAAGTTTTCGTTTTCAATAATCAAATAGCGTAAAACAATATGATCAAATCATCAAAATTCCAAAATTTCCTTTTTACGAGATAAAACAACACAACAACACCTCTTCGTCAAGACTCGCAAAATCCAAATTCCCATTAAAGATCAACACCGAATCCAGGGAGTGTAACTCTTCGTCCGAACCTTAACATATGTGGAGGAGATCCAATGTTAAAGTCGCAAGTCGCGGTTACTTATCCAAAACCATAAACGACATTAAAACATGGATATCACAGTATCCGAAAGTAGTAGTGGACAGCCACAAAGAACAAAGTAAGTCCCGACCAGGTTCACAACTGCCTGTCGTAAAATAACTTCATGCATGTTCCAAAAGCATGGTTTAAAATCTTGTATGTCAAACGTTTTCTAAAATTCCGCAATGCCATCCATACAACGATTTGAAACACAAGAAATAATTTATGCAATTTATTTTAAAAGCAAAATAAATTTCGTGCAACGTTGTTGCTTCACATCATGACTTCATGAAGGTGGTGGCTAGCGTGTGGGGTTTGGAGGTGCATGGCTCTTTCATGCACAAACTGTTGTGTCGCCTTAAACTCTTAAAACCGGCATTATGTCGGTTGAAATCCTCATTTGGCGATCTATCAAAAAAAGTGGAGTCCCTTAAGATCGAATTAGATGCAATCCAACATGCTGTTGATGGTGACCCTACCAACGCTGATTTGGTTGAGGATCTTGCGCATCTTATGATGGCTTTCCAACAGGCACGTATTGATGAGGAAACCGTCCTTCGACAACGGGCAAAGGTTCTATGGCTCAATGAGGGTGACGGGAACTCTAAGTTCTTTCATAAGGTGGTAAAGGAGCGACGAAGTGTAAATTTGATACGGACGGTGTTTTTGTGTATGATGATGATTTTGGGAAGCTCTTTGTATCTCACTTTCAAGCGATTCTTGGGGAACCAGACGTGAATGTTGATCCCATTATGCCTCCCCATTTTTTCGAACATAAGTTGGTACTCTCTAAAGCGCTCCATATGATCAGACCTATCACGGATGAGGAAATTCGAGATGCGGTGTTTAGTATTGGCAACGATAAAGCTCCTGGGTCGGATGGGTTTTCAGCGCCATTTTTCAATGCGGCATGGCAGGTGGTTGAGAGTGATCTGTTATTGGCGGTGCACATTTTTTTCTATTCTGGCCATATTGCAAAAGAAGTGAACCACACCCTCCTTTGCTTAATCCCGAAGGTACCGAACGCTTCCAAGGTAACAGATTTTCGTCCTATATCTTGTTGCTCGGTTATTTACAAGTGTATTAGCAAGTTAATTTTGGACCGTATGAAAGGCTATTTGGACCAGCTGGTTAGCTCCACGCAATCTGCGTTTATCTCGGTTAGGCGCATATCTGATAATATTCTTATGGTGCATGAACTCGTGTCGGGCTACCAATTGAATTCTAGATATCCGTGTTGTGCGTTTAAGATTGACATACAAAAAACGTATGATACGGTGAGTTGGGACTACATTATACACATGTTGCAAGGGTTTGGCTTTCATCCGGTGTGTTGTAAATGGATTAACTAGATGCTCCACATATCGTCGTTCTGAGTTGTTGTTAATGGCAGTTCGGAGGGTTTCTTCAAAGGAGCTCGGGGTATTCGGCAAGGTGATCCTATTTCCCCTTACCTTTTCACCCTTATTATGGAAGGATTTTCCATGATCTTAAAGCACTTCATCGAGGAAGCTGATTCATTTGGATACCATAGGGGGTGTCATGAGTTGGGAATTACCCACCTTTGCTTTGCCGACGACTTGTTCGTGTTTACACGAGGTGACCTCGCATCGGTGGACATCCTTAAAAAAGCTTTAGAGATATTTCGTGTTAGATCGGGGCTCGTTCCTAGTATTGCTAAAAGTGAGGTTTTCTTTGGTAACGTACCTGACGACACAAAAACAATTGATTCTGAACTGCTTACCATTCAGATCGGGGGTGTTTCCCATTCGGTATCTTGGTGTCCCTCTATCCCCAGTTCGGTTGAAAGTTAGCAACTTCGGGCCACTGGTTAGTAAAGTAAAACATTGAATTCACAACTGGAAGTCTAAATTTCGCATGGATTCCCACTCCCACCTATTCTTTGAATGTGTTTTCTCTAAGCAAATTTGGATGGATGTTTTTCATGCGGTGAATTGGATTGGTTCCCCATGTGCATGGGATGATATTGTTGCGGCCCTTTCAAACACGCCCCCTAAATCCTATCGTCATAGGTTGGCTCTTTCTGCGGCTGTTTACTTTGTGTGGCAGAGCGGAACATGAGGCTTTTTACCAGTGTCTATTGTCCGGCACTGCAAACTGTAAAGGAGATTTTGGCCATTGTTTCTCTCAAGATGGCTTGGAAGTTGAGGATGAAGCGTCGACATGTGATTGATGACGTCGGATAGGTTTTTTCGCTCGGTTGGAGACTTTGTGCTTGATTGGTGGTGGATTCGGAGTGCTCTTTTTATTATTGTCTTTTCTAGCTTGTATAGCTCCATTAGCATGTGTTTATTTTGGTTGATCTTTGCTTGGTATGGCGTTGTTGCCAATTTGTATTGTTTCGCCATCTGGCTTGGATGGTGGCGTTTTGCCTGATGTTTTCTATTTATTATTGCTATAAATTTGCCTGGAGTATTCCTCTAAAAAAACATGCTCACCGCCACTCCAAATGGCAAATGCTAAAGTCGTCAACCTCTTCTAACGACTACTCGCTTAGAACTCCTTCACTACCCCAACGATCATCACGCAAGAGTCGTTCAAGTACTCTCATGTAACTGGTAGGTTCACCATAACACTGGCCAAGTGCAATTATGAACGTACCGTACATGATCATCTTTGCTACTCTTGACGTGACTTCTCGTTTCTAGTGACCCCAACAACTTCTGAATATCCTATCTTATAGTGCCTAATGGTGCAATCTCGCTCTCATCTACCTAAAACAACGCTAGTTTGAGTGTAGGTATCCAACAATCAACACCTAATTCTCTCAAACTTATGCTCTGATACCAACTTGTAACACCTTCAAATTTGGAAAGAGCAACTAACTAAAATTTCGATAAAATAACCAAAAGAGGATGAACTCCTTTCTACAAACCATCCTTGAAAATACCTAAATATTTAAACATCTCAACTTCCACAATTAATAACTCAAGGCGGGTATTACTTAACACAAATACAAGTTGCTAATCCCAAGTAAGTGCGGAAGACTTCACTAAGCAAATCACTTCTCGTGCACTCTACTAGCACTCATCACTCCACAGTGTAGCTAAAGCTATTCCCAACCTGAACCTGTTGCACATGCCGACAAATAAAAAGGTTAGGCTAACGCCTAGTGAGTTCAAGAGTTTACGTTTAGAGCCGAAATAGCAGCCGGTCTTCTTTTCTCTTTTGAGTCAGGTTCTTAAGACAGGACAGGAAATCGGCTTTTCTGAATATCTCTTTTCCCGCCTATGTTGTAGTTCGAGATCGAAACTGGACCTGAGAGAGACTAGACTTCTAGTAACAGTAGGTGCGCCTTTAGTTGAGGAGAGCTGTTCACAAGTAGTGGTTATGAGCTCTTTCTTATTCCGGTTCAGAAGAGGTAATTCCTTCAGTTGCACTAGTGGATTGAATAACCTTTTTTTTAGTGCCAACAAAGTGCATGTGTTGTTGGTTAATGTTAATAAAAAGATGACTTTCGATAGGCTGGAGGACTGAGACTATAAGTAGGACAAAGGTCTTAAAAGAGAAATGAAAGGCATTTTTATTTGAGAGAGAGAGCTATGCTTAGGTCAGTTCCTTCAGTCCACTTTTTAGGTAAGCCAAAAGTTCACTTTAGGTAAGTAAGTAGCCCCGTATGAAATGAATAAAACATTCATATCTGGCACTTGAGGAGGTCAATCTTAAGTTGTTGGAAGCTACTGCTAAGGTACTCCCCCTCATCTATAAAGGATAGGCAATTGAGAGAAAATAGGACGATAGCGATAGACACAAGAACTGAAATAGATTCAAAGATGACTTCCATAGAGGAGAGGGGAAACATGCTTAGATAGGGTGATCCGTTGGAACCAATGAAGCAAATGATTGACCCATCATATCATCCGAAGAAACGGAAAATACCAAAAAGTTCGAATTCACAGCTAATAACATTGATTCAATTGGCATTGACATAAACCACCTTTTATAGGCTCCTGTAATAACATCGTTATAGCCCAACCGTGACACTCAATCCATACAGCTCGTTAACGAGGGACTTCCTCACTCCGCTCACCTCCCCTGGTTATGGAAGAAGCTAGCTTTTTATTGGATTTTCATTGAAAGCTAACTTCCCCGATACCAACAGTCAGGGTATGGAGCCGCATCGTTCGTTGGCGTGCTAATGAGGGCTCACTACTTCCCTCAAAAGCGAACAAGCACAACAGTAAGCTCCGGCTTACCCGACCTTTTGGTCTCTCGAAGTACTTGTTCAATAAATGCCGTCTTGTCTTCCTTGGCTATACCAGCCGGACTTTATGCCTTTAAAGTTTTATAAGAAAGGTTCATTGATCACATACGCAAATACAAAACACGAGTCGAGCCGGGAAGAAGTTCTTACCCGTGGATTGAACTTCTTCCAGGCGATAAGCAAGCACTCCCCCCAGGATTGGGGGGTTGGGGGGGGGGGGGGGGGGGTTGAAGAATTTGGCGAGATAGAACTACAAGCACTCCCCCCAGGATTGGGGGGTTGAAGAATTTGGCGAGATAGAATCTGTCCGGCCGGAAAGAGTGCTTCTCGGGGAGGAGCACGATATGTAGCTACTGAATTGCCCGAATCAGTAATAAGAAGCCTGTTACTTATAAGACTTCTTGCTTTGATAGAACTGTCTTGATGCTCATACCAAAGCTATGGTGTAAAACAACAGATGCAACTAAAACAACCCGACATTTCCCCTCCTTTTGGAGGGAAATGAGTAAGGGTTGACCTTTAAAGGAAACAATAACACTGAACAACAACCATACATTGATGACGTCAGTCTCAAATGGGGTCCTATATTAACGTTGACAAAAGACAAAATGTCTTAAGTCAACTTGTTGATATAATGTCTTTTGTTTCGTTTAAAGGTCAACCCTTATCTCATTGATCTCCCTTCGGTAGACCAAAAGATTTAACTTAAATCATGATTTCCAAAAAGGGGTTTGTATGAAATACTCCGACAACCCACTTTCCAAACGCACATAAATACGGTGACGTATGCTTCCAATAAAAACCATTTCTCAACAATGGACTCAAATCCAAAACTCACTCAAGAGGTAAATAAATAAATAAATACCCAAATAATCATCAATGCGAAAAATACTCCAATAGTGAAAAACATCCAATCAAGGATGAGATATAAAATACCGTCCATCAATCATGGAAAACAATCCATACGCATATAACACGACGTCGACAACATGGATAAACAATTACCCAAAAACAACACCCTTCGATGACGGGGGAGACCCGATTTCATCGAATGTGGCGAACACATAAATTAAACCACAATTAATAAGCACAAGTAAGCTTCATGGATGGGAACACACATGACATCAACCATATCCTGGTCTCTAGTCAGTTTTAGACATCAACCCAAACCGGGTCTTTAGTCTAGTGAGGCATCAACCCAAACCGGTCTCTAGCCTAGTGCGACATCAACCCAAACCGGGTCTTTAGTCCACGGAGACATCAATCCAAACCGGATCTTTAGTCAAGTGAGGCATCAACCCAAATCGGGTCTTTAGCCTAGTGCGACATCAACCCAAACCGGGTCTTTAGTCCATGGAGACATCATCCAAACCGGATCTTTAGTCTAATCCACCAAGTTCAGTCCTACTGGATCTTTACCTTGGGATCCCGCCATCTAAAACAAGCTTACTAACTTAAAATTTATACATGACCTCAAAATGAATAACCAATGCATTCAAATCATGTAAATCTCAAATATAATGCAATTCATGCAAACCAACCCCCAAGCCCACGTCGAGCTTATCAAAACCGGGCAATGCCCTCAAGACTCAACCGAGTCCACAACCGAGCCATTGGCTGAAAAGATCTAATAATCGTTCATTAACATCAACTCATGCAAATGAAGTGCATCTAACCCACATCATGCAAACACATGCTCCGAGGCATGATAATCTCACAACCCCTTCATTGCCACTTTCCCAACGAAGTCAAATCATATATGCATATATATGTGTGTGTAAACGTATACGCAAATCGTTTATGACTCAACAATGCATATAGCCCACCATAGTTCATTAGTCCCAAAGGTACTAAGAATACAAAATCATCAAACGGTCTTCACATTTAAGACCAAACACTCAAAGAGGCACATATTCAAAAAAACACAATTTAAGTGGATAACACATCCACGGCTCCACCTCGAGCTACTAAAACCGGCAAACACTCAAAAGACTCATTTGAGTATAAATCAAGCCTTTAAAGGCCAAAATAAACGTTTGGTTAAATACGTGTTGCTCACACGGTTACGTAAACCCAAAATACATCGTTACCTAAAATCTTTACCCTTTTAATTTCTCAATTGGCCATCGGCCCAAAATAAAAGGTTTACAACTCTCAAAATATTCATACGGTCAAGATTGACCAAAATCCCCAACTCACACGTTCACATTTCCAAAATGTAACATATCATAATCATCGCATAGTGTGACAAGGACAAGTGTGACAAGGACCCGTCGAATGCTTGGCTTCGAGAAGACTTGGCTCATATTCTTCTTGCTTTTTAACAGGCCAAATTGGTGGAGTTGGCGGCGGCAAAGCAACGTGCCAAAGTGAAGTGGCTTAATGAAGGAGATGGAAATACGAAGTACTTCCACCTTGCGGTTAAGGAGAAATGACATGCAAGGTTTGTTCATTCTGTTTCGGATGTGCATGGTATGTCTGTGCATGTGGAGGAAGTGGCACAAGTATTTATTGATCATTTTCAAGGTATTCTCGGTACGAAGGATGTTTCGGTAAATTCGTTTATGGATCCTGATCTTTTTTCTCATCGCCTATCTTTGCATGATTCGTTGGTCATGATTCTTCCGTTTTCTGGTGATGAGATTCGAAAGGTTATGTTCTCTATTGGTAATGATAAGGCCCGAGTTCGGATGGGTTTACATCCAAATTTTTTAAGTTCGCATGGCCAATAGTGGGTAAGGATGTAGAAATTGCTGTTATGAATTTCTTTTATTCTTATCGGTTGGACAAGGAGTTGAACCACACTCTTATTTGCTTATTTCCGAAGGTCCTAAATGCTTCTTCTGTTTCGGATTATAGACCGATTGCTTGCTGCAATATGTTATATAAATGCATAAGTAAGCTTATCTCGAACCGGATAAAAGACTATTTGCATGATTTAATTAGTCCCAATCAATCTGCTTTTATTCCGGGTCGTCGTATTTCTGATAACATTGTTATGGCGCAAGAGTTGGTAGTGGGGTACCAACGTGGCACTGGTCCTCCTCGGTGTGCATTAAAAATCTATATCCGTAAGGCGTACGATACGGTGGATTGGTCTTTCCTGCTTGTTATGCTTCGTGGATTGGGTTTTCATCCGGCAATGGTTCGATGGATTGAGGAACTAGTGACATCTGTTTCGTATTCTATTTCTCTTAATGGGGATACGGTGGGTTTCTTTAAAGGTGAAAGGGGCATTCGGCAAGGGGATCCTCTCTCCCCTTATCTGTTTACGATGGTGATGGAAGGCTTTTCGATGTTTCTCAAGCGATGTATTGAGGAGGTTAGTGATTTTGGTTACCATAAAGGTTGTGATGCGTTAGAATTGACTCATTTATGCTTTGCGGATGACCTATTTGTGTTCACTATAGGTGATGTCCATTCGGTGGAAGTCCTCAAAAAGGCTTTGGATTTATTCAAGCCTCGTTCGGTGCTTGCTCCTAATCTTGAAAAATCTGATATCTTCTTCGGTAATGTCCCCCAATATGTGAAAAATGCAATGGGGTAATGTCCCCCAAGATTCGGCTTAAAGTGGCAGACTACAATGGGGTAGTGTCTAAAGTCAAGGCAAAAATACACAATTAGAAGTCCAAGTTCCTTTCGTTTTGGGGAAGACGACAACTTATCATTTCGGTGTTACAATCTATGCAACTATATTGGATGTCGGTCTTCCAATTTCCCTCGGGTGTGATCCATCAGCTAGTGGCTCTTTTTCGTGACTTCTTATGGAACCATGGAAATTCTTCTCGGGGTCGGTGTAGAGTTGCTTGGGAGGATGTTTGTTCTCCTTTGTCGTGTGGTGGTTTGGGTTTGCGCAAACACGCTCTTTGGAATCACACACTCTTAGCAAAACATATATGGGACCTTCTTCGCAAAAGGGAGTCATTTTGGACTACATGGGTGTATCTCCACTACATTCAGTCTAATCCTTTTTGGCGGGTTCCGTGTAAATCGAATTGGCCATGGGTGTTTCGTAAAATTATGGAGCTTCGTCCTCATATTAGAAGGTTCTTTCGAATTAAGCTTGGTTATGGTTCTCGTACTAATGCTTGGGAAGATAATTGGTTACCGGTTGGGCATCTTTCTCGATTCTTTACATATCGTTCTATTCATGCTCAAGAATTTCATGTTGATTCCACGGTTCGTGATGTTCTTACACGCTTTCAAGGAGTCTGGCCGAATGAATGGGTGCAATGTGTTGACAACCTCTCGGCTTTTGAGGTCCCGCAGTTGGTGGATGGGTTGCGGATGAATTATGTTGGGTGGGTCTTCCCCACACTCTTATTCCATTTTCGGTAAGGGATGGTTGGCAAACTATGTTAGGCTCGTTACCAAATTTGGATTGGCACAAAGGAGTTTGGTTTCGTGCGTGTATCCCCAGGCATGCGTTTTGCATGTGGTTGGCATGTTGTAGACGCTTACCTACGCAGGATAGAATTGCTCGTTGGAAGCATGATCCTCCTGATCCTATATGTGCACTTTGTTCGGTTTGTATGGATTCGCATTCCCGTTTGTTTTTCGAATGTCCGTTTGCTAGGGATGTTTGGCGAAGGGTTAAAGAGGTCTTTGGGATGGTGCTTCCGGATGCGTGGGAGATTATCCTTCCTATTCTTTGGCTTAAGCGGAAGACTATTCAACGGCTTGCTATTTCGGCATCGGTGTATTTTATTTGGCAAGAGCGTAATAGAAGATTGTTTGCTTCGCAACGCAGATCGGCCATATGTATTGCAAAGGAGATTAGAGATATTGTGCTTGTGAGGATGGCTTGGAAGTTCAAGATGAAGGTTTCCATTGCTATTCATGATGGTTCATGATCAGTGTTGGAGTGTCGGTTGGGAGGGTTGGCGTTGGTCTTTCTTTGGGTGTATTTTATTTTGCATGTTCTTTTTGTCGCTTTCCCTTAGTTTATTTTGGTGTGTTGTTTTGTGGTTTGTGTTTAGAGCCATTTGTGGCTTTGGTTGGTTTGTTGGGCTTTGCCCGTGAACGTTTTGTACTTTGATTTCGTTTTTATATTAGTGCCTGGAATTTGCCTAAAAAAATTACCGCATAGTCACAACAAACACTAAAACTGTATTTTGACCAAATAACCATCACTTATACAATAAGTTAACAAAATCACTTTCACTCGTGATTTATTTATCAATCACTCAAAATCCCGAAATGTTGGTGTTTTACAAGATTTGTAAAGTTCAACACTTTGATTGATCAAAACCCACTAATTAACTCAACAAGTGATAATTTTATATAAAGCACACAAATACTTTAAAATAAACATTTTGGCATGTACAACATTTTCACAAATCAACTTGAACTCACCTTGCTAGATTTAGGCTAAATCTAGATTTTCCCCAAACATAAGCTCCTTTGAAGAAATACGAATCTTCGAGTCCAAATCTTCCAAAACCTAGATCCATAAGTTTCCAACCATAAATATCTAGATCTAACCATGTAGAATCATTCCCCAAACATAATACATCAAAACCCAACTTTTACCAAAACCCTAGTTCTTATAGCTGAAGAAAAATAAGGTTTCCTTAACCAATCACCACCAAAATCACACCAATAAAGCTCACAATGGAAGAGAAGATGAAAACCACAAAACCCTAGCTTTTGGGTAGATAGATATTACCTTTATCACTTGAATCTCCAAGCAAAAACTCCTAATTACACACAAAAGCTTCAAGCTTCCATATCTTCAACAATGGTGGAAAGGGGTTTAGTTTGAGTGGAGAAGATGAAGAAGATAGGAAGAGTTTGTGTTTTCTAGGGGAAAATAGGCTGAGAGAGGGAGAGAGAGATTGAGTTAGGGTTTGGAAAGTGAAGTGAGGAAAGAGAGAGAGAGAGAAAGGGCTTAAAATACCCAAGATATTTCATCAGACAGGTCGCGGACGTCTGCATGGTCCTTTGCGGACGTTCGGCCTCGGCCGAACTAATTCCACCCAAAAATCTCTGTTGCTTCCGCGAATGACATGCGGAAGTCCGCCCTTCGCGGACGTCCGACATTCACCCTCGCGGATGTCCATAGGTCCCAAAAATGTTTTTCCCAATTTTTGGGGTGTTACAAAACGCAGCAAAGTCATTTGGCTCTGCGTATTGGATAGGAGTGGGGGATTGCAGAGGTTGTTCTGTGATTGCTTCTGCTGCTTCCTCTGCGATGCTCTGCAGAGGGGATCTTGGCTTGTGGGATTTTCTATGCTTCTTTTGTTTGGGGGGCCCTTCCTCAAAGGTTTTGGATTTCCTCTTTTTCTTTTTTTCTTTTTGAGTATAGGGGGCAGAGGAGGCTACCACGGTTGCCTCCTTGGGTGGTTGCTGAGTTTGTTCAGCGCTGGCAGAGGTCCCTTTTGTTGTTGCCTTTGCTTTTAGGGCCTTCTTTGGTTTTGGGGGTTGCTCTGTGGTTTTTGGTGGGGCTATAGAAGTCTCAGCTCTAGACCTAGCTCGTGTAAGCCTTACCCTTTCCATCTCCTGTCTGTGCTTCCCCAGAGCCACAGCCCAATCATCCTCACTTAATATCTCAACTACTTTTGCTCCTATGGGGGCTCTTAGATGTGTGGGGGGGGGGGGGGGGGTCACAGGGCTCGGTTGGGGAGTCTTGAGTGCACGTGTGTACGCTCTCTTAAGGTCTAAATCGGAAGCATATGTCAACATCTTTTTTGACAGTGGTCTGCAGAACCTGTACCCATCAGCATGTTTGGTGGGGACATTGTTTACCATGGGATAGGTCTTCACGACATCTCCTTCCATTGGCCATTGTTCGGCAGTAAGCAGAGGTTCCAGCAGAACACCTATTGTTTTTTGAAACTGCAGAGCTGGAAGCTGACCCTTATTACCTTTTGCCCTCTGGGTAGACTATCTGTGTTCTATTGTAGCTACCAGTTCCTGCATCATCAGAGCAGCATAATCCAGGGGTAAATCATAGTATATTCCATACATGATTGAGAGGATTTGGTGGGAGCTCTGGTCTGGGCTCCCCACTTTGCCAGTAAGGCATCTGTTAAGTATGGAGAAGAGGGTATTCCACAGAGGAGGTAACCTATTCCTTCTGAATTCATTTCGGTTGGCAAGGGGGGTGTTATATCCCAATATCTCTGCAAAGGCACAGAGGTCGGCGTCAGAGGGTTCTTCCACATACCTATTGATTCCTAGCATACCTCTGGTGGGGAGTTCAAATTCTATGGAGAGCATGGTTCTGTTGAAGCCGATGTTGAGGTTCTGTGAGTTATCAGGTTCGGACAGATAGCCATTTATTTGTTTGGTTTCTGAATCATAATAACAGCTCTGCCATAACTGGTTCAGGTACCTAGTAGGTATCTTTGTAACGTTCTTGGTTAAAAGGGTGTGAAGGGGGTGGTTTTCCAGTATATTCATTAAATAGCTTGTTCTTCCCCAAAAGCAGGTCTAGAAATTACCAGGTAGTGGTTATTTGGCTTTAGAGGGAGGGAGTTTTCGAACATATTATTCTCCAAGGAGTTTTGCAGGTGTGACGTCGGAGCAAACTCAACAGATTCACCACTGTTGTCCCTTTCAGGGTCATTTCCAGCCGCCGATGGATTTTGGGAGTGCTCAGAATGATCAGGGGAGTTCACCGGAGTGTTTATGGTTGCCATTGATGATGTGATCAACGCTTTAGTACCATCGTGTGATAGACATGTCCAATACAATCGTGCCATGTCAGAGATGGCGGTGCACGATGAGACGTCGTGCGGCGCCCATTAATGCTCAGCGCGTGGGATATTCTCCGCCCAAATGACTGTCACTTTGGTAAATAACCCGCCCCTCAGAACCCTTTAAGACACGTGTCAGAATCGACAAAACCTGTGTGGTGGAATGAGCTCTGTGATTTGAAACCTTCTTCCAATATCTCTGTACTTGAAGTGATTGATAGAGTATTCGTAAGAGATTTTCAGTTACAAAGGTTCTGACTTACAGAGGCTCTGTTGAGCTCAGCAGAGGCTCTATGACTAAAAATTTCTAATTACAGAAAGCTCATAAAACTTTTTTATCATTCAAAGTTTTGATTGTTTTAAACTGACTTTCTAGGACATATTTTGAGAGTGGTGTCCTAGAAAAATGTTTTGGAAAGAGGATTTGTGCGAGGAACTTACTCTTAGATTCTCCTTCGTTCGACATGATGTGCGACTTCTGTTGGTTTGTTCGACCAAATATCCTTCTTTGGTCCCCCTTGAATGACTAACCTCTGTAGGTCATTACAATGTCTCTTTCTTCTCCCCCTTGACCTATGCTTGGATCAGATATTGATAAGTAGAGCACAAATCATAAGTCAAACTCATCAGGGGTTCTGTGAGAACAGATAGAAGCTCTGAGCTATTCCACAGAAGCTCTGTCGGGTATTGAACTTTTAAGGATAATGAATTTACATACTAGAAGATTGAAATATATACATATGTATAGGAGGATTTAGTCTCACTTACATAGGGATCAGCTCATGTTTAGCATACCTAACTTACCTACCAAGAATAGGAACCTTTTCTCATCAAGTGCCTTGGTGAATAAGTCCGCAAGCTGATATTCTATGGACACAAAGTACATCTCTATTGTGCCCATTCAACATAATGCTTTAAGAAGTGGTACCGGATATCGATGTACTTTGTCTTAGAGTGCTGCACATGGTTGGAGAGATCGCAATGGCACTTTTAGAGTCATAGAGGATTGGTATCTTTTAGATGTCTAGACCATAGTCTTTTAGCTGAGTTCTCATCCACAGAACTTGTGAACAACAGTTTGCAGCAGCAACATATTCTGCCTCAGCTGTGGATGTTGACATACAATTCTGCTTCTTAGAGGTCCAACTTACTAATTTGCCACCTAGGAATTGACAACTCCCAGAGGCACTCTTCCTGTCTAGTTTGCATCCTCCGTAATCTGAATCTGTATAAGCCGTAAGATCAAAGCCAGAGTTCTTTGGATACCAGAGACCAAGATTCTTGGTTCCTTTGAGGTATCTAAAGATTCTCATGACAACAAATAGGTGGGATTCTTTAGGGTTAGCTTGATACCTTGCACAGAGACATGTGGCATACATTATATTTGGCCTACTAGCAGTTAAGTATAAAAGAGACCCGATCATGCCTCTGTAGAGCTTGCACTCGACAGATTTTCCTTCTAGATTTGAGTGTAACTTAGATCCAGTGGCCATGGGGGTCTTCATAGCAGAGGCATCAGAGAGTTTGAATTTAGAAAGTATGTTAGAGACATATTTTGATTGATTTATAAAGATTCCCTCTGATGACTGTTTGACTTGGAGTCCTAGGAAGAAGTTTAATTCTCCCATCATACTCATCTCAAACTCGCTTTGCATGAGTTTTTCAAAATCAGTGCAATATTCTGCATTGGTAGAGCCAAATATTATGTCGTCCACATATATTTGGACAAGCAGAATCTCTTCACCTTTTTTCTTATAGAACAAAGTTGTATCGGTAGTACCTCTTTCGAATTCATTATCAAGGAGAAAGGTTGAAAGTCGCTCATACCATGCTCTTGGGGCCTGTTTGAGTCCATACAGAGCCTTGTCTAGATAGTAGACATGGTTTGGGTATTTAGCACTTTCGAACCCTGGTGGTTGTTGGACATATACTTCTTTTTGAATCTGTCCGTTTAGAAATGCAGATTTGACATCCATCTGAAATACCTTAAAACTTTTGTGGGCTGCGAAGACTAAGAAGATTCTTATAGCTTCGAGCCGTGTGACATGGGCAAAGGTCTCATCATAGTCAATCCCTTTTGCCTGACAGTATCCGTTAGCCACAAGTCTAGCCTTGTTTCTGATGACCACTCCATCCTCATCCTTCTTATTTCTGAAGACCCATTTTGTCCATATAGTTGTTTTCCCTCTTGGCAGAGGAACTACGGTCCACACTTTATTTCTCTCAAATTGGTGAAGCTCCTCTTGCATTGCTTCCACCCAATTTGGATCTTCTAGGGCTTCAGAATCTCTTTTAGGTTCGATCACACTGATAAAGTTTGTGAAGAAACAAAAATTGGCCATTGTTGATCTTGTCTTAACGTTGTCAGAAGGTCTGTCAATTATTTGGCTCTGAGGATGACTCTTTATCCACTTGGTCATTCTTGGGAGATCGTCATTTGTTGCATCTAGTTGAACTTCTGTTGTTGCACATGATGGTTCTGGTGCAACTTCTGTAGTTGATGGTACTTCTGTGCTTGTACATGGAGTTTCATCTTGAGGAGGTATTTCAATAAGGGTTGGTACTGAATCCTCTGAGGATGTTGAGACAGAATCCTCATTCTCCTCTGGTATTAGTTCTTCTATTGTTACAAGAGTTGTTGTTTCCAGTGCCTCGGTTGTGGAGTTCTTGTTCACATTATCCTCTGCTTGCTCCCCCTCGACACTTGTATCTGTACAATTAATTGAAGAGGGGGACTGTAACATTCGGCAAAAATCGAAACTTCCAGGTTAGCATCTGTTAAACCCGCACTAATATTAATAGAGGGAATATACCCTAATAGGACTCATCCAGAAAATATTAAAGCGAAAAAAATCGCTAAAATTCCCGGTAGTTGCTTAAAAGACCCGGTTTTGACCCAAAACTAACCGGAACACCTTGTGAAATGCCAAAATACCTTAAATAACATACAACCTATATAAAATATAGGGTTTTACCTTATACATAAATCTTTCTTTTTATAAGATTTAATAATAAAACAAGAAGGTATTTTAGAAGCTTATTTTGCAATCAAATTTCTAGTTAAAAATGATTTTTTTTCAAGACATAGCTATGGGCTTATTTTAAATAAAAAAAAAAATTAAAAGGTTGGGGGCCCATATAGGGGCCGGCCACCCCTCCCCTAAACCCCCTCATTTGTTTTAGTTTTAGTTCATTTCAAACTATTGAAAGAAAAAAAAACCATCCATCTTCTTCTCTCTCTCTCTCTCTCTTGAAGATACTTGTTCTCTCCATCTTCTTCATCATTTTAACCTTCAACTCCAGAAACTTTCAGCCCTTGCAATCATCCAAATACGAAATTTCAAAGGGGTTGAAGTACTTGCATTATCCTCCTAAGGTAAGAACTCCAAACTTGTGTTATTTCATACTTTTTGGCACCTTTTATGCCATTTTTCCTACCTTGTTCTACTCTTTTATTTCATCCAAATGGATGAACTCTTTTTCTTGTTCTAGAAGGGAGATAAAACACCAAGGACATGATAAATGTCCATAATGTGGTAAAAATCTATGAACTTCCATCATGAACTTGAGAAAAATGAGCAAAATCATCAAAATGTGGGTTTTGTTCTTTTATAAGAATCTGGAATTTTTGGACTTTGCATTCATATTTTCCTTATAAGTTTAAAGTATTCTCTTTCAAAAAAACATGTTATATGATGTTGGGATTGAATCCTTAACAAAGGAACCCACATCTATGGATGTTAGAGTGCTTAAAAATGTGATTTTCTAAAGAATGTTTGAGTTTCAGAATCTGGCAGATTGGTTGCATGTACTTAGGACGACCATATCTTGGTCAAATCATGTCCAAAATTCCTCATTTTTCTTCTGGAGTAAGGTTTAATGAGTTAGGGTTCAAACACAACTGGTCTCATAAGAAAATATTGAGATTTGAGCCTTCTACTCCTTAGAACAAATCTGGTGTGCAGCAGATGACCAACCAGATTGTTGTGTTACTTTGTTTTGCTTATAACTTTCTGTAGAAACCATCAAAATTACTCATTTTCTTTCTGGGAATTTCTCAGATGAGTTAGGTTTCACATGCACTTGGTTTCATTCAAAAATATGGAGTTTTGGTCACTTAAACATTTTATACAAGTCAAGTGTGCCAAGCTGTCCAAAATTGGCAGATTGGTACATGCAGCTTCATTCGTCCATAACTCACTCAAAAGTTATCAAAAATTTGTGAATCTTTTTCCATAAGATACCTTTATGTGTTAGGTTTCCAAAGCATGCAAAAACTCTGAAAAATATTAAGTTTTGACCTTCCAAAGGTCTGTTTTTCACAGAAGGGTGCAATCTGTTTTAGGCCCTGTATGACACAAGTTAATAAAAATTATTTGGACCCCTTAAACACCTTCAAAATTTATGAAATTTGGTCAAAATAGCCTTAACTCAGTATAGTACTACATATAAAAAAAATGAGTAAATTTGTCATTCCAGAAAGAGTATTTCAATAGCCATTTTTGAAGTACAAAGTTTCTGCCAGATTAAGCATTTTGAAAGAGTATGAGATTTTATTATTATAACCCTATGTATATATATATACATGATTAAAACATTGGGACAATGTTAAACTCTTCATTTCAAATTAAATACTAAAAACAAAGGCATTTCACAAGAGGTGGACTAAATTAGTCAAGTATAACCTTGATTGGATATGAAGGACTTATAGAGCTTGTTTGACTTTATAGGAGACCCGTAAAGCCTTAAGCAATCAAGCTTGCACTACTTCGCGTCTACACTTTAAGGTGAGTAATCACAGCCCCGTTTTACTTGTTTAAATGTTTGGGGTGAAAAGCATGTTATGATTTTTAAAATGCTAAATGATTCATGATATTAAATTGTGGATATTTATGCTTTGAGAAATGAGTACTAATGAATGGACAAATGTACATAAGTGATAAAGATATGTTGAGTGATAATGAAAATGGTAAGTCCCCAATAGATACACTACTTATTAACTCGTAACGAGCCGGTGATACTTGTGGATAGCGCTATTTGGTTTGACAAACCCACCTTAACTGACGAGTAGGGGTGCACTTTATCTGTTAATAATGTTCTACTCATGTGGCCATCATACCACCTCTGAGGTAGTCCGGGGCGTAGATTGTCGGAGGCTTAGTAGTGGCTCAACACTTATATATCTTACAAAAATCACTCATCGTAAATTGTACTCATAAATCTTTTAAATTTGGAGCTTGTCATGAACGAACGTTTCATGAGAGTAACCATTGGATGAAAAATTGTTGTGTGTATGGAAAAACCTGTGAACTCACCAACTCTTTGTAGTTGACCTTTGTTTTAAACATGCTTTTCAGGGGCTAAGAAGGTAAATGACAAGGTTTAATTTAGCTTGCATGACGACATCAACCGAGACTCGTCTTTTGTCATATCTTGTTAAAAACACTATTTTGGGTTACATGTAAACATTGGATTGTAAACCCTTAACTTTAAATTTTTGGAACTTTGTAATGTATTACCTTGTGTAATTGTATGGTTGGTGTTGTTTATTTCCTAATGCTATGAAACTCTATATGTTACATCTCGTGTTTCCGCTTTAGCGGGGTGTGACAGATTTGGTATCAGAGCCTAAGGTTATAGAGAATGCTGGTTTTCTTATGGGAACCACAAACTATAACCCAACCATAACGCAAACTATTTTCAAAACGGTTTTCGAAATGATTGTCTAAAATCTGAAGTATATTGCTAATATAACCAAGTCGAATGTCACATTATTATACCTCAATTAAACAAAGCCTGATCACCTATGTTTAATTCGGGTAAATATAATGAGAGACTCGGGTTGGTCATAATGGAAGTATGCTTAAAATAAATTTTCTACTTAAAATTTTGAAAGCATGATTTTGTGTGTGTCGGCATAAACCTTGCATATTTTAGGCACTTACAATAATACACATAATAACAAAGTCTACTATTATCGCAGCCCACTATGTCATCCGAACACGACCCATCCGAACACGACCCATCGGAACACACTCACTCCGAGCACTCGTACTCGGCCGACGCATCCGGCTACATCACTAGCCGACCTAGGGGCCATAGATCTGCTGAAGTAGAAAGAGACCCTTATGATGACGACCGGGAAGTAAACAGTGTACCTCCCACTCAATCCCCTCCGTCTACTCGTCGTGGACCGAGAGTGATAACAACGGCGAGGAAAAGCGTCCCATTGCCAAGATGTATGAATTTCACCAACCAGCCGAGATTTGAAGGAGAGTCCTCCCGATCGGGAGCGAGGCACGGAACCCCACAAATGGTGACCGGGGTACCCGTGGCTCCTCCTCCCGGCATGACCACGCGGGAGAGCCAGTGGGTCCTATTTATATCGCAGGAGGTGCAACATCATAAGGAGAGATTGGACATACAGCATGAACACCTGAATGCAATAATGGGGGTCTTAAATGCACATAATGAGGTCTCCGATAGAACCATGGAGGTAGTTGATGCCACTAGGAGGGAGATGAGGACCCTGTATATGTACTTAATGTGGGTGATAGGAGCACTAGTGTTGATGATAGGGATGCTGATTTGGATGATGATGCACTAGAAGACCAATTATGGTGGAACTTTTGGGGTTTATTTAAACTTAAACTCATGTTTTTGGGGCATTTAGCCGTTTAAATTTCAAACATTGCATGTTTTGTTAACTGTTTCTTTTGGGGAATTGAATATGTACGGCTTATGAATGAAATGTTTGGTTAATGTGTATATATCTCAAGTACTTCTAATGCATGATTATGAAATTGTGGTATGTTGTTATGACAATACGTGTAGATAATAATGATAGTATGCCTGAAGTAGTACCATAACTTAGAATCACACAACAAGTAGGAAGTTTAATCAAATAACAGTATTAGTGACCATGCGACTAAATCCTTAACTAAAACCATAACTGTAGGACTATGCCTCCAAGAAGAGAGGATCCGGAAGTCGCACGGCTAGTGGCTGAGCAAATTATGGCCGCACTTCCGAACATTGCCAGCCAAGTAGCAGCTGGACTGAATGCTAATCCAAACAATGCGGGAACGGCCGGAAATCGGGAATGCACATACAAGACTTTCAGGGGCTGCAACCCTAAGGAATTCCACGGAACTGAGGGAGCCGTTGGATTATTAGCTTGGTTAGAGGGTATGGAGTCTGTTCTCAATATCAGTAAATGTACTGAAGGAAACAAGGTGGAATTTGCCGCTTGCCTTCTGCAAGAACGGGCCTTAACGTGGTGGAATACCCAAGTACAAACCCGAGGCCGGGATGTGGCCAACAGACTAACATGGGAAGAGTTTAAGAAGATGCTCAAGGATGAGTATTGCCCGAGGAGTGAGATCCAGAAACTGGAAGCAGAGCTGTGGAACCATGAAATGAAGGGAAACGACATAGACTCTTACACTGCCCGTTTCCATGAGCTGGCAAAGCTGGTGCCACACTTGGTGACGCCCGAGGAAAACCGAGTGGATAGATACGTGTGGGGTTTATCTGAAGAAATCAGAGGAAATGTGACTTCGGCCGACCCGAAGACTCTTCAAGAAGCAGTGAATCTAGCAACGAGACTCACTAACAACGCAAATCGTTCGAGAACAACTGGGAATGACAAAGCCGGAGGGAAAAGAAAGATAGAAGAGCCTGCAAGAAGACAATTTGGGGGAAGATCAGACAAGGGTCAGAGAGTGACCGGAAATTTCGGAATTCAAGCACAGGCAGAGGAGAAAGAAAGGGGGCCATGCCCAAGATGCGTCAAGTGCAATAATCGACACCTCGGAAGATGCATCATTTGCTCCAAGTGTAACAAAGGAGGTCATGTCGCCAAAGATTGCAAGAGCGGGGGAAAGCGAACCTGTCACGAGTGTGGGAGCCCTGATCACTTTCGGAACGCATGTCCGAGACTGAACCGAAGGCCTAATGCAAATCAAGCGCAACCATTTAATCAAGGGAATCAAGGAGGTCAGGCACGAGGTCGAGTGTTTGAAATTGGAGCAGATGAAGCAAGACGAAATCCGGATGTAGTCACAGGTACGTTTCTCTTGAATAATCATTATGCAACAGTACTTTTTGATTCGGGAGCAGATAGGAGCTTTGTATCACTAGAGTTTAGGCCGAAAATTAACTTGGAACCTCAAAAGTTGAAAGAAGCCTACGTTATAGAATTTGCTAATGGACAGGAAGTTAGGGCCAGAGATGTAATTAAGAACTGTACCCTAAAACTGGCGGAAAAAGATTTTAGCATAGATTTAATCCCAATCAAATTAGGAAGCTTCGATATAGTCGTAGGTATGGATTGGTTAGCGAAGAATCGCGCTGAGATCGTTTGCTCCGAAAAGATTGTCCGGATACCTCAAACCGAAGGAAGAATACTGGAAATACAGGGAGAAAGCTCGGGGAGGAAATTTAAATTAGTGTCGAGTATGAAGATGCGAAAATATTTGCGGAAAGATTGTGTTGCGTTTCTGACACACGTAGTGGATAAGGAGATCAAAGAGAAGAATATTCAAGATTTCCCAGTAGTACGAGATTTTCCTGAGGTATTCCCAGACGAATTACCTGGATTACCACCACCAAGACAAGTTGAATTTCATATCGACTTAATTCCAGGAGCGGCACCCGTGGCGAAATCACCTTACCGGTTAGCACCTTCAGAAATGCAGGAGTTGTCAGGCCAACTTCAGGAGCTACTCAACAAAGGATTCATCAGACCCAGCTCTTCACCCTGGGGAGCTCCAGTTTTATTCGTTAAAAAGAAAGATGGTTCGTTTCGTATGTGCATCGACTACAGGGAACTTAATAAGCTGACCATCAAGAACCGATATCCCCTTCCTCGAATCGATGACCTGTTCGACCAACTTCAAGGCGCTACGTACTTTTCAAAGATTGACCTACGGTCTGGATACCATCAAATGAGGGTTCGTGAGGAGGACATTCCTAAGACAGCGTTTAGGACTCGATATGGACATTATGAGTTCCTAGTCATGCCTTTTGGACTGACAAACGCTCCAGCAGTCTTTATGGACCTAATGAACAGAGTATGTCGACCGTACTTGGACAAATTCGTAATTGTGTTCATAGATGATATATTAATTTATTCGCAAAGCAAGAAGGAACACGAGCAACATTTAAAGCAAATACTAGAACTGCTCAAAGACCAGAAGCTGTATGCTAAACTTTCCAAATGCGAATTTTGGATTCGTGAAGTGCAATTTCTTGGGCATGTAGTTAATAAAGATGGAATTCATGTCGATCCGGCCAAGATAGGAGCCATCAAGAAGTGGGAAGCCCCAATGACTCCGACTGAAATTCGTTCGTTTCTCGGTTTAGCTGGTTACTATCGGCGTTTCATTACAAATTTCTCCAAAATTGCGCAACCATTAACGGCATTAACCCAGAAGGATAAGAAGTTCGATTGGGGAGAAAAACAAGAGGAAGCCTTTCAGACGCTTAAGCACAAGTTATGCAATGCACCGATCTTAGCTTTACCAGAGGGAGTTGACAACTTTGTGGTTTACTGCGATGCCTCACACCAAGGATTGGGGTGTGTGCTAATGCAAAAAGACAAGGTTATTGCCTACGCATCAAGGCAACTTAAAGTCCACGAAAAGAATTATACCACCCATGATTTGGAACTAGGAGCTGTAGTGTTCGCACTCAAGATTTGGAGACACTATCTCTACGGCACTAAATGTACCGTCTTTACCGACCACAAGAGCTTACAACACATTTTCGATCAGAAAATGCTGAATATGAGACAACGGAGATGGGTTGAACTGCTTAGCGACTATGATTGCGAGATAAAGTACCATCCAGGCAAGGCTAATGTTGTAGCTGATGCTTTAAGTCGAAAAGAAAGGGTGAAGCCATCGAGGGCAAGAGCTATGGGAGCAATGGTCCGGACGAGTCTTAAGGATCAAATCCTCGAAGCTCAAGAAGAGGCATTAAAAGAGGAGAATTTAAAAAACGAAACTCTACATCATCTGGAAAAGGAATTTGAAACACAACCAGACGGGGTGCGGTACTTCCGAAATAGAGTTTGGGTACCTAAGGTTGTCAGACTACGATCAATCATCTTGGATGAAGCCCATAAATCAAGATATTCAATTCACCCCGGTGCCGATAAGATGTACAAGGACCTGAAGGAATACTACTGGTGGACAGGAATGAAGAAAGATGTTGCTTTGTATGTAAGCACGTGCAAAACTTGTGCAATGGTTAAGGCTGAACATCAGAAACCATCCGGTCTTCTTCAGCAACCTGAGATTCCCGAATGGAAATGGGAACAGATAAGCATGGATTTCATAACTAAGCTACCCAGAACCGGAAAAGGGCATGATTCAATCTGGGTTATTGTGGATCGGCTTACGAAATCTGCACATTTTCTGCCTATTCGGGAAGACTTCAAGGTGGAAAAGCTTGCTCAGATTTACATCAACGAGATCGTTATGCGTCATGGAGTACCTACTGCAATAATCTCGGACAGGGATAGTCGTTTTACGTCACGCTTTTGGCGATCAGTTCAGAAAGCATTGGGCACACGTTTGAATTTGAGCACTGCCTACCACCCGCAGACGGACGATCAGACAGAAAGAACTATTCAAACAATAGAAGACATGTTGCGGGCCTGTGTGATGGATTTTGGTGGAAATTGGGATACTCATTTACCGCTAGTCGAATTCTCTTACAACAATAGCTACCATACAAGCTTAAAGTGCGCGCCGTATGAAGCCTTATATGGACGCAAGTGTAGATCCCCACTCAGCTGGTTGGAGGTTGGTGACAGACAGCTGATAAGACCCGACATAATTCAGGAGACCACGGACAAGATCGTAACCATTCAGGAAAGACTGAAAGTAGCCAGAACTCGTCAGAAGAGTTATGCAGATAATCGCAGGAAGCCATTGGAATTTCAGGTGGACGATAGGGTACTACTCAAAGTATCTCCATGGAAAGGTTTGGTACGATTTGGGAAGAGAGGCAAGTTAAGTCCAAGATACATCGGTCCATTTGAGATACTGGAAAGGATTAGACCGGTCGCATATAGACTCAAGCCACCACAAGAGTTAAGCGCCATTCACGACACATTCCACGTGTCGAACTTGAAGAAATGCTTATCGGATGAATCGTTGGTCCTACCGATGAAAGACATACAAGTAAGCGAGCAGTTACGTTTCGTAGAGGAACCCGTGGAAATACTTGACCGAGATGTTAAGCGGTTAAGACGTAGCAAGATCCCGATCGTAAAAGTTCGTTGGAATGCAAGGCACGGACCTGAATACACTTGGGAAGGAGAGGACTTTATGAGGGGTAAGTATCCTCAGCTGTTCGTCAAGGAACCAACTGGGAATGCCAGTCATTAAATTTCGGGACGAAATTTCTCTAACGGGGGAAAACTGTAACATTCGGCAAAAATCGAAACTTCCAGGTTAGCATCTGTTAAACCCGCACTAATATTAATAGAGGGAATATACCCTAATAGGACTCATCCAGAAAATATTAAAGCGAAAAAAATCGCTAAAATTCCCGGTAGTTGCTTAAAAGACCCGGTTTTGACCCAAAACTAACCGGAACACCTTGTGAAATGCCAAAATACCTTAAATAACATACAACCTATATAAAATATAGGGTTTTACCTTATACATAAATCTTTCTTTTTATAAGATTTAATAATAAAACAAGAAGGTATTTTAGAAGCTTATTTTGCAATCAAATTTCTAGTTAAAAATGATTTTTTTTCAAGACATAGCTATGGGCTTATTTTAAATAAAATAAAATAAAAAATTAAAAGGTTGGGGGCCCATATAGGGGCCGGCCACCCCTCCCCTAAACCCCCTCATTTGTTTTAGTTTTAGTTCATTTCAAACTATTGAAAGAAAAAAAAACCATCCATCTTCTTCTCTCTCTCTCTCTCTTGAAGATACTTGTTCTCTCCATCTTCTTCATCATTTTAACCTTCAACTCCAGAAACTTTCAGCCCTTGCAATCATCCAAATACGAAATTTCAAAGGGGTTGAAGTACTTGCATTATCCTCCTAAGGTAAGAACTCCAAACTTGTGTTATTTCATACTTTTTGGCACCTTTTATGCCATTTTTCCTACCTTGTTCTACTCTTTTATTTCATCCAAATGGATGAACTCTTTTTCTTGTTCTAGAAGGGAAATAAAACACCAAGGACATGAGAAATGTCCATAATGTGGTAAAAATCTATGAACTTCCATCATGAACTTGAGAAAAATGAGCAAAATCATCAAAATGTGGGTTTTGTTCTTTTATAAGAATCTGGAATTTTTGGACTTTGCATTCATATTTTCCTTATAAGTTTAAAGTATTCTCTTTCAAAAAAACATGTTATATGATGTTGGGATTGAATCCTTAACAAAGGAACCCACATCTATGGATGTTAGAGTGCTTAAAAATGTGATTTTCTAAAGAATGTTTGAGTTTCAGAATCTGGCAGATTGGTTGCATGTACTTAGGACGACCATATCTTGGTCAAATCATGTCCAAAATTCCTCATTTTTCTTCTAGAGTAAGGTTTAATGAGTTAGGGTTCAAACCCAACTGGTCTCATAAGAAAATATTGAGATTTGAGCCTTCTACTCCTTAGAACAAATTTGGTGTGCAGCAGATGACCAACTAGATTGTTGTGTTACTTTGTTTTGCTTATAACTTTCTGTAGAAACCATCAAAATTACTCATTTTCTTTCTGGGAATTTCTCAGATGAGTTAGGTTTCACATTCACTTGGTTTCATTCAAAAATATGGAGTTTTGGTCACTTAAACATTTTATACAAGTCAAGTGTGCCAAGCTGTCCAAAATTGGCAGATTGGTACATGCAGCTTCATTCGTCCATAACTCACTCAAAGGTTATCAAAAATTTGTGAATCTTTTTCCATAAGATACCTTTATGTGTTAGGTTTCCAAAGCATGCAAAAACTCTGAAAAATATTAAGTTTTGACCTTCCAAAGGTCTGTTTTTCACAGAAGGGTGCAATCTGTTTTAGGCCCTGTATGACACAAGTTAATAAAAATTATTTGGACCCCTTAAACACCTTCAAAATTTATGAAATTTGGTCAAAATAGCCTTAACTCAGTATAGTACTACATATAAAAAAAATGAGTAAATTTGTCATTCCAGAAAGAGTATTTCAATAGCCATTTTTGAAGTACAAAGTTTCTGCCAGATTAAGCATTTTGAAAGAGTATGAGATTTTATTATTATAACCCTATGTATATATATATATATATACATGATTAAAACATTGGGACAATGTTAAACTCTTCATTTCAAATTAAATACTAAAAACAAAGGCATTTCACAAGAGGTGGACTAAATTAGTCAAGTATAACCTTGATTGGATATGAAGGACTTATAGAGCTTGTTTGACTTTATAGGAGACCCGTAAAGCCTTAAGCAATCAAGCTTGCACTACTTCGCGTCTACACTTTAAGGTGAGTAATCACAGCCCCGTTTTACTTGTTTAAATGTTTGGGGTGAAAAGCATGTTATGATTTTTAAAATGCTAAATGATTCATGATATTAAATTGTGGATATTTATGCTTTGAGAAATGAGTACTAATGAATGGACAAATGTACATAAGTGATAAAGATATGTTGAGTGATAATGAAAATGGTAAGTCCCCAATAGATACACTACTTATTAACTCGTAACGAGCCGGTGATACTTGTGGATAGCGCTATTTGGTTTGACAAACCCACCTTAACTGACGAGTAGGGGTGCACTTTATCTGTTAATAATGTTCTACTCATGTGGCCATCATACCACCTCTGAGGTAGTCCGGGGCGTAGATTGTCGGAGGCTTAGTAGTGGCTCAACACTTATATATCTTACAAAAATCACTCATCGTAAATTGTACTCATAAATCTTTTAAATTTGGAGCTTGTCATGAACGAACGTTTCATGAGTGTAACCATTGGATGAAAAATTGTTGTGTGTATGGAAAAACCTGTGAACTCACCAACTCTTTGTAGTTGACCTTTGTTTTAAACATGTTTTTCAGGGGCTAAGAAGGTAAATGACAAGGTTTAATTTAGCTTGCATGACAACATCAACCGAGACTCGTCTTTTGTCATATCTTGTTAAAAACACTATTTTGGGTTACATGTAAACTTTGGATTGTAAACCCTTAACTTTAAATTTTTGGAACTTTGTAATGTATTACCTTGTGTAATTGTATGGTTGGTGTTGTTTATTTTCTAATGCTATGAAACTCTATCTGTTACATCTCGTGTTTCCGCTTTAGCGGGGTGTGACAGGGAAGAATTTGAGGGACCAGTAAGAGATATACCTGAGTTTGTCTTGTCAGCAGAGGATGACTATCCAGAGGCTCTGGGAGCTACAGCAGAGGGATCAACACCGTCATTGAACATTTCTTCAAATAACAGATTAAGCTCTGCTTCTCTTGATTTGGAAATGCCAAAGGTTTCTTTGTTCAGCCAGAGTTCTGAACTGATTTGCTCAGAAGTCTTTTGGAAAGAGTCGTCAAATGAAACATTAATGCTTTCCATGATTGATCGGATCCGCAGAACGTAGACTCTGTAGGCCTTACAAGTGGCAGAGTATCCGATAAATTTGCTGCCTTAACATCAAACTTCCCTCGAGTCTCTCTATCGTTGAGGACAAAGCATTTGCATCCAAATACATGGAAGAACTTGATATTTGGCTTCCTCTGGTTGATCAAATGGTATGGTGTCTTGATGTGTCTTTTCACCACTATTGATCGATTTTAGGTAAAGCATGCAGTTGAAACAGCTTATGCCCAGAAAGATAAGGGTAATCCTGATGCTGTAAGCATGGTTCTTGCAGCCTCCATAAGCGTGCGATTTTTGCGTTCGACCATGCCATTTTGTTGTGGGGTGCGTCCGGCAGAGAAATTTTGTGAGATGCCTTCTTTTGTAAGGTAAGCTTCAATGACAGAGTTTTTGAATTCTGTTCCATTGTCACTTCTTAGCTTCTGTATCCTGCACTCATAAAGAACCTGGACTCTTTTCATTAGATTTATCAAGATGTTTGGCACATCTGACTTCTTACGCATAAATTCTAACCATGTATATCTTGAGAATTCATCGACCAATACTAGCATATATTTCTTGCCACCTAGGCTCTGTGTAGCAATGGGACCATAGAGTTCGACTTGAAGCATGTATAGAGGCCTAGTGCAAGACACATCAGTCTTGCCTTTATGGGAAGCTTTTTTGAGTTTTTCCATTTCACATGCACAACACAAATGGTCTTTGTTAAATTTAACATTAGGTAGACCTTTTACCAGATCAAGTTTTACCAGTTTATCCAGAGTGTGGAAGTTTAGATGGCAGAACTTGTTGTACCACAACCATGCTTCTTCGTTCTTGCACGAGACAAAACAGAGTTTGTCATCTTTCTTCTTGGCCTTGAAGTTCATGAGGTACAGATCACCTCTTCTTTCGGCTCGCAGAAGTTCTACTTCTATGTATTCCCCTAGCAGGGAGCAATAGGTTCTTTTGAACTTAACATCAAAACCTGTGTTGCAGAGTTGGCTTACACTTATAAGATTGTGCTTGAGGCCATCCACATATGCAGCTTTGCACACAGTTATGTCTTCTTTCTTGATGACTCCATAGCCTCTGATGTACCCCTTTTTGTTATCTCCAAAGGTTACTGATCCTCCTCCAAGTTTGTCTTTGTATGAGGATAGTAAACCTCTGTCTCCAGTTGTCACACCCCGCTAAAGCGGAAACACGGGATGTACAGCTCAAGTTTCATAGCAAACGTTACAAGATCACACCAACCATCAAAATGCATTCAAAAGCTTACAACATTGTCTTTTACAAACGTTTTACGAAAGGGAAATGAACATAATTTAAAAACATAGAAAGCTTCAACACGCGTAGCCTTCCTAAGTTCCAACCTTAAAGACGTTCTCCTGAAAAACATGTTAATAAAAGGTCAACTAATGCACTAGTTGGTTTCACAGGTTTATGAGTACCATAAAGTTTGTCATAGAAATAGTTTAAATCCGCACAAATGGATATGTCAACCGGTTGTGAAAACACTTGCTCAAAGTAATTGTATGTATGATGTTTAAGCTAGGAGTCCGTTACCCGACCTATGTGACAGAACGCCCCTCCGCATGTTCTATCATCAACAATGCGTACGAACAACAATAATTATGCACTCAAACAAGCGCGACTTGTGAGTGGGGTTGTCAATCCAAATAGCGCTATCCATAATTACCAACGGCTCAATACATGAGTTAAACGGGTAACGTAGATTAAACGGGGACTTAATATGATAGAGAAAACTCCAAAATCTTACAACATGCACAAAGCATACATACCATAGAGCATAAGCAAGTATAGCAAGATTTGTATTTCCAAGAAAAACAAGACAACCGGTGCGTAAAATAATTGTAATAACGACATGCTTTTCACCCCAAAAGATATAAAATATTAAAAGGGGCTGTGATAACTCACTTGATGCGCGATGAAATTCTGGGAATCTCCCCCAAAATACCTCGGTGTGATCCTACTTCGAACCTACGAACGTAAGGTCGCTAGTGAGTTTTAATCTTAAGAGTTCGGTAGGCTAACTATCCAAATCGTCATAAAATGCCCTTTTATAAAATTTATTTAGAGTTTGTATTTTTATTACTTTTCAATCATGACATATGCATGTCATCAAATAACTGACATTATACCATAAAATTGGTATATTTACAACATAAAATAATTATATAGAAACAAAGTTGCTTTCAAACCACTTTTGAGATTATTCTTTTACTGTCCAGATTTAGGTGCCACTTTCTGTCCATTTTTTGATATCTTCCAGTGCATGTTAGGTCAAGATATTTTATGTCCAGATAATTTTATATGTTAGGAAACTTTTGATATAAGATTCATAATTTTTAGAGGTGAAGTACATGAAATAATTCCTGCCGTACAATCACTACAGAAAGCTTTGCTGTTTGCGCACTGTTTTTGTGAAGACTGTTTGGTAGACGAAATCTTTTAGTTTTTGAGTGAAACCACTTGGGTGTGAAACGTAACTCATAAAAACAAATTCCAGAAAAAGAATCACCCAATTTGGAGTATTATTGAGTGAGATATGACCTTTTTAAGAGATAGAACTCTGGCAGTAAGCTGTCAAAACTAAGCTTTATGCATGTGCATCCTTTTTTTCTTTTTATCAAAATTCTTATTCTTCTTGCATGCAATCCGACTTGACTCATCCCCATACAGATATTTTCAGCTCTAAAACATATTTTAAGTCATTTAAACCACATGCATGCTATCTACCAAACTCATCTTTTGTGGAAATTTGAAAATGGGTCTTTTTGAAGATTCTTGGGTGTTTATGCCAAGAACTTCTCCATGCAACTTAAAATTATATATTTTTGGCTCATGTATGTTGATTTAAACATGTTTTTAGTGGAATCAAAGAGTTTTTCATACAACTTTTGGGATCAAAAGTGTAGATCTTTTAAGAAACTACATGCATGCAAGTTAAGAGCCCATCTTTGATTTTAACATAGGTTTGATCATGGATTTACCACCTTTTTAATAACATGCAAGTGTTATGGTGGTAAATCTACAAACATTAAGAGGTATGTAGATGGTTTTTAACAAAAGTTTAAAGAAAATGTAGAAGAAGAAGAAAAATTACTTAAGAAAAAGCAAAAGATTAAGAGAAGGGTGTGTGGATTTCATCCATCACACATGCATTTACCTTGAACACTTGAATCTCTTGAAGATGGAGGTGTTAGGTGTAACGACCCCATATCCCAAGTACACAACATATCACACAATATAACATAAATAGATATAACAAACGCACTTCACATTACATGTACGGTCCAGTAGTCTCTTACAATTGAAAGAAAACCATATGTAACCCAAATACTGTACTATTTACATGCATAACATTTAACGTTGCAATACAACTGCTAAACAAGTCAAAAGCTTCATCTTAAAGTCCTTCTCTCTAGCCATCCACCGGTTACTCTACTTACTTGCCCTTACTTGATCCACCACCTGGAATACATATTTTTAAAACAAAATGAGGGTTAGACCTGATGGTCTAAGTGAGAAACCCCTGTTAGTTTAAAAACCATTTATATAAACTTTAATCATATAAATCACGCAACACAATCGTATACATCCAAATAAACTCACATATATTATGCTTCCACTTTTCATTCCTTCTGGCCATATTAGTGGTAGCAAGCCAACTAATAATATACAATGCTGCACAACATCTACAGCCAAACAACGCTATACAGGTTCTATAGCCAATCACACCGGTCTTAAACCCGGCCAACGTATTATAACACATTTATAATACACATGTAAATATAATACCTCACTATATTATAATTCACATACGAGCACATAATTATCAACAGTTTCACTCCCAACTCCACACATGTAGGTATTCCAGTTAAAAAGTGTTTTCAAAGCAAAACTCACCTGTTTTGGTTATTTCACGCGTTCGTAAGCTTCTTTCAAAACGATCCTATCCCTTACCACGATTCCATGGAATCTGAAACAAGTTAAGATACACAAATTGCTTTACTAACCAAATACGTAAAGCCTAACAATTTCCCATCCTCAACTGTTCCATTACACACTGTATTTAACTCACTACCGGGACTACACAAGGTACCGGGACTTATACAGTACCGGGACTCTTAGTACCGGGAGTTCCTATACCGGGAGTTCATAATACCGGAACTCTCCACTACCGGAAGTCTGTTATACCGGGAATCAACTCTACCGGGAATTCACACTACCGGGATTCCACACTACCGGGAGTCCATATTACCGGGACTCCACCGGAAGTTGATTATACCGGGATTTCACCGGGAGTCCTCAAGAACACAGTTGGTTCTATTTACCCAGAAATCGATTGGAATCCATTCAAGACGTGAAATTAAATACTCTAAACCGAAAGATATCTTCTATTCATAATTACAAACACAATATGTAAAGGACTTACCTCCAAATTACTTCTTAACCCGATCAATTGAAGCCCTACTCGTACGGTTTCCTCTTTCGCTTTCTTTCGCCTTCAGAACTCCCGCACACATACACACTCTTTCTATAACTGGATAAAGATACACCTGATAGCCTAAGGTGTATATCAAAAATCAATTTGTACCTTCTAGACCTTCAACTTCTCATTAATGACCCAAACACCCTTAACTTATATTTTACCCCAAACTTACCCTGAACATCATAAATTATCTAACGGACTTACCCTGGGTATTACATCATCTCCCCCTTAAAAGAATTCCGTCCCGGAATTCAGTTAGGCAAAAAGGTGAGGGTAATTGGCTCTCATTTCCGATTCAGATTCCCACGTAGCATCTTGACCTTTATGATGTCTCCGCTGAACTTTCACTTGTCTGACCTCCTTATTTCGCAGCACTTTAACCTTATGATCAACTATAGCTTCTGGCTCTTCTACATAATTCAGTCTTTCGTCGACTTGTATCTCTGGTAGGGAGACTGCCTGATCTTGAGTAACCAGACACTTTCGGAAGTTTGACACGTGAAATGCATTATGAATCCTGCTCAATTGTGGTGGAAGATCTAATCTGTAAGCTACTTCACCGATCCTTTCTGTGATTGCAAATGGTCCAATATACCTTGGGCTAAGTTTACCTTGTCGACCAAATCTGATGACTCCTTTCCACGGCGAAACCTTTAACATTACGTAATCCCCAACTTGAAATTCCAACGTCTTTCGACGGCGATCAGCGTAACTCTTTTGTCTATCTTGAGCCACTTTCAATCTTTCTCGAATCTGGGTAACCTTATCGGCGGTTAACTGAACTATTTCCGGCCCCGCTAGCTGTTTTTCTCCCACTTCGTTCCAGCACAGAGGCGTTCGGCATTTCCTACCATACAGTACTTCGAACGGTGCCGCTTGTATACTGGAATGATAACTGTTGTTGTAAGCGAATTCGATTAACGGTAAATGCTTATCCCACGATCCCCCAAAATCAACAATGCAAGCCCGGAGCATATCTTCTAAGGTCTGAATTGTTCGTTCACTCTGCCCATCTGTTTGAGGATGATACGCCGTACTTAACTTTATCTGAGTCTCCATTTCCCTTTGAAAACTTCTCCAAAATCTTGAAGTAAAACGACTATCACGATCAGAAATGATCGAGATTGGAATTCCATGTCGAGTTACTATTTCATCAATATACAACTTAGCTAATCGCTCCATTGAATCGGTTTTCTTTATCGGTAGGAAGTGTGCAGACTTTGTCAATCTGTCGACGATCACCCAAATAGAATCGAATCCCTTCTGAGTTCTTGGTAGCTTTGTGATAAAATCTGTGGTAATCTGCTCCCACTTCCACATAGGTATTTCTAGCCGTTGTAGTTGACCAAATGGCTTTTGGTGTTCAATCTTTACTTTCTTACAAGTATCACACCTTTCCACATACTGAGCAATCCCTCTTTTTATCCCCGGCCACCAATAGAATTGCTTTAGGTCTTTGTACATCTTGTTTGTACCTGGGTGAATAGAGAAACGGGATTGATGGGCTTCTTGTAAAACACGATCACATAATCCACCCAATCGAGGTACCCACACTCTGTTTCCCAGACACAATAACCCCCGATCATCTTTTACTAGCAATGCTGACATCCCCGCTAACCTTTCTGATTTCAGATGTTCATCATGATAAGCCTCCGCTTGACACTTCTTCAATTCATCAAATAAGTTGGGTAGGAGTTCAGTTCGTAGCGAAATAACTTTTATTGTTCCACTCCTTTCTTGACGACTGAGCGCATCTGCCACCACATTCGCCTTTCCCGGGTGATAAAGGATTTCACAGTCGTAATCATTCAGCAATTCCAACCATCTCCTTTGTCTCATATTTAGTTCCTTCTGATCAAAGAGGTGTTGAAGGCTCTTGTGATCAGTATAAATCTGACATTTGGAACCATACATATAATGTCTCCAAATCTTTAATGCGAAGACGACTGCAGCAAGCTCCATATCGTGCGTAGGATACTGCCGTTCATGATCCTTCAGTTGGCGAGAAGCATAAGCTATAACCTTTCCGCGCTGCATAAGCACACAACCCAATCCCAGTTTAGACGCATCACTGTAAACGACAAAGTCTTCAGAGCCTTCAGGTAGTGATAGAATCGGCGCGCTGCACAATTTCTCTTTCAATATTCGGAATGCCTCGTCCTGTTCTGCTTTCCATTCAAACTTCAAATTCTTTCGGGTCAGCTTAGTCAAAGGCATTGCGATACGAGAGAAGTCTTTTATGAATTTCCGATAGTAGCCGGCTAAACCCAGAAAACTACGTACTTCTGTTTCTGTCTTCGGCTGTTCCCACTTTTCCACTGCTTCTACTTTCAGCGGATCGACTTGTATACCTTTCTCAGAAACCACGTGCCCCAGAAATTGTACTTTCCGTAGCCAGAATTCACATTTAGAAAATTTCGCATACAACTTTTCCTTCTTCAGCAGCTCTAGAATCAAACGAAGGTGCTGCGCGTGCTCTTCCTTGGATCGAGAATAGATAAGGATATCATCGATAAATACAATTACAAATTTATCGAGATACGGCTTACATACCCGATTCATTAAATCCATAAAGGCAGCTGGAGCGTTCGTCAATCCAAATGGCATTACTAAAAATTCATGATGACCATACCTCGTTCGAAAAGCAGTCTTTAAAACGTCTTCTTCTTTAACTTTCAACTGGTGATAACCGGACCTTAGGTCAATCTTGGAGAAATAGCAAGCTCCAACTAACTGATCAAAGAGATCATCAATTCGGGGTAGCGGATACTTGTTCTTTATCGTGCGCTTATTCAATTCTCGGTAGTCAATACACATTCTCATCGACCCATCTTTCTTTTTCACAAATAACACTGGTGCTCCCCACGGCGAAGAACTAGGTCTGATGAAGCCTTTATCGGATAGGTCTTGTAGTTGTGCCATCATTTCTTTCATCTCTGGAGGTGCCAAACGATACGGTGCATGGGCTACAGGAGTGGCTCCAGGAATCAGGTCTATACCGAACTCTACTTGTCTAACAGGCGGAAGACTGTTCAAGTCTTCAGGAAATACTTCAGGGAATTCACTAACGATAGGAATATCTTCCATCCTATTCTTTTCCGGCTTAATATCTATCACGTAGGCCAAGTAACTCTGACAGCCCTTATTAACACAGCTACGTGCTTTTAATATTGATATAAGACAAGACCGATGATTCCTGCGATCACCATAAATCACTACTGGTCCCCTCCCAGGTAATACAACATTTATTAACTTCTTATCACATACTATATTAGCCTGATTCTCGGCTAACCAGTCCATTCCCACTACTACGTCAAACTCTATCAGAGTTATAGGAAACAATCGTATAGGCACTCCACATCCCTCTATACTAATCACACAACTATCAAACACTTCACTAACCGACACTTGATTATCATTTGCAGTATCTACTAATAGAACATGTTCTAACATTTTAGGTTTCAAACACAGGCAAGCAGCAAATGCAGGAGACACAAACGATCGGTTTGCACCGGAATCAAATAACACCTTAGCACGTGTAGAGTTTATCAAAAATGTACCTGTGACTACATCCGGAGTTTCCTCCGCTTCTTTCTCAGTCATTTGAAATGCGCGACCCCTGGTTACTGGCGGTTCCAGTCTTGGTACTACTGGTTTAACAATCACTGGCCTACCCGATGACCCACCTTGTTGTATCCTTCCCCGTGGACAGTTTGACTGAAGATGATCCGGATAATTGCATAAGAAACATAACCGCGTTACCTTACAATCCTTAATAACGTGTCCAGTCTTCCCACACTTATAACATGCTCGTAAATCACCTTGGCAGTTTCCTTGGTGGACACGGTTGCACTTCTGACATGGTCTTTCCGCTGGTCGAAACGGCGGACGGTTATCATACCTCTGAAATCGGGACCTCTTCGGATCATATTGTGGTCCTTCCCACTTTCTCTTCCCGATACTTTTATCGCCCACATCTCTTCTAATATCTCGTTCAACATTCTCCGCGGCATTAACTGCAGCCGAGAAGGTATCGGGTCCTTTTGCAGTCACTAACCTTCTGACTTCTGAGTTCAACCCAAAGATAAACCTTTCTGTCTTCATCGCCTCTGTAGCAACATAGTATTCTGCAAATCGAGACTTTTCCAAAAAGCTAGCGGTATAGTCTCGAACGGATAAGTTCCCTTGTTGCAAATTCACGAATTCTCCTTCCAGTTGTTTAACGGCTGCCTGGGGACAAAATTGTTCCCTGTAGGCTACCACAAATTCTTCCCAAGAGATGGTAGAATAAACGTCAGATCCTTTAGAATGTATAAAAGATTCCCACCAATACAATGCATCTCCTTTTAACATAGCTTCCCCGTACAATACTCTATCTTCATCCGCACACTTGCTTGTTTTGAAAATGGCTTCAATTTCCTTCATCCATCTCATTGCTTTTACTGGATCCCGATCCCCTGAGTACGTAGAAGGTTTGCAACTAAGAAACATTTTGTAATCACATTTTCTCATTACCGGTAAGACCGTAGGGGTAATTGGCATCTCCTCTTCATGAGTAGGGTCTGGTCCTTCTGTTTCAGTATTATGAGTTTGGTTGAACATAGCTTGAATATTGTGTTGTAATCTTCCCATTTCTGCCATTAGATAAGCCCTGGTAATGAAATCCGTACTATTTTGTTGGGTTCTGCCTCCGGCTCGACCTCCAGCTCTACCTCCAGTTCTACCTCCGACTCTGCCCCCCGTTCTGCCTCCCCTATCCCCGGTTCCTACTGACGGATTAGTTCTGTTTGGATTTCTTCCTCCTCCTCGATTCGAATTTCTTGTACCGCTGGCCATTCTGTGGATTTAAACAGGGTTAATATACACATAAACATATACCCCATATAACAAGGTATTCCAGTTCAGACATGTACCTGTAAGATCACAATTACACAGGCCAGGTGTAGTATGAAATTACCTTACATGATGTTCCTTCTACCTTTTATACTTAGTATCCCGAGGTTCTACAATAATAGGGACATCCTACTTCACATGCAGTTTAAGTCTAGGTACAGATACTAATACCTAAATCCCTTAAACTAAGGCTCTGATACCGTTTGTAACGACCCCATATCCCAAGTACACAACATATCACACAATATAACATAAATAGATATAACAAACGAACTTCACATTACATGTACGGTCCAGTAGTCTCTTACAATTGAAAGAAAACCATATGTAACCCAAATACTATACTATTTACATGCATAACATTTAACGTTGCAATACAACTGATAAACAAGTCAAAAGCTTCATTATAAAGTCCTTCTCTCTAGCCATCCACCGGTTACTCTACTTACTTGCCCTTACTTGATCCACCACCTGGAATACATATTTTTAAAACAAAATGAGGGTTAGACCTGATGGTCTAAGTGAGAAACCCCTGTTAGTTTAAAAACCATTTATATAAACTTTAATCATATAAATCACGCAACACAATCGTATACATCCAAATAAACTCACATATATTATGCTTCCCCTTTTCATTCCTTCTGGCCATATTAGTGGTAGCAAGCCAACTAATAATATACAACGCTGCACAACATCTATAGCCAATCACACCGGTCTTAAACCCGATCAACGTATTATAACACATTTATAATACACATGTAAATATAATACCTCACTATATTATAATTCACATACAAGCACATAATTATCAACAGTTTCACTCCCAACTCCACACATGTAGGTATTCCAGTTAAAAAGTGTTTTCAAAGCAAAACTCACCTGTTTTGGTTATTTCACACGTTCGTAAGCTTCTTTCAAAACGATCCTATCCCTTACCACGATTCCACGGAATCTGAAACAAGTTAAGATACACAAATTGCTTTACTAACCAAATACGTAAAGCCTAACGATTTCCCATCCTCAATTGTTCCATTACACACTGTATTTAACTCACTACCGGGACTACATAGGGTACCGGGACTTATACAGTACCGGGACTCTTAGTACCGGGAGTTCCTATACCGGGAGTTCATAATACCGGAAGTCTGTTATACCGGGAGTCAACTCTACCGGGAATTCACACTACCGGGATTCCACACTACCGGGAGTCCATATTACCGGGACTCCACCGGAAGTTGATTATACCGGGATTTCACTGGGAGTCCTCAAGAACACAGTCGGTTCTATTTACCCAGAAATCGATTGGAATCCATTCAAGACGTGAAATTAAATACTCTAAACCGAAAGATATCTTCTATTCATAATTACAAACACAATATGTAAAGGACTTACCTCCAAATTACTTCTTAACCCGATCAATTGAAGCCCTACTCGTACGGTTTCCTCTTTCGCTTTCTTTCGCCTTCAGAATTCCCGCACACATACACACTTTTCTATAACTGGATAAAGATACACCTGATAGCCTAAGGTGTATATCAAAAATCAATTTGTACCTTCTAGACCTTCAACTTCTCATTAATGACCCAAACACCCTTAACTTATATTTTACCCCAAACTTACCCTGAACATCATAAATTATTGTTAAATTATCTAACAGACTTACCCTGGGTATTACATTAGGGGCTGAAATGTGATGAGTTTTTGAAGGTGTTCTTGATAGAATAAGAGAGAAGTAGAGAGAAAATTTTTAGAGTGAGAAATTAGAGAGAGAGAGAGAGAGAGAGAGATAAGTTGCATATGAACTTGGAAATGAGAAGAGAAAGCATAAAAGGGGTAAAGGGGAGGGGATGGGCCGGCCATAGGAGGGGGGTGATGTGTTGTGTAAAAATTGTCAAATCTTGTCTTTTTGATTTAAATTTCATGCATGCAAAACTTTTCTTTTAAATTTAAATTTTTAAACAATACTTTTTAAACTTTAATGATAGAAGTATTAATATCATTTTTGGTTGAAATAAATTTTAGTTGTAAGATATAATTATAGTTGTGGATAATTGTTGTTTAAGTTGGCATTTTATGAGATTTATGGATAATTCTCTAAATTTGAGGGGTTTCTAGGCAAAAATTCTTAAATTTTCCTACTGTACCGAGTTTACTGCTAAAATTGGACTGTGTGACCAATGACATAAATATTGAATATGCTTAGATTAATTCTAACCCGAAACACGAATTTGACAGTTGTCACACCAGTCATGTGCCTCGAGCACCCGGAGTCTAGGTACCAGATGGGCACATACGGGTTCTGCAACATAATCAGAGAGATTTAGGTACCCATTTCCAAATAGGTCTAGTTTTGTTAGGGGGCTTCAAGGTTGCCTGGGCATCCTTAGGTTTGGTTTTAACTTCTTTCGAAGAACCATCTTGTTTCTTCTTACCCTTGAATTTTGCATTCTTTTCTTTGACTTTAGAGAGGAAACAGTGAGGACCGGAGAAGTGTTGATTCATTTGATACATAAGCTCAAAGCAATGACAGTAATCGACATGTGAAGATATTTGCTTAATCTTTTCATTAAAAACGTTGAACATGGGTACAGAGGATTTATGTTTACAATCATTCCTAGCATCAGACTTTCTATTACAAAAAGACCTATCTAGGCTAGATTGATTTTTTGAAAAATCTCTCTTTAAAGTAGCCTTCTGTTGTATCCATCCTTTGTGGTGAACCTCTGCCGGTTTCACTGTCACAGAAGAAAAAGACTTGTTATTTTCAACCCATTTTCCCTTTTGTTGCCAAGTTAGTTTTTCTTGAAATGGCCTAAAAGGTTTTGAAGCTTTTGAACTTTGAGAGGACTTTTCTTTTTGTTCTTTAATATTCTCAAGCTCAAGAGAGGTTTTTGCTTGTATACACATATCCAGAAAGTCTGGGCACATAGGAACACTTGTGAATTTCTCCTTTGGAAGAATGGTTCTGTTAAGAATGCCAGAGGTAAGCTTAAATCCCTCTGATTCACAAGGAACTATCTCTAAGTTATCAGAGTCAGTCTCAGATCCGACAGAAGTTGAGTCATCCTCGTATTCAGAGGATTGACCACGGGAGTTTCTGTCGTCAGAGGCTGTACTTTCTGTGCATGTGTCATACTTACTTTCTTCCTTGCTTTTGGGAATATTTTCTAAGACATTGGAAGTGTTCACCGAGATTTCATCACAGAGATCTTGTTTGACAGAGAGAGCATCAAGATTTTCATAGAAGTTGTTTTTCCCAATTTCCCTTAACTCTTTTTCAGAAATATGTTGCAATTTTTCTTCTGTAGAAGCGGGCACAAATTCAGGTGCTTCTACAGATAACTTATTTTCAGAATCTATAGTGCATACAAAAGCAACCTGAGTCTGAGTCTCTAGATCACAAAACTTGAAGATTCCTATCCGATCCTGAGTTTTCAGATATTTCTTTGGTTTGGAGTCTCTGATCATCTTCAGAGGTTTCCTCTTGTGAGGTTCCCCAGAGGTTCTTTACCTTTTGCTTACAGAGATTAAGTTTGGAAAACCTAGTTTTCGAGTATCTCCAACACAGAATAGAGAAGATAGGGACTTGTCTCTTTTGGTTCCTGTATAAGGATCCAAATCACATAAGTCAATTCCCCTTCTTCCTATTTGGGTATTTACCTTCTCATATACCCTCTGTGTGTCTTGATAATTTTTAATTAAAAGATCTCTGTCGAGTAAATCTTGGTGAAGAACTTCTCTTTCTCTTTGAAAAAGGTTTTTAAGGGCTAGTATGTTAAGCCTGTCACTCTCATTATCCATAAGCTCTTTTGTTTTGGCTTTCAAGGCAGAGTCAAGATCTGAAATTTTCTCCTTTAAAGGTTTTAGCTCTTTATGCCAATTTGTTTCAAGATCTTCCTTTTCTAAAACATATTTTTTTTGAAATGACTAATAGCCCAGGCAATTTTATAAAAACGGATAAAAAAACAAGCGTTTAGGCAAAAAGCCAACAACCAGGCCAAACGGCAAAACAAAACCACTTGGTAACAACACCATACCAAGCAACAAGAAGCCAGAAAAGACAAAGACTAGTAGAGCAATACAAGCTATAGAAAAAAATGATAAGGAACAAGCTCCAAAAAAATATCCAGAAGTCGTCATTTCACATCCGCCATCTCCACCTAATATCGTCCATCACAAGTCTTCATGCATTTCCTCCTTTCTTTCCAGGTTGCACGCAACAACACCACATCCACGTTCTCTTTAACCAATTGAGGAATGGACCGTTTAGTGTCCGAAAAAAGAGGCCTATTCCGTTCTTGCCAAACAAAATAGATCGACGCCGATAAAGCAAGTTTATGACGTATAGAAGTCAGGGCCGATCGCTGATCAGAGATTGCCCCTAAAATTTGATCCCAAGAGTTCGAGAAATCGTTCCATTGCACCTCCCTTTTGAGAGCAGCCCAAGTGTCATGCGAATAAGGACACTCAAAGAACAAATGTTCATGTGAATCCATACAATTCCGACAGAAAGCACATTTGTAATCCGGAGGGTCTTGCTTCCACGCAACAATCCGATCATGCGTAGGATGTCTCCATTGACAAGCAAGTCAAGCGCAAAATGCATGTTTAGGGATGTGGCCTTTAAACCACACTGAATCATGCCACGGGACCACAAGATGGTTACCATCCAAAGACACGTATGCATCCCGAACCGAGAAATCAATCAAATCACCATTCATCGACACCCATCGCACCTCATCCTTCGCATTATTATCCAAAGGAGGAAAAGGGGCTGAAGATAACTCATCATACCGTTGAACCCAATCATGCGGCCACAACCCATGAAGAGCAGCAGCAAGGTCTCGGACCGAACAAGGAGACAATTCATTAGAAGCAATAAAACGATAGGAGATAAACCTAGAAAGATTACCACACACCAACCAATTATCCTCCCATGCATTTGTGTCGCTACCATCACCCATTTGTACTCGGAAAAATCGTCTAAGATAAGGCCGCAGATCCATGATTTTCCCAAGAACCCATGACCATTTTGTGGTTTGATGCGCTGTCCAAAACCGCAGGGATCGCAAAGAGTGCAAATAAACCCAACGGACCCATAATGAATGGCGTTTGCGCAAGAGATCCCACACATTTTTTGCAAGTAACGCACGGTTCCACGTGGCAAGCCTCTTAATCCCAAGCCCTTCATGCACATGCGTACGGAAAACATCGTCCCATGCAACGCGACATTTACCCTTTGACGTTTCACCTTGAGCCCATAAGAAATCACGACATAAGGCTTCAAGCTCATGAATTATTCCAGACGGAATGAGGAAGATCGCCATCCAATAGAGTTGGAGCGAGTGTAAAACCGATCTAACAAGCTAAACTCTCCCACCAAATGAGGGAAATTTAGTCTTCCAATTCTGAATTCTACGTCTCACCTTGTGAACCAAAACGCCAAAATCCGCCACTCTTAACTTTTTCGGAGACAACGGCACCCCAAGGCAAGCTTTTTCTGAACATCAGCACAAGTCTTTTCAAGTTCAAGGTAATCTTCTGTTAGTTTAGGCAGATTAGATTCGGTTTCATTAGAGGGAGAGTTAGAAGTGCAAACCTCACTATCAGAGTCTGAAGTGCTGACTTCTGCCATCCCACAGAACAGGGCATTCTTTTTCTCTTTCTCGTCAGAGGATTCATCAGACACCCAGTTTTCTTGCTCAACCATGAGTGATTTTTGAGCATAGTATTATGCCTTCTTTTTGTAAAAGGCAGAGTCTCTCTGGGGCCTGTTTGGCTTGCTTCTGCAGTCGGCCGCATAATGTTCTGGCTTGCCACAATTGAAGCATCATGTGTTCTGTGGTGCATTGCCAGCTCTGTCACCCTGTCTCTGTTGGTGGTCACCACTTCCCTTCTGTTTGTAAGCTCTGTCATGTGACCTCCGTTGGTCATTGGAATCCTCTCTTCCCTGGTTCCTCTGCTCATACCCGTGGTTCTGATACTTGCCACCACGATCATCCTTCCCATCTCTTTCATACCCAGTCTTCTTCCTGTAACCTCTTTTCCTAAACTCTTTCGTCAGCAAAGCTAAAGATTCAGCTATCGAGGCCATCGTTGCCTCTTCTTCATCCACCAGCTCCTCTTCATCACTATCTACCACCAGAACTTTCTTCTTCTTCTCCTTCTTCTCCTCCAGAGCCTTCTCCTTTTTGGGCTTTTCTTTTACCTCTGTAGCCATGCCTACAAGTGCAGAGGTCCACCCATCTGGGCTTTAGTCTGGGCTATCTGAGTTTCTTGTGCAGCCAAGGTGCCATAGAGGTCCGACAGAGTCCAAGTGTCCAAATCCTGATTTGTTTTCAAGGACATGGACAGCTGGACCCACTCGTCGTTTAGGCTCTTGAGGAACATGACAGTATTTTCCTCAGAGGTTATGTGGATCCCGAACTTCTTGCACTTGTTTATCAAGGAGTTGAACCTTTCATAAGTGTTCTATAGAGTTTCTGACGGCAGAGCTTTGAAGGAATTGTATTCGTTTATACACTGAGCCCTTCAGTTTTTCTGGGTTTTAGCTCCACCTTCGAGCTGTTTTTCCAGCTCTCTCCACAGATCACAAGCAGTTTCACAGGCATCTAAGGACTGAAAGAGGTCGTTGGGTATGGCCATTACCAGAAGTCGTTTTGCCTTCTTTGCCCATTCGTATTATTCCCAATCTTGTGGGGACCACTTGTCGATGTCTTTTGGTTTATCATATTCACCAACCTCTGGTGTGGTTTATGTACTCTAGGTAGTGTAACCATGGGAACATATGGTGGATTGTAGAGATAAGTGATAAGTTCTTTGTCTACACCTTCAAAAAAGTGGATCATACGGATTTTCCACTGAGGATACTCATCTCTGAGCAGATTTGGGGGCTTGGTCAAAGAACCACCAGTAAATAAATTTGTTGCGTTCGCCATTTTTGAGAAGTTTGAACAAGAACAGAAACAGAGAGTGAGGAAAAAGTCTTCAATCGATGGGATTGACTAGTGGTATGAGTTTAGATCTTCAAACACTTGAACAAAGCACTGAATGGAGTGAATTTACCAAGGAAACAGTGCCTATTAATTTGTTAGAATCGAACAGGTCGAAAATAACCGAAAAACAGGGGTTAAAATCAATCCATATATCTACCAAAATGAGTCGAGATCATTGTAGAGTGGATCCTTTGATATTGAGAATCAAAGTTTGCTCTGATACCAATTGTTGATCCCACTTTAAGACTCAACAATGATATATCAACAACAAACACTTAAAAACAGAGTATAAACAGTGTAGATGCGGAAGCATTTTTATAAATGGTTTGTGTTGATAGAGATGGTAGATTACACACAAAAATAGAGAAATGAAGCTGTAAATAACAAGATTGTAGCTCAATGATTCATCTCTATTTGATTCTTCAAGTTTACACCAAGAACACCGAGAAATGTGTGTTTACAAATAGTTCTTTGTGTGTTGTGCAATTGTTACCAGAAAAGGTCTGGCAGAGGCGTCAATTTATACTAGACGATAGGGGACAAACAGTAGACAAAAGGTACAAGGGTACAAGAGACAAGGTCGTGGGACAGATCCTAGTACACGTTGATGTAGTGCGCCGCATTCTGCAAAAGCTGCGACCCTTCAGAGGATGACACGTGGAAAGTGGAAAGGCACGCCTTGTATGTAACATCCCGAACTTTCGTTGTATTATTTTGTGAATTACAAATTAACTTGGGGTTAAGTTTGTAATTGTTTAAAAGTGTTACTTGAGATAGATTTTCATTTTGAGGGTTGGTTGTGCAATTCCTTGAAAGTTAGAGGTTTACTTGGTAAGAGTCATATGACTCATGTTTAAATTAAGTGAGGTGTCAATTAGTTAGTTAATATAGACTAAGTGTGTGAGTGTATTTTGTGTATGGTGTGTGTGTTTCTCGGTTTGGAGAGAAAGAAAGCCGTGAGATAGAGAGATAGAGAGATAGAGAGATCGAGAAAAGAGAAGGGGAAGAAGAACAACTGCAAACATCTGATTTTGGTGTTTAATCTTGAAGAATCAAAAGGTAATCATCTCATTTAAATTCTTCATCTTTTAGTTAAAAAGCTTTCTATGGAGTTTTAGTCGGGGTTTTTTGGTAAATCTTGATGTTTATGAGAATCTGAGTTTTTGGGTATGTTAAGATGAAGTTATTAAACATATCTGCACATTAAAATTCAGTAATTAATATTGAAATAAATGTTTTATATGTATGCTTGAATATGTTTATAAAGACTTGATTAAGTCAGAGATAAGTCCAAGAGGGCGATTAAAAGTTATGCTATAATGATCCCCGTGCTAAATTGCTATGAGGGGATAATTAAGAAGTTGATGAACCGGGATTATTAATATTCCTGATAATGAATATGATTATCTGTTATATGAAATCTGTTATATGATTATGAACTCTAAATACGATTGCAAAGCCAAATTAAGATAAATTATAAAGGCCTATCTATGAATCCGAAATGTAGATAACATTTGAGATGTTGATCCCCGTACTAGATTACAGAGAGGGGATAGTCAAGAGATTGAGATGAGGAGTTATTAATATTCTTTATTTTTGTATATATAGAATATGCTCAGAGAAATGATATATTGTATGCCGGACGCATATAGTAGTATCGATTATTATATTTATATATTATGTGCTTTTACTAAAAATAGGCATCCGGTCATCGGGGCACCTGGGTACGGTATAATGGGAACCGATTACTTGCCATTGACCAAAAAGGGATGTAATTTTTAGTAATTAGGTGTACCTTGAATCATTGAGGGTCCCGGTTGAGTATCGCGATATTATAATCCCATTGGGACCATTGATTCTGAGGTGGAATGTGGAATAGGCAGATTTTGATTTGTAATTCCCATTTCGATTTTGGAAGATCGGAGATTTCCATTATTATAGGGAAGATCGGAGATTTCCCAGTGATGAGAGGAAGCTTAGAGATAGGCATAAATAATTTGTAATCTCTACTTCCTGATTAAGAAATAGGCGGGTTTTGACTTGCAATTTCTTGTGTAAAGAGTATTAACTGTGAATCTGGGATGATTCATAGTAAACTCTTATTTTTTGTTGTTATGATTAGATGAGTTAGTCGTAAGTATGGGAGTGGGGTAGATTCCCCGATTTTGGAAAGGAGTTGTTGTACGGTAAGATGGGTGAGAACAGTTTTGAGTTATCTGTTCATATTTTAATTATTAAATTTTATTTTGATTTGAGTATTCTCACTAGGCGAAAGCCTAATGTTTCAAGTTGAATCTTCTTACCAGGTACAAGCTCCGGGAAGTAGCGGGAATGAGAGAAGAGAACTTTTGGAAAGATTCAGACTTAGAGATAACAGAGGATATAGTTATTCTTTGAAGCTTTTGGGACGGTCGTTAAGATAACTTGATTTATCTGATTGTTATGATATGATTTGATTAATAAGTTGTAATAACCAGGTAATTTATCTAAATTAAATTTGGAATTTTATAAGTCTTCATTTAGTATTTTATGGAGTTAGGAGTTAAGGGGTAAGTTTTAAGTTTTATTTGGAAGATTGGGGGTAAGTTTTGCCAATTTGTTTGAGAGTGGGGTTTGTTTGGTGAGAGTGGAGATATTATCCACCCCCACCGCCCTGTTCTCTATAGACACCAAGAGGTGTCACCTTTAGACACTCTTTAGATAATACAAAGTCCTTGTGTGTGTGTGTGTTTCGTTTTGGTAAGAAAAGGAAAGAAATCGAGAGATCTTAAAGGAAGAAGAAGAGGATCGAATTCAAGAGGTTACTGATGAGATTAAAGATTTAACTGAAGCTATTAAGGTAACAAATCCATTACTCAATTGTGTTTTAATTCATAGAAGTGTTCTTGAACCTACTAGTTAAAGTTCTTAGTGGGTTTTGCTAAAAATGGATGTTTTGGGAGGTTTAAGCTTAAGGTTAGGTTGTATACTTGGTCTTAATCATAACTGCATCTTTATAGCATCATCCATAGCTTAAAAGTACAAATTCTGGGTTTTAGGATGAAACAGTGAACTGTGACATTCATCGAAGTCGCAATAGAGGACTGCGACATTCAACGAAGTCGCAATGGTCGATTGCGACTTGGGCTTGAAGTCGCAATGGTCGATTGCGATTTGGATTGGAATCGCAGTAGTTGATTGCGATTTGGGTTTGGAATCGCAATAGTTGATTGCGATTTGGATTGGAATCGCAGTAGTTGATTGCGATTTGGGTTTGGAATCGCAATAGTTGATTGCGATTTGGGTTTGGAATCGCAGTAGTTGATTGCGACTTAGGATGGAGTCGCAATAGTGGGTTGCGACTTAGGATGGAGTCGCAATAGTGGGTTGCGATTTCGGGGTGAAGTCGCAGTAAGAGGTTGCGACTTTGTACTGTTCATCATGGTTGCGACTTGCACTATTCATTGCGATTTCATGTTATTTTGGGTTGCGATTTGAGTTGTGAATTTTGTAAGTTTAAGTGTTAAAAGAGATATTTGGTATTTTATCTGATTTCAGATTCTGTGAAGGATCGACATACGTGAATTATCTTGGAAGAGTTTTTGGTGATAAACACACGAGGTGAGTTTTACTTTAAAAAGTATATTTTACTGGAATGCAATATGTGATTAACAAGTGTTTGATGATGTGTATGAATATGTCATACGTGAGTAATTATAATATATTGAGATATTATAATTACGTGAGTATTATATGAAAATATAATACGTGGCCGGGCTTAGGACCGGTGTGATAAATTGGCTCGCAACCAATTGTTATTGGCCATTGGTGGAGGGATAAGGTGGTATGTGAAAGGTATGTTGTGTAAATTGCATTTGGTATCATTTACGTGTGATGTATATGTATTTATATAAAAGTGTGTATTTATATAAATGAATTTTTATGATTTCCAAATGTCAGGGATTTACTCACTAGACCCTTAGGTCTAACCCTCATTTTTGTTTTAAAAATCTGTATTCCAGGTGGTGGTACCAGTAAGAGTAAATGATTAATTTACTTGGTGGATAGCTATGTGGAATGATGATCATTATGAAGTTGATGATGCTTTTGTACTTAAATTTCAGTTATTAGCTACTATCAGATCTAAATGGAATCAAGTTTGTACTGAATTTTATATTGGTTAGATCAGACTTTGGGACCAAATGTGTAATGTGAATGATTTTGTTGAAACCCTGTTATGAATTATATGATATATGTATGTTTAGTTTTGCGGGATGTTAAAGATGGTATCAGAGCCCTAGTTTAAGGGATTTAGGTATTAGTATCCGTACCTAGACTTAAACTGCATGTGAAGTAGGATGTCCCGATTAAATTAGAACCTGGGGATATTAAGTATAAAAGGTAGAAGGAACATCATGTAAGGTAATTTCAAATTACACCAGGCCAGTGTAATTATGATCTTACAGGTACATGTTTGAACTGGAATATCTTATTATATGGGGTATGTGCTTATGTGTGTATATTAACCTTGTTTGAATCCACAGAATGGCGAGTGGCACCAGACAAGGGAATCAGGGAAGAGGAAGGAATTCAAGTGGAGGAAATCCGCCATTAGGAACAGGGGGAAGGGGAGGAGATCGTGGTAGAGGTAGAACTGGAAGGGGAACAGGAGGCCGAGCTGGAGGTAGAACACAACAGCATGGTACAGAGTTTGTTACACGAGATGATTTGACTACTGAAATGGGGAGATTACAGGATAGCATACAAGCCATGTTCGAACGTAATCGTCTTAATGAAACTGAAAGACCAGATCCGGAACATGAAGTGGAGATACCACTTACCTCTACTGTTCTACCAGGGGTGAAAAGGTGCGATTATAAAATGTTTCTTAGTTGTAAGCCCCCTACATACTCAGGAGATCGGGATCCGGTAAAGGCGATGAGATGGCTGAAAGAAATAGAGGCCATCTTCAAGACGTGTAAATGTGCTGAAGAAGACAAAGTGCTTTATGGAGCTGCGATGCTGAAAGGGGATGCTCTGTATTGGTGGGATGCTCATACAGAATCGAGAGGAGCGGATGTATATACTACTTTTTCATGGGAGGAATTCGTGTTAGCTTTCACAACACACTTTTGTCCACAAGCCGCTGTCAGACAGTTAGAAGAAGAATTCATGAATCTACAACAAGGAAATCTGTCGGTTAGAGATTATACTTCACGATTTTTGGAGAAGTCTCGTTTTGCAGGATATTATGTTGCTACAGATAAGATGAAGATGGAGAGGTTTATTTATGGGTTGAATTCCGAGGTTCGAAGATTGGTGACTGCCACAGGGCCAAATACTTTTACAGCTGCGGTGGATGCTGTCGAGAATGTGGAAAGAGATAATAAAAGAGATACTGGTGATAAGAGCTTAGGGAAAAGAAAATGGGAAGGACCACCACAGGATTCAAGGAAACCTAGATTTCATAGGTTTGACAACCGTCCGTCAGTTCGACCAACAGAAAGACCATGTCCAAGGTGTAATCATTACCATCAGGGAAATTGCCAAGTAGAGTCACGGGTTTGTTTTAAATGTGGGAAAACTGGGCATGTTGTAAAGGATTGCCGAGTAACACGATTTTGCTTTTTGTGCAATTCTCCGGATCACCTCCAATCAGACTGTCCGCGAGGTAGAATACAATCAGGGGGTACATCGGGGAAACCGGCCATTACGAGACCAGTAGTTCCAAGAATAGAACCGCCGAGAACGAGGGGTCGTACGTTCCAAATGACAGCTAAAGAGGCGGAGGAAACTCCTGATGTGGTCACAGGTACATTTTTCATAAACTCCACGCGTGCTAAAGTGTTATTTGATTCCGGTGCAAACCGATCTTTTGTGTCTCCCTCCTTTGCTGCTCACATGCATTTAGAGCCTAAAATGTTAAAACATGCTTTATTAGTAGACACCGCAAATGATAACCAAGTAGCAGTTAAAGAGGTTTTTGATCATTGTATGATAAACATAGAGGGGTGTGGAGTACCGATACAACTATTTCCAATAGCTTTGATTGAATTTGACGTGGTAGTAGGAATGGATTGGCTAGCCGAGAATCAGGCTAATATAGTTTGTGATAAGAAAATAATCAATGTCGTTTTACCTGATAAGAGATCGGTAGTGATTTATGGAGATCGTAAGAATCATCAGTCCAGTCTTATATCGATGATAAAAGCCCGTAAATGTGTCAATAAGGGGTGCTCTAGTTATCTAGCTTATGTGATAGATAGTAGGCCTGAAAAGTGTAAGCTGGAAGATATTTCCATTGTTAATGAATACCCAGAAGTTTTTCCTGAAGACCTGAACAGTCTTCCTCCAGTTAGGCAAGTAGAATTTGGAATAGACCTAGTACCTGGAGCCAATCCCATCGCTCGTGCGCCGTACAGATTAGCACCACCAGAAATGAAAGAAATGATGTCACAGCTTCAAGATTTATCTGATAAGGGCTTCATCAGACCCAGCTCATCGCCATGGGGTGCACCAGTTTTATTTGTGAAGAAGAAAGACGGTTCAATGAGAATGTGTATCGATTATCGGGAGCTGAACAAGCGCACAATCAAGAACAAGTATCCACTCCCAAGAATTGATGACCTTTTTGATCAATTAGTTGGAGCTTGTTACTTCTCCAAGATTGATCTCAGATCTGGCTACCATCAGTTGAAGGTTAAGGAGGGGGATGTTTTAAAGACTGCATTTCGCACAAGATACGGCCACTACGAATTTTTGGTAATGCCTTTCGGATTGACGAACGCTCCAGCCGCTTTTATGGATCTAATGAATCGGGTATGTAAGCCTTATCTCGATAAATTTGTCATTGTGTTTATCGATGATATACTTATATATTCCCGATCCAAAGAGGATCATGCGCAACATCTTCGTTTGATTTTGGAGTTACTGAAGAAAGAAAAGTTGTACGCTAAGTTCTCTAAATGTGAATTCTGGTTGCGGGAAGTTCAGTTTTTGGGTCATGTAGTTTCAGAGAAGGGTATACAAGTTGATCCAGCAAAGGTGGAAGCAATTGAAAATTGGGAACCGCTAAAGACGGCAACCGAAGTACGAAGTTTTCTGGGTCTAGCTGGATAATATCGGAAGTTCATAAAAGACTTTTCTCGAATCGCGACGCCATTGACCAAGCTGACTCGGAAGAATCTGAAGTTTGAGTGGAAAGCAGAACAGGATGAGGCATTCAGAATATTGAAAGAGAAACTCTGCAGCGCGCCGATATTAGCATTGCCAGAAGGTTCTGATGATTTTGTGGTCTATAGTGATGCTTCTAAGTTGGGATTGGGATGTGTACTCATGCAACGTGGGAAGGTGATTGCCTATGCTTCGCGTCAATTAAAGGATCACGAAAGACAATATCCTACCCATGATATGGAACTAGCAGCAGTTGTTTTTGCCTTGAAGATTTGGAGACATTATCTTTATGGTTCTAAATGTCAAATTTTCACGGACCACAAGAGTCTCCAACATCTTTTCGATCAAAAGGAACTGAATATGAGACAAAGAAGATGGTTGGAATTGGTAAATGATTATGATTGCGAAATTCTATATCACCCAGGGAAAGCGAACGTTGTGGCAGATGCATTAAGTCGTCAAGAAAGAAGTGGAACAATAAAAGCTATATCATTACGAGCTGAACTTCTTCCTAATATCTTTGATGAATTGTTGAAATGCCAAATAGATGCTTATCAAGTGGAAAGTTTGAAGTCAGAACGGTTGGTTGGGATATCAACATTGCTTGGGAAAGATGACCGTGGGTTGTTGTGTATGGGAAACAGAATTTGGGTACCTCGTTTGGGTGGATTACGGGATCGTGTACTACAAGAAGCTCATCAATCTCGATTTTCTATTCATCCAGGTACAAATAAAATGTATAGAGATTTGAAACAATTCTATTGGTGGACGGGAATGAAGAGAAGTGTTGCTAAGTATGTGGAAGATTGTACCACCTGCAAGAAAGTGAAGATTGAACATCAGAAACCGTTTGGCCAGTTGCAACGACTAGATATACCAATGTGGAAATGGGATCAGATCACTACTGATTTCATTACCAAGTTGCCAAGAACTTCAAAGGGATTCGATTCTATTTGGGTAATTGTGGATAGGTTGACGAAGACTGCACATTTCTTGCCGATAAAAGAAACTGATTCTTTGGAACGTTTAGCTAAGTTGTACATTAATGAAATAGTAACTCGACATGGAGTTCCAATCTCGATTATTTCCGATCGAGATAGTCGCTTTACTTCTAGGTTTTGGAGAAGCTTTCAAAAAGAGATGGGAACGCAGATAAAGTTGAGCACAACATATCATCCACAGACTGATGGGCAGAGTGAAAAAACAATCCAAACTTTAGAGGATATGCTTCGGGCTTGTATAGTGGATTTTGGGGGATCATGGGATAAACATCTACCTTTGATAGAATTCGCCTACAACAACAGTTATCATGGCAGCATTCAGGCGGCTCCGTTTGAAGTATTGTATGGTAGAAAATGCCGAACGCCTTTGTGTTGGAATGAAGTGGGGGAGAAGCAATTGGCAGGGCCAGAAATAGTACAATTAACAGCAGATAAGATTACTCAGATTCGGGATAGATTGAAAACGGCTCAAGACAGACAGAAAAGTTATGCAGATCGACGCCGGAAACCGTTGGAATTTCAGGTTGGGGAATTTGTGATGTTAAAAGTTTCGCCTTGGAAAGGAGTCATACGTTTTGGGAAGCAAGGTAAACTCAGTCCGCGTTATATTGGGCCATTTGAAATTACAGAAAGGATCGGTGGAGTAGCTTACAGATTGGATCTTCCGTTGGAACTGAGCAGGATTCATAACGCGTTCCATGTGTCGAATTTTCGGAAATGTTTAGTTGCACCAGACCAAGCAGTCTCACTACCAGATATTCACGTGGATGAAAAGTTGAACTATGTGGAGGAACCGGAAGCTATAGTTGATCATAAAGTCAAAGTGTTGAGGAATAAAGAGATCAGGCAGGTAAAGGTTCAGTGGAAACATCATAGAGGTCAGGATGCGACTTGGGAATCAGAGTCGGAGATGAGAACCAAATACCCTCATCTGTTCTCTTAACTGAATTCCGGGACGGAATTCTTTTAAGGGGGAGATGTTGTAATAACTAGGTAATTTATCTAAATTAAATTTGGAATTTTATAAGTCTTCATTTAGTATTTTATGGAGTTAGGAGTTAAGGGGTAAGTTTTAAGTTTTATTTGGAAGATTGGGGGTAAGTTTTGCCAATTTGTTTGAGTGTGGGGTTTGTTTGGTGAGAGTGGAGATATTATCCACCCCCACCGCCCTGTTCTCTATAGACACCAAGAGGTGTCACCTTTAGACACTCTTTAGATAATACAAAGTCCTTGTGTGTGTGTGTGTTTCGTTTTGGTAAGAAAAGGAAAGAAATCGAGAGATCTTAAAGGAAGAAGAAGAGGATCGAATTCAAGAGGTTACTGCTGAGATTAAAGATATAACTGAAGCTATTAAGGTAACAAATCCATTACTCAATTGTGTTTTAATTCATAGAAGTGTTCTTGAACCTACTAGTTAAAGTTCTTAGTGGGTTTTGCTAAAAATGGATGTTTTGGGAGGTTTAAGCTTAAGGTTAGGTTGTATACTTGGTCTTAATCATAACTGCATCTTTATAGCATCATCCATAGCTTAAAAGTACAAATTCTGGGTTTTAGGATGAAACAGTGAACTGTGACATTCATCGAAGTCGCAATAGAGGACTGCGACATTCAACGAAGTCGCAATGGTCGATTGCGACTTGGGCTTGAAGTCGCAATGGTCGATTGCGATTTGGATTGGAATCGCAGTAGTTGATTGCGATTTGGGTTTGGAATCGCAATAGTTGATTGCGATTTGGATTGGAATCGCAGTAGTTGATTGCGATTTGGGTTTGGAATCGCAATAGTTGATTGCGATTTGGGTTTGGAATCGCAGTAGTTGATTGCGACTTAGGATGGAGTCGCAATAGTGGGTTGCGACTTAGGATGGAGTCGCAATAGTGGGTTGCGATTTCGGGGTGAAGTCGCAGTAAGAGGTTGCGACTTTGTACTGTTCATCATGGTTGCGACTTGCACTATTCATTGCGATTTCATGTTATTTTGGGTTGCGATTTGAGTTGTGAATTTTGTAAGTTTAAGTGTTAAAAGAGATATTTGGTATTTTATCTGATTTCAGATTCTGTGAAGGATCGACATACGTGAATTATCTTGGAAGAGTTTTTGGTGATAAACACACGAGGTGAGTTTTACTTTAAAAAGTATATTTTACTGGAATGCAATATGTGATTAACAAGTGTTTGATGATGTGTATGAATATGTCATACGTGAGTAATTATAATATATTGAGATATTATAATTACGTGAGTATTATATGAAAATATAATACGTGGCCGGGCTTAGGACCGGTGTGATAAATTGGCTCGCAACCAATTGTTATTGGCCATTGGTGGAGGGATAAGGTGGTATGTGAAAGGTATGTTGTGTAAATTGCATTTGGTATCATTTACGTGTGATGTATATGTATTTATATAAAAGTGTGTATTTATATAAATGAATTTTTATGATTTCCAAATGTCAGGGATTTACTCACTAGACCCTTAGGTCTAACCCTCATTTTTGTTTTAAAAATCTGTATTCCAGGTGGTGGTACCAGTAAGAGTAAATGATTAATTTACTTGGTGGATAGCTATGTGGAATGATGATCATTATGAAGTTGATGATGCTTTTGTACTTAAATTTCAGTTATTAGCTACTATCAGATCTAAATGGAATCAAGTTTGTACTGAATTTTATATTGGTTAGATCAGACTTTGGGACCGAATGTGTAATGTGAATGATTTTGTTGAAACCCTGTTATGAATTATATGATATATGTATGTTTAGTTTTGCGGGATGTTAAATAAGTTATTTAAGAAATGGCGTATGTTTATAGAAATCTTACGTTTTGATCCTCAGGTTATATAAGTTTGAAGTTTTTGATCATAACTTGTGGAAATTTTTAAGGTTTAAATTGACCCTGTTTTTAGGGTGTTTCAATATGGTATCAGAGCATTAGTTTAAGCGAACTAAGTATGAATTTGAGATACTTAGACTTAAGTTGAGATGAATTAAGTTATGACTTGTGAGATTTGGGTAGAAATACTAAGACAGGATAGTCTTAGAGTCAACGGATATACGTGAAATTAGTACTGTGATAATGGTAACAAGGATTCTCATGTATGATATGTTCACAATTTCAATTAGCTACTGTTATTATGAATATATTGTTACGCGAGCATGCTTATTTCTAAATTGTTACAGTGACTAACGATCAGTAAGGTACGTTTTGTATAGGGGTATGTGCATAACCATTTCTTATGGTTATCCCTTTAGGTTATAGTAGAAAGTTGGTGAATATGCCACCAAAATCCTTTAGAGGACAGATCGGAATATGATTTGGGGTTGGAAGGACAACCTGGAATTGGCGGGACTCATGAACGTCCGCCAAGGTAACCTTTAATAGGTGGTTGATGTGTGTGGAGATAGAATATGAGATGTTTTGATCAAGACGGAAATAGTATGACATGGTTGATACGTGAATCGTGGAATGCATGTATAGCAAACGTCATAAGGCCGAGAGGGCGACCACCGGTCGGAGGTAGAATGTCAATGATAAGTTACGTAAGTAAGACGATTGACCTCGTTGAGTAATTAGCCTTCATTGCGAGTAAAGTTTTTATGCATGGTGTTTTAGTGTGTGTTATATGAATTTTCATGATTTCAAACCAAATGCATAAATAACAGTTTTAGTCAAGTTTGAATTAGTATGTGCAAGTGTGTATTTAAAGAAAAGGCAATCCCATTTACGTTGCACAACGAAATTTTTGGAGTTGTTACAAAATATTTTCTTACTTTACATGAAAAGTTGATTTGTAGCAAGAAAGCGTTGGCCAGCAAAACGTTTAATAACCAACAGGAGTATTGATCTAATAACATCATATAAATAAGTGGGAGAACCGACTAGCTTAATTCGTGTTGGTAAAACATTTTTTCGAACTATTGTTGTATGAAAAGATTTTTTTTTATTTAATATATTACCGTCGTAACAACTTTGTTTTGGTTGAGAAAGATTGAGTTTACGGAAAATTAGTATGCAAACAATTCTCGAGATCGTTGTGCAATACATAGAAGTCATGTGAATGTTGGGGTCATGTGTGCCCAAGTTATTCTAAATGTTGATATTTAAAATGAGGAAATGTGTGAATTGATTTATGTATCAAGTTGTCATGCATGAAGGCTATGAACTCGCTAGGTCGTGGGGTATTACGCTTTAAGCTAAGAAAGAACTCCAAGAAAGGAGAAGTGTTGGATAAACCTATAGTTTTGGTAATTGGATTAAAATGAGAAATGAACAGTGTGAGAGTCGAAAGTGGACTTAGTGTCGGTTGCATGAGAGTCTGTGTTGGTCCCGAAAGGCTTAAACAAGTTTGTAGAAGGGGGGGGGGGGGTTGAATACAAACACACTATTTTACTTTTCTAAATTGTTTATTGATAAATCATTAACAATTTACAGCTTGTTGCGGAAACAAGATTAAGGATAAACCTAAATCTAAACAAGTTGGAACACTAAGGTTTTCTTGCACTAAGAAAGATAAGGAGATTACTAATAAAATCCTATCTTGAGAGATTTGAACTTGTCCAGAGTTAGCAAGTTACTTCAAATGAAGTGAGTTCATCTCTTTATATACTGCATGCATTTAATGCAATTCAGTATACACTTTACACGTGTCATCAGCGGATTGGTTGCATGTCATTGACCTTTGTTGACAACCTTAGTAGCCGCATGAATGAACAGTGTAGTATCAGAGTGGTTGTACGATTTCAGATCTTCGGAGGTTCTTTTCTGACATTTCGTACGGTGGCGTGCAAGGGAGGTTAAGACAAAAGTACTTTGTACGGAGGACTTCATGATCAGCTTTCGTTGATTCAGCGATTATCATTTACTATTCAGCAGATGATAAAGTTCAGCGATAGCTGAAGTCTTGTACTTGATACTTCACGTTGAGTGGACAAATCTGAGTCTTCGCTGATCCGCATCAGTTCATTAGGAGACTTGTCGCTGGTTCTTGAGCTTGATCTTCGACTTCAGCGTAGAACCTTTGTTGACGTGAATCTTGTCTTCAGGGATCATAAGTAAACAACTAACTTATCAGCGATCACCATAAGGACTGAACAGACTCAGCGATATGGTGAACAGTGTTCGCTGAATGTTTAATCTAAAAGTGCGAGAGTTCCTATCAGCAGTACTGTAAGATCTTAGTACTTATCAGCGATAGTGAAACTCTGATACATATTGTTTACTTACAATTTTCACTAAGTATTTAAGATAGGGTCATTATCAAATCACTGAGGGTTTGGATCAACAATCTCCCCCTATTTGATTATGACATAGCAACAGAGAAAATTGCTATTTAATGAAAACATAAGGATAAAAAGAACTCATAAAATATTTGTCCCTTTTACTGTTTTCTGGGATCTTTTCAGTACTGATGGAGTAAAGTACATTCGCTGAAATCTTTCTTTAAATCTTTGAATCAGGTTACAATATGAATAAGAAAGATCACAAGTACAAGCGAAATAAATTACAAGTACTGAAGGATGACTGATACAATAGAGAAAAATGGTGATTGTTGTCAGCCTTCAAAGGGTTCTTCCTTAATGAGAAGTTCATCAAGGGTTGTCTTTTCAGTTGGAATCATCCAGTCAGGAACCTTTTCTCCTTTATTCTTTAGCTTCAGAGCAGCTTCAAAAATCAAGGGTTTTAGGTGTCGTGCCTGAATGTCTTTTCTGAAGTCGCACCAGTAGATGAGATCTTTGAGCTGTTCGATTGGAGTGATTGGAAGCTCAGCGATCCGTTGAAAGCATTTACGTCCGTCGTAGTCAAGAAAGAATATTCCATAAGGATTACTGATGACTTTACCAGGGACGAAAAGTTCACATGGTGGCAAAGAGATGTCAAGGGCAGATAGATCAGGATCAGGACCAAGTACTTCAGCGCGAGAGAAACCAATTCCAGTTTCATTTCGTATGATAGGACCTGAGTTTGAATCTTGACGTTTCTTCCTTGGAGAGCCCTTTTTTCTTTTCGGCTTTAGATCAGGAACAGGAGGAATATCCACACAAGAAGATATCAAATCGATCTGTCTGTTTATCAGCTTTTCGAAATGATCCTTGTACTTAGATTTTGATGGTTGGATAGCTAACCTCATCTCCAGCCATTCAGAGAGACCATACCTTTTTACAGTGTCAGCACGAAAGGTTTCAGATGAGTCATCTTCTCTGAACAGTTTGATGTCAACAATAGGTACTCCGATGGAGGTTCTTCCAGAGATGAATACCTTGTTGATCTTCGCTGGACGATATCTGAAGTGGATTTTCTCTTTACACCAGATCAGGGTGGTCTGAGAAACTTCAGCTTTCTTTTCCACGATCTTCTGGGCTTGTTCCCAAAGCTTTCGTTGGATTTGGATGGGAATACGCTTCAGCTTGGGGTCTTTGACAGATTCTTGAGTGAGCTTGATGGCGTATTCTCTGTCTTTATCTTCAGCTTCCTTCCTTTCAGCGATGAGGCGTTCAGCTCTGAGATGATCCTGGTATTCAGCTTTTGAAATTCTGAACTTAGGAGGAACTGAAGGTAGTTGATCGCGCCTTAGGATGATTCGCTGATCCTCGAATCGCTTTATCATTTATTCTCTCCTCTTTTGAGGAACTGAGGAGGGTCTGTTTCTGTGCGAGAGAGGTTGTTCTTCTGGTTCATCAGTCTCAGAGATTAAATCTAAGACTGGGATTATGTCTTCAGCGGTAGCTGGAATTATTGGTGAAGTCGCAATAGAAGATCTTTCAGCGATATCCTCAAACAGGGGAGAGGACTAGCTGAAACGCAGCGATCTTACAAATAAGAACTGGGTAGAAGAACTTGGGTAGAAAAGATAGAAAAAAATGTGGATGTGTATGGTGTTTGTGGAATGGATAACTGATTTTTCAGAGATGATCAGGGAAGGAAAAATAAGTTTAGTGTACCTGACAAATCGGTTTTGCAAGTAGGATCGCCAGATTAACATCTTCAGCGATGCCTTTGTCTTTGCTTTTCTCAGCGCCAGAGGCTGAGTGCTTTGTCTTTGTCTTCTCCCCTGAAGGTTCTTTTATTGAAATACCTTTAAGAGCTTTGGTTCGAGGAGCAGGTTTGACAACAAAGAAATCATCGTCATCTTCATCATCATCATCATCGTTCCTTGGAGAGGAGGATGGTTCATCTTCAGGGATGTCGAAGTCTTCGTCTTCTTCTGCTTCGGATTCCTCAGCATCTTCTTCGAGTTGCTCCCCCTCAGATACAGAGGCGAGGTTCTCGGTTCCCTCAGGGTTTTCATCTCCCTGAGGTCCAGTAATCCGATCTTCATTACCCTCTCCCCTGATAGATTCATCATGGGAAAGGTCTTCAGCGCTCTTATTTTGATCTTCAGCGCTCTTCTCCTGTTCAGCGCTCTTCTCCCCCTCTTTCTCATGATGGGCGGGGGAGGAGTGGGTAGATTCAGCATTGGTGTTGTCTCTGTCTTCTGGGCCAGAGACTTTCACACAACCTTCAAGCTTAGCTATTCTGTCTTCCAGGCCAGAAATAGCAGGCGTGATTTTCTTCAGCTCTTGGCGATCCTCTGCGGTGAATGAGTCCAAAACAGGTGCAGGGGCTGGAGCAGGAGCTGGATTATTTGCCTTGTTCACCAGCGTCTCGATCATTGTCTTGACAGAACTAAGATCGGTCTTCACTGAGCCTAAGTCGGTCTTGACCACTGACATATCACCTTCGAGTGTACCAACCGATTTCTTCAGCGTTGTAACCTCGCTGGAAATGGTGGAAACTGATGATTTGAGGTTGGTGTAGTCAGTGTAGATGTCGGAGAGCACTTTGGCAAAGTCGGCGAGAGTTTTATCAAGGTCTTTGATGTCATCAGAGGAGGCCTTCTTTTCCACCACAGTAGTCAGCTTTGTCAGATTCTCTCCAGCGTTTGTTACAGCTGTAGAGTTATTTGATAGACCGGTGGTGAGATCCGTAAGTTTCATCTCCATAGACTTCAGAGACTGGTTGATGTCTCCCAAATAAGGACCTGTAACATATAAGTACTTGTGAACAAAGGAAAGCTCAGAAGTTTCAGGTTTAGTTACAGTGTTTAAGGTGGGATCTGTACCTGCAGGAGCGTTGACGAACTCATCAAAGTTTCGAGTCCCTCCATAGTGTTCCATATCTCCCTCAAAAGTTCCGTGATGGATGGAGATCTCTGCAGGTCCTTTCTTCGTCATTCGCTGAGAAGCTTCAACGGCTTCTTGAATGATGGCATCTCCAGTTTTGACTGGAGGAGTGTCCAAAGAAGTAGAGGGAGGAGCGAAGGATAAGAATTGGGGTTGGGTTTCAAGTTCAGCGTTGGATTCGCTGAGAAGTACTTCATCAGTCTTTTGAGAGACTGACGAAGGTTGGGTAGATTCCAAAGTTCTAACCTCAGCGTTTAAGGACGCTGAAGTAGGTTTAGAAGGGATGGCTTGAATTGGTGTGGCAGAGCGTACCACGGAACTTTCCTTCAGCTCTTCAGAATGAGCTGAGGAGTCTTCAGCATGCAATTGCTGGGGTTGCTCCTTGGTTTTCTTGATCCTTTTGGAATCAAGAGGGGTAAGAGATTGTTTCCTTTTCTTAGAAGGAATGGATTTTGTGGCCTGGGAATCAGCGAGGGGTATAGTCGCTGAAGGAGCCACAGAAAGCGGAGATTTAAGTAGAGTGAGAAGGGTAGAGAGACGTACCTCGTTGGCGACAGGCTTGAAGTCGAGAACTTTAGGGCCAATCTGAGAGAGTTTCAGATCACCCTCTTCAGGATAGCTGTCCTTCAGGCCATATTGAAAGATGGCGCTGATGAATCGCGGGTAAGGAACCCATGCTGGTCGGTCAGCGGCAGAATCAACACGTTGAATGAGGTCTTCATAGATGATGGAGGCCCAGTCAATGTTGAGACCTTTCAGCAGTGCGTAACCCATGGCCTGCTGAGGTTGAGCGGCTTGATCAGAAGATCCGGATTTCGCTGTCATGCAGCTGATCAGGTGAGCGAAGATGAAGTTCATCTCGCTGGGCATCTTGGATTTCTTTATCAGCGTCAGCTTCTTCTCAAGTAGCTTGTCTCTTCCAGTCTCCCAGATGTAACCCATCGCATCAAGGAAAGCAATGATTTCTTCCCTGTCAGCGTGCTTCTTATGGTCAGGAAATGGAATGAAAGGATTTTCTGAGGTAGCGTTAGGGAATTTCAGAGCTTTGCGGATTATTGCGGGGGTTATCTTGATGGTGCCATACTCAGTATCGCTGAGTATGCAGTCGATGGTTTTAGATGGATCTTTGGCTGAGGGTAGGTTGGTGTGTCTGGCAGAGTACCAGAATTGGGATAATAGACGCTGACTGGCAGGAGGTGTGATTGTCAGTGCTGTGTAGATGGGGCTATTCTTCAAAAAATTTACAGCGTCGTCTAGATGGGATACCTGCTTCCGAGGAGGAAACTCGAGAAGCGCTGAAAGGTTGTTTGCCTTTGTCCAGTCTAATTGATCCAGCTCAAACTTAACCTGAGGAGCTTTGGTGATTTCCAGTTCCTCAGAATCAGCGGAGATGGACTCAGCGGTAACATTCAGCTTTGAAGTTGCCATTTCACTGTATTATCAGTTCAACCAAAGATGTTAACAAATAAGAAATATCTTAATGTGGAAAGAAAATTTCCATTAAGATTTTTCGAATTTTGTCCATTTCATTCAGACAAAAAAGTCTTAATGAAGATTAGGGTTTTTCTTGTTTTAAAAAAAACGAATATAACACCTATAAGCCTTGTATTCCAGTTTAAAAAAATGGATACGAAAGAAGAACAAGTTTAAGATTTTAGATTTAAAACTTGAAGAACAACCATGAAATGGTTGTGTTTATAAAACCATGAAAGAAAATGATTTTATTTTTGAGTTCTTTTGTTTGATCTTGTGTAAAACAATGATAAGATCGAAAACAAGTTATTTGCATTTGATAATAGATAAGAACATATTAACCTTGAGTTTGATGAAGAAGATGATGAACAGTTCTTGAAGATTGAGAGCACAAAATGCAACAGTGTTCTTTTCTTGCGGAGAAAGATTGACTCGCATAAAAGACAAATATAAACTTTGAGAGTGTTTATATAGGAAGAGAGTAGAGAGAGAAAAACTTGAGCGGGAAAGTTTTTCATCATGACACGGACACGTGTTTGCATTTGATTGGATAGACAACGAAACGTGCAAACGTGTGTCAGAAAAAGAGCGTGCCTGGTGTTATCCGTTGCAAAGACGTCACAACTGTCCTTTCACATTCTTTCGTTGTCTCTGAGGTTTTGAAAGAAAAACTCAGGGACTCTTTGGAAAATATGAAGCACTGAATAGAAATATCAGTGAGGGTTTTAAGAAATTTCAAAATATTATTCAGCGATGAAAGAATTTGAAATCTTGCATTTTCATGCGTTTTGTCAGAGAAAACATACCTTGATATCAGTTTAACCCAATTTATTCAGAGAGAAGATGATGAAATGGATTGTACAAGTTTATTTTATCCAGAGCCTATACAAGAATGTATAAACGTATCGCTGATTAAATGTGAACCGCTGAAGATTTATCCTTCAAAGTTCAGCATTCCAAGCTCGCTGATGAGAAAGTTGAATCTTGTCTCATCAAGAGGTTTGGTAAACAAATCAGCTAACTGATAATCAGTTGGGATAAAATGAAGTTCTATATCACCATTCATCACATGATCTCTGATAAAATGATATCTGATTTCTATGTGTTTTGTCTTTGAGTGTAGCACTGGATTGTTTGCTATAGCGATGGCACTTGTGCTGTCGCAATAGATTGGAATTTTGGAGAGCTGAAGATCATAGTCTAGTAGTTGATTTCTCATCCACAAGACTTGAGAACAGCAGCTTCCAGCGGCTACATACTCAGCTTCAGCTGTGGAAGTGGACACCGAGTTTTGCTTCTTACTTGTCCAACTTACCAGCTTTCCACCCAGGAGCTGACATCCTCCTGTGGTGCTTTTCCTATCCATTTTGCAACCTGCAAAATCACTGTCTGAATAGGCGGTTAGATCGAATCCTGAATCTTTGGGATACCAAAGACCTAGATTCGCTGTACCCTTAAGATATCGAAAGATTCGCTTTACAGCTTTCATATGAGATATCTTAGGTTCAGCTTGATATCGTGCGCACAGACATGTTGCAAACATAATATCGGGTCGGCTAGCTGTAAGATACAGTAGTGAGCCGATCATCCCACGGTACAGCGTGACATTGACAGGAACACCCTTTGTGTCCTTATCAAGTATCAGCGGTGGTGCCATAGGGGTTTTCATAGCTGAACTTTCAGTTAAGTCGAATTTTTTCAGCATATCTTTAACATACTTTCCCTGATTTATAAAAGTTCCTTTTTCAGTTTGCTTAATCTGAAGACCAAGGAAATATGTTAGTTCACCCATCATACTCATTTTATACTCATCTTTCATTCTATCAGCGAAACGAGTACAAAGCTCAGGGTTAGTAGAACCAAATATAATGTCATCAACATATATTTGAACTAAAATGATATGACCTTTTATTTTTCTAAAAAACAAAGTTTTGTCAATCTTACCTCTCTCAAATTTTTCAAGGTGGAGATAAGTAGAAAGAGTGTCATACCATGCACGAGGAGCTTGCTTCAAGCCATAAAGTGCCTTATCCAGCTTATAAACATAACCTGGACGCTTAGGATCTGAGAATCCTGGAGGTTGTTCCACATAAACTTCTTCATTCAGCTTTCCATTTAGAAACGTTGACTTAACATCCATTTGATGTACAGTGAAGTTTTTATGTACAGCATATGCTAAGAAAAGACGAATAGATTCAAGTCTTGCTACAGGAGCAAAGGTTTCGTCATAATCTATACCTTCCTCTTGTCTGTATCCCTGAGCAACAAGACGAGCTTTGTTGCGAGTTACAGTACCATGTTCGTCCAACTTGTTTCGATAGACCCACTTAGTGCCTATCACTGTTTTGTCAGTTGGTCTCCGAACAAGTTTCCAAACTTTGTTTCTTTCGAATTCAGTCAGCTCTTCTTGCATAGCGCTGACCCAGTTTGGATCTCTGAGGGCATCATCTATTTTCTTTGGTTCAGTTAGAGAAATAAAGTTAACAAATAAACAAATATTACCTGCACTTCTACGAGTCTGAATACCAGCGTTGGGATCACCAAGAATTTGATCGATTGGGTGATTTACAGTCCATCGCTGAGCCGGAGCATGCGTCGCTGACTCAGTCTGAACTGGAGAAACTGAAGATGAGGCTTCAGCTACTTCTGGATAATCAGTTAAGAGAGGAATGCTTGCATTTGTCACTTCATTCACTGATTGCTGAGAAATAGATGGAATTTCTGAGACATTTGGATCAACTGCGGGTATAGTATTTATAGGAACAGCTGAGACCCAAGATGTTTCAGCTTCACTATTCTGCATATTGGGAATGATAGTAGGACCATCATTTTCAGTTGTATGAGTATGAGTAGTGGGAACATCTTCTGAATCACAGAGATGAGAAAACATCCATTGATTCAGTTCTTCTGTATCAGCGTTCGGTTTAGAGTTCGCTGAACGGGATTCGTCAAACGTGACGTGAATAGTTTCTTCTACAGTTTGTCTTCTTCGGTTGAAGACTCTGAAGGCTTTGGAAACTGAGGAGTATCCAAGAAAGATTCCATCATCAGCCTTAGGATCAAACTTTCCAAGGGCATCTCTGTTGTTCAGTATGAAACACTGACAAACAAAGATGTGAAGAAAGCTGATTGAAGGCTTTCTCCCATGAAAAAGTTCATAGGCTGTCTTTTTGAATCTTTTGACTATCAGCGACCTGTTTTGCGTAAAACAAGCCGTGTTGACAGCTTCTGCCCAAAACTGAGTAGGCAGGTGAGAATCGCTGAGCATTGAACGTGCAGCTTCAATAATTGTTCTATTTCTTCTTTCAGCGACTCCGTTTTGTTGTGGTGTTCTCACTGACGAAAAGTTGTGAGAAATACCCTTGCTCTCAAGGAAGGAATCAAGAGAACTGTTTTTGAATTCAGTTCCATGATCACTCCTTATTGAGCGAACAGTCATATTGTTCAGAGTTTCCATCTTCCGAACAAAGGTGATGAGTTCTTCAGGGGTGTCACTCTTAGAACGGAGAAACATTACCCATGTAAAACAAGAGAATTCATCAACTATGACCAGCGTATATTTCTTTCCAGCGATGGATTGTTTGTTAACGGGGCCAAACAAATCCATATGGAGTAGTTGAAGAGGAGATGACACTGAGGAAACTTGCTTGGACTTAAAGCTTGCCTTGGTCTGCTTCCCTTTTTCACACGCTGAACATAAGGATTCTTTGGCGTATGAATGTTGAGGTAGACCAGTGACTAACTCTTTGGATGAAAGAGTATTCAGTGTCTTGAAGTTGAGATGTGAAAGCCTCTTGTGCCATAGCCAGTTGACATCAGAAGATGCCTTTGAGAAGAAACAGGAGTTCTCAGTGGTTGTTGAGTCCATGTTTATAACGTAAACATTTTCCAAACGATAACCGCTGAGAGCTATCTTCTCCTTTTTGTCAGAGACAAAGCAGGATTCCTTGGTGAAAATCACTTTGTTATCCATGTCGCAAAGCTGACTGATGCTCAGAAGATTATGCTTCAGCCCTTCAACATATGCGACTCTTCTGAAGGATGTTGTACCATTTGAAAGTACACCATACCCTCGGGTGTGTCCTTTTCCATTTCCACCGAAAGTCACAGAGGGACCCTTCTCTTCCTTGTATTCAGCGAGCAGGCTTTTCTTTCCAGTCATGTGTCTAGAGCATCCGCTATCGAGATACCAGATACCCTTCTTAACCTGCAATACAAAGGAAGATTAGGTTTGCTTGGGTACCCACTTCACCATGTATACGCGTTTGTCAGTGGAAGTGGTTGGAATGGGTTCAGCAGTCTTCGCAGCATTTGAAGATTCAGCTTTGTCTTTCTTCACTTTGGTCAATTTCTTGACCTCAGCGGTAGGAGTCACCTTGACCTGACTTGCAACTGGTTTGGTCTTCTTTGGTGCTATCTTCACCTTAGCTATCTTATCAGCTTTGGTGGCTGTGGGACACTTACTTGCAATATGATCGGTAAGTCCACAGTGATAACATTTCCTATAACTAAAATTAGTTCTAGGACCACTTGTGTGCTGAGCTTTTAATTTGGAATTAGAAGTGCCAGCACCAAGTACACTATTGGTTTTTGAAATAGGACGAACATTCAGTTCTTCAGATTTCTTACCAAGGATATCTACTCTGAGTCTAGGAGTAGGTCGCTGAACTGATCCAGAGGTCTGATTTCTAGAACCAGATGAATGAATCACTAAGGCTTTGGAAGCATTCAGCTTAGGTACTAAAGTACCCTTCTGAGGATTTTGATAAATTACAATTCCTTTACCTTTATCTTTAGAGACAGAGGTAGGTTTTGAATAAACCATTTTCTCCTTACCTTTTGAGGAGGTAGGAGTTTCCTCAGGGATTGGTGTAATCGACGAGGAGTACTGAGATGAAGAAGTGTCAGCTACTGAGGATACGAACGTTCCAAATTTAAGCATTGAACGTTCAGTGGTTGGTATTGGAGTATCATATTTATAACCCAAACCACGTTTATCACTCAGAGGAATCTGAGCCTTAATTATCTCAGTGATCTTTGTTGAAGAATTACACCATCCTTCAACAGTAGCTTGTTCAGCTTTTAATGCAGCGATAGCTTCCGCTCGTTCAATTTTGACTAGCTGATTTAAATGGACTTGATCTTTAAAATCTTCTTCAAATTTAGAAAGCTTTTCTATTTGAAGGTGGCAATTTTTAAGCTTTTCAGCGAGATCAAGATTTTGGTTTTCAACCACAGCTTTGCCGTTCATGGCTTCGTATAAACTTCTAGTCAGTAGTTCGATTTTACGGAGACTATCAGCTTCATCAATATTTACAATATTGGTAAAGAAGGAGGGTGATACCTGAATGGCAGATGTTGAAGTGGAGGGAATGTTTGAACTTTCTTCCTCTTCTTCAATCTTGGCCATGAGACATTGATTTGCTTCATCATCTTCAGAATCAGATGATGAGGCTTCTTCATCAGAAGCAGCCCAATCATAGTCAGCCATTAGGCCTTTTCCCTTCTTCTTAAAGCTTTTCAGCTTTGCATACTTCTCCTTCAGCTTTAGGTATTTGTCGTCTTTATTCCTTGGAACAAAGGATTTCTTTGTAAAGGCTGAAGGTCTCATGATTTTCTTTGACCTGCACTCGTTAGCGAAATGACCTGTCTTTTCGCAGTTAAAACAAGTAGCAGTAGCCTTATCAACAAAAGCTGATGACTTAGGCTTGTCAGCTATAGAAAGAGTTTTGTTCTTTCTAAACATTTTCTTCTTGGAGAATCTCCTGAACTTTTTAGTTAGGAGAGCCAAGGATTCATCATCTGAAGAATCAGAATCTGATGATCTTTCAGAGTTACTTTCTAACTCAGTGATAGTGACCACGGGTCGCTGAGTAGAAGGTTCCTCTGAGATTAAAGCAACAGGGGTGCTTTTGGAATCTTTTACAATATTCTTCTTAAGATGGCTAGATTGCTCATGATTCAGCAATGTGCCATATAAGGTAGCAAGTGTCATTGATCTTAGATCTTTTGACAGCTTGAGACACATGGAATAATTGTCCCAGCTTTCAGGTAAACATTCTAAAAACTTTGTCAGAACTTCAAAGTTAGAATATTCCTTACCAACCGTTTTAAGATCTATAATTAAGCAATTAAAACGTTGATGTACTTCAGAGAGAGTTTCATTCTTACCAGAGATAAAACTTTCGTATTGTCTTACCAGGTTGATCTTTCTTGAATCCTGGACTTCAGACGTTCCTTCATACTGAACACATATTGTGTCCCACATGGCTTTTGAGGATTTCAGGTTCATGACGGAATGGTAGACTTCGTTAGGAAGGGCCATGGATAGTATGGATCTGGCTTTTGTATCTATAGCCACTTTCTTCTTGTCTTCATCGGTCCAATGATGGATTTCCTTTGGAATCAGCCTTTCTGGAATAGCAGCTCTAGTTGCAGTGGCTGGAACGGCAGGATCAATCGTTACAGGGATGTGTGGACCGTTTTCAAGATAGTAAGGTATAGTAGGGTCTACACCTTCTAAGAAGAGTGTCATCCTATTTTTCCATAAGTTGAAGTTGTCTCTGGAAAATCTAGGGGGTTTTGCAAGAGAACCATTGTCGATATAGTGAGTGTTTGTGTTTGAGTTGGCCATTTTCAGATAATAGCAAGGAAGAGAAATATCTTAGATTAGATCTTGTTTATGAGATTAAACAAATCTGCTCTGATACCACTTGTTGGTCCCGAAAGGCTTAAACAAGTTTGTAGAAGGGGGGGGGGGGGTTGAATACAAACACACTATTTTACTTTTCTAAATTGTTTATTGATAAATCATTAACAATTTACAGCTTGTTGCGGAAACAAGATTAAGGATAAACCTAAATCTAAACAAGTTGGAACACTAAGGTTTTCTTGCACTAAGAAAGATAAGGAGATTACTAATAAAATCCTATCTTGAGAGATTTGAACTTGTCCAGAGTTAGCAAGTTACTTCAAATGAAGTGAGTTCATCTCTTTATATACTGCATGCATTTAATGCAATTCAGTATACACTTTACACGTGTCATCAACGGATTGGTTGCATGTCATTGACCTTTGTTGACAACCTTAGTAGCCGCATGAATGAACAGTGTAGTATCAGAGTGGTTGTACGATTTCAGATCTTCGGAGGTTCTTTTCTGACATTTCGTACGGTGGCGTGCAAGGGAGGTTAAGACAAAAGTACTTTGTACGGAGGACTTCATGATCAGCTTTCGTTGATTCAGCGATTATCATTTACTATTCAGCAGATGATAAAGTTCAGCGATAGCTGAAGTCTTGTACTTGATACTTCACGTTGAGTGGACAAATCTGAGTCTTCGCTGATCCGCATCAGTTCATTAGGAGACTTGTCGCTGGTTCTTGAGCTTGATCTTCGACTTCAGCGTAGAACCTTTGTTGACGTGAATCTTGTCTTCAGGGATCATAAGTAAACAACTAACTTATCAGCGATCACCATAAGGACTGAACAGACTCAGCGATATGGTGAACAGTGTTCGCTGAATGTTTAATCTAAAAGTGCGAGAGTTCCTATCAGCAGTACTGTAAGATCTTAGTACTTATCAGCGATAGTGAAACTCTGATACATATTGTTTACTTACAATTTTCACTAAGTATTTAAGATAGGGTCATTATCAAATCACTGAGGGTTTGGATCAACAGTCTGTACCCTTGTTCGCTGACTAGGAATACAGTTGTCGAGGGACGGTTGTGTCCGGAGGAAGAATTAGGTTCTGTTAAGGACTTTAAGGTTAAGGAAATGTCGACATGTCAAGTTTTGACTTTGAAGTCGATAGTTGTGTAAGGTGTACGAGATCTTTCGTCCGTCATTGGGTGCGGTCTGGGTGCGTCCCGCGTATGCCCGTGCGGACAGGAACAAATATTGTGAGTGGTACCGGTATGCTGTTATGCAAAGGGTATGCTCAAAGCAAATATTATTGTGTACGACGTGGTTAAGGATTTTGAATGATTGACGAATAAATCACTAATGAAAGAAGTTTCGAATTATTGTTGCACAAGCGAAAGATATGTAGTCAAAATCACGCTTTTAATATTTTGTGGATGTACAATATTTATGAGGTATTACGTTTTAAAAAAAATGTGAACATGTGAGTTGGAGGATTTTGGTAAATCCGACCATGTAAAGTTTTAAGAGTGGTAAAACTTTGTTGTGGGGCCGATGGCCAATTAAGGGATTAAAAAGGGTAAAGAATTGGGTAACAATGTGTGTTGGTTTATGTAATCGTGTGCGTAACACATGTTTAACCAAACGTTTATTTTGGCCTTAAAGGCTTGATTGATATTCAACTGAGTCTTTTGAATGTTTGTCAGTTTTAATGACTCGAGATGGAGTCTTGGTTGAGTTATATGCTTAACTGCATTCTATTTAAATAAGTGTCGGTCTTAAGTGTAAAGATTGTCTGATAATTCTCGCGTTTTTAATACCTTTGGATCTAACGAACATTGGCGGAGTATATTCTTTGTGAAGTATATAAGAGTTACATATACCTATATAAATTGACTTTGTTGGGAAAGTAGCAATGAAGGAGTCATAGATTTATCATGCCTCGGAACATATGTTGCATAATGATCATTGATCCTTGGAGTAGATAGCTCGGTTTTGAACTTAGCTGAGTCATTAAGAGCATTGACCCGATTTAATAAGCTCGTTGTAGGCTTGGGTTGGGATTACAGGGATTGTATTAAAATAGAAGTTGCATGATGTGAACGTTTTGGGTATTCTTTTGGATTTAATTATTGTTAAGTCTTAAATCAGAAGAATAAAAAGCTGAAGGACCACTTTGTAAGAATAATAAGATTATGAAAGACTGTTGTGTTATAGAAGTGTTTTACTTGCGATGTGGATGGTTTACAAAGGAGAAAGTATTAGGCACAAATGAAGTGAGGTATGGAAAATGTTGAGCTGTGAAGGATTGTACCGTGTTTTGGTATTGGTTTGGAATCACAAGGAGCTATTATGAACGAATAAGTTCAAGTTATTTAGCAAATCGAGAGTGGTAGTTCAACTAAAGTTGGGGAGGAGATATTTAGTGAAATAAACTCGAGTAATATGTGTATGAATGATTGTGAGAAACCTGGTCTGTGGTGAAAGGTTATGTGTGGAGAATGTACAAGTGAGTATTGGTATCAACTGCCAAGATAAATGTGTCAACTAGTATGTTTTATGAAGTTAGAACTAGGAAGCATCTGATGGAAGTCTTTTCGGGGATTTCGGATGAAGAGTACCGCTTGGTCATTAAAGTTGTTGGGGCATGTAGTTGTAAGATGGAGTAATGATATGGCTATTATCGAAACAGAATGTCGGAATGGTATTGGGTGTTTACCCAAAGTGATTTTGATTGTGTGAGTTGCTTCCTATGATAGAAAGATTGGACTTAAGAATGTAATCATATTGCAGGTTCAATAGAGTTATCACTTTTGAGATTCAATACTTTGGTGCGTGGCTGTATTGTGGTTGTGCGATGAGATAGTGAGGTGAGGAAGTGATAGCATTCTATACCGAAGAAACGTGTAAGTCAAGGATGTAATAATGGACTGCCGTAGTTATTGTAGTATTTAATAGTAACGAGTATGCTTAAGTTATGGTATATGTGGAAATTTCAGGTAGTACATGTTAATGTTATTTTGAGACCTGGAGAGTGAGTTGTGATGATGATGGGGTAAAAGGAAGACTCGTGTTCTTCTCAATCCCATTGGTTTTAGGTGAAGAGAATACTGTAACCGTTAAGCTATAGTATTGGAGTATTATGTAGATACATCGAATGTAGTTCTCGGTGTTACGAGGATTTGGCTAGAAATCGTAACTGACGTTTTTAGAAAAAAAAATTGTCTTTTAGAACTGTAGCTGTGTGGTGGATATTCCGTGCAAACAAGAAAGAAATGATAAAGATATGCTAGACTAAGAAGTAGTCAAACATGGATTTGATGATAACAATTGCTCTAAGAAGATTGGTTTACAAGTTGGATCTCCCACCAGAGTTGGAAGGGGTTCATAATACCTTCCAAGTATGATATCTTCGGAAGTGTCTGGCCGAAGAGGAAGATGTGATTCCACTCACTGATGTGAGAATTGATGAAAAGAGCCGCTGTGTAGAAGAACCAGAGGCAATTTTGGAAAGATCGGTTAGAAAGCTACGTAGTGGTAAAGAGGTAGCTATGTTGAAAGTACAGTGGAAACACCATAGAAGTGCTAATGTAACTTTAGAGTCAGAAGAGAGTATGAAGGTTAGGTATCCTCATTTGTTTACCTGACTTTGATTTCGAGGACGAAATCATTTTCAAGTTGGGGAGTATTGTAACATCCCGAACTTTCGTTGTATTATTTTGTGAATTACAAATTAACTTGGGGTTAAGTTTGTAATTGTTTAAAAGTGTTACTTGAGATAGATTTTCATTTTGAGGGTTGGTTGTGCAATTCCTTGAAAGTTAGAGGTTTACTTGGTAAGAGGCCTATGACTCATGTTTAAATTAAGTGAGGTGTCAATTAGTTAGTTAATATAGACTAAGTGTGTGAGTGTATTTTGTGTATGGTGTGTGTGTTTCTCGGTTTGGAGAGAAAGAAAGCCGTGAGATAGAGAGATAGAGAGATCGAGAAAAGAGAAAGGGAAGAAGAACAACTGCAAACATCTGATTTTGGTGTTTAATCTTGAAGAATCAAAAGGTAATCATCTCATTTAAATTCTTCATGTTTTAGTTAAAAAGCTTTCTATGGAGTTTTAGTCGGGTTTTTTTGGTAAATCTTGATGTTTATGAGAATCTGAGTTTTTGGGTATGTTAAGATGAAGTTATTAAACATATCTGCACATTATCAGAAACATGCATAGAGTAAAAGTACAAAATCTGGGTTTAAAAATGAACAGAGTGGACTGAGACTTGGATGAACATCATCGAAGTCGCAACCTTGAGTTGCGACATTCATGATTGTCGCAATAGACCGTTGCGACTTGGCTTTGGAGTCGCAACAGTTGGTTGCGATTTGGAGTGAAATCGCAATGGTGGGTTGCGACTTGGCACTGTAGTCGCAACAGTTGATTGCGACTTGGAGTTGAGATCGCAATAGAAGACTACGACTTGGGTTGGAATCGCAATGGTGAGTTGCGATTTGGAGTTGGAATCGCAACAGTTGGTTGCGACTTGGCTTAGTGCACTACGATTTAAGATGTGGTTTTTAGAGATTAAGGATTCTTAGTTGTGGAGGGTTCTGTTTTAGATGTTAATATCAGTATATCTGTAAATTGAATATTACAGTAAACTGTGGTAGTGAAGAAAGGAGTCCCTTACAAGTTAAAAAGGATTAAAAGAAGTGATAACGCATCATGTGAGTTTATTCAACTCTCTTTAAAATTCAGTAATTAATATTGAAATAAATGTTTTATATGTATGCTTGAATATGTTTATAAAGACTTGATTAAGTCAGAGATAAGTCCAAGAGGGCGATTAAAAGTTATGCTATAATGATCCCCGTGCTAAATTGCTATGAGGGGATAATTAAGAAGTTGATGAACCGGGATTATTAATATTCCTTATAATGAATATGATTATCTGTTATATGAAATCTGTTATATGATTATGAACTCTAAATACGATTGCGAAGCCAAATTAAGATAAATTATAAAGGCCTATCTATGAGTCCGAAATGTAGATAACATTTGAGATGTTGATCCCCGTACTAGATTACAGAGAGGGGATAGTCAAGAGATTGAGATGAGGAGTTATTAATATTCTTTATTTTTGTATATATAGAATATGCTCAGAGAAATGATATATTGTATGCCGGACGCATATAGTAGTATCGATTATTATATTTATATATTATGTGCTTTTACTAAAAATAGGCATCCGGTCATCGGGGCACCTGGGTACGGTATAATGGGAACCGATTACTTGCCATTGACCAAAAAGGGATGTAATTTTTAGTAATTGGGTGTACCTTGAATCATTGAGGGTCCCGGTTGAGTATCGCGATATTATAATCCCATTGGGACCATTGATTCTGAGGTGGAATGTGGAATAGGCAGATTTTGATTTGTAATTCCCATTTCGATTTTGGAAGATCGGAGATTTCCATTATTATAGGGAAGATCGAAGATTTCCCAGTGATGAGAGGAAGCTTAGAGATAGGCATAAAGTAATTTGTAATCTCTACTTCCTGATTAAGAAATAGGCGGGTTTTGACTTGCAATTTCTTGTGTAAAGAGTATTAACTGTGAATCTGGGATGATTCATAGTAAACTCTTAATTTTTGTTGTTATGATTAGATGAGTTAGTCGTAAGTATGGGAGTGGGGTAGATTCCCCGATTTTGGAAAGGAGTTGTTGTATGGTAAGATGGGTGAGAACAGTTTTGAGTTATCTGTTCATATTTTAATTATTAAATTTTATTTTGATTTGAGTATTCTCACTAGGCGAAAGCCTAATGTTTCAAGTTGAATCTTCTTACCAGGTACAAGCTCCGGGAAGTAGCGGGAATGGGAGAAGAGAACTTTTGGAAAGATTCAGACTTAGAGATAACAGAGGATATAGTTATTCATTGAAGCTTTTGGGACGGTCGTTTAGATAACTTGATTTATCTGATTGTTATGATATGATTTGATTAATAAGTTATTTAAGAAATGGCGTATGTTTATAGAAATCTTACGTTTTGATCCTCAGGTTATATAAGTTTGAAGTTTTTGATCATAACTTGTGGAAATTTTTAAGGTTTAAATTGACCCTGTTTTTAGGGTGTTTCATTGTACTATTGATCTTCAGGATCTTCGTACAGCAGAGACACATGAGTGACACGCTTGTCCTTGTCTTTGTCTTTAAGCACTTTGTCTTCTAAGTCTTCATACCACAGAGACTCTATCAAGGGTGATAGAGGCTCTATGACCTTGTCCTCTGATGATCTTCTGATAGATGCGAGTGACGGCTCTGATGTTCTTGGTGTCGGGTAGAGACTTCTGCCAGTGTCTTCTATTAGCCTATTTTTCAATACTTCTTACAATAGTAGTTGGAGCTAACAAATAATTATCATCAAAAACGCAGCAAGAAACCATCAACTTTCGTTTTCGTCTGAAAAACGGTTTTCGCCGGAAAACTCACCGGAGAAAACTTTTCGGATCCTTCATCATCCGAAAAGTTGACTTTTCGGTTCCTCTTGCATCCGAAAAGTGAGGTTCTCGGATCCTCTTCATCCGAATAGTTTAGTCATCGCCTGAAAACTCGCCGGAAAAACGTGTGTCGCTGGAAAAAGTGGGTCACCGAAAAACGTTGCATGATCGATTTTAACTGATTGGATTCGATTGGTGTTCGATTAAGGATTGCAACGCAACAAAAATCATCGATTTTCGTCGAGAAACGAAGGAGTTATAGCCATTTGAAATCTGCAAATCGTGGGTTTGTGAAGAAGATGAACAGTACTAACGGAACTCCGTTAGTTCCATTAGTTTTGTGACAATTTTGGTCCATTTCTACGTTAGTCTCGTTAGTTTGTTAGATTTTATTTCATTTTTAGTCCTAATTCTGTTAAATATTTGTTAGTTTTCAGTTAGTTCAGTTAAGGTATTTTAGTTAACTTTTCGTTAGTTTTGTTGTTAGTTTTATTACATTTTTAGTCCTTTTCGTTAGTTTGTCCGTTAAGTCATTAGTTGGTTTTAGATATTAGCAGAATTAGTCCCTATAGTTTGAGTTTAGATTTTTAACACTTTCAGTCCCTAAAGTTCTAGTTTAGGACTTTTACATTTTTAGTCCCTGTAGTATAACTTTTAGATTTTTACATTTTTAACCCCTTGACTTGTTAGTTTTAGATTTTTACAAGTTTAGTCCTTTTTAGTATTATTTTTTAGTTTTTGTCATTTTTAGTCCTTGTGTTTGTCGAGTCTTAGTATTTTTCACTTTTAGTCCTTATTTTTTGTATCAGTTTCATTTTTGTCGGTTTAAGTCCCTATATTTTGTTTTTATTTATTTATCATTTTTAGTCATTTTGTGTTCTTTTAGTCATTGTTTTCGGTTTAATTTTGTTTTAGTCATTTGTTTGTCGATTTTATCAAATTTTACATGTAAATTGCTCGTAACTGATAATGTTTTCTCTTGTTTTGCAGGTTTGCCGATTAAAGTCCAACATTTCCGCGTAAATTTTTCAGAATTAATTTTTGGAAGACAAATTTATAATTTGTTTTTCAGATTTTATTTTTGAAAATTTTTCTGACTTTAATTGTGTTTTTCTGATTTTATATTTTACGAGTGTGCACATAATTCAACTTCTAAGCGAAGTTTCTCTTGACGATCACGCTATTAGGTAATATTTTTGGTATTTTTCATCTAATCTTTTGTGTGTTTCTATTTTTCTGGATTATTTCAAGATCTTACAACAATGGCTAAATCTGATAACGATTACATCTATTGTCAATATTTGAGGATAGAAGAATTACAAAGGAAGAATGCAGATCTTCAAGCTCAACTTAAAAAGAATGAGATTCTTGATATTTCAAACCCTCAAGACCAGATAAAAATGCTTAAAGAGAAAACAACAGTTCCGGAAAATGAAAATGTTGATCTGAAGAAACATATTTCAGAAATATCTTTCTCAAATGAAAAGTTTCGTTTAGAAGAACACAATATTAAACTTTCAAAAAGAATTGCTGATCTTGAATCTCATATTGCAGATCTTGAAGCAAAGAGAGACAACTCAATTCTTCATGATGAAATTAAGAAGCTTCAAGAGACGGCAACATCCTTTGAAAGAGAAAATGCTATGCTGAAAGAAACGATTTGTTTGGAAAGAAAATCTTTAGAATCTGAAAGAAAATATTTCAAAAAAAAATTCTCTTGTGGGACTATAAATATCAAACTTTCAAAACAAGTTTCTGATTTTGAAAAAGTTTTATTCTTAGAAAAAGAGAAACTTGAGAAAGAAAGATCTGAGTTTGAAGCTGAACGAAAATCTTTTGAAGAAAAGTCAACTAAGCTTTCACACAAAAGATCTGATTTGGAAACAGAACTTGAAATGGATAGAAAAGAGCTTGAAAAGATAATAATTGAAAGTTTTAGAGCAAAAAGTGTGAAAGCTGATTTTTCAGATGAACGAAAGATTTTTCAAAATGAAATAAAGAAGCTTACAAAGAATTTATCTGGTTTACCAACAGATATTATTGTTGGTCCCAGCTGATAAGTTCCAATTTTATATACATTTTATATCAAATTTACCCTAAAAATAATGTTAATTAGATGTTTAAAATACCCCTATTAATTCAAGTTGATATTTATTTGTGAAAAGATGTAATCTAATGCAAAAAGCTGATTTTGAGATACTTTGTATACAACCACTGCCCACAGCGGACACACTGGAAAAACCACTGTGCCCACTGTGGGCACTCCAGAAGAAATCCAACGCCCAAATTTGATCAAGTTGTTGCTGAAGATAAGAAATGGTTCAAGTTGCTGAAGTGATAAGGCACACATTTCAAGGCCCCCATCTCTTGCCATTACTATAAATAGAAGGCGTAGTTGAAGAAGAAAGTGGTCCAAAGTTAATCAGTTTCTCATTTCTCTTAGAATATTCTTGCATCTCCATCTCTTGTGTTGAAGTGCAGAAACAAAGGTATTTTAGGTTTCGTTTTCTTAATTATGCAATGAGTGTGTAACCATTTGATTACGATTGTGTTGAGACTTGTTAATGTTTAATATCATTTGGTTTCTATTTATGCAATTCTTGTTTTAAAGATATTATCATTGTTAGGTTATTGATTTAAGTAAGATCTCTTATATCAATTAACATAATCATGAATTGCTACATAAGATGTGGAATCCGTAATTGTTCCACGTTTTATGAAGTAGTAAGACAACACAACAATTAACCATATTAATTGATTAGTGTTGTAGAATTATATAATCTAGCTTAAATGATCGGGCGTCCGGTTGTTAGTTAGGATTGGTGTTTGTTTAGCGTTTAATGCAATTGACAGGTTAAGTTTGAGTTCGTGACCAAACTTGGCTTAGTCAATTAGGAACTAGTTCATCGAGCTTCTCATGCTAGTTTAATTATAAGAACAAACGGAGTGTTTGGCGAGTGTCGACACTTACGGCCAATCTAGAATAAAATGAGAAAATGCATTTGTAAACAAGTCCATGATACACCGTCCAATCAACGGTTTACACACATTGTCGTTTTTATTATTATTTCCAGTTTTTATTATGTTTTAATTAAATATCTTAAATCTCAAAACCCCCCTTTTTTATATAAAGCGTAAGAATTGATATCGATCACATCTAATCCCTGTGGATTCGACTGACGTAAATTACCACTATTACAAATTATTGTGATTTTGGAACAGTTAGAAAATAAAAATATTATTATTTGACGGTTTCGACACCTGTCAAAAATTGGTGCCGTTGCCGGGGATTGGCAACGTTGATTGTTGTTACTTTTTACGCTTTATATATATATATATATATATTGTCTTTTATTTTATATTGTAATCTTATCGTGTATCTGACGCCATTTGTTCTTGAGAATTTTTACATCTTTCATGGAGTATTATTCTTATGATTTTGGGTCACGATACACCACCACGGGATGCGATCCAGTCGAGGTACGTCTTTCCTCCCTTGAGTCGAAAATTTCCGACTTAACTGATATTGTGAAGCAGATGGTTGGTAGAAAGGCGCCGCAAGTGGAAATGTTTGGGATGTATCCTTCGAATTCTAATCCAATGGATACATTTCCTACTTTCCATCACAACACCGGGCCGGTCTACACTTATGGAAATTTTCCATGCCCAAGCCAAGACTCTTTCGAATCGCACTCAAGCACCTACTATCCGGGATGGCAAGACCATTCAAATCCGAATGAGTACGAGTGCGGATGGCAAGAGCCTTCATTCTCTAGTTATGAAAAGTAACCACCGACAACAAATCACGCTTCTGAGAGCTCAGGTATGTTTCTTGAAGAGATGGTTAAACTAATTGCTCTTAGCACCACGCAATTGTTTTCATTTCAACAGGAGACTCAGTCTCAAATTCAGAGCTTAAAGAATCAGATTAGTGAATACATATTTTCTCAAAATCGGTGGGAAGAAGAAGAAGAAGAAGAAGAGGATGATGAAGAAGGCACAAACCCATCTACTTCACAAGATGACGACAAAAAGGGAGCATATATGAATATAATGGAACCGGTGGTGGTACCTCCTCCTTTCCCTACACCATTATTTGATCTAATAAACGAGGAGGAATATGTAAATACTTGGGAAACCTTCACGGAGCTTGATGTAATAACCAGGTATGTTATTGGTCTAATTTAATCCTTATTTATTTTGGTTAAAGTAGTTTTATAAGTTAAGGGGTAAGTTTAATTTTTATTTGGAAGTTTGGGGGTAAGTTTTGCCAAATAAGATAAGTATGGGGTTTGTTTGGTGAGTGTGGAGATATTTTCCACCACCACCGCCACTTTTCCTTTAGACACAAGGAGGTGTCTCATTTAGACACTATTAGCAAAAAGTCCTAAGTGTGTGTGTGTGTTTATTGTTCACGGCAAAAGAAGAGGAGAGAAAGGAGAGTGATATTGAAGAAGAAGTGTCAAGAACAAGAAGGATACTGATTGTTACAGTTGGGTTTAGGAATCATATCAAGAAAACAGAGGTATTAATCTTTATAATTCTCTCTTTTATGTGTATTAGGTTTTATATGAGTTTTAGAAGTGGGTTTTGATGATTTATGGATGTTTTGGAAAATCTGAGCTTATGGTTAGGTTATGTTAATAGTCTTAAACATATCTGCATAATTACAGTAACATGCATAGCTTAAAAGATTAAATTTATGGGTTTAGGATGAACACAGTGAACTGAGACATTCATGTATGTCGCAGTAGTGGGTTGCAACATGGATGATAGTTGCGACATTCATGAGTATCGCAACCTTGAGTTGCGACTTGCTCATTGATATCGCAATAGTTGGTTGCGACTTGGTGCTACGTCGCAACAGTTGGTTGCGACATGAGGGAGTTATCGCAACAGTTGGTTGCGACATGAGGGAGTTATCGCAATAGTTGGTTGCGACATGGTACTGTGTCGCAGCAGTTGGTTGCGACATGGTACTGTGTCGCAGTAGTTAGTTGTGATATGTGTAGTGTGTTGCGACATGGGGTATTTCAGTAGTTGATTGCGATATGAGTCGAGGATTTCAGGATTTTAGAGATTTTAGTCTTTAAAAGAAATATTTGTATTTATGTGGTACAGATTCTGTGAAACTGGGCTGAAGAAATTGGAGTGCTTGGTAATAGCTTGGAAGGATTTTGGAGATAAGCAAAACAGGTGAGTTTTACTTCAAAACGTTTTCAACTGGAATATATATATATATATATATATATATATATATATATATATATATGTGTGTGTGTGTGTGTGTATTGGATATGTGATAAATGGTGTGACATGTTTATGTTTGAATTATAATATATTGAGATATTGTAATTGCGTGAGTATTATATTATATTATAATACGTTTGGTCGGGCATAGGACCGGTGTGTTGGCTGTAGTTGTTGTACAGTGTAGTTGGCTGTAGTTGTTGTACAACGTTGTTTATTTATTAGTTGGCTTGCAACCAACTAATATGGCCATGGGAAGGAGACAGGAAATTACGCGATGAGTGAGTTATGATTGATAATTGTCTTTGTGATATATATGGTGTTGTGCAAATGATTTTAAAAATGGCAGGGATTTTCTCACTTAGACCATTAGGTCTAACCCTCATTTTTGTTTTAAATAATGTATTCCAGGTCATGAAGCAAGTAAGAGCAAGTGATAGGAGTATATAGGACTTTCTTTTGAAGATGTATGCTTAATGAAGATCCATGATGTGTTATGATCTATTTTGTTTAGTGATGATCATGTAATTATTAGCAAAACGTTTGTACTGAAATAGTTATTATGTTGTTAAAGACTTCGGGACCGTAAATGTTAGATGTGTATCCTTTAATGGAATTATATTATGAAATATATGTTATTTGTATGTATTTGGGAATTTGGGTTGTTACAGATGGTATCAGAGCCCTAGTTTAAGGGATTTAGGTATTCGTATTTGTACCTAGACTTAAACTACATGTGAAGTAGGATGTCCCTGTTATTGTAGAACCTTGGGATGTTAAATATAAAAAGGTAGAAGGAACATCATGTAAGGTAATTTCAGATTACACCTGGCCAGTGTAATTGTGATCTTACAGGTACATGTTTGGACTGGAATATCTTGTTATATGGGGTATGTGCTTATGCGTATATTAATCTGTTTGAATCAACAGAATGGCAAGCGGTACTAGACAAACGAATCGGGGAGGAGGAAATCCTAATAGGACAAATCCAACAGTTGGAGCAAGGGGAAGAGGGGGAGAAAGAGGCAGAGGCTGATTTGGGGGCAGAGTTCAGGGGCGTGGTACGGAGTTTGTTACGAGAGACGACTTAGCGGCCGAAATGGGAAGATTACAGGCAAATATCCAGGCTATGTTTAACCAGAATCATAATACTGAAACAGAAAGACCAGATCCTACACATGAAGAAGAGATGCCTATTACTCCTACTGTTGTACCAGTAATGAAAAAGTGTGATTATAAAATGTTTCTCAGTTGTAAGCCTCCGACCTATTCAGGAGACCGGGATCCAGTGAAAGCTATGCGATGGCTGAAGGAAATAGAAGCTATCTTCAAGACTAGTAAGTGCGCGGAAGAGGATATGGTACTTTATGGAACCGCAATGTTGAAAGGTGTAACAACCCAAATCCCATATACACAACAAATCACATAATGTAACATAACATTGATATAACAAACGAAACATCATATTACAAGTACGGTCCCGTAGTCATTTACAATCAGAAGAAGCCATTCTACTACAAACTTCATACTAAATACATACACAACATTTAATTATTATGATACAACTGCTAAATATGCCAAAATCTTCATCATATATTCCTTCACAAAAGCCATCCCTTGATTACTCTAATTACTTGCTCTTACCCGATCCGCCACCTGGAATACATATTTTAAAACAAAATGAGGGTTAGACCTAATGGTCTAAGTGAGATGAATCCCTGTTAGTTTGAAATCATTTATATAAACTCTATTCATATAAATCACACAGCACAATCAAATATATCAATTTGAACTCACACATCGTGTACCTTTCCTTCTCATTCCTCCTGGCCATATTAGTTGGTTGCAAGCCAACTAATAATATACAACGCTATACAACATCTACAGCCAAACAACGCTATACAGATTCTATAGCCAAACACACCGGTCCTATGCCCGACCAACGTATTATAACACATTATAATACTCATGTAAATATAATACCTCAATATATTATAATTCACATATATCGCATATATACACATAATCACCAATTATCACATTCCCAAACCATACGTATATGTATTCCAGTTAAAAACGTTTTTAAAGTAAAACTCACCTGTTAGCTTAACAAAAATGCTTTCAAGCCTTTTCCACAGATTCAGTCTTTCACTTCGAATTCACAGTATCTGAAACAATTCAAATACAATCACTCTTCACCAAATAGAACATCTAAGACTCTCTAACAGGCTGAGAATCCTAAATAACCTATCAAACTCTTATCCTCAATTGTTCCCCTACAGCTAAAGTATCCGGATACCATAGGTTATCCGGACAACACTACTTTTCCGGACAGCATGACTTTTCCGGACAACCTATACAATCCGGATGTCATCCGGACACCAAAGTAATCTGTATACTATCCGGTATCCAATTCTATCCGGAAAACATAGGAAAAAGGAACTTACCCGGACAAAAGACGCGTCCGGACACCTTTAGAACATTACCCGAACAACACTAACAAAACTACCCGGACACCTTTATACTGTGTCCGGACACCTCTGTCGGTTTCTTCAATTTCGACCCAGATTCAACAGAAATTACTACTGGAAGTGTAATCGGTTATTCTACTCCGATAGAAACTATCTAAACACAATTACAAACACAAAATACAAAGCAACATACCTCAATTTCACTTCCAAAAGTACCAAGTTGAATCCCTAGTTTTTTATCTTCTTTTTCCTTCTTTTGCTCTCATAACACACACACTACACACACTGATCTTTTGCTGAAAAATGAAATATCTGATTTCCTAAAAGAGATATTATCAAACTATACTTACCATTTAGACCCTAACCTACTCAATAATGACTAACACACCCTAAACTTATAAATTCACCCAAATCCACCCTAAACATTAATTATAAAGTTTCTTAAATTTTAACGAAACGTGACTATAACTAGGGCTGTAAACGAACCGAACGAACACGAACGGAGGCTTGTTCATGTTCGTTCGTTTAACTTAACCGAACAAACGAACGAACACGAACAATAAACGAACAAACATTTTGGTGTTCGTGTTCGTTCGGTTAAAAAATTAGTTTGTTCATGTTCGTTTATGTTCGTTCGTTTAAGTCTTAAACGAACATAAACGAACATAAACGAACGAACTTAACCGAACATAAAAGAACATAACCCACTATCTTGAGTTGCTCAGGTCCAAGCCATGCTCAGGTTCAAGCCAATAAGGCTCAGACCATCGGGTTCAAGCCAATAAGGCTCCGACCATCGGGTTCAAGCTGGAAGACTCAAACCACAAGGAACCGAAACAAAGAATTCGTTATGAACCCACACAGCCACAAGGCAAGGCTCAAGCCAATGGGCTTGAACCACCATTGTTGGCTCAAGGTTGATGTGTTAGAAAATGAATAGGGTGATGATCCTATTTATACTAGTGGATGGGAGCAAGCTTTGTTGTTACCAGCGATGTGGGATGGGAAAAAATCCCAATTCCCTTTGATTGAACGGTGGTTAGGCAGGAGTTGTAAGGATATGGATCCCACATCGAAAATTAAGGGCAAAATAAGGTTATCAATGGTGTATTTAAGGAATAGCTGGTGTGATTGTGTGAATGATTTTTGTGTTTTTTTATTAATTATTAAATTTGCCATATGATTTCTATATAATTATTTTAATTATTAAGTTATTAATATTAATTTATTATGATTTGTAAATGAAAATTAACGAACATAAACGAACGAATTAACGAACATAAACGAACGAATTAACGAACATAAACGAACTAACGTAAACGAACATTAACGAACATAAATGAACGAACGTTCACGAACATAAATGAACGAACGAGACCTATGTTCATGTTCGTTCGTTTAACTAAACGAACGAAAAAACGTGTTCATGTTCGTTCGTTTATTAAATAAACGAAAATAAACGAACATAAACGGTTCATGAACGGTTCGCTGAACGTTCGGTTCGTTTACAGCCCTAACTATAACTAACGAACTTACCCGGGGTATTACATCATCTCCCCCTTAAAAGAATTTCGTCCCGGAATTCGATTAAGCAAAGAGGTAAGGGTACATAGTTCTCATCTTGGATTCTGATTCCCACGTAGCATCCTGACCTCTATGATGCCTCCACTGAACTTTCACTTGCCTGATTTCTTTATTCCGCAACACTTTGACTTTATGATCAACTATGGCCTCCGGTTCTTCTACATAATTCAGTCTTTCATCGACTTGTATCTCTGGTAGGGAAACTGCCTGATCTGGAGTAACCAAGCACTTTCGGAAGTTCGATACGTGAAATGCATTATGGATCCTGCTCAATTCTGGCGGAAGATCTAATCGGTAAGCTACTTCATCGATCCTTTCTGTAATTGCAAACGGTCCAATATACCTTGGACTTAGTTTACCTTGCCTTCCAAATCGGATGACTCCTTTCCACGGCGAAACCTTTAACATTACGTAATCCCCAACTTGAAAATCCAATGGCTTTCGACGGCGGTCAGCGTAGCTCTTCTATCTATCTTGAGCCACTTTCAATCTTTCTCGAATCTGAGTAACTTTATCGGCGGTTAACTGAACTATTTTTGGCCCTGCTAATTGTTTCTCCCCCACTTCATTCCAACACAGAGGCGTTCGACATTTTCTACCATACAATACTTCAAACGGTGCCGCTTGAATGTTGGAATGATAACTGTTGTTGTAGGAAAATTCAATCAACGGTAAATGCTTATCCCACGATCCCCCAAAGTCAACAATACAAGCACGGAGCATATCTTCTAATGTCTGAATCGTCTGTTCACTCTGACCGTCAGTTTGAGGATGATACGCTGTACTTAGCTTTATCTGTGTTCCCATCTCTTTTTGAAAGCTCCTCCAGAATCTTGAAGTAAAACGACTATCACAATCCGAGATAATCGAAATTGGAACTCCATGTCGAGTTACTATTTCATTGATGTACAACTTGGCTAATCGTTCCAATGAATCAGTTTCTTTTATCGGTAGGAAGTGAGCAGACTTCGTCAACCTGTCAACAATCACCCAAATAGCATCAAACCCTTTCGGAGTCCTTGGTAACTTCGTGATAAAATCTGTAGTAATTTGATCCCATTTCCACATCGGTATTTCTAATCGTTGCAACTGACCAAACGGTTTCTGATGTTCAATCTTCACCTTCTTACAAGTAGTACAGCCTTCAACATACTGAGCAATGCTTCTTTTTATCCCAGGCCACCAATAAAATTGTTTCAGATCCTTATACATATTGTTTGTACCCGGAGGAATAGAAAAACGGGACTGATGAGCTTCTTGTAACACACGATCACGTAACCCACCCAAACAAGGTAGCCACACTCTGTTTCCCAGACACAATAACCCACGATCATCTTTTACTAGCAATGCTGACATCCCTGCTAACCGTTCTGATTTCAGATGTTCATCCTGATAAGCCTCCACTTGACACTTCTGCAATTCGTCAAATATGTTGGGTAGGAGTTCAGTTCGTAGCGAAATAACTTTTATTGTTCCACTCCTTTCTTGACGACTCAGCGCATCTGCCACCACATTCGCCTTTCCCGGGTGATAAAGGATTTCACAGTCGTAATCATTCATCAATTCTAGCCATCTCCTTTGTCTCATATTCAGTTCCTTCTGATCAAAGAGGTGTTGGAGACTCTTATGATCGGTATAAATCTGACATTTGGAACCATACAGATAATGTCTCCAAATCTTTAACGCGAAGACGACTACTGCAAGCTCCATGTCGTGCGTAGGATACTGTCTTTCATGATCCTTTAATTGACGAGAAGCATAAGCAATAACCTTTCCCCGCTGCATAAGTACACATCCCAATCCCAGTTTTGACGCATCACTATAAACAACAAAATCTTCCGAACCTTCAGGTAGTCATAAAATCGGTGCGCTGCACAGTTTCTCTTTCAATAACCGGAATGCCTCGTCTTGTTCTGCTTTCCACTCAAACTTCAGGTTCTTCCGGGTCAGCTTAGTCAAAGGCGTTGCGATACGAGAGAAGTCTTTTATAAATTTCCGATAGTAGCCGGCTAAACCCAGAAAACTACGTACTTCGGTTGCTGTCTTCGGCGGTTCCCACTTTTCAACTGCTTCCACTTTCATCGGATCAACCTGTATACCTTTCTCAGAAACCACGTGTCCTAGAAATTGAACTTTCCGTAGCCAGAATTCACATTTAGAAAATTTTGCGTACAACTTTTCCTTCTTCAGTAGCTCCAGAATCAAACGAAGATGTTGCGCGTGCTCTTCCTTGGATCGGGAATAGATAAGGATATCATCGATAAATACAATAACAAATTTATCGAGATACGGCTTACATACCCGATTCATTAATTCCATAAAAGCAGCTGGAGTGTTCGTCAGTCCGAACGACATCACTAACAATTCGTGATGTCCATACCTTGTTCGAAAGGCAGTCTTTAGAACGTCTTCTTCTTTAACTTTCAACTGGTGATAACCGGATCTTAGATCAATCTTGGAGAAATAGCAAGCTCCAACTAACTGATCGAAGAGGTCATCAATTCGGGGTAACGGATACTTGTTCTTTATCGTGCGCTTATTCAGTTCTCGGTAGTCGATACACATTCTCATCGAACCATCCTTCTTTTTCACAAATAACACTAGTGCTCCCCACGGTGAAGAACTAGGTCTGATGAAGCCTTTATCGGATAGATCTTGTAGTTGTGCCATCATCTCTTTCATCTCTGGAGGTGCCAGACGATAAGGTGCACGGGCTACAGGAGTGGCTCCAGGAATCAGGTCTATACCGAACTCTACTTGTCTAATAGGCGGAAGACTATTCAAGTCTTCGGGGAATACTTCAGGAAATTCACTAACAATAGGAATATCTTCCATCCTATTCTTTTCTGGCTTAATATCTATCACGTAAGCCAAGTAACTCTGACAACCCTTATTCACACACTTACGGGCTTTTATCATAGATATAAGGCTAGACTGATGATTCCTACGATCACTATAAATCACTACTGGTCTTTTATCAGGTAATACAACATTTATTAACTTCTTAACGAAACGTGACAATTTATGATAGCCTGATTCTCAGCTAACCAGTCCATTCACACTACGACGTCAAACTCTATCAAAGTTATAGGAAACAATTGTATCGGCACTCTACATTCCTCTATATTTATCACATAGTCATCAAATACTTCTTTAACTAACACTTGATTATCATTTGCCGTAGCTACTGATAGAGCATGTTCTAGCACTTTAGGTTTCAAACACAGGCAAGCAGCAAATGCAGGAGACACAAACGATCGGTTTACACCGGAATCAAAAAACACCTTAGCACGTGTAGAGTTTATTAAAAATGTACCTGTGACCACATCCGGAGTTTCCTCCGCTTCTTTCTCAGTCATTTGAAATGTGCGACCCCTGGTTACTGGCGGTTCCAGTCTTGGTATTACTGGTTTAGCAATTGCTGGCCTGCCCGATGACCCACCTTGCTGTATCCTCCCCCGCGGACAGTCCGACTGAAGATGATCCGGAGAATTGCATAAGAAACATAACCGCGTTACCTTATAATCTTCAATGACGTGTCCGGTCTTCCCACACTTATAACACGCTCGTAAATCACCTTGGCAATTTCCTTGGTGGACACGGTTGCACTTCTGACATGGTCTTTCCGCTGGTCGAAACGGCGGACGGTTATCATACCTCTGAAATCGAGACTTCTTCGGATCGTGTTGTGGTCCTTCCCACTTTCTCTTCCCGATACTTTTATCGCCATCATCCCTTCTAATATCTCTTTCAACATTCTCTGCGGCATCAACTGCAGCTGAGAAGGTATCGGGTCCTTTTGCAGTCACTAGCCTTCTGACTTCTGAGTTCAGCCCAAAGATAAACCTTTCCGTCTTCATCGCCTCTGTAGCAACGTAGTATTCTGCGAACCGAGACTTTTCCAGAAAGCTAGCGGTGTAATCTCGAACGGATAAGTTTCCTTGTTGTAAGTTCATAAATTCCCCTTCCAGTTGTTTGACGGCTGCTTGGGGACAAAATGCGTTCCTGTAGGCTATCACAAATTCTTCCCAAGAGAGGGTAGAATAAACATCAGATCCTTTAGAATGAATAAAAGATTCCCACCAATACAAAGCATCCCCTTTTAACATTGCTGCCCCGTACAATACCGTATCTTCATCTGCACACTTGCTTGTCTTGAAAATAGCTTCTATTTCCTTCATCCATCTCATTTCTTTCACGGGATCCCTGTCTCCTGAGTAGGTCGGAGGTCTACAGCTCAAAAACATTTTGTAGTTGCACCTCCTTTGTACTGGTACAACAGTCGGTGTGATTAGCATTTCATCTTCCGGTCCGGGATCCGGTATTCCAGTTTCATTATGACGGTTTCGATCAAACATTGTTTGTATGCTAGCCTGCAATCTTCCCATTTCTGCCATTAAATCATCCCTGGTAACAAACTCTGTACCATGTTGCTGGACTCTGCCTCCGGCTCGACCTCCAGCTCTACCCCCGGTTCTACCCCCGACTCTGCCCCTAGTTCTGCCTCCCCTGTCCCCCGTTCCTATCGGCGGATTTGTACTATTCAGATTTCTTCCTCCTCCTCGATTCGAATTCCGTGTACCGCTTGCCATTCTATAAATTTAAACAAGGTTAATATACACATAAGCACATACCCCATATAACAAGGTATTCCAGTTCAAACATGTACCTGTAAGATCACAATTACACTGGCCAGGTGTAATAACTAGGTATTTTATTTATTTATTTTATAAGTCTTTAATTTTAATAACTTTTGGAATTAGAAGTTAAGGGATAAGTTTTATTTTATTTGGAAGTTTAGGAGTATTTATTGCCAAGTGAGATAAGTTTAGGGTTTGTTTGGTCTTTTATCCAAACCTCTTTAGCCAAAACCGACTTCCTATTTTAGTAAGGATAGGTGTCCATATTTCAATTAAGAGAAAATATCCTAAGTGTTAGTGTGTGTAGTGTGTTCGGTTTAGAGAGAGAGAGAAGGAAATCGAGAGAGAGATTAAAGGAAAGAAGAAGGAGGAAATCCAGAGTTTGCTGCTGTGATTTAAAGGACCAAACTGAAGTAAGCAAGGTAACAAATCCATCCTTGTATGTGTTTTAATTTCTTAAAAGTGTTCTTGAGTTTGCTAGTTAAGTTTTTAGGTGGGTTTTGTTAAAAATGGATGTTTTGGGAAATCTAAGCTTAAGGTTAGGTTATGTTTATAGTTTTAAACATATCTGCACCTTTACAGCAGCATAGCTTAAAAGTACGATTTCTGGGTTTTTAGGATTGCGAGTTCTGAGGTTTTCGCAATAGTGGGTTGCGAGTTCTTTGGTTTTCGCAACAGTGGGTTGCGAAAAGTAAGGAATTCGCAAGCTGTGGGTTGCGAAAAGTGTTAAAATACAGATTTATTAATGAGGTGTATTATTGTTAATTAACTATTTCAGATAGTAAAATTCAAAGATAAAAGTGGGACTTGTTGAAGAGACTTTTGGAGAACTTTTGGAAAAGCATTCAGGTGAGTTTTATTTAAAAACGTTTTTCAACTGGAATACATATATATGTGATTTATATCTATATGAAATGGATATGTATGGATTGAGAATGTGATACATAATGTGATTATGTGTTTTTATTGAAATGTTTATATACATGATGGTATACTGTAATTATATGAGTATTCTGCGAGAATACGGGGCCGAGATCCGAGGTGCGGACCGGTATGTTGACGTGTTCCGGTAAGCGGACAGACGTGTTTACTGTAGATGTTGTACAACAGAGTGAATTGACTAGTTGGCTTGCAACCACTAGTTTGGCCAATTGTGGAGGAATAAGGGGGAATGAGTGGATACGAAACGCAAGTCTTGGTTGGTATTTAATTACGTGTAATATATGTGTGTTTGTATAAAAAGGTTTTACTTAATTGGATTCCTGGCAAGTTTCAACTGGCAGGGATTTTCTCACTGGACCATTAGGTCTAACCCTCATCATTTCTGTTTTAAAAATATGTATTCCAGGTTGAGGATCGTTCGTTAGCAAAGGGAAGAATTAATGTGTAAGGCGGGGTTAATAGCTGACAAGGATTAGGAACTGAATATGTGTTATGTTGTATCGTTTCGAGACTGCTGGGATCGTACGTGATTTGTTTGGTAATTTCTTTTTATGAATGTAACGATGTGATGCAATATATGTTATTTGAAACATGTTTGGGAAACCGGGTTGTTACAGATGGTATCAGAGCCCTAGTTTAAGGGATTTAGGTATTAGTATATGTACCTAGACTTAAACTGCATGTGAAGTAGGATGTCCCTATTATTTTAGAACCTTGGGATATTAAGTATAACAAGGTAGAAGGAACATCATGTAAGGTAAATTCGAGTTACACCTGGCCAGTGTAATTGTGAACTTACAGTTACATGATTGGACTGGAATACCTTATTATATGGGGTATGTGCCTATGTGTATATTAACCTTGTTGAAATCTACAGAGTGGCAAGTCGGTCTCGACGTATGGATAGAGACGAAGACAGGTATATTTATATAAACTCTACACGTGCTAAAGTGCTATTTGACTTCAGTACAAACTGATTAATTGTATTTTCAATCTTTTGTTGCTTATATGCGTTAGAAAAGAATTTGATAATTGTATTGGTAATATAGATAGGAGTGGAGTGCCTATTAAGTTATTTTTGATAATGTTGTCGGAATTTGAGGTAGTAGTAAGTATAGGATGGCGTTGGAACTTGATTTTTGTTAAAATTGTCGATTAGGTAATGATAAGTGATCAACGGTAATTCGGTATATATTGGAATAAGTAGTTATGATGAAAGAAGAGATTGTCGAGTGATTGATTTAAAGTTTCCGTTTGTTAACAAGTTTTATATTAAGGATATATGAATTAATTTCGATAAGGCTTAGTAAGAGTGTAGGTTTGGAAGCATTTGGTGTGAAAAGAGGTTGGTTCTAATTTAGTAAGAGTGTAACAAATATTTTGGATGATATCGAATTTAGTATGCTTATTAATTATGATATTGCTTGGGATAAATTTAAGTGAGAAATCAGGGATAATTGAATTAGAAAGTGAAGATTGTTTTTGGGAGTGATTAGTAAGGAAAAGCTATTAGTGATCAAGGTGATAACCCGTTATCATATGTTTTTGGATTTGAAAGATTTATCAAGGTGGTAGTAAAGTTTATTGTATGAGAACGAAAGTGGATGGTAGTTTAAATTGGAATGAATGATCTAACACTTGCAATTGTTTACAATTTTTCAAATTGAAGGTGCATGTTAGAATTTTGGAAAGTTATTGCGAAAGTGTAGAATGTGGCGTTATGTATAATTCAGTATTTCAAACGCTAGGTTATGCCTCCAAATGTTAAAGTTTATGTTATGAATAAAATTTTAAACGTGTTAAATGATTTGTGATATATAAAAATATATATGTATATATATAATTTTGTGCTGAAAGAGGCATGATGAGATACTTTGTGCTGAAAGAGGCACGGTGAAATATTGTACGTGGAAAGAGGCACGATGACATATTTTGTGCTGAAAGAGGCACGAGGTGAAATAAAGATGTACTGGTTTTTTTATAAAGATGTGTTTATGGTTGTTATATTTTGGGGATGGGTGTATAGTGTAGATCCAATTTGTTTATTATCGTTTTGAAAGAATATGTTAACGATATTTGAAAAATGAAAAAGTGTGTGGTTGTTTCGGGCAATGGATGTGATTTCGGATTAACTCGGTTAAATTCCTGATATGAGGTGTGGTGAAATTATTGGTTAAGTATAGTAATTGTGGGAATTGGGTGTGTGCGATTGGTTTGGAGGTGAAAGAAAGCTAGCTCATAGGATCGGTCTAAAGTAAGCACCTCCTAGTGAGCTATCCTTGGGGAAACGTATTTTATGTTGAGGAAAGAGTAGAAGAAAATAGTCTAATGTAATGATCGGGGTGAAGGACCATGGGATAGGACGTGGTAGTAGTTTGAGAGTGATGTTGTGGCAAGTGTGGAAATCAATTGTAATCTAAGGTTCGGGGTCGGTGTAATTAATGCAAGAAAAGTGTTGTGTGTCTTAGATATATTTTGGATTAGGGAAGTGACGGTAGAGTTGGAGATGACCTATGGAGAAAAGTTCAACTACGGGTTAAGGTGATACTCCAAGTTGATTTTTTAATCTATTGGGGAGTAGGATGTCGTTATTTTTTTTTTAGTGTTGGATTGTTGGGACATTTTAGAGACGGTGATCGAAGGCGCAATGTGTACAGTCAGCCGAGGCCAAGGGAAAAGGTAGAGTACTTAGTGTAATTTATTGCTTTCTAGAACATAGGAGTATGTATGCTAGATTGCCTGGTGCTTATTACACTTTGCTGCATGACTATTACTTGCCAGTAGGAATTTATGCTAGTCTTGATAGGTTGTTAAGTGACTGCCTTATAAGTGGTATACAGTAGGAACTAAATAGCCTTAGAATATTTGATTTAGTTCTATTGCGCAGCTCTTGTTTGAGTCTAACCGTTGTGGGATAGAATCTTTATTTCGAATGTCTATCTGATTTCACACTGTATGCGACTGTGCATTCGCGAGGCGACTCGTCATGACTAGTGGAGATTCCGTCATAGCAAGGGTAGTAGGATGAGGTGAACCTGGAGTCTGGATTTGTGAATGATATTGGTATGATTGATCTGGGATATTATACCTTGTTTGTATCACGCGGGTTTTCCTCTTGGAGTAAGAGTTGTTGTAGTTAGGAGGGTACTAAATTGTTGGTATGCGCCTTGGTATTGAAGGGTTACGCATAGTGAGAGTTCATTCAGCCTTTCCCGTGTCGATTCTGCGGAAGGGCATAGCCGAAGCAAGTAAGGTTGTACCGTTAGAAAACACCGGATTGGATCAAAGGTGGAATGATGTGGGGGAAGCGTTGGCGATAGTGGGTCGCAAGGTTAGAAAACTAGGTTGCTGATAACCTGGACTTAACTGAAAGAGAATATGCATACTATGATAATAAAGTATAAGAAATTGATGCTTGAGAGTTTGCTGGATATAGAAAAATGGTTCAATGGGTTGGATGTTTACCTAATACTTCCCATGGATTGGAGAATTTAAGTTGAAAAAGGGATTTATATTAAGTGTTATGATTAGTGGGAAGAAAGCAATGATCAATAAATATTTTGATGGTCGTGTGATGAACCTTCTTTATGGAGTTGTTTAAGATAAAGAGTTGTTTTAAACTTGGTGCTGGACTTTGCATGTTAAGTCGTTAATGAGTTATATGATTAGTGACATGAAATTTTTAACGGAGTTGTGATGAATTCTTTTCGGCTTAGTTTTGTAGTGAAATTATTATATGATGATTTGGTAATTATTTTAGTTGGGTAAGGTGAGACCGGTGTTGATAAATTTCAAATTGCGGAGTGGTTTAAGTGAAACAAATGTCTAAAGATTTGTGTTAGTATTTTTGTGCTAAGTTGGAGATGTAAGGAATTGATGTGATAGCGAGTTTGGTATTTTATTAAGGAATGAATTGGTATTGATATTTGGATGGAAGTCGGTATGAGTTATGGTGGTGAGGTTATTGAGATAATTGAAATGTTTGAAATTGTGTTTTGCTGATATTCGAGAAATTAAGTTGCTATTTAGACTTTGTTTTAATTTGATGGGTGAATTGGTGTCAAGTGCAATTAAGTATGGTTGTGTGATTATAGTAATTATTCTATGCTTTCATGGGAAATGGAAATGATAGGATGAAGTTTACGGGTTTGATAAAATTAAGAAATTTTTCCGTGATATAAAGTGATTCGTGTTGAGTATATTCTATTCCATGAAAGAGTATAAGAAATAGGTAGTATTTACTAAGAAAATTTCATATTGAAAGTATATGTTTACGTTTTAGAGTTAGTATTGTAAAAGTGTAGAACACGACGTTTGTAGTAAAAGGCCGGTGAGGTTAAAAATAGTATTAGCGTGGTAAATGTCCCGAGTAAGCATATAATGTTCTGTTATTGGGATTAGATTCATATGAGTATAAGTTATTTTTTTCTAAGAGATAAGTGAATTTTCGAGTTAATTTGAACCTTCGTAGGATTTGATTATTGAGTGTGTATCGTTGTTTTAGAGGGGCGGATTTCTTGTGAGAAATTAAAACTCTTGATGTTTTGGGTTGAAATATTGAAGTGGGAACAAATGGTAAACTAGAAGCAGTAAAGCGGTGGGTCTAGTAAAAAAAAGTCCTTTGAGGGTTCCGTAAACACTTTGATGTGTTCATAGAATTTGATATCTTTTCAACAGTAGTTACCCTAGTTCGTTGCTTGAGTGAATTCCGGGACAGAATTCTTTTAAGGGGGAGATGTTGTAATAACTAGGTATTTTATTTATTTATTTTATAAGTCTTTAATTTTAATAATTTTTGGAATTATAAGTTAAGGGATAAGTTTTATTTTATTTGGAAGTTTAGGAGTATTTATTGCCAAGTGAGATAAGTTTAGGGTTTGTTTGGTCTTTTATCCAAACCTCTTTAGCCAAAACCGACTTCCTATTTTAGTAAGGATAGGTGTCCATATTTCAATTAAGAGAAAATATCCTAAGTGTTAGTGTGTGTAGTGTGTTCGGTTTAGAGAGAGAGAGAAGGAAATCGAGAGAGAGATTAAGGGAAAGAAGGAGGAAATCCAGAGTTTGCTGCTGTGATTTAAAGGACCAAACTGAAGTAAGCAAGGTAACAAATCCATCCTTGTATGTGTTTTAATTTCTTAAAAGTGTTCTTGAGTTTGCTAGTTATGTTTTTAGGTGGGTTTTGTTAAAAATGGATGTTTTGGAAAATCTAAGCTTAAGGTTAGGTTATGTTCATAGTCTTAAACATATCTGCACCTTTACAGCAGCATAGCTTAAAAGTACGATTTCTGGGTTTTTAGGATGAACAGTAATTTTTCAGGTTTTCGCAACAGTGGGTTGCGAGTTCTGAGGTTTTCGCAACAGTGGGTTGCGAGTTCTGAGGTTTTCGCAATAGTGGGTTGCGAGTTCTTTGGTTTTCGCAACAGTGGGTTGCGAAAAGTAAGGAATTCGCAAGCTGTGGGTTGCGAAAAGTGTTAAAATACAGATTTATTAATGAGGTGTATTCTTGTTAATTAACTATTTCAGATTGTAAAGTTCAAAGATAAAAGTGGGACTTGTTGAAGAGATTTTTGGAGAACTTTTGGAAAAGCATTCAGGTGAGTTTTATTTAAAAACGTTTTTCAACTGGAATACATATATATGTGATTTATATCTATATGAAATGGATATGTATGGATTGAGAATGTGATACATAATGTGATTATGTGTTTTTATTGAAATGTTTATATACATGATGGTATACTGTAATTATATGAGTATTCTGCGAGAATACGGGGCCGGGATCCGAGGTGCGGACCGGTGTGTTGCCGGGTTCCGGTAAGCGGACAGGCGTGTTTACTGTAGATGTTGTACAGCAGAGTGAATTGACTAGTTGGCTTGCAACCACTAGTTTGGCCAATTGTGGAGGAATAAGGGGGAATGAGTGGATACGAAACGCAAGTCTTGGTTGGTATTTAATTACGTGTAATATATGTGTGTTTGTATAAAAAGGTTTTATTTAATTGGATTCTTGGCAAGTTTCAACTGGCAGGGATTTTCTCACTGGACCATTAGGTCTAACGCTCATCATTTCTGTTTTAAAAATATGTATTCCAGGTTAAGGATCGTTCGTTAGCAAAGGGAAGAATTAATGTGTAAGGCGGGGTTAATAGCTGACAAGGATTAGGAACTGAATATGTGTTATGTTGTATCGTTTCGAGACTGCTGGGACCGTACGTGATTTGTTTGGTAATTTCTTTTTATGAATGTAACGATGTGATGCAATATATGTTATTTGAAACATGTTTGGGAAACTACCTAACATGATGTTCCTTCTACCTTTTATACTTCATCATCCCAAGGTTCTATAATGATAGGGACATCCTACTTCACATGCAGTTTAAGTCTAGGTACAAATACAAATACCTAAATCCCTTAAACTAAGGCTCTGATACCATTTGTAACAACCCAAATCCCATATACACAACAAATCACATAATGTAACATAACATTGATATAACAAACGAAACATCATATTACAAGTACGGTCCCGTAGTCTTTTACAATCAGAAGAAGCTATTCTACTACAAAATTCATACTAAATACATACACAACATTTAATTATTATGATACAACTGCTAAACATGCCAAAATCTTCATCATATATTCCTTCACAAAAGCCATCCATTGATTACTCTAATTACTTGCTCTTACCCGATCCGCCACCTGGAATACATATTTTAAAACAAAATGAGGGTTAGACCTAATGGTCTAAGTGAGATGAATCCCTGTTAGTTTGAAATCATTTATATAAACTCTATTCATATAAATCACACAACACAATCAAATATATCAATTTGAACTCACACATCGTGTACCTTCCCTTCTCATTCCTCCTGGCCATATTAGTTGGTTACAAGCCAACTAATAATTTACAACGCTGTACAACATCTACAGCCAAACAACGCTATACAGATTCTATAGCCAAACACACCGGTCCTAAGCCCGGCCAACGTATTATAACACATTATAATACTCATGTAAATATAATACCTCAATATATTATAATTCACATATATCGCATATATACACATAATCACCAATTATCACATTCCCAAACCATACGTATATGTATTCCAGTTAAAAACGTTTTTAAAGTAAAACTCACCTGTTAGCTTAACAAAAATGCTTTCAAGACTTTTCCACAGATTCAGTCTTTCACTTCGAATTCACAGTATCTGAAACAATTCAAATACAATCACTCTTCACCAAATAGAACATCTAAGACTCTCTAACAGGCTGAGAATCCTAAATAACCTATCAAACTCTTATCCTCAATTGTTCCCCTACAGCTAAAGTATCCGGATACCATAAGTTATCCGGACAACACTACTTTTCCGGACAACATGACTTTTCCGGACAACCTATACAATCCGGACGTCATTCGGACACCAAAGTAATATGGATACTATCCGGTATCCAATTCTATCCGGAAAACATAGGAAAAAGGAACTTACCCGGACAAAAGACGCATCCGGACACCTTTAGAACATTACCCGGACAACACTAACAAAACTACCCGGACACCTTTATACTGTGTCCGGACACCTCTGTCGGTTTCTTCAATTTCGACCCAGATTCAACAGAAATTACTACTGGAAGTGTAATCGGTTATTCTACTCCGATAGAAACTATCTAAACACAATTACAAACACAAAATACAAAGCAACATACCTCAATTTCACTTCCAAAAGTACCAAGTTGAATCCCTAGCTTTTTATCTTCTTTTTCCTTCTTTTGCTCTCATAACACACACACTACACACACTGATCTTTAGCTGAAAAATTAAATATCTGATTTCCTAAAAGAGATATTATCAAACTATACTTACCATTTAGACCCTAACCTACTCAATAATGACTAACACACCCTAAACTTATAAATTCACCCAAATCCACCCTAAACATTAATTATAAAGTTTCTTAAATTTTAACGAAACGTGACTATAACTAACGAACTTACCCGGGGTATAACAAAAGGTGACGCTTTATACTGGTGGGAAGCTCATATTTATTCGGGAGGTTCTGATATATATTCTACCTTCTCGTGGGAAGAATTTGTTATAGCTTTCAGGAAGCAGTTCTGTCCTCATGCAGCGGTTAAACAACTAGAGGGGGAGTTTATGAACTTGCAGCAAGGAAATTTATCTGTTCGGGACTACACTGCTCGTTTTCTGGAAAAATCTCGTTTTGCAGAATATTATGTTGCCACGGAGGCCATGAAGATTGAAAGGTTTATCTTCGAGTTGAATGCAGAAGTCAGGAGTTTTGTAATTGCTAAAGGACCCGAAACTTTCTCCGCTGCAGTAGACGCCGCGGAAACCGTGGAGCAGGATAAAGGAAGAAATACTAGCGACAAAGGTACAGGAAAAAGGAAGTGGGAAGGACCACAACACGATCCCAAGAAGTTCAGGTTTCAGAGATACGATAACCGTCCACCTTTCCGACCAACGGAAAGACCTTGTCTGAAATGCAACCGTGTCCACCAAGGGAATTGTCAGGTTGACTCGCGGGTTTGTTATAGGTGTGGGAAGACTGGGCATGTTGTTAAGGATTGTCGTGTAACGCGGTTCTATTTTTCATGTAATTCTCCGGATCACATACAGTCTGATTGTCCGAGGGGAAGAATACAACAAGGGGGTACATCAGGGAAACCAGCGGTTGTCAGACCAGTAGTACCGAGACTAGAACCAGTAAGAACAAGAGGTCGTTCATTTCAGATGACAGCAAAAGAAGCGGAGGAAGCCCCGGACGTGGTTACATGTACATTCTTAATAAACTCTACACGTGCTAAAGTGTTATTTGACTCCGGTGCAAACCGATCGTTTGTGTCTCCTTCATTTGCTGCTTATATGCATTTAAAGCCTAAAGTGTTAGATCATGCTTTAATGGTAGATACTGCAAATTATAATCAAGTGTCGGTTAAAGAAGTATTTGATAGCTGTGTGATAAATATAGAAGGGTGTGGAGTACCGATACAATTATTTCCTATAGCTTTGATCGAATTCAATGTGGTAGTGGGGATGGATTGGTTAGCTGAGAATCAAGCTAACATAGTTTGCGATAAGAAGTTGATACATGTTGTCTTACCTGAGAAGGGGCCGGTTGTGATTTATGGTGATCGTATAAATCATCAGTCTTGTCTTATATCTATGATAAAAGCCCGTAAGTGTGTTAATAAAGGTTGCCCGAGTTACTTAGCATATGTGATAGATACTAAGCTAGAGAAGAGTAAGTTGGAAGATATTCCAATTGTTAGTGAATTTCCAGAAGTTTTCCCCGAAGACTTGAATAGTCTTCCGCCCGTTAGACAAGTAGAGTTTGGTATAGATCTGATTCCTGGAGCCGCTCCTGTTGCCCGTTGTAACGACCCGGTTACTGTAACGACCCGGTTTCCCAAACATGCTTCAAATAACATATATTGCATAACATTGTTACATTCATAATAAAAGTTACAAAATAAATCACAAACGGTCCCTTCGGTCTCGAAACTACAAAATACATAAAAGTTTCTTAATCAACGTCCATCAAAAGCTTCCTATTCTTATCCCTTTCCTTCGCCGATCCTCAACCTGGAAAACATATTTTTGAAAACAAAATGAGGGTTAGACCAAACGGGTCTAGTGAGTTAATCCCGGTCCTTTCCAAAATCGTTATAAAACCTTTTTATGTAAATCCTTTGTATCAAAATAGTTTATATAAACCTTTAGTAATCCTTTCGTAGAATATAAACATACCACACGTATTTAAATACCAAACAAGACTCGTGCACCGTGCTCAACTCATCCTCATTCCTTATTCCCATGGACATATTAGTTGGTAGCAAGCCAACTAATAATTCAACGTTGTACAACAATTACAACCAACAACGCCGTACGACAATTACGACCAACAACGCCGTACAACAATTACGACCAACACTTCCGCCGGCATAGTTCGGCGTGCTCTCGTGTAGTGTAATACTTACATAAATATAATATCTCATCATATTATATTTCAACATAAACACACAATTACACTATTTATCGCATTCCAAATCATATCTCAATATATGATATTTTCATTTATAAACCTTTCATCACATTCCAACCAAATATATATATATATATATATATATATATATGTATATATATATATATATATATCTTAACGTAAACATATAATCACACCACGTATCATATTCTCAATCCATACATATCCAACTCATATATATATCACATATATATGTATCCCAGTTGAAAACGTTTTAAAGTAAAACTCACCTTGTTACTTTATCCAAAACCTTCCAATCCTTTATCTGTCAATCCAATCTTTACCCAAAGTTCACAGAATCTTTGCTTTTCTTGAATTGAATTCCTCAAACCCAACTGATAATCAACAACCTCCTTCTTCTTTACTTTCTAAATTTTCTCTCTATTTTCTTCTTCTATCTCTGCCGTGAGCAAATTTCCACACACACATACACCTTTTTGATTAAGACACTTGAGATATTTCACTAAAATATCTCAACTATGTGACACCTCCTTCTTCAAAGGAGAAAGGTGGCGGTTTGGTGGTGATTCACCAAATCACAAATACCACTCAAACCCCAATCTTTCAACAATTGGCCAAATATACCCTTAAGTCTCTAAATAAAATTAAAACCTACTCCTTGACTTATAACTCTATAAAACTAATCCCGAACGTATCTAAAAATTAAATTTAATAAACATATAATATACCCGGTTATTACATCTTCTCCCCCTTAAAAGAATTCCGTCCCGGAATTCGGTCAAGCAACGGACGAGGGTAACTATTATCGAATTGATATCACATTCTCTGAATACATCAAAGTGTTTACGAAACTCCCAAAGGACTTTTACTAGACCAACCGCTTTACTGCTTCTAGTTTACTATTGATCCTACTTCAATATTTCAACCCAAAACATCAAGAATTTTTTTAATTCCCCACAAGAATTCTGTCCCTTTAAAACAACAATAATCAAATCCCTCGAAGGTTCAAAATAACTCGAATGTTCACTTATATCACAAAAAGAAATAACTTATACTCATATAAAACTAATCCAAATAACACAACATTTTATGCTTACTCGGAACATTTACCACGCTAATACTACTTTTAACTCCACCGGCCTTTCACGACAAACATCGTATTCTACACTTTTACAATACTAACTCGAAAACATAATAATACACTTTCAATAAAAACTTGCTTAGCAATTGCAACTTATTTCTTATACTCTTCCATGGAATAAAATATACTTAAAAATCATTTTATATCACGGATAAATTTCTTAATTTTATTAAACCCGTATACTTCATCCTACCATTTCCATTTCTCATGCTAGCATAGCATATCCACAATAATCACACATCAATACTCAATTGCACTTGACACCAAATCATTTATCAAAATCATATTTACACATGCAAGACCCAGTCTAATCAAACGGTTCCACTAAAAGTTACAATAAAAATAACACTAAATGCTTCAAGATACAACACACTTCTCGATCTCCAAACATAGTTAACCAAATCACTTACATTCTTTTACACTAAAGGAATATATCGAATCTCCAAACAAAATTAATCTATCCACTTTTATTTCTATACTCACAAGAATACTTCTAACAATTCAATTCAAAAATAGTTAAAATAAATAATAAACACTATGAATTAACGTACTTTACCCGGTGTCCAATCGGAATAAAATAATCTCATCAAAATATAAACATATTAGTGTCTCTAAATCCAATACTTTAATCGGTTTCACTTTTCAATCTTGATTTCCCATCAAGAACCTTCCAAATAGAACTCCTATCATAACATATCTTTGGCCTAGTGGCCACCTTCCTTCCGTAAACGCTCCCACCTGGTGGTTCCTATTGGGTAGTGCCAGGGTTCGAATCCAGGGGGAGACAGGATGTCTTTTCCGGTACATGTCTATGAGGTACGGCATGTAGGGTCTACGGACCACGGGCCAGAGGGTCCCGCCAATTTCCCTTTTTTTTCAATAACAATCTAATGTCATCACTTAACATAACTGCAAAACTCGATGAGAAGTCAAAGGCTTGCACATCTACCTTAACTTACAACGCCAATTTCTTTATTGTACAAATACCACACCAAAATATCATGCTCTAATAATGATACCGTAAAATCCTTATAACAACCTTCAGACGCGTTCAAAAATTACGTCTTTTTCGTCATTAATCAATATATCATCATCAAATTAAAATAAAGTCTAATAGCAACTTAATTTCTCGAATATAAACAAAACACAATCTCAAACATTTCAATTATCTCAATGACTTTGCCACCATAACTCATACCGACTTCCATCCAATAATATCAATACCAATTCATTTCTTAATAAAATAGCAAACTCGATATCACATCAATTTCTTACATCTCTGACTTAGCATAAAAATACTAACACAAATCCTTACACATTTGATTCACTTAAACCTCTCCTCAATTGAAATTCATCAACACCGGTCTCACATTACTTAACTGATATAATTACCAATTCATCACATGATAAATCCGCTCCAAAACTAAGCCGAAAAGAATTCATTACAACTTCGCCAAAATTATTAAAAATTTCTTGTCACTAATCATAACACTAATAATATAAATCCATTTTATAACTTAAATCCTCCAATCCAGGAGAAGTATTAGGTAAACACCCAACTCATTTGAACCACTTTTCTATACCCAGAAAAACTCTCAAGCATCAATTTCTTATAACATTATTGACATAATATAAATATTCTCTCTCAACTTAAGTCTAGGTTATCAGCAACCTAGTTCTTTCTTAAGGTTCTATCTCTTTACCAAATGAATTCATAAGACTTATATATTAGCAGGCTAAGAACTCTAGATAATTCTATCTAATTCTTATCCTCAAATGTTTCCCTCAAACCCGAACTTAAATTGAGTCCACAGTATTTCCAGTCCTCATTCATACTCTATCTAAGAGTCAACAAAACACAAAGTTAAAGGTTAACATTAAAGTTAAATAAACAAAACCACCAAAACTGGGCTGCACAGGACAGCACAGTTACACCTCTGTTTTTGGCTTAATTACCATACTTAGAAGTCAAACTAGTTGATCATTTCTATAACAAAAAAACGTACTTACATCTCTTAAACTTCATATCGTTTTGGATTCACCTCGATTGGAGCAACGACCAATTATATATAAATTTTATGCAAACAGTGGGCAATTCCCGTTTTTTTTTCCAGGACCAGCTTCTGTAATTCACTGTTTGGAGCTGCTTAAAGTCATAATTTGATCTCGGTGAAAACTACAAAATTGTCCAGGACTGAAAGATATTTCTAACTGCAAAATTTGAACTTATTTAGACTTACGGTTGATTTTATACGAATTTTCCAATATCCGAACAGAAAACTAAAAACTCAATAGAGTTGAAATCTCTTGGCATTTCAACAAATACCTTGCGGGCATTACTTCATGGAGCACAAACCGATTTCAATGGTTTCATTCCTTTTTCCATTTTGATACCAAACTTCTAGTTTATGAATTCTAATACAAGAACATAATTAATAAATGATTTCACCATGAAATACTTCAAGACTTTATCTAATCATAATCAACCAACTAAAACTCATATATCTGTAACACAACTATCAAATACTTTTCTAATGCAGATAAACGGCAATTAAAGAGTCACACTTAATCAATTGCATCGGAGTCAATTAGCACTTTAGCACGTATAGAGTTTATAGGAATATACCTGTCTTCGTCTCTATCCATATGTCACGACCGACTTGCCACTCTGTTGATTTCAACAAGGTTAATATACACATAAGCACATACCCAATATAATAAGGTATTCCAGTTCAAACATGTACTTGTAAGTTCACAATTACACTGGCCAGGTGTAATTTGAAATTACCTTACATAATGTTCCTTCTACCTTTTTATATTTAACATTCCAAGGTTCTAGAATAATAGGGACATCCTACTTCACATGCAGTTTAACTCTAGGTATAGATCCATATACCTAAATCCCTTAAACTAGGGCTCTGATACCATCTGTAACGACCCGGTTTCCCAAACATGCTTCAAATAACATATATTGCATAACATTGTTACATTCATAATAAAAGTTACAAAATAAATCACAAACAGTCCCTTCGGTCTCGAAACTACAAAATACATAAAAGTTTCTTAATCAACGTCCATCAAAAGCTTCCTATTCTTATCCCTTTCCTTCGCCGATCCTCAACCTGGAAAACATATTTTTGAAAACAAAATGAGGGTTAGACCAAACGGGTCTAGTGAGTTAATCCCGGTCCTTTCCAAAATCGTTATAAAACCTTTTTAAGTAAATCCTTTGTATCAAAATAGTTTATATAAACCTTTAGTAATCCTTTCGTAGAATATAAACATACCACACGTATTTAAATACCAAACAAGACTCGTGCACCGTGCTCAACTCATCCTCATTCCTTATTCCCATGGCCATATTAGTTGGTAGCAAGCCAACTAATAATTCAACGTTGTACGACAATTACAACCAACAACGTCGTACGACAATTACGACCAACAACGCCGTACAACAATTATGACCAACACTTCCGCCGGCATAGTTCGGCGTGCTCTCGTGTAGTGTAATACTTACATAAATATAATATCTCATCATATTATATTTCAACATAAACACACAATTACACTATTTATCGCATTCCAAATCATATCTCAATATATGATATTTTCATTTATAAACCTTTCATCACATTCCAACCATATATATATATATATATATATATATATATATATATATATATATATATATATATATATATATATATATATATATATATCTTAACGTAAACATATAATCAGACCACGTATCATATTCTCAATCCATACATATCCAACTCATATATATATCACATATATATGTATCCCAGTTGAAAACGTTTTAAAGTAAAACTCACCTTGTTACTTTATCCAAAACCTTCCAATCCTTTATCTGTCAATCCAATCTTTACCCAAAGTTCACAGAATCTTTGCTTTTCTTGAATTGAATTCCTCAAACCCAACTGATAATCAACAACCTCCTTCTTCTTTCCTTTCTAAATTTTCTCTCTATTTTCTTCTTCTCTCTCTGCCGTGAGCATATTTCCACACACACATACACCTTTTTGATTAAGACACTTGAGATATTTCACTAAAATATCTCAACTATGTGACACCTCCTTCTTCAAAGGAGAAAGGTGGCGGTTTGGTGGTGATTCACCAAATCACAAATACCACTCAAACCCCAATCTTTCAACAATTGGCCAAATATACCCTTAAGTCTCTAAATAAAATTAAAACCTACTCCTTGACTTATAACTCTATAAAACTAATCCCGAACGTATCTAAAAATTAAATTTAATAAACATATAATATACCCGGTTATTACAGTTACCCATATCATACAACAATTAACATAACATGCATACATATCATTGAATTACAATAAAAGTTACATAATAAACCAAGTACGGTCCTTTTTGTTTCGTAACTACAAAATACGTAACATCTTCTAATCATCATCGGTCCACGAAAGCAGTCTACACCTTATTCTTTCCTTTGCCGCTATCAATGCCTCGACCTGGAAAACATATTTTTGAAAACAAAATGAGGGTTAGACCAAACGGGTCTAGTGAGTTAATCCTGGTCTTTTCCAAAATCAATATAAAACTCTTTTCACATAATACTTTGTATCAAAATAGTTTACATAAAACCTTTCGTATAAGCACACATATACCACACGTATATAAATACCACATTAGGATTCGAGCACCACGTATCTCTCCTCGTCTCATCTTCTTTCCCCTGGCCACATTAGTTGGTAGCAAGCCAACTAATCATCGTCACTGTACAATATAGTCGACTCCACTGTGATTACATACAGCCCCGCTGCAATTACCTACAGCTCCACTGCAATTTCATGCAGCCCCGCTGTATTTCCATACAGCCCCGCCGAATAATAATTCGGCTCACCTATACTCGTTTCGTGCAATATAAATACAATATATATCTCAATATATCATATTGTCATTTATAAACCTTTCATCATTTTTCCAACCATATATATATATATATAAATATATACATATATCCTTTTAACATAAACATATAATCACACCTTGACACTTATCCGTTTCATATATATAAACACACACATATATATATATATATATATATATATATATATATATTTCACACATACTCACATACATATATAAACACCTATATGTATTCCAGTTGAAAACGTTTTAAAGTAAAACTCACCTCGATCGCTTATCCAAAAACACTTGCAAGTTCCTTTCAAAAAGATCCTATCCTTCACCTTGACTCCACAGAATCTGAAACCAATTAAGATACATATATCGCTTTACTAGCCAAACACATAAAGCCTACTAAGTTCCGGTCCTCCAATGTTTCACTTATACTCTTTCCCTTCTGACTTGACAACAAAACATAACAACGTACCGGGACTACCCAGAGTACCGGGAGACTACACTACCGAGACTTCCCAAAGTACCGGGAGACAACACTACCGGGATTTCCCAGAGTTCACATTACCAGAAGTCTACACTACCGGAAGTCTGTTATACCGGGAGTTGACTCTACCGGGAATTCACACTACCGGGATTCCACACTACCGGGAGTCCATATTACCGGGACTCCACCGGAAGTTGTCATCACCGGGAGTTGATACTACCGGGAGTCTCAAGAACACAGTCGGTTTCCCAAAATACCCAGATTCAAATTAAACCTATATAACTTAAATTTAAACATTCTAATCCGTTAGAAGTCTAATACTACTGATCATAACCACAAAATGTAAAGGAACTTACCTCCAAATTGCTTCTAACCCAAACGATTGATGCGATAGCCGTACGTTTCTCCTTTCACCTTCAGGACTCCCGCACACACACACTCTTTCTATTTCTGGATAATGATAATCTGATACCTAGAATTGATAATATCTTAACCTAATTTACCAATTGAACCCTCAATTATTAACTAATGGCTAACATACCCTTTTAACCCATGATTTTATCCAAACTTGTTCTAACTTTCTTCATAGAGTTAAATAAGTCTGACGGATAGGTAAATTATCTAACGGACTTACCCGGGGTATTACACCCGTGCACCATATCGTTTGGCACCTCCAGAGATGAAAAAAATGATGGCACAACTGCAAGACCTATCCGATAAAGGTTTCATCAGACCCAGTTCTTCGCCGTGGGGAGCACCGGTTTTGATTGTGAAAAAGAAGGATGGTTCGATGAGAATGTGTATTGGTTACCGGGAACTGAACAGGCGTACGATCAAGAACTAGTATCCGCTTCCAAGAATTGATGACCTATTTGATCAATTGGTTGGAGCCTGTTATTTCTTCAAGATTGATCTAAGATCCGGTTATCACCAATTAAAGGTTAAAGAAGAAGACGTTCTGAAAACTACTTTTCGCACAAGGTACGGTCACTATGAATTCTTGGTGATGCCGTTTAGATTAACGAACGCTCCAACTGCCTTTATGGATTTAATGAATCGGGTATGTATGTAACATCCCATATCCCATATACACAATATAACACAAATAGATATAACAAACAAACTTCACATTTCAAGTACGGTCCAGAAGTCTTTTACAATAGAAAGAAAACATTTGAAATACAATCCTTGTACTATTTACATACATAACATTTAACATTTCAATACAACTACTAAATAAGTCAAAAGCTTCATCTTATAGTCCTTCTCACTAGCCTTCCAATTCGTACTCTATTTACTTGCCCTTACTTGATCCGCCACCTGGAATACATATTTTTAAAACAAAATGAGGGTTAGACCTGATGGTCTAAGTGAGAAACCCTTGTTAGTTTAAAACCATTTAAATAAACTTTATTCATATAAATCACGCACATAATTACACATATCCAATTGAACTCATAAGTGAGAAACCCCTGTTAGCTAAAGTATCCGGATACCACAAGTTACCCGGACAACACTACTTTTCCGGACAATCAGGACTTTTCCGGACAATCAGGACAATCCGGACGTCATCCGGATACCACAAGTTACCCGGACAACATAGGAAAAGGAACTTACCCGGATAAAAGACTTGTCCGAACACCAACAAAGAACTACTCGGATAGCATCAAAGAACTACCCGGATACCTCCAACAAAACCATCCGGACACATTCATGGTGTCCGGAAAACTCTGTCGGTTTTGCCCTATTTCTACCCAGAATTCCGCTGAATCAATACCAGATGTAATTCTAACTATTCTACTCGAACAGAAACATTCAGTTATCAATTATACACATAATATGTAAAGAAAACATACCTCAAACACTTCCAAATGCACAAATTTGAATCCTTAGCCTACTTTTCTTCTTTTTCTTCCTTTCTCCACAAAACACACACACACACCTTATGATAATATCTGAGTTTCTGATATTTTTGAATTATCTGATTACCAAGAGATAATATCTAACCAATATTTACCCTCTAAACCCTAAACTATCCATTAACGACCCAAAACACCCTTAACTCCTAATTTAACACCAAACTTACCCTAAACTTCCAATTTTAAAGTTAATTAAATTTAACGGAATGGGGATTTAACTAACGGACTTACCCGGGGTATTACATCATCTCCCCCTTAAAAGAATTCCGTCCCGGAATTCGGTTAAGCAAAAAGGTGAGAGTATTTGGCTCTCATTTCCGTCTCTGATTCCCATGTAGCATCTTGACCTTTATGATGCCTCCACTGAACTTTCACTTGCCTGATCTCCTTATTCCGCAGCACTTTAACTTTATGATCAACTATAGCTTCTAGCTCTTCTACATAATTCAGTCTTTCGTCGACTTGTATCTCTGGTAGGGAGACTGCCTGATCTTGAGTAACTAAACACTTTCGGAAGTTTGACACGTGAAATGCATTATGAATTCTGCTCAACTCTGGTGGAAGATCTAATCTGTAAGCTACCTCCCCGATCCTTTCAGTGATTGCAAATGGTCCAATATACCTTGGGCTAAGCTTACCCTGTCGACCAAATCTGATGACTCCTTTCCACGGCGAAACCTTTAATATTACGTAATCCCCAACTTTAAATTTCAACGGCTTTCGACGGCGATCAGCGTAACTCTTCTGTCTATCTTGAGCCACTTTCAATCTTTCTCGGATCTGTGTAACCTTATCGGCGGTTAACTGAACTATTTCCGGTCCCGCTAGTTGTTTTTCTCCTACTTCGTTCCAGCACAGTGGCGTTCAACATTTCCTACCATACAATACTTCAAATGGTGCCGCTTGTATACTGGAATGATAACTGTTGTTGTAAGCGAATTCGATTAACGGTAAATGCTTATCCCAAGATCCCCCAAAATCAACAATGCAAGCCCGGAGCATATCTTCTAAGGTCTGAATTGTTCGTTCACTCTGCCCATCGGTTTGAGGATGATACGCCGTACTTAACTTTATCTGAGTCCCCATTTCCCTTTGAAAACTTCTCCAAAATCTTGAAGTAAAACGACTATCACGATCAGAAATGATCGAGATTGGAACTCCATGTCGAGTTACTATTTCATCAATGTATAACTTAGCTAATCGCTCCAATGAATCGGTTTCCTTTATTGGTAGGAAGTGTGCATACTTGGTCAACCTGTCGACGATCACCCAAATAGAATCGAATCCCTTCGGAGTTCTTGGTAGCTTTGTGATAAAGTCCGTGGTAATCTGCTCCCACTTCCACATAGGTATTTCTAGTCGTTGCAGTTGACCAAATGGCTTTTGATGTTCGATCTTTACCTTATTACAAGTATCACACCGTTCTACATACTGAGCAATCCCTCTTTTTATCCCCGGCCACCAATAGAATTGCTTTAGGTCTTTATACATCTTGTTTGTACCTGGGTGAATAGAGAAACGGGATTGATGAGCTTCCTGTAAAACACGATCACGTAATCCACCCAAACGAGGTACCCACACTCTGTTCCCCAGACACAATAACCCGCGATCACCCCTTTCTAACAATGCTGACATTCCCACTAACCGTTCTGATTTCAGGTGTTCCTCTTGATAAGCCTCCACTTGACACTTTTGTAATTCATCAACTAAGTTGGGTAGGAGTTCAGTCCGTAGCGAAATAACTTTTATCGTTCCGCTCCTTTCTTGACGACTGAGTGCATCTGCCACCACATTCGCTTTTCCCGGGTGATAAAGGATTTCACAGTCGTAATCATTCAGCAGTTCCAACCATCTCCTTTGTCTCATATTTAACTCCTTCTGATCAAAGAGGTGTTGGAGACTCTTGTGATCAGTATAAATCTGACATTTGGAACCATACAGATAATGTCTCCAAATCTTTAACGCAAAAACGACCGCAACAAGCTCCATATCGTGCGTAGGGTACTGTCTTTCATGATCCTTCAGTTGGCGAGAAGCATAAGCTATAACCTTTCCGTGCTGCATAAGCACACAACCCAATCCCAATTTAGACGCATCACTGTAGACGACAAAGTCTTCAGAACCTTCAGGTAGTGACAGAATTGGCGCGCTGCACAGTTTCTCTTTCAATATTCTGAGTGCCTCGTCCTGTTCTGCTTTCCATTCGAACTTTAAATTTTTCCGAGTCAGCTTAGTCAAAGGTGTTGCAATACGAGAGAAGTCTTTTATGAACTTTCGATAGTAACCAGCTAAACCCAGAAAACTGCGTACCTCTGTTGCTGTCTTAGGCTGCTCCCATTTTTTAACTGCTTCCACTTTCATCGGATCGACTTGTATACCTTTCTCAGAAACCACGTGCCCCAGAAATTGCACTTTCCTTAGCCAGAATTCACATTTAGAAAATTTCGCATACAACTTTTCCTTCTTCAGTAGCTCTAGAATCAAACGAAGATGCTGCGCGTGCTCTTCCTTGGATCGAGAATAAATAAGAATATCATCGATAAATACAATTACAAATTTATCGAGATACGGCTTACATACTCGATTCATTAAATCCATAAAGGCAGCTGGAGCGTTCGTCAATCCAAATGGCATTACTAAAAATTCATGATGACCATACCTCGTTCGAAAAGCAGTCTTTAAAACGTCTTCTTCTTTAACCTTCAACTGGTGATAACCGGACCTTAGATCAATCTTGGAGAAATAGCAAGCTCCAACTAACTGATCAAAGAGATCATCAATTCGGGGTAGCGGATACTTGTTCTTTATCGTGCGCTTGTTCAATTCTCGGTAGTCAATACACATTCTCATCGACCCATCTTTCTTTTTCACAAATAACACTGGTGCTCCCCACGGCGAAGAACTAGGTCTGATGAAACCCTTATCGGATAGATCTTGTAGTTGTGCCATCATCTCTTTCATCTCTGGAGGTGCCAAACGGTACGGTGCACGGGCTACAGGAGTGGCTCCAGGAATTAGGTCTATACCGAACTCTACTTGTCTAACCGGCGGAAGATTGTTCAAGTCTTCAGGGAATACTTCAGGGAATTCACTAACGATAGGAATATCTTCCATCCTATTCTTTTCCGGCTTAATATCTATCACATAGGCCAAGTAACTCTGACAACCCTTATTTACACACTTACGTGCCTTTACTAGTGATATGAGGCAAGACTGATGATTCCTACGATCACCATAAATCACTACCGGTCCCTTCTCTGGCAATACAACATTTATTATCTTTTTATCACACACTATATTAGCCTGATTCTCAGCTAACCAGTCCATTCCCACTACTACGTCAAACTCTATTAAAGTTATAGGAAACAATTGTATAGGCACTCCACACCCCTCTATATTAATCACACAACCATCAAATACTTCACTAACCGACACTTGGTTGTCATTTGCAGTATCTACTAATAGAGCATGTTCTAACATTTTAGGTTTCAAACACAGACAAGCAGCAAATGTAGGTGACACAAACGATCGGTTTGCACCGGAATCAAACAACACCTTAGCACGTGTAGAGTTTATCAAAAATGTACCTGTGACCACATCCGGCGTCTCCTCCGCTTCTTTCTCAGTCATCTGAAAGGCACGACCCCTAGTTACTGGCGGTTCCAACCTCGGTATTACTGGTTTAACAATCGCTGGCCTGTCCGATGACCCACCTTGTTGTATCCTCCCCCGCGGACAGTTTGAATGAAGATGATCCGGAGAATTGCATAAGAAACATAGCCGCGTTACCTTACAATCCTTGATGACGTGTCCGGTCTTCCCACACTTATAGAATGCTCGTAAATCACCTTGACAGTTTCCCTGATGGACACGGTTGCACTTCGGACATGGTCTTTCCGCTGGTCGAAAAGGCGGGCGGTTGTCATACCTCTGAAATCGGGATTTCTTCGAGTCGTATTGTGGTCCTTCCCACTTTCTCTTTCCGATACTCTTATCCCCAGCATCTCTTCTCATATCTCGTTCAACATTCTCCGCGGCATCAACTGCAGCTGAGAATGTATCGGGTCCTTTTGCAGTCACTAGTCTTCTAACCTCTGAGTTCAGCCCGAAAATAAACCTTTCCGTCTTCATTGCCTCCGTAGCAACATAGTATTCTGCGAACCGAGACTTTTCCAGGAAGCTAGAAGTATAATCTCGAACGGATAGGCTTCCTTGTTGTAAATTCATAAATTCTCCTTCCAGTTGTTTGACGGCTGCTTGGGGACAAAATGCGTTCCTGTAGGCTATCACAAATTCTTCCCAAGAGAGGGTAGAATATACGTCAGATCCTTTAGAATGTATAAAAGATTCCCACCAATACAATGCATCTCCTTTTAGCATGGCTGTCCCGTACAATACTCTATCTTCATCCGCACATTTGCTTGTTTTGAAAATGGCTTCAATTTCCTTCATCCATCTCATTGCTTTCACTGGATCCCGATCCCCTGAAAACGTAGGAGGCCTGCAGCTAAGAAACATCTTGTAATCACATTTCCTCATTACCGGTAAGACCGTAGGGGTGATTGGCATCTCCTCTTCATGAGTAGGGTCTGGTCCTTCTGTTTCAGTATTATGAGTTTGGTTGAACATAGCTTGAATATTGTCTTGTAGTCTTCCCATTTCTGCCATTAGATCAGCCCTGGTAATGAAATCCGTACTATTCTGTTGGGTTCTGCCTCCGGCTCGACCTCCAGCTCTACCTCCCGTTCTACCCCCGACTCTACCCCCTGATCTGCCTCCCCTGTCCCCTGTTCCTACTGGCGGATTAGTTCTGTTTGGATTTCTTCCTCCTCCTCGATTCGAATTTCTTGTACCACTTGCCATTCTGTAGATTTAAACAAGATTAATATACACACAAGCACATACCCCATATAACAAGGTATTCCAGTTCAAACATGTACATGTAAGATCACAATTACACTGGCCAGGTGTAGTATGAAATTACCTTACATGATGTTCCTTCTACCCCTTATACTTAGTATCCCGAGGTTCTATAATAATAGGGACATCCTACTTCGCATGCAGTTTAAGTCTAGGTACAGATACTAATACCTAAATCCCTTAAACTAGGGCTCTGATACCATTTGTAACATCCCATATCCCATATACACAACATAACACGCAATATAACACAAATAGATATAACAAACAAACTTCACATTTCAAGTACGGTCCAGAAGTCTTTTACAATAGAAAGAAAACATTTGAAATACAATCCTTGTACTATTTACATACATAACATTTAACATTTCAATACAACTACTAAATAAGTCAAAAGCTTCATCTTATAGTCCTTCTCACTAGCCTTCCAATTCGTACTCTATTTACTTGCCCTTACTTGATCTGCCACCTGGAATACATATTTTTAAAACCAAATGAGGGTTAGACCTGATGGTCTAAGTGAGAAACCCCTGTTAGTTTAAAACCATTTAAATAAACTTTATTCATATAAATCACGCACATAATTACACATATCCAATTGAACTCACACATCATATACCTTCCTTTCTCATTTCTTCCTGGCCATATTAGTGGTAGCAAGCCAGCTAATAAAATACAACGCTGCACAACATCTACAGCCAAACAACGCTATACAAGTTCTATAGCCAATCACACCGGTCTTAAACCCGGCCAACGTATTATAACACATTTATAATACACATGTAAATATAATATCTCACTATATTATAATTCACATTCGAGCACATAATTATCAATAATTTCACTCTCAATTCCACAGATATATGTATTCCAGTTAAAAAGTGTTTTCAAAGCAAAACTCACCTGGTTGCTTATCAACACGTTTCCAAGCCTTCTAAACAGGTTCAGTCCTTTACCCAGAATTCACAGGATCTGTAACACATAGATACAGATATCTCTTTACCACATAAAACACATAAGTCTTACTAAGGCTAAGAACTCTAAAGAACTCAAATCCTCAAATGTTCCCCTAAGGCGACTTAACACGGGGGTTCCGCTACCCGGTTAGCGGATGGGGTCAAGGGAAACGCCCTTGCGGGGTCTGGGGGCAGCGCCCCTAGAAAATCAGTCCTCATTCAAAAACTAGATAAAAATAACCAAACAGCTAAAGTATCCGGATACCACAAGTTACCCGGACAACACTACTTTTCCGGACAATCAGGACTTTTCCGGACAATCAGGACAATCCGGACGTCATCCGGATACCACAAGTTACCCGGACAACATAGGAAAAGGAACTTACCCGGATAAAAGACTTGTCCGGACACCAACAAAGAACTACCCGGATAGCATCAAAGAACTACCCGGATACCTCCAACAAAACCATCCGGACACATTCATGGTGTCCGGAAAACTCTGTCGGTTTTGCCCTATTTCTACCCAGAATTCCGCTGAATCAATACCAGATGTAATTCTAACTATTCTACTCCAACAGAAACATTCAGTTATCAATTATACACATAATATGTAAAGAAAACATACCTCAAACACTTCCAAATGCACAAATTTGAATCCTTAGCCTACTTTTCTTCTTTTTCTTCCTTTCTCCACAAAACACACACACACACCTTATGATAATATCTGAGTTTCTGATATTTTTGAATTATCTGATTACCAAGAGATAATATCTAACCAATATTTACCCTCTAAACCCTAAACTATCCATTAACGGCCCAAAACACCCTTAACTCCTAATTTAACACCAAACTTACCCTAAACTTCCAATTTTAAAGTTAATTAAATTTAACGGAATGGGGATTTAACTAACGGACTTACCCGGGGTATTACAATGTAAGCCGTATCTTGATAAATTCGTGATTGTATTTATCGTCGATATACTAATCTATTCCCGATCCAAGGAAGAGCACGCGCAACATCTTCGTTTGATTCTGGAACTATTGAAGAAAGAAAAGTTGTATGCTAAATTTTCGAAATGTGAATTCTGGCTACGAGAAGTTCAGTTTCTGGGGCATGTAGTTTCCGAGAAAGGCATTCAAGTTGATCCGATGAAAGTAGAAGCGATTGAAAAGTGGGAACCGCCGAGAACGCCAACCGAAGTACGTAGTTTTCTGGGTTTAGCCGGCTACTATCGAAAGTTTATAAAAGACTTCTCTAGTATCGCGACGCCTTTGACGAAGCTGACTCGAAAGAATCTAAAGTTTGAATGGAAAGCAGAACAAGATGGAGCATTCCGGGTACTGAAAGAGAAACTCTGTAGCGCGCTGATACAAGCCTTACCTGAAGGTTCTGATGACTTTGTTGTCTACAGTGAAGCTTCAAAACTGGGATTGGGATGTGTACTTATGCAGCGTGGAAAGGTTATAGCTTATGCTTCTCGTCAACTAAAAGATCATGAAAGATAGTACCCTACACACGACATGGAACTTGCAGCAGTTGTATTAACATTGAATATTTGGAGACATTATCTTTACGGTTCTAAATGTCAAATTTTTACCGATCACAAGAGTCTCCAACTTCTTTTCGATCAGAAGGAACTAAATATGAGGCAAAGAAGATGGCTAGAATTGGTGAATGATTACGACTGTGAAATCGTTTATCATCCAGGAAAGGCGAATGTAGTAGCCGATGCATTGAGTCATCAAGAAATAAGTGGAACAATAAAAGCTATTTCACTACGAGCTGAACTTCTACCTAACATCTTTGACGAATTACAGAAGTGTCAAGTAGAAGCCTATCAAGAAGAACATTTAAAATCAGAACGGTTAGTGGGATATCAGCGTTGCTTATAAAAGATGATCGTGGGTTGTTATGTCTGGGGAACAGGATTTGGGTGCCTTGTTTGGGTGGTTTACGTGACCGGGTACTTCAAGAAGCTCATCAGTCTAGATTCTCTATTCATCCAGGTACAAATAAGATGTATAAAGATCTGAAGCAATTTTATTGGTGGTCGGGAATAAAAAGAAGCATTGCTCAACATGTGGAAGATTGTACTACTTGTAAGAAGGTGAAGATTGAACATCAAAAGCCGTTTGGTCAGTTACAACGATTAGAGATACCGATGTGGAAATGGGATCAGATCACTACTGACTTCATTACAAAGCTACCCAGAACTCCGAAAGGATTTGATGCTATTTGGGTAATCGTTGACAGATTAACAAAGTCTGCTCATTTTCTACCAATAAAAGAAACTGATTCGATGGAACGATTAGCCAAGTTGTATATAGACGAAATAGTAACTCGACATGGGGTTCCAATGTCGATTATTTCTGATCGAGATAGTCGTTTTACTTCAAGATTTTGGAGGAGTTTTCAAAAAGAAATGGGGACGCAGATAAAGTTAAGTACAACATATCATCCTCAAAATGACGGTCAGAGTGAAAGGACAATGCAGACTTTAGAAGATATGCTACGAGTTTGCTGTCACACCCCGCTAAAGCGGAAACACAAGATGTAACAGCTAAAGCTTCATAGCATTAGGAAATAAAACAACACCAACCATACAATTACATAAGTTTTAAATTGTGAAGTTCCAAAAATTACAAGTTACAATCCATTGTTTACAAGCAACCGAGATGGTGTTTTTAACAAAATAGAGCAAAAGAAAAGAGCTTGGTTGATGTCGTCCTGCATGCTAAAATTAGACTTTGTCGTTTACCTTCTTAGTCCCTGAAAAGCATGTTTAAAATAAAAGGTCAACTACAAAGAGTTGGTGAGTTCACAGGTTTTCCATATACACAACAGTTTTTCATCCAAAGGTTACTCTCATGAAACGTTTGTTCATGACAAGCTTTAAGTTTAAAAATTTATGAGTACAATTTACAATGAATGACTTTTGGAAGATATATAAGTGTTGAGCCACTACTAAGCCTCCGACAACATACGCCCCGCGAACTACCTCAGAGGTGGTATGTTGGCCACATGAGTAGAACACTATTAACAGATAAAGTGCACCCCTACTCGTCAGTCAAAGGTGGGGTTGTCAAACCAAATAGCGCTATCCACAAATATCACCGGCTCGTTATGAGTTAATAAGTAGTGTACCTATTGGGGACTTAACATTTTCATTATACCTCAACATATCTTTATCACTTATGTAAATTCGTCCATTCATTAGTACTCATTTCTCAAATCATAAATATCCACAATTTAATATCATGAATCATTTAGCATTTTAAAATCATAACATGCTTTTCACCCCAAACATTAAACAAGTAAAACGGGGCTGTGAATACTCACCTTATAGCGTAGTCGCGAAGTAGTGATAGATTGTTTGCTTAAACGCTTTACGGGTTCCCTATAATGTCAAACAATCTCTATAAGTCCTTCATATCTAATTCAAGGTTATACTTAACTAATTTAATCCACATCTTCTGTAATGCCCTTGCTTTAGTATTCAAGTTGAAACGAAGAATTTAGCATTGTTCAATATGTTTTAATCATATATATATAGAGTTATAAGAATAAAATCCCATACTTTTTCAAAATGCTTAATCTGACAGAAACTTTGTACTTCAACAATGACTATTGAAAAACACTTTCTAAAATGACAATTTACCCATTTTTTTTATATGTAGTACTATACTGAGTTAAGGCTATTTTCACCAAATTTCATGAATTTTGGGGGTGTTTAAGGGGTCAAAATAATTTTTATAAATCCGTGCAACACAGAGTCTAAAACAGATTGCACCCTTCTGCCATAATGGGCTTTTGGGGGTCAAAACTTAATATTTTTCAGAGGTTTTACATGCTTTGGAAACCTAACACATAAAGGTGTCTCATGGAAAACGATTCACAAACCTTTGATAAGTTTTGAGAGAGTTATGGCCGATTGAAGCTGTATGTACCAATCTGCCAATCTTGGACAGCTTTGCACACTTGGCTTATAAAAACTGTTTGAGTGATCAAAACTCCATCTTTTTGAAGGGAACCAATTGCATGTGAAACCTAACTAAACTAAGGAACTTCCAGAAGAAGAATGAGAAACTTTTATGAATTCTACAGAAAGTTATATGCAAAACAAAGTGACACAACAATCTGGCTGACCATCTGCTGCACACCCAAATTGGTCTAAGAAGTTGAAGGTCTAAATCTCAATGTTTTCTTATGAGACCAGTTGGGTTTGAACCCTAACTCATTAAGCCTTACTCCAGAAGAAAAATAAAGGTATTTGAACCTGATTTGACCAAGATATGGTCGTCCAAAACACATGCAACAATTCTGCCAGATTTGGAACTCGAGGATTCTCAAGAAAACCCACATTTTATGCATTCTAACATCCATAGATGTGGATTCCTTTGATAAGGACTCAATCCCAACATCATATGGCATGTTTTTAAAGGAAAAATACTTTAAACTTACAAGAAAAATGTGCATGCAAAGGTCAAAAATCCAGATTCTAGTACAAGAACAAAACCCACGTTTTTGATGATTTTGCTCATTTTTCTCAAGTTCATGATGGAAGTTCATAGATTTTCACCACTTTATTGACATTTCTCATGTCATTGGTGTTTTATCTCACTTCTAGAATAAGAAAAAGAGTTCATTTATTTGAATGAAGTAGAAGTGCAAGAAGTACAAATAATATCAAAGAAAGTGCTTTAAAATGAAGAAGATGGCTAGTTTAGAACTCTTACCTTTGAGAGATGATTCCATCACTTTTAAACTCGTAATTCTTTGCCTTGGATACTTAATTTAGGGCTGGAAAGTTGCTGGAGTTTTTTTTTTTGAAGGTTGAAATGATGAAGATGATGAAGAGAAAAGGATGGGATTTCAAGAGAGAGAGAGAAGGAAGATGGATGGTTTTTCTTTCAAAGTTTGAAATGAGCAAAAAATGAAACAATTTGGAGGGTATAGGGGGGAGGGGAGGGCCGGCCATACATGGGCCCCCAACCCATTGCAAAATATATATTTTTTTTAAATTAAGCCCATAAACTATTTCTTGTAAAAACCATTTTTAACTAGAAATTTAATTGCAAAAACAAGCTTCTAAAATACCTTCTTGTTTTTTTATTAAATCTTATAAAAAGAAAAGTTTATGTATAAAAGTAAAACCCTATATTTTATATAGGTTATATGTTAGTTAGGGTATTTTGGCATTTCACGAGATGTTTCGGTTAATCATGGATCAAAACCGGGTCTTTTAGGCAACTACCGGGAATTCTAGCGAATCTTCGCTTTAATATTTTCTGAATGGGTCCTAGCAAGGTATATTCCCTATATTAACATCAGTGAGGATTTAATAGACGCTAACCTGAAAGTTTCAATTTTTGCCGGATGTTACAGTTTTCCCCCGTTAGAGGAATTTCGTCCCGAAATTTAATGACTGGCATTCTCAGTTGGTTACTTGACGAACAGCTGAGGATATTTACTCTTCATAAAATCCTCCCGTTCCCAAGTGTATTCAGGTCCATGCCTTGCATTCCATCGAACTTTTACGATCGGGATCTTGCTACGTCTTAACCGCTTAACATCTCGGTCAAGTATCTCAACGGGTTCCTCTATAAAGCGTAACTGCTCATTCACTTGTATTTCGTCCACCGGTAGAACCAACGATTCATCTGATAGGCATTTCTTAAGATTCGACACATGGAATGTGTCGTGAATGGCGCTTAACTCTTGTGGTAGCTTGAGTCTATATGCGACTGGTCCAATCTTTTCCAGTATCTCAAATGGGCCGATATATCTTGGACTCAACTTGCCCTTTTTCCCAAATCGTGCCAATCTTTTCCATGGCGATACCTTTAATAGTACCTTATCGCCCACCTGAAATTCCAATGGCTTCCTGCGATTATCTGCATAACTCTTCTGACGAGTTCTGGCTACTTTAAGTCTTTCCTGTATGGTGACGATCTTGTCCGTAGTCTCTTGAATTATTTCGGGTCTTATCAGCTGTCTGTCACCGACCTCCAACCAGCTGAGTGGGGATCTACACTTGCGTCCATATAAGGCTTCGTACGGCGCGCACTTTAAGCTGGTATGGTAGCTATTGTTGTAAGAGAATTCGACTAACGGTAAATGAGTATCCCAACTTCCACCAAAATCTATTACACATGCTCGCAGCATGTCTTCTAGTGTTTGTATAGTTCTTTCTGTCTGACCGTCCGTCTGCGGGTGGTAGGCAGTGCTCAAGTCCAAACGCGTGCCCAACGCTTTCTGGACTGATCGCCAAAAGCGTGACGTAAAACGACTATGTCTGTCCGAGATAATGGAAGTAGGTACTCCATGACGCATCACAATCTCGTTGATGTATAACTGAGCAAGCTTTTCCGTCTTGAAGTCCTCTCGAATATGCAGAAAATGTGCAGATTTTGTAAGCCGATCCACTATAACCCAGATTGAATCATGTCCTTTCCCGGTTCTAGGTAACTTAGTTATGAAATCCATGCTTATTTGTTCCCATTTCCATTCGGGAATCTCAGGTTGCTGAAGAAGACCAGATGGTTTCTGATGTTCAGCCTTAACCATTGCATAAGTTTGGCACTTGCTTACATACAAAGCAACATCTTTCTTCATCCCTGGCCACCAATAGTATTCCTTCAGATCCTTGTACATCTTATCGGCTCCGAGGTGAATTGAATATCTTGATTTATGGGCTTCATCCATGATTATTGATCGCAGATTGACAACCTTAGGTACCCAAACTTTATGTCGGAAGTAACGCACTGTGACACCCGTCAAACCAAAACACTCAGGTTAGCAACTGAATAGTATAATACTTGTTTTAACAAGTAGGAATAACTCATAATGACTTAATATTGATGGCTAAGGGTTAGTTTCCTAAGAATTCCAACAGTACACTGAGAAAATCCTGTTACCGCACGGAACTGCTTAAGCTGTCTTATAAAATGCCGAATGGAACAGTTAACATTTAATTATAACTATATTAATAATAAGAGGAGTAAATATATAGTTTATATATACCGAAAAGTAAATTTTAAAAACTTTAAATAAATAAATCAAAAATTAAGTAGATAAATGAGGTTTTAACTACTTTAAATCAATCTTTTATAAAAATTACATAAAATATATAATGATACAATATTAATTAGCATTTTAAGAAGAAAATAAATAAATAAATAAATCAGTAAATTTGGCCCAAATTTCGGCCCTAATCACATAGCCCAACACCCTCCTAATTAAAAGTCTCATTTTTTCAAGAAAACCCTTTCATTTTCCTACCCTTCTCTCTCTCTCTCTACATTCAAACACTCTCCATTTTCTCTCTTCCCCTCTCTTGGCCGAATTTCAGCCTCCATCCACACAAGGAGTTCGATTTTTGAAGACTTGGAAGGTAATCATCAACACTAGAAGGGGTAAAACTCATCCCTCTTGTGTTCTTCTTCATTTTTCTTCCTTTTCTTGTCATTTCTCCATCTTTTTCTCATCTTATTTTGTAACCCTTGAGTTTCTGGATAAAGGGGCCTTAATAGACCCTTTTCATGGTAGATTAATCACCCAAGACATGTTATGTCAAACAAATGGTGATAATCCTTAAGCCATACAACTAGAACTCAAGAACATGATGTTTTGACTACAAGCATGTGTATTTTTGTCATAATCTGAAATGTGTGAGTTCATTATTGTGTTTATAAAAGTCAAAAATAGTTTTTTTATCTAATAACATTGTTAAAGTAGTGGTAAATGAGTGTTCAATCAAATAACCAACCATATGAGTGAAAATATGGATATAAAACACTCATTTTTCATGAAATAGCATTTTTAATTTCTGGCAGATTACATGCATGAACTTCTTCGGACCATATCTTGAAAAATACCTAACTAAATGATATGAATCTTTTTCTGGAACTTTGTTTATTGTGTTATGTTTCAAACCCAAGTGGTTTCATGTAAAAACTCGAAGTTTTGACCCTTCATCTACCCACATCAAATGAAGAAGTGTAAAAACAGTCTAGCAGAAAAATATGTCCACTTAAATCACTCATAACTCACTTGATACTAAACCAAAATTCTTGATTTTTCTTCTGGAAATTCTTTTAATGGGTTATGGTTCAAACAAAAGTGGTTTCACAAAAAAATATTAAGATTAGAGGTCTCAACCATTCAAACCAAGATAAGTGTGCAAGAAAGGAGAATCTATCTTAAAATAAAACCCACCTTAAAACGGTCATAACTCTCTAAATATGTCACCAAAGACAATGAAATTTTTCTGGAAGATACATATATGAGTTAAGTTTAAAACCCAATTTGAATCACTGAAAAATGTTGAGATTTGACCCTCCAAATGGACGTGATAAATGGGATTGTGCAGGCTGTTTTGGTAACTGTGACACTTAAACTTAGGTATAATGATTAAAATATCTAACCACCTCTAAAAATGGTGATATCTATGTCAAAAGTTCCCTAAGACATTAAAATAATATATATAAAAATTTGGTTAAGTAAACTATTCCAGAAAATACTTAATTATGACCATTTGTGGACCTAAAAGTTCTGCCAGCAGAAGAGTAAAAGCTCTAATTCAAGAAAAAGAGATTTTAGGAATATAAAAAATTAAAAAGCATATAAATTGTAGAATTTGTTAAAACACCAAATGAAAACAACATATACATGTATATGAATGTATAAATGATGCCTTAATAAGTAAGAAGTTTATAAGAATTTGAACTTGGATTAAAACACAAGGTAAATAAGGAATTATAAAACATGGTACAAAGGATTAAATACTATATATAACATATAAATTTAATTATGTAACAATAAAATCCTACAAACCTTTTTAAAAACCAATAAATAACATATAAACAACAATGCGAAATAATACTTAAAACTAGTAACTAATACTAAGGCATTTTATAAGACATGATGAGCTAAGCAATGCTTAAGCCATAAGAGTTACACCGAAACTAATAATGTGTTTCACTTCCTTAGGAAGGACCTAGAATCGAAAAACTATGCAACCGTGCGGCAACCCTTGGAAATCCTTGCTGAACATCGTGAGTTTTCACAGCCCCTTTTTACTATTTTGTACGTTTTGGGGTGAAAAGCATGTTACTATTATTTCAACGCTGTGAGTATTCACAGCCCCGTTTTACTTGTTAAATGTTTGGGGTGAAAAGCATGTTATGATTTTAAAATGCTAAATGATTCATGATATTAAATTGTGGATATTTATGATTTGAGAAATGAGTACTAATGAATGGACGAATTTACATAAGTGATAAAGATATGTTGAGTTATAATGAAAATGTTAAGTCCCCAATAGGTACACTACTTATTAACTCATAACGAGCCGGTGATATTTGTGGATAGCGCTATTTGGTTTGACAAACCCACCTTTAACTGACGAGTAGGGGTGCACTTTATCTGTTAATAATGTTCTACTCATGTGGCCAACATATCACCTCTGAGGTAGTTCGCGGGGCGTAGGTTGTCGGAGGCTTAGTAGTGGCTCAACACTTATATATCTTCCAAAAGTCATTCATTGTAAATTGTACTCATAAAATTTTAAACTTAAAGCTTTTCATGAACAAACGTTTCATGAGAGTAACCTTTGGATGAAAAACTGTTGTGTATATGGAAAACCTGTGAACTCACCAAATCTTTGTAGTTGACCTTTTATTTTGAACATGCTTTTCAGGGACTAAGAAGGTAAACGACAAAGTCTAAATTTAGCATGCATGACGACATCAACCAAGCTCTTTTCTTTTGCTCTATTTTGTGAAAAACACCATCTCGGTTGCTTGTAAACAATGAATTGTAACTTGTAATTTTTGGAACTTCACAATTTAAAACTTATGTAATTGTATGGTTGGTGTTGTTTTATTTCCTAATGCTATGAAGCCTTAGCTGTTACATCTCGTGTTTCCGCTTTAGCGGGGTGTGACACGTACCCCGTCTGGTTGTGTTTCAAATTCCTCTTTCAGATGATGTAGGGTTTCGTTTTTCAAATCCTCCTCTTTTAATGATTCTTCTTGAGCTTCGAGAATTTGGTCCTTAAGACTCGTCCGGACCCTCGTTCCCATGGCTCTTTCCCTCGATGGCTTCACTCTTTCTTTTCGGCTTAACGCATCAGCTACAACATTAGCCTTGCCTGGGTGGTACTTTATCTCGCAATCGTAGTCGCTAAGCAGTTCAACCCATCTCCGTTGTCTCATATTCAGCATTTTCCGATCAAAGATGTGTTGTAGGCTCTTGTAGTCGGTAAAGACAGTACATTTAGTGCCGTAGAGGTAATGTCTCCAAATCTTGAGTGCGAACACTACGGCTCCTAGTTCCAAATCATGGGTGGTATAATTCTTTTCGTGAACTTTAAGTTGCCTTGATGCGTAGGCAATAACCTTGTCTTTTTGCATTAGCACACACCCCAACCCTTGGTGTGAGGCATCGCAGGAAACAACAAAATTGTCTGCACCCTCTGGTAAAGCTAATATCGGTGCATTGCAAAGCTTATGCTTAAGCGTCTGAAAAGATTCTTCTTGTTTTTCTCCCCAATCGAACTTCTTATCCTTCTGGGTTAATGCCGCTAATGGTTGTGCAATTTTGGAGAAATTTGCAATGAAACGCCGATAGTAACCAGCTAAACCGAGAAACGAACGAATTTATGTCGGAGTCTTTGGGGCTTCCCACTTCTTGATGGCTTCTATCTTGGTCGGATCGACATGAATTCCATCTTTATTAACTACATGCCCAAGAAATTGCACTTCACGAATCCAAAATTCGCATTTGGAAAGTTTAGCATACAACTTCTGGTCTCTGAGCAGTTCTAGTATTAGCTTTAAATGTTGCTCATGCTCCTTCTTGCTTTGCGAATAAATTAATATATCATCTATGAACACAATTACGAATTTGTCCAAGTACGGTCGACATACTCTGTTCATTAGATCCATAAAGACTGCTGGAGCGTTTGTCAGTCCAAAAGGCATGACTAGGAACTCATAATGTCCATATCGAGTCCTAAACGATGTCTTAGGAATGTCCTCCTCACGAACCGTCATTTGATGGTATCCGGACCGAAGGTCGGTCTTTGAAAAGTACATACCGCCTTGAAGTTGGTCGAACAGGTCATCGATTCGAGGAAGGGGATATCGGTTCTTGATGGTCAGCTTATTAAGTTCCCTGTAGTCGATGCACATTCGAAAAGAACCATCTTTCTTTTTAACGAATAAAACTGGAGCTCCCCAGGGTGAAGAGCTGGGTCTGATGAATCCTTTATTGAGTAGCTCCTTAAGTTGTTCTGACAACTCCTGCATTTCTGAAGGTGCTAACCGGTAAGGTGATTTCGCCACGGGTGCCGCTCCCGGAATTAAGTCGATATGAAATTCAACTTGTCTTGGTGGGGGTAATCCAGGTAATTCATCTGGGAATACCTCGGGAAAATCTCGTACTATTGGAAAGTCTTGAATATTCTTCTCTTTGATCTCCTTATCCACCACGTGTGTCAGAAACGCAACACAATCTTTCCGCAAATATTTTCGCATCTTCATACTCGACACTATTTTGAAAATTTTCCTCGAGTTTTCTCCCTGTATTTCCAGTACTCTTCCTTCGGTTTGTGGTATTCGGACGATCTTTTCGGAGCAAACGATTTCAGCGCGATTCTTCGATAACCAATCCATACCTACGACTATATCGAAGCTTCCTAGTTTGATTGGGATTAAATCTATGCTAAAATCTTTTCCCGTCAGTTTTAGGGTACAGTTTTTAATTACATCTCTGGCCCTAACTTCCTGTCCATTAGCAAATTCAATAACGTAGACCTCTTTCAACTTTTGAGGTTTCAAGTTAATTTTCGGCCTAAACTCTAGTGATACAAAGCTCCTATCCGCTCCAGAATCAAATAGTACTGTTGCATAATGATTATTCAAGAGAAACGTACCTGTGACTACATCCGGGTTTCGTCTTGCGTCATCTGCCCCAATTTCGAACACTCGACCTCGTGCCTGACCTCCTTGATTCCCTTGATTGAATGGTCGCGCCTGATTTGCATTAGGCCTTCGGTTCAGTCTCGGACATGCGCTCCGAAACTGATCTGGGCTCCCACACTCGTGACAGGTTCGTGTTGATCCCATTTCAAGCAAACAATAGAAGAAATCCATATAAAATAGAGATAAGATGAAAATTAAGATCATAATAATCAAGAACCCATCTCATATGCTTTGATTGATTCAATATGGATGAGAAATTGGAAGATTAGATGATTTATTAATCTAGCAATCTCCCCCTAATGTTTTATAAAGAAAGCATCATCTTATAGTTCGCCTTCCTCCGCTCTTGCAATCTCTGGCGACATGGCCTCCTCTGTTACACTTGAGGCAAATGATGCATCTTCCGAGGTGACGATTATTGCACTTGACGCATCTTGGGCATGGACCTTTTTCTTTCTCCTCTGCCTGTGCTTGAATTCCAAAATTTCTTGTCACCCTCTGACCCTTGTCTGATCTTCCCCCAAATTGCCTTCTTGCAGGCTCTTCTATCTTTCTTTTCCCTCCGGCTTTATCATTCCCAATTGCTCTCGAACGATTTGCGTTGTTAGTGAGGCTCGTTGCTAAATTCACTGCTTCTTGAAGAGTCTTCGGGTCAGCTGAAGTCACATTTCCTCTGATTTCTGAAGATAAACCCCACACATATCTATCCACTCGGTTTTCCTCGGGCGTCACCAAGTGTGGCACCAGCTTTGCCAGCTCATGGAAACGGGCAGTGTAAGAGTCTATGTCGTTTCCCTTCATTTCATGGTTCCACAGTTCTGCTTCCAGCTTCTGGATCTCACTCCTCGGGCAATACTCATCCTTGAGCATCTTCTTAAACTCATACCATGTCAGTCTGTTGGCCACATCCCGGCCTCGGGTTTGTACTTAGGTGTCCCACCATGTTAATGCCCGTCCTTCCAGAAGGCAAGCGGCAAATTCCACCTTGTTTCCTTCAGTACATTTACTGACGTGGAGAATAGACTCCATACCCTCTAACCAAGTTAATAATCCAACGGCTCCCTCAGTTCCGTGAAACTCTTTAGGATTACAGGCCCTAAAAGCCTTGTACGTGCATTCCCTATTTCCATTTGTTCCCGCGTTGTTTCCTGGATTAGCGTTCAGACCTGCTGCTACTTGGCTAACGATATTTGGAAGTGCGGCCATGATTTGCTCGGACACGAGCCGTGCGATTTCGGGATCCTCTCTCCTTGGAGGCATAGTCCTACAGGTATGGTTTTAATTAAGGATTTAGTCACATGGTCACTATTACTGTTATTTGGTTACACTTCCTACTTGTTATGTTAATCTAAGTTATGGTACTACTTCATGCATACTATCATTATTATCTACACGTATTGTCATAACAACATACCACAATTTCATAATCATGTATTAAAAGTACTTGAGATATGTGAGCATTAACCAAACATTTCATTCATAAGCCGTAAACATTCAATTCCCAAAAGAAACAATTAACAAAAACATTTAATGTTTGGAATTAACGGCTACATGCCCCAAAAATATAAGTTTAAGTTTAATCAATCCCAAAAGCTTCATAGTGAGTGGTCTTCTAACGCATCAATGCCCAAATCAGCAGTCCCATCACCAATATCAAAGCTCTCATTACCCAAGCTAGGTACATACGTAGTGCTCTCACTTCCCTCCTAGTGAAGACGATGACCTCCATAGTTCGATCCGAGACCTCACTATGTGATTTTAGAACCTCCATCACCCCATTCAGTGTTCGATGCTGTTGGTCCATTCTCTCTTCATGGAGTTGTATGTCTTGTGACATCATTAAGACCCACTGACTTTCCCGGGCGGTCATGCCGGGAGGGTGAGCCACTGGTACCCCGGTCACCATCTGGGGGTTTCCGTACCGCGCTCCCGGTCGGGAGGACTCTCCTTCGAATCTCGGTGGATGGGTGAAACTCACACACCTAGGCAATGGAACACTTTTTCTAGCCGTGGTTCTTACTCTCGGTCCTCGAAGTGTAGGCGGAGGGGATTGAGTGGGTGGTGCATTGTTTACTTCACGGTCGCCCTCATATGGGTCTCTCTCTACTTCAACAGATGCATTGCCCCTAGGTCGGCTAGTAATATAGCCTGAGGGGTCAGCCGAATAAGAGTGCTCGGAAGGAGTGTGCTCGGACGACATAGTGAACTGTGATAATAGTAGACTTAGTTATTAAGTGTGCTATTGTAAGTGCCTAAGATATGAAATGTTTATGCATGCACACACAAGATTATACTTTCCATTTTTAAGTAGGAAATTTATTTTAAGCATACTTCCATTATGACCAACCCGAGTCTCTCATTATACTTACCTGAATTAAACACAGGTGATCAGGCTTTGTTTAATTGAGGTATAATAATGTGACACTCAACTTGGTTATATTAGCAATATGCTTCAGATTTTTGACAATCATTTCGAAAACCTTTTTGAAAATAGTTTGCGTTATGGTTGGGTTATAGTTTGTGGTTTCCATAAGAAAACCGGCATTCTCTATAACCTATGGCTCTGATACCAAGTCTGTCACACCCGCTAAAGCGGAAACACGAGATGTAACAGCTAAAGCTTCATAGCATTAGGAAATAAAACTAACCATACAATTACATAAGTTTTAAATTGTGAAGTTCCAAAAATTACAAGTTACAATCCATTGTTTACAAGCAACCGAGATGGTGTTTTTAACAAAATAGAGCAAAAGAAAAGAGCTTGGTTGATGTCGTCATGCATGCTAAAATTAGACTTTGTCGTTTACCTTCTTAGTCCCTGAAAAGCATGTTTAAAATAAAAGGTCAACTACAAAGAGTTGGTGAGTTCACAGGTTTTCCATATACACAACAGTTTTTCATCCAAAGGTTACTCTCATGAAACGTTTGTTCATGACAAGCTTTATGTTTAAAAATTTATGAGTACAATTTACAATGAATGACTTTTGCAAGATATATAAGTGTTGAGCCACTACTAAGCCTCCGACAACCTACGCCCCGCATGTTGAGAGTCCAAAGGAGACAACCCCTTTGGTATCGGAGAGTGCAAGTGATTCTGCGGCCGTGTCAGTTCAGTCTGTTGAGGGCTTAGTTGGGAAAGCAGTTTCGGGAAATGGTGTTAAGGACCCTTCAGTTGCTACCGGGGTGGATTGTGCACAACAACCTTCGGTTGTTCATTCAACAATCCGTGGTATATTGAAGAAGTCGGCTCTATCAAAAACGGAGGTTCATCCGTCTGTCCTTCTTGCAAAACCAACGCAAAACGTGAACCGGTTCTCGGCTTTGATGGTTGATGAGGGTGATCCTTCCATGGTAAAGGACAATGTGATGTTGCGTGGCCCTTCTCTTGGGGCTGTTGGTGTGTGTCCTAATCCTATGGTGTCGGGTGTTAAAAATACTGCTCCCTCCGCAGCTCAATGTTGAAGATTGGTGCTTGGAATATTCGAGGGGTGAACTCCTCGATAAAACAATGGGAGGTAAAATCTTTTATTCATTTGAACTCTCTTTCTTTTTGTGCTTTATTAGAAACGCATGTCACGCCTTCCAATTTGGATTCGGTTGTGAGAAACGTTTTTGGGGTTTGGTCTTGGGTCTCGAATCATTCAGTATGCTTGAATGGCACTCGGATTATTGCTGGTTGGAACCCTTCGGTTATGGATGTTATTGTTGTTTCGATGACGGACCAAGTATTGCATTGTAAGGTTTGTCTTCGTGGTTCGTCTGATTTCTTTTTTCTCTCGATCATTTATGCTGATAATAATCCTATTCGTCGTCGGATTTTGTGGGAGAATTTGTTGCATTTTGGTTCGTTTGTTTGTTCTCAGCCGTGGCTTTTAATGGGTGATTTTAACACTGTTTTACATCCGGAAGAGAGTGAGGGTGGGTCGTCACGCGTTGACCCCGGTATGGCTGATTTTCTGGATTGTGTGGGCCAATTGAATATCTTTGACGTTCGGTTTTCTGGTATTTATTTTACGTGGGTTCAAAAGCCGAGAGGGGGTATTGGCATTGTGCGGAAATTGGATCGTGTTATGATGAATACAGGGTTTGGTGATGGGTTTTCTGGTATTTCGACCAAATTTTTGCCAAGGGGTATTTCGGATCATGCTCCAATGGTTTCCACAGTGGGAAGTGTGGTGGTGAAGGGGAATCGAGCTTTTAAATTCGATAATTTTTTAGTCCATCATGATGAATTCTTAACCACGGTTGCTAATTCTTGGAATTTGAATGTGGATGGCTCTTTGATGTATAAACTGTTGTCTCGTTTGAAAGCTGTTAAAACCCCGTTACGTAGGCTCCGATCTAAGCATGGGAGTCTTACAAAGCGGGTTCAAGACCTTCGTGTGGAAGTTGATGAGGTACAAAAAGTGGTGGATGATGATCCATCTAATGTTTTGTTGCAACAGGATTTAGCTCATGTAATGGGGGCCTATCAGGATGCTTTGATGGTGGAGGAGGAAAATTTCAGGCAACGAGCAAAGGTTCGGTGGTTATCTGAAGGGGATTCTAATACGGCTTTCTTTCATTGTTCGGTAAAGGAAAGAAAGCACCAGTCGAGGGTGGATTCGGTAATGGATGAAACAGGTACGGTGGTAACAGGTCTGGGTTTGGAGCAAGTGTTTGTTGACCATTTTCAGCATATACTTGGGGAGAAGGACCCTTTAGTTAACCCGGGTTTGCCACATGATTTGTTTCGGGCAAAACTTTCGATCGCGGATGCGAATTTTATGATTCGCCCAATTACGAAGGAGGAAGTCAAAGCTGCCATTTTTGATATTGGGGATGACCGTGCGCCGGGATCGGATGGATTTTCAGCAAAGTTTTTTAAGGCTTCTTGGGATATTGTTGGAGTGGATGTCGAGCTGGCTGTTCAGGACTTCTTTTATCGGGGACGCCTTGCGCGTGAGCTAAATCATACGTCGATATGTCTTATTCCAAAGTCTCCTAATGCTTTTAAGGTGACGAAATTTCGGCCTATATCGTTGTGTAAGGTGATATACAAAAGCATAAGTAAGATCATTTCTTGGAGAATCCGTGATTTCCTAGATGGTTTGGTTAGTTCAAACCAGTCGGCTTTTATTCCAGGAAGGCGCATTTCGGATAATATCATGATGGCCCATGAGCTTTTGGTGGGTTATGATAGAGAGACGACCTCTTCTAATTGTGCTTTTAAGATTGATATCCAAAAGGCATACGATACGGTTGATTGGGCTTTTCTTTATGCGGTGCTTGAGGGAATGGGGTTTCATCCTATTATGCGTCATTGGATTATGGAGGTTGTTTCCACCACTTCATATTCGGTGATTGTTAATGGTGATTCTCATGGTTTTTTTAGGAGGGCTCGCGGTATTCTTTAAGGTTGTCCCTTGTCTCCCTATTTATTCACTTTGGTTATGGAGGCTTTCTCGTGCTTTTTCAGGACACGTATTGAGTTGGATGGTGGTTTTCGGTTTCATAAGGGGTGTTCGAGGACGTCTTTGACTCATTTATGTTTTGCGGATGACCTTATGGTTTTTACCAAAGGTGATATAGATTCGGTTCGTGTCCTAAAGCATGCGTTGGATGACTTTGCGAATGCATCGGGTTTGCGCCCAAGCATGGCTAAAAGTTCTGTTTATTTTTCGAATGTTGATCAGCCGATTAGAGAAGCTATTTCTCAGATTTTACCTTTTCAGACGGGTTCTTTACCGTTTCGGTATCTTGGTGTCCCCCTCTCGTCTAAGCGACTTCGTGTAGCTGATTTTCAGCCTTTGATTGCTAAGGTGCGTGCCAGAATTTTAAATTGGAAAGCCAAATACTTATCTTTTGGTGGTCGGTTACAATTGATCAAATCGGTTCTAGAGTCCATGCAATTGTATTGGATGATGGTCTTTTTGATTCCCACGTCAGTGTTACATGATTTAGAAAGACTTTTTAGAGATTTTCTATGGGCCCACGGTGATACTTCGAGAGGTAGAGCTCGTATTGCATGGAGTGAGGTTTGTAAACCGAAGAATGTGGGTAGTTTGGGTCTTAAAAGGCTTGCTCTTTGGAATAGATGTCTTATTTCATCGCATATATGGGATATTCTGAGAAAGCGTGAATCTTTATGGGTCTCGTGGGTTTATTTGCATCGTTTACGGGATTCTAGCTTTTGGAATGTACCACCATCTACATCGTCAACTTGGGTTTGGCGTAGATTGCTAGCTCTTCGGGAACAGTTTCGCCCATACTTTATGCATGTGGTGGGAGATGGGAACTCTACGAATGCATGGGAGGATAAGTGGTTATCAGTTGGCCATCTTTCGCGATTTCTATCATACAGATTGGTACATGCGGTTGGGTTCTCCAAGGACTCTATAGTCGCGGATGTCATTGGATCTATTCAGCAGGATTGGCCGCAAGAGTGGGTGAGACGATGTTCTGATCTTCAGGGGGTTTCGGTGCCATGTCTATTTCCGGGGGTTAGGGACCAGATAATGTGGTTGAATCGTCGTTTGCAGCCTACCAGATTTGCAGTATCGGAGGTTTGGGATACTTTAGATGGTCCTTATGAGAAGGTTTCATGGTATGAATATTGTTGGTTCTCTTCTCACATTCCGAAACACGCGTTTTGTGTTTGGTTAGCATTTCAGAATCGCTTACCGACGCAAGATAGGATGCAAGCTTGGAGAACCGATGCGGCCTTATTAGTGTGTTCATTATGTAGTGTACGTATGGACTCTCACGGTCATCTCTTTTTTGAATGCACCTTTTCGGCTCAGGTTTGGAGTTGTATTAAACCAGTTTTGCAGACTCCTCTGATTCCAAATAATCGGTCTATCATCTTGGAGGATATTCGTCAAGGGCGGTGGAGATTCACGACTTTGAGGCAAAGGTTGGTGTTTTCGGCAACTATTTATTACATTTGGCATGAGAGGAATGATCGTCTTTTTTCGGCTAAGAAACGGAGTGTCCAACAGTTGGTCACTGAAATTCTTCGTGTGGTCGATTTGCGGCTGATGGGGGGTAGATCTAGATTGGTTTCGGGCTGATAAGGCTGCACTCGATGGATCTGAAGTTCTCGTTGGTGAATTTTGCCCGTTGGGTGGCGTTGGCTCTTGCTTGGTTTTTTGCCATTGTGTTTGTCATGTGGCTTGTTTCTTCTTCCCTTTGCTACTTTTGGCTTGTTGTTTTGTGGTTTCTGTTTGGTTGTAATTTTGGGTTTTCTTTAGATTGGTTCTTCTCCTTGGTTAGGGTTTGTCCTTTCCTTTGGCTGGAGTTCCTGTTTGGGAGGGAGTCCCTCGCCATCTAGGTGTATTTTGTTTTCCTTTTTCTTTTCCGTCTTATATTGCCAGGAGTTCCGCCTCCTTTCCAAAAAAAAAAACCTACGCCCCGCGAACTACCTCAGAGGTGGTATGTTGGCCACATGAGTAGAACATTATTAACAGATAAAGTGCACCCCTACTCGTTAGTCAAAGGTGGGTTTGTCAAACCAAATAGCGCTATCCACAAATATCACCGGCTCGTTATGAGTTAATAAGTAGTGTACCTATTGGGGACTTAACATTTTCATTATAACTCAACATATCTTTATCACTTATGTAAATTCGTCCATTCATTAGTACTCATTTCTCAAATCATAAATATCCACAATTTAATATCATGAATCATTTAGCATTTTAAAATCATAACATGCTTTTCACCCCAAACATTAAACAAGTAAAACGGGGCTGTGAATACTCACCTTATAGCGTAGTCGCGAAGTAGTGATAGCTTGTTTGCTTAAACGCTTTACGGGTTCCCTATAATGTCAAACAATCTCTATAAGTCCTTCATATCTAATTCAAGGTTATACTTAACTAATTTAGTCCACATCTTGTGTAATGCCCTTGCTTTAGTATTCAAGTTGAAACGAAGATTTTTAGCATTGTTCAATATGTTTTAATCATATATATATATAGAGTTATAAGAATAAAATCCCATTTTCAAAATGCTTAATCTGACAGAAACTTTGTACTTCAACAATGACTATTGAAAAACACTTTCTAAAATGACAATTTACCCATTTGTTTTATATGTAGTACTATACTGAGTTAAGGCTATTTTGACCAAATTTCATGAATTTTGGGGGTGTTTAAGGGGTCAAAATAATTTTTATAAATCCGTGCAACACAGAGTCTAAAACAGATTGCACCCTTCTGCCATAATGGGCTTTTGGGGGGTCAAAACTTAATATTTTTCAGAGGTTTTACATGATTTGGAAACCTAACACATAAAGGTGTCTCATGGAAAACGATTCACAAACTTTTGATTAGTTGTGAGAGAGTTATGGCCGATTGAAGCTGTATGTACCAATCTGCCAATCTTGGACAGCTTTGCACACTTGGCTTATAAAAACTGTTTGAGTGATCAAAACTCCATATTTTTTAAGGGAACCAATTGCATGGAACCTAACTAAACTAAGGAACTTCCAGAAGAAGAATGAGAAACTTTTATGCATTCTACAGAAAGTGATATGCAAAACAAAGTGACACAACAATCTGGCTGACCATCTGCTGCACACCCAAATTGTTCTAAGAAGTTGAAGGTCTAAATCTCAATGTTTTCTTATGAGACCAGTTGGGTTTGAACCCTAAATCATTAAGCCTTACTCCAGAAGAAAAATAAAGGTATTTGGACCTGATTTGACCAAGATATGGTCGTCCAAAACACATGCAACAATTCTGCCAGATTTGGAACTCGAGGATTCTCAAGAAAACCCACATTTTAAGCATTCTAACATCCATAGATGTGGATTCCTTTGATAAGGACTCAATCCCAGCATCATATGGCATGTTTTTAAAGGAAAAATACTTTAAACTTACAAGAAAAATGTGCATGCAAAGGTCAAAAATCCAGATTCTAGTACAAGAACAAAACCCACGTTTTTAATGATTTACTCATTTTTCTCAAGTTCATGATGGAAGTTCATAGATTTTCACCACTTTATTGACATTTCTCATGTCATTGGTGTTTTATCTCACTTCTAGAATAAGAAAAAGAGTTCATTTATTTGAATGAAGTAGAAGTGCAAGAAGTACAAATAATATCAAAGAAAGTGCTTCAAAATGAAGAAGATGACTAGTTTAGAACTCTTACCTTTGAGAGATGATCCCATCACTTTTAAACTCTTAATTCTTTGCCTTGGATACTTAATTTAGGGCTGGAAAGTTGCTGGAGTTTTTTTTTTTTGAAGGTTGAAATGATGAAGATGATGAAGAGAAAAGGATGGGATTTCAAGAGAGAGAGAAAAGGAAGATGGATGGTTTTTCTTTCAAAGTTTGAAATGAGCAAAAAATGAAACAATTTGGAGGGTATAGGGGGGAGGGGAGGGCCGGCCATACATGGGCCCCCAACCCTTTGCAAAATATATATATATATATTTTTTTTAAATTAAGCCCATAAACTATTTCTTGTAAAAACCATTTTTAACTAGAAATTTAATTGCAAAAACAAGCTTCTAAAATACCTTCTTGTTTTTTTATTAAATCTTATAAAAAGAAAAGTTTATGTATAAAAGTAAAACCCTATATTTTATATAGGTTATATGTTAGTTAGGGTATTTTGGCATTTCACGAGATGTTTCGGTTAATATGGATCAAAACCGGGTCTTTTAGGCAACTACCGGGAATTCTAGCGAATCTTCGCTTTAATATTTTCTGAATGGGTCCTAGCAAGGTATATTCCCTATATTAACATCAGTGAGGATTTAATAGACGCTAACCTGAAAGTTTCGATTTTTTCCGGATGTTACATTTGCATTGTTGACTTTGGGGGATCGTGGGATAAGCATTTGCCGTTGATCGAATTTGCCTACAACAACAGTTACCATTCCAGCATACAAGCGGCACCGTTTGAAGTACTGTATGGTAGAAGATGTCGAACGCCTCTGTGTTGGAATGAAGTGGGAGAGAAACAGTTAGCAGGGCCAGATATAGTACAGTTAACAGCAGATAAGATTACTCAGATCCGGGAAAGATTTAAAGTGGCTCAAGACAGACAGAAAAGTTACGCCGACCAACGCCGGAAACCGTTAGAGTTCCAAGTTGGAGATTTTGTAATGTGAAAAGTCTCACCTTGGAAAGGAGTCTTTCGATTTGGAAAGCAAGGTAAACTTAGCCCGAGATATATTGGTGTAACAACCCAAATCCCATAACATACATCATAATACATAACATTCATACATATCATTGATTTACAACAAAAGTTACATAACAAACCAAGTACGGTCTCATTAGTCTTGACATTACAAAATATATAAAAGCTTCCTAATCAACATCCATCAAAAGCTTCCTACACTTCATCCTCTCCTGCCGATCCTTAACCTGGAAAACATATTTTTGAAAACAAAATGAGGGTTAGACCAAACGGGTCTAGTGAGTTAATCCCGGTCCTTTCCAAAATCATTATAAAACCTTTTATGTAAATCCTTTGTATCAAAATAGTTTAGATAAACCTTTGGTAATTCTTTTGTAAAATATAAACATACCACACGTATTTAAATACCAATCCAGACTCGTGCATCGTGTACATCTCATTCACCTTATTCCTCCACAAATGGCCATATTAGTTGGTAGCAAGCCAACTAATAAATCAACAACCGGTCCGCTCACCGGAACCCGGCTACCCGTTGGTCCGCACACCGGAACCCGACTACTCACCTGTCCGCACACCGGAACCCGGCTACACACCGGTCCGCACACCGGAACCCGGCAACAAGTGCACTCGTGTAGTGCAAAGCTTATATAAATACAATATATATCTGATTACATCATATTGTCATTTATATACACATAATCATATTCCTACCACATAATCATCTCATATATATATATACACATATATATGTATCCCAGTTCAAAACGTTTTAAAGCAAAACTCACCTGAATGCTTACAATATGCTTCCAAACCTTTCTCTGAGCTATCCGATCCTTTATCCAAAATTCTCAGAATCTGAAACCATTTACATACAAATATCTCCTTACCAACTTATGTATAAGACTTACTAGCAGGCTATGGAGTCTAGATACATCTACATAACTCTTATCTTCAAAAATTGACCCCAACAGCCAAAATATCCGGAAACCACAAAGTATCCGGACAACTTTCCAGACAACACAAAGAATCCGGACAACATGAGGAATCCGGATACCATCCGGTATCCCATTCCATCCGGAAAAGCATGACAAGAGGGACTTACCCGGATACTTGAATCGTCCAGACACCATCAGCTAAATACCCGGACACTACCAACCAATCCATCCGGACACTATCAACAGGACTACCGGACACATTCTTACTGTGTCCGGACACCTCTGTCGGTTTCATCCTTTTTGCCCAGAAATCGACAGAATTAATACCAGAAGGGTTTGTGATGTTTCTACTCCGATAGAACCCTTCCAAAAGCAATTACAAACATAAAATACAAAGGAACTTACCTTATTTTCACTTCCAAGTACTCCAACTTGAATCCCTAGCCTTCTTATCTTCTTTTGCTTCTTTTCTCCCCAAAACACTCTCACACACACACTTTCAATATCTGGATGAATTCTGCTGAATTGAAATATCTAAATATCCTAAGGGATAATATCCATTCCATATTTACCATTTAAACCTTTAACTATCCACTAATGATCAAATACCCTTAAACTTATAAATTCATCCAATCTTACCCTAAACATCAATTATAAAGTTAACTAAACTTAACGGAATTAGATTTTTAACTAACGGATTTACCCGGGGTATTACATCATCTCCCCCTTAAAAGAATTCCGTCCCGGAATTCGGTTAGGCAATAAGGTATGAATACCTATTACTACTACTTCGAACTTAATCAAAGCCATAGTAACTAACTGAATAGCCACCCCCACACCCACCTATATCTCTAAAACAGATAAGCAACAAAAGCACGGAAATATCAATAACCATGTTGCACCGAAGTCAGATAACACCTTAGCATGTATAGAGTTTATAGAAATATACATGTAACCTCATCAGGACTTTATTCCACCTCTTGTTCTGTCATCTGAAAAACTCGACCCTTTGCTTTCGGTACCTCAGGCCCTTGTTTCTCTCCCGGTCTAACACTCGTTGGTCTTACCGTCATACTACCCTGCTGTGCTTTCCATTGCGGACAATCTGACTGAATATGATCCGGGGAATTGCAAACAAAACATAATCGAGTTACCCGACAGTCTCTAACTATGTGACCAGTCTTTCCACATTTGTAACAACTTCGGGAATCCACATAACAGTTTCCTTGATGCACACGGTTGCATTTTGGACATGGTCTTTCAGCTGGTCTGAAAGATAAATGACTATCAAACATCGGGGATTCGTATTCCTCCAAATCGTATGTCATTTCTTCCAATTTCCTTTTTCCAATACTCTTATCACCAACGTCTCTCCTATTATCTTGTTCTACATTTTTCGCGGCATCCACTGCGGCTGAGAAGGTATCGGGTCCTCTTGCAGTCACTAGCTTTCTAATTTCTGAATTCAACCCGAAAATAAACCTCTCCATTTTCAGTGCCTCCGTGGCAACGTAGTACTCCGCAAAGCGAGACTTCTCCAGAAAGAGAGCGGTGTAATCCCTAACCGATAAACTTCACTGATGTAGGTTCATGAACTCCTCTTCCAGTTGTCTGACTGCTGCTTGAGAACAAAACTGTCCTTTGAATGCTGTTGTGAATTCGTCCCAAGTAAAAGTAGAGTATACATCCGACCCTATGGAATCAATGTGAGCTTCCCACCAGTACAGAGCTTCTGCCTTCAAGATCGTCGTTCCGTATAATACTCTGTCCTCATCCGCACACTTACTGGTCTTGAAGATGGCTTCTGTTTCTTTTAACCATCTCATCGCCTTCACTGGGTCTCTATCTCCTGAGTAAGTTGGAGGTCTACAGTTTAAGAACATCTTGTAATCACACCTTCTTGACACTGGTATGACCGCAGGTGTAATGGGCATTTCGTCTTCCAAACCAGGATTTGGTGTTTCAATATGACGAGCTTGGTCGAACATAGTCTGGATATTTGCTTGAAGTCTTCCCATCTCCGCCATCAAATCGTCTCTTGTAATAAACTCCGTACCTCGGCCCTGAACTCTACCTCCGGTTCTGCCCCCAGTTCTACTCCCCGTTCTACCTCCGGATCTACCTCCCCCTCGCTCTCCTCTTCTTCCCCCCGTTCCTATTGGTGGATTCGTACTATTTGGATTTCCTCCTCCTCTTCTATTCGTATTTCGAGTACCGCTTGCCATTATGTAGAATCAAACAAGATTAATATACACATAAGCACATACCCCATATAATAAGGTATCCCAGTCCAAGCATGCACCTGTAGGATCACAATTACACTGGCCAGGTGTAATATGAAAATACCTTACATGATGTTCCTTCTACCTTTTATACTTAGCATCCCAAGGTTCTAATGTATCAAGGACATCCTACTTCACATGCAGTTTAAGTCTAGGTACGGGTACAAATACCTAAATCCCTTAAAATAGGGCTCTGATACCATTTGTAACAACCCAAATCCCATAACATACATCATAATACATAACATTCATACATATCATTGATTTACAACAAAAGTTACATAACAAACCAAGTACGGTCTCATTAGTCTTGACATTACAAAATATATAAAAGCTTCCTAATCAACATCCATCAAAAGCTTCCTACACTTCATCCTCTCCTGCCGATCCTTAACCTGGAAAACATATTTTTTAAAACAAAATGAGGGTTAGACCAAACGGGTCTAGTGAGTTAATCCCGGTCCTTTCCAAAATCATTATAAAACCTTTTATGTAAATCCTTTGTATCAAAATAGTTTAGATAAACCTTTGGTAATTCTTTCGTAAAATATAAACATACCACACGTATTTAAATACCAATCCAGACTCGTGCATCGTGTACATCTCATTCACCTTATTCCTCCACAAATGGCCATATTAGTTGGTAGCAAGCCAACTAATAAATCAACAACCGGTCCGCTCACCGGAACCCGGCTACCCGTCGGTCCGCACACCGGAACCGGACTACTCACCGGTCCGCACACCGGAACCCGGCTACACACCGGTCCGCACACCGGAACCCGGCTACACACCGGTCCGCACACCGGAACCCGGCAACAAGTGCACTCGTGTAGTGCAAAGCTTATATAAATACAATATATATCTCATTACATCATATTGTCATTTATATACACATAATCATATTCCTACCACATAATCATCTCATATATATATATACACATATATATGTATCCCAGTTCAAAACGTTTTAAAGCAAAACTCACCTGAATGCTTACAATATGCTTCCAAACCTTTCTCCGAGCTATCCGATCCTTTATCCAAAATTCTCAGAATCTGAAACCATTTACATACAAATATCTCCTTACCAACTTATGTATAAGACTTACTAGCAGGCTATGGAGTCTATATACATCTACATAACTCTTATCTTCAAAAATTGACCCTAACCGCCAAAATATCCGGAAACCACAAAGTATCCGGACAACTTTTCGGACAACACAAAGAATCTGGACAACATTAGGAATCCGGATACCATCCGGTATCCCATTCCATCCGGAAAAGCATAACAAGAGGGACTTACCCGAATACTTGAATCGTCCGGACACCATCAGCTAAATACCCGGACACTACCAACCAATCCATCCAGACACTATCAACAGGACTGGACACATTCTTACTGTGTCCGGACACCTCTGTCGGTTTCATCCTTTTTGCCCAGAAATCGACATAATTAATACCAGAAGGGTTTGTGATGTTTCTACTCCGATAGAACCCTTCCAAAAGCAATTACAAACATAAAATACAAAGGAACTTACCTTATTTTCACTTCTAAGTACTCCAACTTGAATCCCTAGCCTTCTTATCTTCTTTTGCTTCTTTTCTCCCCAAAACACTCTCACACACACACACTTTCAATATCTGGATGAATTCTGCTGAATTGAAATATCTAAATATCCTAAGGGATAATATCCATTCCATATTTACCATTTAAACCTTTAACTATCCACTAATGATCAAATACCCTTAAACTTATAAATTCATCCAATCTTACCCTAAACATCAATTATAAAGTTAACTAAACTTAACGGATTTACCCGGGGTATTACAATTGGACCGTTTGCAATTACCGAAAGAATTGGGGAAGTAGCTTACCGTTTAGATTTACCACCAGAGTTAAGCAGAATTCACAACGCCTTTCATGTGTCACATTTTTGAAAGTGTTTGGTTACACCAGATCAGGCAGTGCCTCTACCGGATATACAAATTGATGAAAAGCTGAATTATGTGGAGGAACCTGAAGCTATTGTTGACCGAAAAGTCAAGGTTCTGTGGAATAAGGAGATAAGACAAGTGAAAGTTCAGTGGCGATATCATAGGGGTCAGGATGCTACGTGGGAATCAGAGTCAGAAATGAGAGCCAAATACCCTCATCTTTTCGCTTAACTGAATTCCGAGACGGAATTCTTTTAAGGGGGAGATGTTGTAATAACCAGGTATGTTATTGGTCTAATTTAATGCTTATTTATGTTGGTTAAAGTAGTTTTATAAGTTAAGGGGTAAGTTTTAATTTTTATTTGGAAGTTTGGGGGTAAGTTTTGCCAAATAAGATAAGTATGAGGTTTGTTTGGTGAGTGTGGAGATATTTTCCACCACCACCGCCACTTTTCCTTTAGACACAAGGAGGTGTCTCATTTAGACACTATTAGCAAAAAGTCCTAAGTGTGTGTGTGTGTGTGTGTTTATTGTTCACGGCAAAAGAAGAGGAGAGAAAGGAGAGTGATATTGAAGAAGAAGGGTCAAAAACAAGAAGGATACTGATTGTTACAGCTGGGTTTAGGAATCATATCAAGAAAACAGAGGTATTAATCTTTATAATTCTCTATTTTATGTGTATTAGGTTTTATATGAGTTTTAGAAGTGGGTTTTGATGATTTATGGATGTTTTGGAAAATCTGAGCTTATGGTTAGGTTATGTTAATAGTCTTAAACATATCTGCATAATTACAGTAACATGCTTAGCTTAAAAGATTAAATTTCTGGGTTTAGGATAAACACAGTGAACTGAGACATTCATGTATGTCGCAGTAGTGGGTTGCGACATGGATGATAGTTGCGACATTCATGAGTATCGCAACCTTGAGTTGCGACTTGCTCATTGATATCGCAACAGTTGGTTGCGACTTGGTGCTATGTCGCAACAGTTGGTTGCGACATGAGGGAGTTCTCACAACAGTTGGTTGCGACATGAGGGAGTTATCGCAATAGTTGGTTGCGACATGGTACTGTGTCGCAGCAGTTGGTTGCGACATGGTACTGTGTCGCAGTAGTTAGTTGCGATATGTGTAGTGTGTTGCGACATGGGGTATTTCAGTAGTTGATTGCGATATGAGTCGAGGATTTCAGGATTTTAGAGATTTTAGTCTTTAAAAGAAATATTTGTATTTATGTGGTACAGATTCTGTGAAATTGGGCTGAAGAAATTGGAGTGCTTGGTAATAGCTTGGAAGGATTTTGGAGATAAGCAAAACATGTGAGTTTTACTTCAAAACGTTTTCAACTGGAATACATATATGTGTGTATTGGATATGTGATAAATGGTGTGACTATGTTTATGTTTGAATTATAATATATTGAGATATTGTAATTGCGTGAGAATTATATTATATTATAATACGTTGGCCGGACATAGGACCGGTGTGTTGGCTGTAGTTGTTGTACAGTGTTGTTGGCTGTAGTTGTTGTACAGCGTGGTTTCTTTATTAGTTGGCTTGCAACCAACTAATATGGCCATGGGAAGGAGACAGGAAATTACGCGATGAGTGAGTTATGATTGATAATTGTCTTTGTGATATATATGGTGTTGTGCAAATGATTTTAAAAATGTCAGGGATTTTCTCACTTAGACCATTAGGTCTAACCCTCATTTTTGTTTTAAAATATGTATTCCAGGTCATGAAGCAAGTAAGAGCAAGTGATAGGAGTATATAGGACTTTCTTTTGAAGATGTATGCTTAATGAAGATCCATGATGTGTTATGATCTATTTTGTTTAGTGATGATCATGTAATTATTAGCAAAAAGTTTGTACTGAAATAGTTATTATGTTGTTAAAGACTTCGGGACTATTGTCATTTATATACACATAATCATATTCCTACCACATAATCATCTCATATATATATGTATCCCAGTTCAAAACGTTTTAAAGCAAAACTCACCTCGATCGCTTATCCGTAAACACTTCCAAGCTTTTCTCCAAAAGATTCAGTCTTTCAATCCAAATCCACAGAATCTGTAACAGATTAAATACAAATATCGCCTTACTAGTCAAACACATAAAGCCTACTAAAATCTAATCCTCAACAGTTCTCCCTTTAGCGACTTATCACGGGGGTTCCGCTACCCGGATAGCGGATGGGGTCAAGGGGCAACACAGTTTTCGGAGCAACTTAATCCAAAAATACAATCAGAAACTATATCCGGACACCACCAAAACTACCGAAACTCCTGCACCGGGACTCCACTGTACCGGGACTCTTCAGTACCGGGACTCTCCAGTACCGGGACTCTCCAGTACCGGGAGTTGGTAATACCGGGAGTTCACTATACCGGAAGTCGACACTACCGGGAGTCGACTATACCGGGAGTCTACCGGGACTTCCCCGGGACTTCAAGAACACAGTCGGTTCCATTTTACCCAGATCCAAATTAAACCTATACAACTACAATTTAAACATTCTAATCCGATAGAAGTCTAATACTACTGATTATAGACATAAAATATAAAGGACTTACCTCAAAATCGCTTCCAACCAAGCCAATTGAAGCCCTAACCGTACGAACACTTCTTCTGCTTCTTCTCGTCCCCAAACACACACTCACACACTGATATTTCTACTGAATGAAATATCTGAGATCCTAAGGGGGGTAATATCAAATCCCCTTTTACCATTTAAACCTTGCACTATTCACTAATGTCCAATACCCCTTTAACTTATTATTTTACCCTAACTTACCCTAAACTTCATTTTATAAAGTTAACTAGATTTAACGGAATTAGGATTTAACTAACGAACTTACCCGGGGTATTACATTATCCCCCCCTTAAAAGAATTCCGTCCCGAAATTCGGTTAAGCGAAAAGGTATGAATACTTATCACTACTACTTCAAACTCAATCAAAACCATAGAAACTAACTGAATAACCACCCCACACCCACCTATATCTCTAACACAGATAAGCAACAAAAGCACGGAAATACCAATAACCATTTCGCACCGAAGTCAGATAACACCTTAGCACGTATAGAGTTTATAGAAATATACCTGTAACCTCATCAGGACTTTCCTCTACCTCTTGTTCCGTCATCTGAAAAACACGGCCCTTTGCTTTCGATACCTCAGGCCCTTGTTCCTCTCCCGGCCTAACACCCGTTGGTCTCGCCGCCATACTACCCTGTTGTGCTTTCCATTGCGGACAATCTGACTGAATATGATCTGGGGAATTGCAAACGAAACATAATCGAGTTACCCGACAGTCTCTAACAATGTGACCAGTCTTTCCACATTTGTAACAACTTCGGGAATCCACATAACAGTTTCCTTGAAGAACACGATTGCATTTTGGGCATGGTCTTTCAACTGGTCTGAAAGGTGAATAACTATCAAACCTCGGGGATTCGTATTCTTCTGAATCGTACATCGTTTCTTCCAGTTTTCTTTTCCCAACACTCTTATCACCAACGTCTCTCCGGTTATCTTGTTCCACACTTTCCGCGGCATCCACTGCGGCTGAGAAGGTAATGGGTCCTCTTGCAGTCACTAGCTTTCTAATCTCTTCATTTAATCCAAAAATTAACCTTTCCATCTTTAGAGCCTCCGTGGCAACATAGTACTCTGCAAAGCGAGATTTCTCCAGAAAGAGAGCAGTGTAATCCCTAACCGATAAACTTCGCTGGTGTAGGTTCATGAACTCCTCTTCCAATTGTCTAACTGCTGCTCGAGAACAAAACTGTCCTTTGAATGCTGTTGTGAATTCGTCCCAAGTAAAAGTAGAGTATACTTCCGACCTTGTGGAATCAATGTGAGCTTCCCACCAGTACAGAGCTTCTGCCTTCAACATCGCCGTTCCGTATAATACTCTGTCCTCATCCGCACACTTACTGGTCTTGAAGATGGCTTCTATTTCTTTTAACCATCTCATCGCCTTCACTGGGTCTCTATCTCCTGAGTAAGTTGGAGGTCTACAGTTTAAGAACATCTTGTAATCACACCTTCTTGACACTGGTATGACCGTAGGTGTAATGGGCATTTCATCTTCCAAACCAGGATCTAGTGTTTCAGTATGACGAGCTTGGTCGAACATAGTCTGGATATTTGCTTGAAGTCTTCCCATCTCTGCCATCAGATCGCTTCTTGTAATAAACTCTGTACCTTGCCCCTGAACTCTACCTCCGGTTCTGCCCCTACCTCTTTCTCTTCCTCTTCCCTTTGTCTCGGCTGTTGGATTCGTTCTATTAGGATTTCTTCCTCCCTCTCTAGTCGTATTTCTAGTACCGCTTGCCATTCTGTAGATTCAGACAAGATTAATATACACATAAGCACATACCCCATATAATAAGGTATCCCAGTCCAAACATGCACCTGTAAGATCACAATTACACTGGCCATGTGTAATCTGAAATTACCTTACATGATGTTCCTTCTACCTTTTATACTTAGCATCCCAAGGTTCTAATATATCAAGGACATCCTACTTCACATGCAGTTTAAGTCTAGGTACGGGTACAAATACCTAAATCCCTTAAACCTGGCTCTGATACCATTTGTAACAACCCAAATCCCATAACATACATCATAATACATAACATTCATACATATCATTGATTTAAAACAAAAGTTACATAACAAACCAAGTACGGTCTCATTAGTCTTGACATTATAAAATATATAAAAGCTTCCTAATCAACATCCATCAAAAAGCTTCCTACACTTCATCCTCTCCTGCCGATCCTTAACCTGGGAAACATATTTTTGAAAACAAAATGAGGGTTAGACCAAACGGGTCTAGTGAGTTAGTCCCGGTCCTTTCCAAAATCATTATAAAACCTTTTATGTAAATCCTTTGTATCAAAATAGTTTAGATAAACCTTTGGTAATCCTTTCGTAAAATATAAACATACCACACGTATTTTAAATACCAATCCAGACTCGTGCATCGTGTACATCTCTTTCACCTTATTCCTCCACAAATGGCCATATTAGTTGGTAGCAAGCCAACTAATAAATCAACAACCGGTCCGCTCACCGGAACCCGACTACCCGTCGGTCCGCACACCGGAACCCGACTACTCACCGGTCCGCACACCGGAACCCGGCTACACACCGGTCCGCACACCGGAACCCGGCTACACATGTGCACTCGTGTAGTGCAAAGCTTATATAAATACAATATATATCTCATTACATCATATTGTCATTTATATACACATAATCATATTCCTACCACATAATCATCTCATATATATATGTATCCCAGTTCAAAACGTTTTAAAGCAAAACTCACCTCGATCGCTTATCCGTAAACACTTCCAAGCTTTTCTCCAAAAGATTCAGTCTTTCAATCCAAATCCACAGAATCTGTAACAGATTAAATACAAATATCGCCTTACTAGTCAAACACATAAAGCCTACTAAAATCTAATCCTCAACAGTTCTCCCTTTCAGCGACTTATCACGGGGGTTCCGCTACCCAGATAGCGGATGGGGTCAAGGGGCAACGCAGTTTTCGGAGCAACTTAATCCAAAAATACAATCAGAAACTATATCCGGACACCACCAAAACTACCGAAACTCCTGCACCGGGACTCCACTGTACCGGGACTCTTCAGTACCGGGACTCTCCAGTACCGGGAGTTGGTAATACCGGGAGTTCACTATACCGGAAGTCGACACTACCGGGAGTCGACTATACCGTGAGTCTACCGGGACTTCCCCGGGACTTCAAGAACACAGTCGGTTCCATTTTACCCAGATCCAAATTAAACCTATACAACTACAATTTAAACATTCTAATCCGATAGAAGTCTAATACTACTGATTATAGACATAAAATATAAAGGACTTACCTCAAAATCGCTTCCAACCAAGCCAATTGAAGCCCTAACCGTACGAACTCTTCTTCTGCTTCTTCTCGTCCCCAAACACACACTCACACACTGATATTTCTGCTGAATGAAATATATGAGATCCTAAGGGGGTAATATCAAATCCCATTTTACCATTTAAACCTTGCACTATTCACTAATGTCCAATACCCCTTTAACTTATTATTTTACCCTAACTTACCCTAAACTTCGTTTTATAAAGTTAACTAGATTTAACGGAATTAGGATTTAACTAACGAACATACCCGGGGTATTACAGTTTTTCTCCCACTTCGTTCCAACACAAAGGCGTTCGGCATTTCCTACCATACAATACTTCGAACGGTGCCGCTTGTATGCTGGAACGATAACTGTTGTTATATGCACACTCGATCAACGGTAAGTGTTTATCCCATGATCCCCCAAAATCAACAATGCAAGCCCAGAGCATATCTTCTAAGGTCTGAATCGTTCGTTCACTCTGCCCATCTGTTTGGGGATGATACGCCGTACTTAACTTTATCTGTGTCCCCATTTCCCTTTGAAAACTTCTCCAGAATCTTGAAGTAAAACGACTATCACGATCAGAAATAATCGAGATTGGAACTCCATGCCGAGTTACTATTTCGTCAATGTACAGCTTAGCTAATCGTTCCATCGAATCGGTTTCCTTTATCGGTAGAAAGTGTGCAGACTTTGTCAATCTGTCGACGATCACCCAAATAGAATCAAATCCCTTCGGAGTCCTTGGTAGCTTCGTGATGAAGTCTGTGGTAATCTGCTCCCACTTTCACATAGGTATTTCTAGCCGTTGTAATTGACCAAACGGCTTTTGGTGTTCGATTTTCACTTTCTTACAAGTATCACATCCTTCCACATACTGAGCAATTCCTCTTTTTATCCCCAGCCACCAATAGAATTGCTTTAGGTCTTTATACATCTTGTTTGTACCTGGGTGAATAGAGAAACGGGATTGATGAGCTTCTTGTAAAACACGATCACGTAACCCACCCAAACGAGGTACCCACACTCTATTTCCCAGACACAATAACCCACGATCATCTTTTACTAGCAATGCTGACATCCCCGCTAACCGTTCTGATTTAAGATGTTCATCCTGATAAGCTTCCACTTGACACTTCTGCAATTCGTCAAATATGTTGGGTAGGAGTTCAGTTCGTAGCGAAATAACTTTTATTGTTCCACTCTTTTCTTGATGACTCAGCGCATCCGCCACCACATTCACCTTTCCCGGGTGATAAAGGATTTCACAGTCGTAATCGTTCAGCAATTCTAGCCATCTTCTTTGTCTCATATTTAGTTCCTTCTGGTCAAAGAGATGTTGGAGACTCTTATGATCCGTATAAATCTGACATTTGGAACCATACATATAATGTCTCCAAAACTTTAACGCGAAGACGACTGCTGCAAGCTCCATGTCGTGCGTAGGATACTGTCTTTCATGATCCTTTAATTGACGAGAAGCATAAGCAATAACCTTTCCACGCTGCATAAGTACACATCCCAATCCTAGTTTTGACGCATCACTATAAACAACAAAGTCTTCCGAACCTTCAGGTAGTGATAGAATCGGCGCGCTGCACAGTTTCTCTTTCAATATCCGGAATGCCTCGTCTTGTTCTGCTTTCCATTCAAACTTCAGGTTCTTCCGGGTCAGCTTAGTCAAAGGCGTTGCGATACGAGAGAAGTCTTTTATAAATTTCCGATAGTAGCCGGCTAAACCCAGGAAACTTCGTACTTCCATTGCTGTCTTCGGCGGTTCCCACTTTTCAACTGCTTCCACTTTCATCGGATCAACTTGTATCCCTTTTTCGGAAACTACATGCCCCAGAAACTAAACTGCTCGCAGCCAGAATTCACATTTCAAAAATTTAGCGTACAGCTTTTCCTTCTTTAGTAATTCCAAGATCAAACGAAGGTGTTGCGCATGCTCTTCTTTGGATCGGGAGTAGATAAGTATATCGTCGATAAATACAATAACAAATTTATCGAGATACGGCTTACATACCCGATTCATTAAATCCATAAAGGCAGCTGGAGCGTTCGTCAGTCCGAACGGCATCACTAAGAATTCGTGATGTCCATACCTTGTTCGAAAAGCAGTCTTTAGAACGTCTTCTTCTTTAACTTTCAACTGGTGATAACCGGATCTTAGATCAATCTTGGAGAAATAGCAAGCTCCAACTAACTGATTGAAGAGGTCATCAATTCGGGGTAACGGATACTTGTTCTTTATCGTACGCTTATTCAGTTCTCGGTAGTCGATACACATTCTCATCGAACCATCCTTCTTTTTCACAAATAACACTGGTGCTCCCCACGGTGAAGAACTATGTCTGATGAAGCCTTTATCGGATAGATCTTGTAGTTGTGCCATCATCTCTTTCATCTCTGGAGGTGCCAGACGATAAGGTGCACGGGCTACAGGAGTGGCTCCAGGAATCAGGTCTATACCGAACTCTACTTGTCTAACAGGCGGAAGACTATTCAAGTCTTCGAGAAATACTTCTGGAAATTCACTAACGATAGGAATATCTTCCATCCTATTCTTTTCTGGCTTAATATCTATCACATAAGCCAAGTAACTCTGACAACCCTTATTCACACACTTACGGGCTTTTATCATAGATATAAGGCTAGACTGATGATTCCTACGATCACCATAGATCACTACTGGTCCCTTCTCAGGTAATACCACATTTATTAACTTCTTATCACACACTATGTTAGCCTGATTCTCAGCTAACCAGTCCATTCCCACTACGACGTCAAACTCTATCAAAGTTATAGGAAACAATTGTATCGGCACTCTACACTCCTCTATATTTATCACACAGTCATCAAATACTTCTTTAACTGACACTTGATTATCATTTGCCGTATCTACTGATAGAGCATGTTCTAGCATTTTATGTTTCAAACACAGGCAAGCAGAAAATGCAGGAGATACAAACGATCGGTTTGCACCGGAATCAAATAACACCTTAGCACGTGTAGGGTTTATTAAAAATGTACCTGTGACCACATCCGGAGTTTCCTCCGCTTCTTTCTCAGTCATTTGAAATGCGCGACCCCTGGTTACTGGCGGTTCCAGTCTTGGTATTACTGGTTTAACAAATGCTGGCCTGCCCGATGACCCACCTTACTGTATCCTCCCCCGCGGACAGTCCGACTGAAGGTGATCCGAAGAATTGCATAAGAAACATAACCGCGTTACCTTACAATCTTTAATGACGTGTCCGGTCTTCCCACACTTATAACACGCTCGTAAATCACCTTGGCAATTTCCTTGGTGGACACGGTTGCACTTTTGACATGGTCTTTCCGCTGGTCGAAACGGCGGACGGTTATCATACCTCTGAAATCGGGACTTCTTCGGATCATGTTGAGGTCCTTCCCACTTTCTCTTCCCGATACTTTTATCGCCAGCATCCCTTCTAATATCTCTTTCAACATTCTCCGCAGCATCAACTGCAGCTGAGAAGGTATCGTGTCCTTTTGCAGTCACTAGCCTTCTGACTTCTGAATTCAGCCCAAAGATAAACCTTTCCGTCTTCATCGCCTCTGTAGCAACGTAGTATTCTGCGAACCGAGACTTTTCCAGAAAGCTAGCGGTGTAGTCTCGAACGGATAAGTTTCCTTGTTGCAAGTTCATAAATTCCCCTTCCAGTTGTTTGACGGCTGCTTGGGGACAAAATGCGTTTCTGTAGGCTATCACAAATTCTTCCCAAGAGAGGGTAGAATAAACATCAGATCCTTTAGAATGAATAAAAGATTCCCACCAATACAAAGCATCCCCTTTTAACATTGTTGTCCCATACTGTTGGTCCCGAAGGCCTATACAAGTTTGTAGAAGGGGGGAGGGGGTTGAATACAAACACACAGATTTTACTTTTCTAAATTGTTTATTGATAAATCATTAACAATTTACAGCTTGTTGCGGAAACAAGATTAAGGATAAACCTAAATCTAAACAAGTTGGAACACTAAGGTTTCTTGCACTAAGAGAGATAAGGAAATTACTAATAATAAGCTATCTTGAGATAAGAGATTGAACTTGTCCAGAGTTAGCAAGTTACTTCAAATGAAGTGGGTTCATCTCTTTATATACTGCATGCATTTAATGCAAGTCAGTATACACTTTACACGTGTCATCAGCTGGTTGGTTGCATGTCATTGTCCTTGGTTGACAACCTTAGTAGCCGCATGGATGAACAGTGTAGTATCAGAATGGTTGTACGATTTCAGACAGTCGGAGGTTCTTTTTTGACATTTCGTACGGAGTCGTGCAAGGGAGGTTAAGACAAAAGTACTTTGTACGGAGGACTTCATGATCAGCTTTCGTTGATTCAGCGATTATCATTTTCTATTCAGCGAATGATAAAGTTCAGCGATAGCTGAAGTCTTGTACTTGATACTTCACGTTGAGTGGACAAATCTGAGTCTTCGCTGATCCGCATCAGTTCATTAGGAGACTTGTCGCTGGTTCTTGAGCTTGATCTTCGACTTCAGTGTAGTAGAACCTTTGTTGACGTGAAACTTGTCTTCAGGGATCGTAAGTAAACAACTAACTTATCAGCGATCATCATAATGACTGAACAGACTCAGTATTAATGGTGAACAGTTTCGCTGAATGTTTAATTTAAAGAGCGAGAGTTCCTATCAGCGGTACTGTAAGATCTTAGTACTTATCAGCGATAGTGAAACTCTGATACATATTGTTAACTTACAATTTTCACTAAGTATATAAGAGAGGGTAATTATCAAATCACTGTGGATTTGGATCAACAATCTCCCCCTATTTGATTATGACATAGCAACAAAGAAAATTGCTATTAAATGAAAACATAAGGATAAAAAGAACTCATAAAATATTTGTCCCTTTTACTGTTTTCTGGGATCTTTTCAGTACTGATGGAGTAAAGTACATTTGTTGAAATCTTTCTTTAAAACTTTGAATCAAGATACAAAGAGAAATGAAAAGATTACAAGTACAAGCGAAATAAGTTACAAGTACAAAAGAATAACTGATACAATAGAGAAAAGGCGATCGTATCAGCTTATAAAGGTTCTTCCTTAATGAGAAGTTCATCAAGGGTCTTTGATGTGGGGATCATCCAGTTAGGGACATCTTCTCCTTGATTCTTTTTCTTCAGAGCTGCTTCAAAAATCAAGGGCTTCAGGTGTCTAGCTTTGATGTTGCGTCTGACTTCACACCAGTATACGAGATCTCTGAGTTGTTCGATGGGAGCGATGTCTAGCTCAGAGATACGTTGAAAGTGATGATTTCCATAGTAGTCTAAAAAGAATATACCATAGGGATCACTTACAACTGTGCCAGGAATGAATGTTTCTCCAGGAGGTAGAGAGGTGTCAAGCATTGAGAGATCGGCATCAGGGCCAACAATTTCAGCACGAGAGAAACCAATGCCCGTTTCATTCCGAATATGAGGACCTGAACCAGAGGCTTTCTTTTTCTTATCAGGGACTTTTCTTGGTTGAGGAAGAGTAGGAGGAATATCCACAGCAGATGAAAGCAGGTCGATCTGTTTGTTTAAGATCTTCTCGACATGGCTTTTGAACTTTGAGCGCGATCCCTGAATGGCTAATTTTGTTTCTAACCATTCAGAGAGACCAAACTTTTCTAAGGTAGTAGCATAGAAATTTTGCTTGGTTTCGTCATCTCTGTAGACGTCCACCTCAACAACAGGAACTTCAGCGTACAGTCTTCCTCTGATGTTTGCCTTGACGATTTTGGATGGTCTAGATCGATAGGTCAGCATTTGTTTAGCCCATTCCAAAGTCGTATCAGAGACCTTGGCCTTTTCTCTAACGATCTCTTGAGCATCATCCCATAGCTGACGTTGAACATCAATGGGAACTCTTTTCAGCTTGGGGTCTTTTATTGATCGTTGAGTAAGTTTGATGGCGTATTCTCTGTCTTTTTCTTCAGCTTCCTTTCTTTCAGCGAGTAGGCGTTCAGCTCTGAGGTGTTCCTGGTATTCAGCTTTGGAAATTCTGAACTTTGGAGGAACTGAAGGAAGTTGATCACGCCTCAGAATGATTCGCTGATCCTCGAAGCGCTTTATTATCTCCTCTCTTCTTTTCTGATCCTTTTCACTTAGCTTTTGAGGAGCTAAGGAAGGTTTGCCTCTGTGCGAGAGTAGCTGTTCTTCTGGTTCATCAGTCTCAGAGATTAAATCTAAGACTGGGATTATTTCTTCAGCAGCAGCTGGTATTTTTGGTGAAGTCGCAGTTGTGGAGCCTTCAGCGATATCCTCAAACAGGGGAGAGGACTAGCTGAAACACAGCGATCTTACGAGTAAGAACTTGGGTAGAATCAGATAGAGAGAATTGGTTCAAGTGTATAGGCTTGGGTAGTAGAACTGATAGGTATGATAGAGGAGGGATGGAGTGAGATGTTTAGCATACCTGACAAACCGGCTTTTCAAGCAAGATCACCAGATTGTCATCTTCAGCGACGCTTTTGCCTTTGCCTTTCTCAGCTCCAGAGGCTGAGGGCTTTGTCTTTGTCCGCTCCCCTGAAGGTTCATTTATCGAGATTCCCTTAAATGCTTTGATCTTTTGAGCAGGTTTGACGATAAAGAAGTCATCGTCATCTTCGTCATCATCATCATCATTCTTTGGAGAAGAAGATGGTTCATCATCAGGGATGTCGACGGCTTCATCATCTTTTGCTTCGGATTCAGTTTTCTCAGCTTCTTCTTCGAGTTGCCCCCCCTCAGATACAGAGGCGAGCTTCTCGGTTTCCTCAGGGTTTTCATCTCCCTGAGGTCCAGCGGTGGTTTCTTCAGCATCCGTCTTCTCTCCCCTGATAGATTCATCATGGGAAAGGTCAGCGCTCTTGGCGAGATCTTCAGCGCTCTTCTCCCCCTCTTTTTCATGATGACTGGGGGAGGAATGGCTAGATTCAGCAGCATTGGTAGGTTCTCTGTCTTCTTGGCCAGAGAGACCTACACAAACTTCAATCTTTGCTAATCTGTCTTCAAGGCCAGAAATAGCAGGATTGATCTTCCCGAGCTCAATGCGATCTGTCGCTGTAAAATGTTCAGATTCAGGGACAGGGGCAGGAGCAGGAGCAGGAGTATTCGCCTTGAGCAGCAGCTGTTCGATCATAGTCTTCATCGAACCAACGTCAGTCTTTACAGAGCTTAAGTCAGTCGTCAGAGTGTTGACATTTGTCTTCACAGCAGACATATCTCCCTCTAGTGTTCCAACCGATGTCTTCAGCGTTGTTACCTCGCTGGACATGGATGAAACTGAATTTTTGAGAGAGGTGTAGTCTGTATAGATATCAGCGAGCACCTTGGCGAAGTCGCTGAGAGTCTTATCAAGTTGCTTCATGTCATCTGTGGAAGCCTTCTTCTCCACCACCGTTGTCAGTTTGTTCAAATTCTCTCCAGCGTTTGTTACAGCTGTAGAGTTATTGGAGAGAGTAGTGGTGAGACCTGTCAGCTTTGTCTCCACGGACTTCAGAGAGGCGTTGATATCTCCCAAATTAGGACCTGTAACATATAAAAACTTGTGAACAGAGGAAAGCTCAGAAGTTTGGGGTTTAGTCACAGTGTTTATGGGTTGTTGTTTACCTGCAGGAGGATTGGTGAATTCATCGAAATCACGGGTTCCTGAGTAAAGTTCCATGTCATCTTCAAAAGTGCCCATGGATTTTTCTGCAGGTCCTGTCTTCATCATTCCTGGAGAATCAGCATTATGTTCCGAGGAAATGATGGCAGCTCCAATTAGATCTGGAGTAGAGACCAAATGAGTGGAGGGAGGAGCGAAGGATAAGAATGGGGGTTGGGTTATGAGTTCAGCGTTGGATTCGCTGACAATCACTTCATCAGTCTTTTGAGGGACTGAAGGAGGTTGGGTAGGTTCCAAGTTTGTAACCTCAGCGTTTAGAGACGCTGAAGTTTGGATAAAAGGGATGGCATGTTCAGGTGTGGCAGAGCATACCACTGAATGTTCCTTCAGCTCTGCAGAAAGAGCTGAGGAGTCTTCAGCATGAGATTGCTGGGGTTGCTCCTTTGTTTTCTTGATCCTTTTAGAATCAAGTGGGGTAGATGAATGTTTCCTTTTCTTAGGAGAGGATTTTGTGGCCAGGGTATCAGCGATGGGTATTGTCGTTGAAGGAGCCACAGAAGTAGAAGAAGAAGGGTTGAGAAGAGTTAAGAGGGTAGAAAAACGTACCTCATTTTCAACAAGTTTGAAGTCGAGTACCTTAGGGCCAATCTAAGAGAGTTTCAGATCGCCCTCTTGCGGGTAGCTGTCCTTCAGGCCATATTGAAAGATAGCGCTGATGAATCGGGGGTAGGGAACCCAAGTAGGCCTGTCAGCGGCAGAGTCTACTCTTTGCAGCAAGTCATCATAGATGAGAGATGCCCAGTCAATGTGTAGACCTTTCAGCAGAGCGTATCCCATAGCTTGCTGAGGTTGAGCGGCTTGATCAGAAGAGCCGGTCTTGGCAGTCATGCAGCTGATAAGGTGAGCGAAGATGAAGTTCATCTCGCTGGGCATTTTCGATTTCTTCAGCAGTGTTAGCTTCTTCTCAGGCTTCTTGTCTCTGCCCATTTCCCATACATAGCCCATTGCATCAAAAAATGCAATAAGAGCTTCTTTGTCAGCGATCTTCTTATGGTCAGGGAAAGGAACAAAAGGTTTTTCCTTTGTAGCGATGGGAAAGTTCAGAGCTTTGCGAATGATGGCGGGTGTGATCTTTATCGTGCCATATTCAATATCGCAGAGGATACAATCAACTGTTTTGGAGGTATCTTTGGCGGATGGTAGCTGAGAGTGTCTAGCAGAGTACCAGAACTGAGATAGTAGCAGCTGACTTACAGGAGGTGAAATGGTCAGGGCTGTTGAAATGCAGCAATTCTTCTGGAAATTCACAGCATCTGTCAGATGTGTGACTTGCTTTCGAGGAGGAAACTCGAGAAGCGCAGAAAGGTTGTTTATCTTAGTCCAGTCTAGTTGATCCAGAGAGAACTTAACCTGAGGAGCCTTGATGATTTCCATTTCCTCATTGTCAGAAGAGATGTTCTCAGCGGTAGAAGGAATGTTAGACGTTGCCATTTCCTGTATTATCAGTTCAACCAAAGATTAACAAATAAGAATAATCTTAATATGGAAAGATTTTCCATTAAGATGGTTCGAATTTTGTCCATTTCATTCAGACAAAAAGTCTTAATGAAGATTAGGGTTTTTCTTGATTTTTGAAACGAAATGTAAAACCCATTTTCTTGTTTTCCAGTTTTCTATGAAGAAATAGATTCTGGAAACGAATGAAGAACAAGTTTAAGATTTTGCATTTAAACTTGAAGAACAACCATGAAATGGTTGTGTTCATAAAACCACGAAAGAAAAATGATTTCATTTTTACGAAGTTCTTTTGTTTGATCTTGTTAAAAGAATGAGAAGATCGGAAACAAGTTATACGCATTCGGTAATAAATAAGAACATATTAACCTTGATGTTTGATGAAGAAGATGATGAACAGTTCTTGAAGTTTTTGAAATCACAAATGCAACAGAGAATTATTTCTTGCGGAGGAAGATTGATCGCGTAAAAGAAAAATATAAACAAAGAATTTGTTTATATAGAGATTTTAGAAAGAGGAAATCTTGAGCGGGAAAAGATTTTCATCATGACACGGACACGTGTTTGCATTTGATTGGAAGTTTGAACGAGACGTGCAAACGTGTGTCAGGAAGAGAAAACGTTCCGGGGTTTTATCCGTTGTAATGACGTCACAACTGTCCTTTCATATTCTTGGTTGTCTCTGAGGTTTTGAAAAACTCAGAGATACTTTTGAAAAACATGAAGCACTGAATGAAAATATTCAATGAAGGTTTTAAGAAATTTCAAAATATCGCTGTTAAGGAAGAGATATTCAGCGATGCATTTTGTTTTGAAATCTTGCATTTTCATGCGATTGTCAGAGAGAGTAAACATACCTTGATATCAGTGAATCAAGTTTATTCAGAGAGAAGATGATAGAATGGGTTATACAAGTTGATTTTATCCTTTCGCTGATCAATGTGAACCGCTGAAGATTTTATCCTTCAAAGTTCAGCATTCCAAGCTCGCTGATGAGAAAGTTGAATCTTGTCTCATCAAGAGGTTTGGTAAATAAGTCAGCTAACTGATAATCAGTTGGGATAAAATGAAGTTCTATATCACCATTCATCACATGATCTCTGATAAAATGATATCTGATTTCTATATGTTTGGTCTTTGAATGTAGTACTAGATTGTTTGCTATAGCGATGGCACTAGTGCTGTCGCAATAGATTGGAATTTTGGAGAGCTGAAGATCATAGTCTAGTAGCTGATTTCTCATCCATAAGACTTGAGAACAACAGCTTCCAGCAGCTACATATTCAGCTTCAGCTGTGGAAGTGGACACTGAATTTTGCTTTTTACTTGTCCAACTTACCAGCTTTCCACCCAGGAGCTGACATCCTCCTGTGGTGCTTTTCCTATCCATTTTGCAACCTGCAAAATCACTATCTGAATAGGCGGTTAGATCAAATCCTGAATCTTTGGGATACCAAAGACCTAGATTCGCTGTACCCTTAAGATATCGAAAGATTCGCTTTACAGCTTTCATATGAGATATCTTAGGTTCAGCTTGATATCGTGCACACAAGCATGTTGCAAACATAATATCGGGTCGGCTAGCTGTTAGATACAATAGAGAGCCGATCATCCCACGGTACAACGTGACATTGACAGGAACACCCTTAGTGTCCTTATCAAGTGTCAGCGGTGGTGCCATAGGGGTTTTCATAGTTGAACTTTCAGTTAAGTCGAATTTCTTCAGCATATCTTTAACATATTTTCCCTGATTTATGAAAGTTCCTTTCTCAGTTTGCTTAATCTGAAGACCAAGGAAATATGTTAGTTCACCCATCATGCTCATTTTATACTCATCTTTCATTCTATCAGCGAAACGAGTACAAAGCTCAGGGTTAGTAGAACCAAATATAATGTCATCAACATATATTTGAACTAGAATGATATGACCTTTCACTTTTCTAAAAATTAGAGTTTTGTCAATCTTACCTCGCTCAAATTTTTCAATATGGAGATAAGTGGAAAGAGTTTCATACCATGCACGTGGAGCTTGTTTCAAGCCATAAAGTGCCTTATCCAGTTTATAAACATAACCTGGACGCTTAGAATCTGAGAATCCTGGAGGTTGTTCCACATACACTTCTTCATTCAGCTTTCCATTCAGAAACGCTGACTTAACATCCATCTGATGTACTTTGAAGTTTTTGTGTACAGCATATGCTAAGAATAGACGAATAGATTCAAGTCTTGCTACAGGAGCAAATGTTTCGTCATAATCTATACCTTCCTCTTGTCTGTATCCCTGAGCAACAAGTCGAGCTTTGTTGCGGGTTACAGTACCATGTTCGTCCAACTTATTTCGATAGACCCATTTAGTGTCTATTACTGTTTTATCAGTTGGTCTCTGAACAAGTTTCCAAACTTTGTTTCTTTCGAATTCAGTCAGCTCTTCTTGCATGGCGCTGACCCAGTTTGGATCTTTGAGGGCATCATCTACTTTCTTTGGTTCAGTTAGTGAAATAAAATTTACAAATAAACAAATATTACCTGCACTTCGTCGAGTCTGAATCCCAGCGTTTGGATCACCAAGAATTTGATCAATTGGATGATTTATAGTCCATCGCTGAGCCGGAGCGTGAGACGCTGACTCAACTTGAACTGGAGGAGCTGAAGATGAAGCTTCAGCGACGTCAGGAGTATCAGCCAAGAGAGGAATGGATGCAGTTGTCATTATATTCACTGATTGCTGAGAAGTAGATGGAATGTCTGAGACATTTTGTTCAGCGTTAGGTATAGTGTTTATATGAAAAGCTGAGACCCAAGAAGTTTCAGCTTCACTGTTCTGCATATTTGGAATGATAGGACTATCATCTTCTACTGGATGAGCATTAGTGGGAATATCTTCTGAATCACCAAGATGAGAAAACATCCATTGATTCAGTTCTTCAGTATAAGTGGACGGTTTAGAGTTCGCTGAACAAGATTCGTCAAACGTGATGTGAATAGTTTCTTCTACAGTTTGTCTTCTACGATTGAAGACTCTGAAGGCTTTGGAAACTGAGGAGTATCCAAGAAAGATTCCATCATCAGCCTTAGGATCAAACTTTCCAAGAGCATCTCTGTTGTTCAGTATAAAACACTGACATCCAAAGATGTGAAGAAAGCTGATTGAAGGCTTTCTCCTATGAAAGAGTTCATAGGCTGTCTTTTTGAATCTTTTAACTATCAGCGACCTGTTTTGCGTAAAACAAGCAGTGTTGACAGCTTCTGCCCAAAACTGAGTAGGCAGGTGAGAATCGCTGAGCATTGAACGTGCAGCTTCAATAATTGTTCTATTTCTTCTTTCAACGACTCCATTTTGTTGCGGTGTTCTCACTGAAGAAAAGTTGTGAGAAATACCCTTACTCTCAAGGAAGGAATCAAGAGAACTGTTTTTGAATTCAGTCCCATGATCACTCCTTATTGAGCGAACGGTCAGATTGTTCAGGGTTTCCATCTTCCGAACAAAATTGATGAGTTCTTCAGGGGTGTCACTCTTAGAACAGAGAAACATTACCCAAGTGAAGCGAGAGAATTCATCAACTATGACCAGCGTATATTTCTTTTCAGCGATGGATTGTTTGTTAACAGGGCCAAACAAATCCATATGGAGTAGTTGTAGAGGAGATGACACTGAAGAAACTTGCTTTGATTTAAAGCTTGCTTTGGTCTGCTTCCCTTTTTCACACGCTGAACATAACGACTCTTTGGCGTATGAATGCTGAGGTAGACCAGTGACTAACTCTTTTGAAGAAAGAGTGTTCAGTGTCTTGAAATTTAGATGAGATAGCCTCTTATGCCATAGCCAGTTGACATCAGATGAGGCCTTTGAGAAGAAACAGGAGTTCTCAGTGGTTGTAGAGTCCATGTTTATTACATAAACATTTTCCAAACGATAACCGCTAAGAGCTATCTTCTCCTTTTTGTCAGAGACAAAGCAGGATTCCTTAGTAAAGATTACTTTGTTATCCATGTCGCAAAGCTGACTGATGCTTAGAAGATTATGCTTCAGCCCTTCAACATATGCGACTCTTCTGAAGGAGGTTGTACCATTTGAAAGTACACCATACCCTCGGGTATGTCCTTTTCCATTTCCACCGAAAGTCACAGAGGGACCCTTCTCTTCTTTGTATTCAGCGAGCAGGCTTTTCTTTCCAGTCATGTGTCTAGAGCATCCGCTATCAAGATACCAGATACCCTTCTTAACCTGCAATACAAAGGAAAATTAGTTTTTCTTGGGTACCCACTTAACCATGTATACACGTTTGTCAGTGGAAGTAGTTGGAATGGAAGGTTCAGCAGTCTTCGCAGCATTTGAAGATTCAGCTTTGTCTTTCTTCACTTTGGTTAATTTCTTAACCTCAGTGGTAGAATTCGCCATGACCTGATTTGCACCAGGGTTGGTCTTCTTTGCCTTGGGGGCAATCTTTACCTTAGCTATCTTTTCAGCTTTGGTGGCTGTGGGGCACTTACTAGCAATATGATCGGTAAGTCCACAGTGATAACATTTCCTATATCTAAAAGTAGTTCTAGGACCATTTGAATGCTGAGCTTTTAATTTCAAATTAGAAGTGCCAGCACCAAGTAAACTATTGGCTTTAGAAATGGGACGAACATTCAGTTCTTCAGATTTCTTACCAAGGACATCCAATCTGAGTCTAGGAGTAGATCGCTGAATAAATCCAGATATCTGCTTCCTTGATCCAGAGGGATGAGCCACTGAAGCTTTAGAAACATTCAGTTTTGGTACTAAGGTACCCTTCTGAGGATTCTGGTAAATAACAATTCATTTACCTTTGTCTTTAAAGATACATGTAGGTTTTGAATAAACCATTTTCTCCTTACCTTTTGAGGAGGTAGGAGTTTCCTCAGGGATTGGTGTAACGGACGAGGAGCACTGAGAAGATGAAGTATCGGTGACTGAGGATACGAACGTTCCAAATTTAAGCATTGAACGCTCAGTGGTTGTTTTTGGAGTTTCATATTTGTAACCCAAACCACGTTTATCACTCAGGGGAATCTGAGACTTTATTATCTCAGTGATCTTTGTTGAAGAATTACACCATCCTTCAACAGTAGCTTTTTCAGCCTTTAATGCAGCGATAGCTTCTGCTCGTTCGATTTTGACTAGCTGATTTAAATATACTTGATCTTTAAAATCTTCTTCAATTTTAGAAAGCTTTTCTATTTGAAGGTGGCAGTTTTTAAGATTTTCAGCGAGATCAAGATTTTGGTTTTCAACCACAGTTTTGCCGTTCATGGCTTCGTATAAACTTCTAGTCAAGAGATCGATCTTACGGAGACTATCAGCTTCATCAATATTTGCAATATTGGTAAAGAAAGAGGGTGATACCTGAATAGCAGATGTTGAAGTGGAGGGAATGTCTGAACTTTCTTCCTCTTCTTCAATCTTGGCCATAAGACATAGATTTGCTTCATCATCTTCAGAGTCAGATGATGATGCTTCTTCATCAGAAGCAGCCCAATCATAGTCAGCCATCAGGCCTTTATTCTTCTTCTTAAAGCTTTTCAGCTTTGCATATTTTTCTTTCAGCTTTGAATATTTGTCATCTTTATTTCTTGGAGCAAAGGGTTTCTTTGTAAAAGCTGAGGGTCTAGAAACTTTCTTTGACCTGCACTCGTTAGCGAAATGTCCTGTCTTTTCGCAGTTAAAACAAGTACCAGTAGCCTTGTCAACAAAAGCTGATGATCTAGGCTTGTCAGTTATGGAAAGAGGTTTGTTCTTTTTAAACATTTTCTTTTTGGCAAATATCCTGAACTTCTTAGTTAGGAGAGCCAACGATTCATCATTATCTGAATAATCAGAATCTGATGACCTTTCAGAGTTACTCTCTAACTCAGTGATAGTGACCGAGGGTCGCTGAGTAGAGAGTTCTTCTGAGATTAAAGCAACAGGGGTGCTTTTGGAATCTTTTACAAGATTCTTCTTAAGATGGCTTGATTGCTTATGATTCAGCAACGTGCCATATAAGGTAGCAAGGGTCATTGATTTTAGATCCTTTGACAGCTTGAGACACATAGAATAATTGTCCCAGCTTTCAGGTAAACATTCTAGAAACTTTGTCAGCACTTCAAAGTTAGAATATTCCTTACCAACAGTTTTCAGATCTATAATTAAACAATTAAAACGTTTGTGAACTTCAGAGAGAGTTTCATTCTTACCAGAAATGAAGCTTTCGTATTGTCTTACCAGGTTGATCTTTCTTGAGTCATGGACTTCAGACGTTCCTTCATACTGAACACATATTGTGTCCCACATGGCTTTTGATGTTTTCAGATTCATGACGGAATGGTAGACTTCGTCAGGAAGAGCCATGGATAGTATGGATCTGGCTTTTGTATCTATAGCCACTTTCTTCTTATCTTCATCAGTCCATTGAAGGATTTCCTTAGGTACTAGCCTTTCTAGAATAGCAGGTCTATTCTCAGCGCCTGGAACTGCAGCATCAATTCTTATAGGGATGAATGGACCATTCTCGAGATAGTAAGGCATAGTAGGGTCTACACCTTCTAAGAAGAGTGTCATCCTATTTTTCCATAAGTTGAAGTTATCTTTGGAAAATCTGGGAGGTTTAGCAAGAGAACCATTGTCTATATAATTTGTGTTTGTGTTGGTGGCCATTTTCAGATAATAGCAAGGAAGAGAAATATCTTAGATTAGATCTTGTTTATGAGATTAAACAAATCATCTCTGATACCACTTGTTGGTCCCGAAGGCCTATACAAGTTTGTAGAAGGGGGGGGGGGGGGTTGAATACAAACACACATATTTTACTTTTCTAAATTGTTTATTGATAAATCATTAGCAATTTACAGCTTGTTGCGGAAACAAGATTAAGGATAAACCTAAATCTAAACAAGTTGGAACACTAAGGTTTCTTGCACTAAGAGAGATAAGGAAATTACTAATAATAACCTATCTTGAGATAAGAGATTGAACTTGTCCAGAGTTAGCAAGTTACTTCAAATGAAGTGGGTTCATCTCTTTATATACTGCATGCATTTAATGCAAGTCAGTATACACTTTACACGTGTCATCAGCTGGTTGGTTGCATGTCATTAACCTTGGTTGACAACCTTAGTAGCCGCATGGATGAACAGTGTAGTATCAGAATGGTTGTACGATTTCAGACAGTCGGAGGTTCTTTTCTGACATTTCGTACGGAGTCGTGGAAGGGAGGTTATAACAAAAGTACTTTGTACGGAGGACTTCATGATCAGCTTTCGTTGATTCAGCGATTATCATTTTCTATTCAGCGAATGATAAAGTTCAGCGATAGCTGAAGTCTTGTACTTGATACTTCACGTTGAGTGGACAAATCTGAGTCTTCGCTGATCCGCATCAGTTCATTAGGAGACTTGTCGCTGGTTCTTGAGCTTGATCTTCGACTTCAGCGTAGAACCTTTGTTGACGTGAAACTTGTCTTCAGGGATCGTAAGTAAACAACTAACTTATCAGCGATCATCATAATGACTGAACAGACTCAGTATTAATGGTGAACAGTTTCGCTGAATGTTTAATTTAAAGAGCGAGAGTTCCTATCAGCGGTACTGTAAGATCTTAGTACTTATCAGCGATAGTGAAACTCTGATACATATTGTTTACTTACAATTTTCACTAAGTATATAAGAGAGGGTCATTATCAAATCACTGAGGGTTTGGATCAACACATACAATACCCTATCTTCATCTGCACACTTGCTTGTCTTGAAAATAGCTTCTATTTCCTTCATCCACCTCATTGCTCTCACGAGATCCCTGTCTCCTGAGTAGGTCGGAGGTCTACAGCTCAAAAACATTTTGTAGTCGCACCTCCTTTGTACTGGTACAACAGTTGGTGTGATTAGCATTTCATCTTCCGGTCCGGGATCCGGTATTCCAGTTTCATTATGAAGGTTTCGATCAAACATTGTTTGTATGCTAGCCTGTAATCTTCCCATTTCTGCCATTAGATCATCCCTGGTAACAAACTCTGTACCCTATGGCTGGACTCTGCCTCCAGCTCTACCCCCGGTTCTACCCCCGACTCTGTCCCCAGTTCTGCCTCCTCTATCCCCCGTTCCTATCGGCGGATTCGTACTATTCGGATTTCTTCTTCCTCCTCGATTCAAATTCCGTGTACCGCTTGCCATTCTATATATTTAAACAAGGTTAATATACACATAAGCACATACCCCATATAACAAGGTATTCCAGTTCAAACATGTACCTGTAAGACCACAATTACACTGGCCAAGTGTAATATGAAATTACCTTACATGATGTTCCTTCTACCTTTTATACTTCATCATCCCAAGGTTCTATAATGACAGGGACATCCTACTTCACATGCAGTTTAAGTCTAGGTACAGATACAAATACCTAAATCCCTTAAACTAAGGCTTCGATACCATTTGTAACAACCCAAATCCCATATACACAACAGATCACATAATGTAACATAACATTGATATAACAAACGAAACATTATATTACAAGTACGGTCCTGTAGTCTTTTACAATCAGAAGAAGCCATTCTACTACAAACTTCATACTAAATACATACATAACATTAAATCATTATAATACAATTGCTAAACATGCCAAAATCTTCATCATGTATTCCTTCACAAAAGCCATCCCTCGATTACGCTAATTACTTGCTCTTACCCGATCCGCCACCTGGAATACATATTTTTAAAACAAAATGAGGGTTAGACCTAATGGTCTAAGTGAGATAAATCCCTGTTAGTTTGAAATCATTTATATAAATCCTATTTATATAAATCACACAGCACGATCAAATATATCAATTTGAACTCACACATCATATACCTTCCCTTCTCATTCCTCCTGGCCATATTAGTTGGTTGCAAGCCAACTAATAATTTACAACGCTGTACAACATCTACAGCCAAACAACGCTATACAGATTCTATAGCCAAACACACCGGTCCTATGCCCGACCAACGTATTATAACACATTATAATACTCATGTAAATATAATACCTCAATATATTATAATTCACATATACCATACATATGAACACGTAATCACCAATTATCACTTTCCCAAACCATACGTATATGTATTCCAGTTAAAAATATTTTTAAAGTAAAACTCACCTGTTTTGATTATTACACACGCTCGCAAGCTCCTTTCACAATGGTCTTATCTCTTACCACGACTCCACAGAATTTGAAACAATTTAAGGGATATATATTGCCTTACAAGCCAATAATATAAAACCTACCAAGTTCCTATCCCCAACTGATTCACTGCTTACTGCAACCAATTGTCAAAACTTAACAACTACCGGGACTACACAGGGTACCGGGACTTCTCAGTACCGGGAGTCTCTATCACCGGGAGTTAACAATACCGGGACTCCACACTACCGGGAGTTAACAATACCGGAACTCCACACTACCGGGAGTTGGCAATACCGGAAGTTCGCAATACCGGGAGTCGATAATACCGGGAGTCGACTATACCGGGAGTCTACTATACCGAGAGTCTACTATACCGGGAGTCTACCGGGACTTCCCCGGGACTCTCAAGAACACAGTCGGTTCTATTTTCTCAGAAATCGATTGAAATCTATACCAATTAATGAAATCGTAACTTCTAAACCGATAGATATCTTCTATTATTGATTACCAACATAAAATATAAAAGAGCTTACCTCCAAATCGAATCCAACCCAATTGATTGATGCTCTAACCGTAGGTTTCTTCTTCTTGCTTTCTTTCGCCTCTAGGACTCCCGCACACACACACGCTTTCTATTTTAGGTTATCAGAATAATATCTGATGTTTAAGAGGTAATATTAAACCAAAATTACCAAATGAACCTTGAACTTATAACTTATCTCATACTTACCCTAAACATCAAATCTTAAGGTTAAATAATTTAACTGATAGGGAATTTATCTAACTGACTTACCCGGGGTATTACACTATTGCCTATTGGTGGCCAGGAATGAAGAAGGATATTGCCATATATGTAGGAAAATGCATAACGTGTGCAAAAGTCAAGGCTGTTCATCAAAAGCCATCGGGACTGTTACAACAACCAGAGATTCCCCAGTGGAAATGGGAGCAAATCACTATGGATTTTATAACCAAACTCCCAAGAACTGCCAAAGGACATGACTCGATTTGGGTTATAGTAAACCGATTCACGAAATCTGCACATTTTCTACCGATTAGGGAAGATTATAAGATGGAAAAGCTTGCTCAGATCTACATCAAGGAAATTGTTACACGTCATGGAGTCCCAATTTCCATCACATCAGATAGAGATAGCCGTTTCATAATTCGGTTTTGGCAGTCACTCCAAAGAGTGTTGGGTACGCAATTGAAATTGAGTACTGCCTACCATCCTCAAACGGATGAGCAAAGTGAACAAACTATTCAAACGTTAGAAGACATGCTTCGGCATGCGTTTTAGACTTCGGAGGAAGTTGGAATAATCACTTACCTTTGGTCAAGTTTTCTTATAGCAATAGCTATCACCCTAGTATTCAGTGTACACCATATGAAGCTCTGTATGGATGCAAGTGTCGATCACCACTTTGTTGGTTAGAGATTGGAGACACTCGATAGGGAAGCCAAGCGTCTTAAGCGAAGCAAAATCCCGATAGTAAAAGTCTATTGGAACACAAGGCGTGGGCCTGAGTACACTTGGGAACGAGAGGATTACACAATTAATAAGTATCCTCATCTCCTTGCTAGCAAACCTGTTAAAGCTAGTAACACTTGAATTTCGGGACGAAATTCTTTTAACCGGGGGAGACTGTGACAACTGTCAAATTTACACCTCAGGTTAGAACTACACTGGATACCTCATTTTCTCATGGCATAGTTCACACAGTGCAATTTTAGCAGCAAACGCGGTACGATAGGAAAATTCGAGAAATTTTGCCTAAGAAATCCTTGAATTAGGAAAATTATCCATAAATCTCATAAAATGCCAATTTAACCTACATTTATACTACAAATATTTATGTAGTTGATAATTTATGTATTTCAATCATATTATATATAAATACTTTATTTTATATATAATTACTTTGTATTTTAATTATTAAGAAAATACTTGTATTTTAAATTTTAATCAAAAAGACAAGATTTGACAATTTATTTTTATCACACCACACACCCCACCCCTAGAGAGCCCCCCCCCCCCCCCTGTCTCAAATTCCATAAAATAAATACTTCACTTCACAATTTTGAATCATTCTGTAATCTCACTCTTTCACTAGCCATCACTCTTTCTCTCTCCATCTTCAAATCTTCAAGTGTTCATCTTCAAATCTTCATATCTTCATCCCAACTCCAGCCCCTAAATTACATTTCTTCAAGAGTTCAAGATAATCAAAGGTAAAAACAAGTGTGTTGGGTGAAATCCACACACACTCTTTTAAATCTTTTTCAACTTCCTTGCATTTTATGAATGTTCTTCATCTTTTCTACACTTTCTTCATGTTTTTAAAAACCATCTTTCATATGTCTTAATGTTTGTAGATTTACCATCATAACGTCTTTTTGTTAGTAAAAGATGGTGAATCCAAAATCAAACCAATGTTAAGACCAAAGATGAACATTTTGAACACATGCATGTAGTTTTCTTGAGATCCACTTTTATTCAAGAATTTTATGAGTAAGTCTTTGAAATCCACTAAAAACATACTTAAACAAACATGCATGAGCTAAATATGCACAATTTTAAGTTGCATGTTGATGTTCTTGGCAAGAACATCAACCTTTTCCAAAATGAGTCTTTTACAAGAATTTATAAAAGTTGAGTTGATAGGTAACTTGCATGCATTTTAATTGGATCAAAATGTGTTTTGGGAACTGAAAATAAGTGTATGGAAGAGAGTCAAATCGGATTGTGCATGCAAAAGAATAAGAATTTTGGTTAATAATTCAACATGTGAGCACATGCACAAAGTGTGGTTTGACAGATTTCGGCCAAATTCCACCCTCCACTTCAAAGGGTCATACCTCACTCAATATAACTCCAAATGGAGTGATTCTTTTTCTAGAAATCATTTTTATGTGTTAAGATTCAAACCCAAGTGGTTTAACTCAAAAACGCAAAGAATTTATTTACCAAACAGTACTCACAAAATCAGTACGCAAACAGCAACATTTTCTGTCGGGTTTTACGTCGTATATTATTTCATGTACTTAGACTCTTCCAAAAATTATGAAACTTATGCCAAAAGTTTCCTAACTCATTGAACTACCTGGACATGTTCATGACCAAATTATACCTTGAAGTTACCCAAAGTTAGGCACAAAGTGACATCAAATTATGGAAATCAATGGACAAATTCTTACTATTATTAAGGACTAACTTCAAATCCCATTTCATCATTTTATGATGAAATAGTGGAATATATATGTATATCTTATACTTACATTTTATTTATGCACATTGTTTATTCTTTATCCCTTTTCATCATTTTTGATGAAATTATGGAATATACATATATATAATATACTTATATATGTTTTTGCATTTTATATATTCTTGATCCCATTTCGTCATTTTATGATGAAATCGTGGAATATAAATATATACTATACCTATATATTTATGCACTTAAATATTTTCTTTACATTCAAAACCCTTCAAATCTTATCGTTCTTACGATAAAATTTCGGTTTATACATATATATGTACTACATATGTTTATGTTCTTTAAAACCCTTTTCGTTACTTAATGTGACGGAATTGCGGAAACTTTAATCCAACAAGAACAATGTATACGTTTATTACGTTATAATATTAAAACACAACAAGGCATTTTATGACGATTTGGATAGTTAGTACCGAACCTTCAAGATTGAGAACTCACTAGTGACCTTACGTTCATAGGTTTGAAGTAGGATCATCTCGGAGTACTTGTGGGAGATTCCCGGATTCTATTACTTATCATGTGAGTTCACAGCCCCTTTTTCAATGTTTTACATATTTGGGGTGAAAAGCATGTCGTTACTACAATTATTTTACGCACCGATTCTATTACGCATCGATTTCACTGTTTATTTAAAATACCGAATATTTTCTCCGTATACTTATGCGCTATGGTATGTATGCTTATGTTAGTTGATTCTGAGTTTTGCTATTAAGTCCCCGGTGATTTTACATTACCCATTAGCTCATTTTGCGAGCCGCTCGATATATTATGGATAACGTTAAATGGTTTACCCATGTGGAATGATACCCACCGTTGAGGTAGAACTGAATATATGTCTAAATGGTCTTACCCATGTGGAATGATACCCACCGCTGAGGTAGGACTGAATATAACGTTAAATGGTTTACCCATGGGGAATGATACCCACCGCCGAGGTAGAACTGAACATGTGTCTAAATGGTCTTACCCATGTGGAATGATACCCACCGCTGAGGTAGGACTGAACATGTGTCTAATTGGTCTTACCCATGTGGAATGATACCCACCGCTGAGGTAGGACGTACGGGGCGTGATAAAGTCAGTAGGTTTGGGTAGTGGCTCATTACTTTAACATGTAATTACATACAATACTGTACCTTGCGCATGCTGACAAATGAATTCTTTATCCACTTGTGCGGATTTAAAACTATTTTACGACCGTTATTTTATCCATTTGTACGGATTTCAACTGCTTTGATTTATCCACTTATGCGGATTTAAATCACTTTACAAAATCCACTTGTGCGGATTTAAACTATTTTGACTTACCCACTTGTGCGGATTTAAACTATTTTGACTTACCCACTTGTGCGGATTAAAACTGTTTTCTATAACCGGTTGACTTATCCACTTGTGTGGTTTATAAACTATTTCGATGACAAACCGTGTTGTACTCATTAAACCTGTGATCTCACCAACTATTTTATAGTTGACCCTCTCATTTACATGCTTTTCAGGAAATAGCAAGTAAGATTGGAACTTTAGAAGGCACCTCAAGTAGCTGCATTCAACACGTCTTTCCTTATCATGTCAAATTATGTTTTGGACAAATTTTATATTTTTGGAACAAGATGTATCTTTTGTAAACTTTTTATGCTATGACGATTGTGTGTTGTCTTCTACCTTACGCAATGAAATCTTTAGCTGTGACATCCCGTATTTCCGCTTTAGCGGGGTGTGACATGGTCAGTTACAGCGAAAGGGAAACATAATCTGTATGTGGAAATGGGATCAGATTACTATAGACTTCATCATGAAGCTACCAAGGACACCGAAAGGGTTTGATGCCATTTGGGTTATCGTTGATAGGTTGACAAAGTCTGCTCACTTTTTGCCAATAAAAGAAACATATCCGTTAGAAAGACTAGCCAAATTGTACATCGACGAAGTAGTAACTCGACATGGAGTTCCAATATCAATTATTTCTGATCGTGATAGTCGTTTTACTTCAAGGTTCTGGAGGAGTTTTCAAAGAGAAATGGGGACGCAGATAAAGTTAAGTACATCGTATCATCCTCAAACTGACAGTCAAAGTGAACGAATGATTCAGACTTTGGAAGACATGCTACGGGCCTGCATTGTTGATTTTGGGGGATCATGGGATAAGCATTTCCCGTTGATTGAATTTGCCTACAATAACAGTTATCATTCCAGCATACAAGCGGCACCGTTTGAAGTTCTGTATGGTAGAAAATGCCGAACGCCTCTGTGTTGGAATGAAGTGGGAGAAAAGCAATTAGCAGGGCCAGATATAGTTCAGTTAACCACGGATAAGATTACTCAGATTCGGGAACGATTGAAAGTGGCTCAAGACAGACAGAAAAGCTACGCTGACCGATGCAGAAAACCGTTAGAATTCCAAGTTGGAGATTTCGTGATGTTAAAAGTCTCGCCTTGGAAAGGAGTCATTCGATTTGGCAAGCAAGGTAAACTCAGTCCAAGGTACATCGGACCGTTTGCAATAACAGAAAGAATCGGTGAAGTAGCTTACCGGTTAGAACTGCCGCCGGAGTTAAGCGGAGTCCATAATGCTTTTCATGTTTCCAATCTACGAAAGTGTTTGGTTACATCAGATCAAGTAGTTTCTCTACCAGATATTCAAGTTGATGAAATAAATTTTGTAGAGGAACCTGAAGCCATAGTTGACCATAAAGTTAAAGTGCTGCGGAATGGAAAGGAGATCAAGCAAGTAAAAGTGCAGTGGAGACACCATAGAGGTCAGGATGCTACTTGGGAATCAGAATCCGATATGAGAACTAAGTACCCGTACCTTTTTGCTTAACTGAATTCCGGGACGGAATTCTTTTAAGGGGGAGATGATGTAATACCCCGGGTAAGTTCGTTAGTTAAATTCTAGTTCCGTTAAATTTATTTAACTCTATAATTGATGTTTAGGGTAAGTTTGGGTAAATTTATAAGTTTAGGGGTGTTTGGGTCATTATTAATTAGTTCAAGGTCTAAATGGTAAATATAGTTTGATATTACCCTTTAAGCTCCAGATATTTTTCATAAACAGAAAATATCATATTAAGAGTTGTGTGTGTGTTTAGAGACAAGAAGACGAGGAAGAAAAGGTCATTTGGCTAGGACTTCATATTGGTTTGCTTAGAAGTGATTTTGAGGTATGTTCCTGTACAATTTATGTTTGTAATTCTTAGTAGAAGGTTTCTATCGGATTAGAATCATCAATTTCATAGCTGGTAGTATTTTCTGTCGAATCTGGGTAGAAAAAGGGTAAACAGACAGAGGTTTCCGGACAAAATGAATGTGTCTGGTAGTTTTGATTGATGGTGTCCGAAAGTTGTTCTAGTGGTGTCCGGACGAGTCCTTTATCCGGGTAAGTCCTCTTTTCCATAAGTTTCTGGTTAAAACTAGTTACCGGATAGTGTCCGGATTGCTTTGGTGTTCGGGTGTTATCCGGATTATATATGTTGTCCGGACAGTTGTGTTGTCCGGAATGTTTGTGCTGTCCGGAAAGTTGTGTTGTCCGGATAACTTGTGGTATCCGGATACTTTAGCTGTTTTGGTCACTTTTGAGAGTTTAGATACTTTTAAGTATCCAGTAACCTGTGTTTTGTTGACTTTTAAGATTCAACTTTTACCCCAGATTCACAGTATCTGAAACACATAGATACAAATATCTCTTTACCAAAATGGAACACATAAGACTTACTAGGGCTAAAGACTCTAGATAAATCTATCTAACTCTTATCCTCAAATGTTTCCCCCACACCCGAACTTAAAACGTTTTTAAACTGGAATACATATATATGTGGAATGAGAATGTGATAAATAGTGTAATCGTGTGCATATTATGTTTATATGAGTATTACACTACATGAGTACAAGTTGGCCGGGCTTAGGACCGGTGGAGTTCGCTGTATAGAGGGACAACGGTGTTGGCTGTATTTAGTACAGCGGAGTAAATTGATTAGTTGGCTCACAACCATCTAATTTGGCCATGGGAATGAGACAGAAAAGTACACAATGCATGAGTCCTAATTGATATTTATATTGGTGTTATGTATATGGTATTTGTACAAATGATTTTAACTGACAGGGATTTTGTCACTTAGACCATTAGGTCTAACCCTCATTTTGTTTTAAAAATATGTATTCCAGGGCGTGGATCAGGTAAGAGCAAGTAACAAGGATAATCAGTGGCTAGCTTTTGTGAAGACTTATGTTATGAAGACTAAGACGTGTTTTGCAGTTATAGTTTCATAATTAGATATCATGTATGTAATTAGCAAAAAGTTTGTAACGAAATATCTTATTTTGGCTGTAAAGACTAAGGGACCTTACTTGTGATATGATGTATCTTTTGTTATGTAACGATGTTATGCACTATATGTTATTTGATGTATGTTGGAATATCGGGTCGTTACATACATTATGTTTATAAAACTAGAATTATAATACATCTAAAATCCCTTTTGTAAACGCGAGTCTATGTCGCCCTTTTGAGAAACACTCAATACGTCACTATGACACCCTTGTGGGATAAAGGTCACCTAACCACTTGGATTGTCTTGAGATGGATGAGGTGATTCTTATGTCTTTGTGGGATAAAGGTCACCTAACCGCATGGATGCGAGTTTCAAATGTTGTTTCAAGTAGGATGACTTGATTGGGAATCTTTTGTGATAAAGGTCACCTAAGCATTAGAGACCCAAGGCATAGATAGGATCAAACATGCCAATTAACAAACGTTGTTAAAGATCCCATAACGCTAGGAATTATATTTGGATGTAATCGATAAACGTTACCTACCTTGTTGGATTAAATGGACGTGATAAAGGTCACCTAACCGTTTCATTTGTTTTGCAACGTTGGATCCTAGATTTTATGCAAATTAATGTTTTTAGAAAACTAAAGGGTAATTAATTTGCTAAAAATTAATATTGAAAATACTATATTAAACTTTGTTAAACTTTGTAGATGGCCCAAAATGCAAACACTACGATTGACACATCCCTAAGAGCTTTTCTTAACGAAGAAAAGTTAACCACTCAGAACTTCCCGATTTGGTTTCACAGATTGAGACATGTTCTCAGAAGTGAACACAAATCATACCTTCTTAACGTACCTCTTCGTCAAGAACCTTCTCTTACCTCCACTGAAGCTCACAAGGCTTGGTTGAAACATAATGATGATTCAATCGACATATCACGCCTTATGCTTGAAACTATGGATCCACTCTTACGGGAAAGAGTGGAGATATTCTCATATACGGCACATGAGATGATAATGAAGTTATGGGAGCTTCATGAAATTATAGTCCGTGAACGGTTCGATACTATTGGGGTACTTCACAGGACAAAGATGGAGGATGGCCAAGATGTAAGCTCTCATATTCACAAAATGAGGACGCACCTAGACTATTTGGATAGACTTGGCTATCCTTATTCCAATGGGAGATTCGTAGATGTGATCCTCAAATCTCTGACCAAAGCATTTGATGTTTTTGTCGAGAATCTGAATATAGACCTCGAGAAGATTTCAGTTCCAGAATTGCATACGATGCTAGAAACTGCTGAAAGGAATCTTCCCACGGTAAAAGTTACATGTGATAGATGTGGCAACATTGGTCATAAAAGAGGAGATTGTCCTTCTAAGAAATAAATATTTTCTAATGAAGGAAAGTCCTTCAGGTATCTATAATTTAGATAGAACTTTTACCTTTCTATCTTACACTTGTGTATTTGATACTAAGTGTAGAACTCACTTTTGTAATATGTTACAAATGATCAAGAAAGGTAAGTGACTGAATGACAAGCAAAATGGTGATCCATATAAGCAAGGAAGCAAGATTGCATACCAAGCTTATAACAGATTTTATTTTGAAACCATTTGGCTTGTATTGTTAAACAATGTTTTGTTTCGAACAATATTTGAATTTAGTTTGACTAAATTATTGTTTTTCAGTTACATGTTTGTTGATTGAATGAAATTCACTTAACCGTTTTGGAAACGATTATATTCATATTCAAAAATGAATTATTCCATTTCGAGAACTAGTCCTCTTAATTGAATAATAAAGTGAATCTCAAAAGCTTTCTAAAGCATAGTTCTATATAAACACCATAAGACTCAAATATGATTTAAATCAAATCTACACATGAAATAGTCAACTTAATCAAGTAACATTAAACGCATACCTCAACTTCAAAAGTGTGGTATTTTGAAGTCAAATGATAATGTTTCATTTGATATATGCGATCTTTGATAAGTTGAATATATAACTCCTTTCTCTAGTTATAGAAAAGGAGGAAAAGGTTTTGTGAGAATTGATACATGTTGATGTAGGTGGCTTTTCAAAACCAAGTCTAGATACGGTGATAGATAAAACAATATCTTCACTAGCGATTTCAAACGTTGAAGTTATGTTTATGAAACATAAGCATGAAGCATTTGATATGATTCAAACTGTTTCAAAGTGAAGTTTAAGAAAACAACTCAGCAGAACCATTAAAGCCTTTTCTGATATAGGAGGATAGTATCTAAACCAAGAACTCTTGGATCATCTTAGAAATTTTGTATATCCGAAAGGATGAACGGGACCTTATTAAATATGGTTCGCTCTATGATGAGTAGAAGTACTATTCCTATATCAATTCGGAATTCTGCCCTATTTACTGTAAACCGTATTTTATGGTAACAACCAAAAGGTAGACAAGACACCTTATAAGATTTCGTATGAAAGTTTTTCATCCTTAATCCTAGTTGAAGGTATGAGTTTATGAAGCTCATGTAAGACAATAAACTTCAAGTAAACTCGACCCAAAATCTACTAAGTGCAAATATTGTAGAAAATACGATAAATTGTTTAAGATACCAATTCTACAATCCCACAAACAATAAAATTGTTTATTGTTCCAAAGCCAAGTTCTTAGAAAGCCATTTTTTAATGGGTACGACAAATGGGAGATTTAAGGAACTTTTAAGGAAATCAAGAACCTCATGCCCGTATTGGTTGGCACTAGTTATCAAACAAAGGTTGTTGAAACTGAGCAATTTGATTGATCAAAAACTTAGTAAAAACACCAAGTGGTCGCAAATCTAGTGGAATCATTCAGAAATCCGAGAAATATCGATTTCTCATGACAAATGAAGAATGATGTATGATAGGTTTCTAGTAAGCCCATCAACTACTAAAGTGCTATATCATATTCTGAATCTGATAAGTGGCTTAGAGTCATGAACACTGAGATGCAATCCATTCATGGATCAGTACAAGTATCACAAAGCTGGAATCTTCATTTTGACAGGAAAATTAAAAGTTTAATTTTTCACCAAAATAAAAGATGACTCATGCATTTACTAAGAAGCTAGTGGGAGCACAGTAAAATTCCTAATGTTGTATGTGCAAGACATACTAGTATTTGGAAATTAACTTTCCGACTTAGCAAAACATCATGTTTTGGCTTGGACAGTATTTCCATAAAAGTTAGATAAAGACGACTTATAGGTTTAAGTCAAAAGTGCATATGTTGACATAATCTTGAAAGGTTCAAGATGCAAGGCTCTAAAGGTAGTTTCTTGCAAGTATGAACGGCATCATTTTGAGCATGTCTCAATGTTCTAGCACAAAGGCTGAGCTAGATAAAATGATTAGTATTCCATATATACTTCGACAATTGGATCTATCATATATGCCATGACATGCACTAGATCGAGTGTGTCATAATGCTTTAGACCAATAGAAGAAGACACCAACGAAATACAAGGGAAGGTCATTGGATGACTATAAAGAACATTTTAAGGTACTTACGAAGAACCAAGGAAGTGTTCATTAATTGAGGGTTGGAAGAAGATCATAACAAAGTGTTACACTGATTATAGCTTCTACAAAGATCGAGAAGGTTATCAACCACAAAAGGGAAATGTCTTCATTATAAATGAAGAAGTAGTTCGTTTGAAAAGGTTCCAAGCGAAGGCAAATTGCATAATACACTACAAAATAAGAATACACTGCTACTTTAGAAGCTGCAAAAGGAAAGATGCTTGGATGAAAGAGTTCATTGAAAAGCTAGGTAGATGCCTCTCATTCAGGATCACCTAGAAATCTTTTATGACAATGTGGGTGCCATTACTCAAGCTAATGGACCCTATGTCACATTAGAGTACCAATCATCTACTCCAAACATTTAACTATATTCGGAATAAAGTTAAAGATGGAGATGTTAGTATTCACAAAGTTTACACAAATCAAGTTTCTGGATGGACCCATTCACGAAGCTCCTTTCATAAGCTAAACTTAAAGGGTCATGTTTGAGCAATAGGACTTCGTTATTCTAGAGATGGGATTTGATTTGAATTTAGTATTTGGATATTGGAACAAGTAAAGCAATAAGTATAGTATTTAGTTAGATATATAGGATATGATCTTTTCATACTCGTTGTGTTCTATATTAGCATGTTTAAATCCTTGAATAAATTAGTTATTCTAAATGTCCATAGTCGATCATAGTTGTGGGAGCAACTATGAAGTAAGACTAATATGAATTGGATTGGTTGACTTTTAAGAGTAAAAGTAGCAAAGTGTTGCAACCAAGTTCATAGGTACTTGTTAGGAAACAAGTATTGGACTGACCCGCTTCAAGATCACCTCATGGATCGTCGTCATAAGTGAGTCTTGAATAAAGGTAGTATCTTTATATCCTTCGACCTGAGATGCAGATTTGGGACTCAAGTGTAGAGAGTGTTATGCTTTGATATGGTTAACTGTTCTTGAAAAAGGCAGCCATAAAGGCCATCATTGGGCATGACATGAACTGCATGAGAGGCGTATGTAGTCAAGATGGGATTTGTTTCTCTTAATGTGTTAAGAGTGAGACAACTAAGGCGCGTTACCAAAAGTTGAACAATAGATGAGAATGATAGTGATCCATGTCTCATGTTCAACATGATGTCTAAACAAAGGGATAACTGATACCACACCTTATATATCAATTTAAGCTATGAGCTTATGGGAATTGGATGTTATTGAATGGCACTTACAATCATACATTGCTGGGGGGGCAGTGAGATGTTGCTAGACGTCCACCACTGTCTATATCATTCTATAATGCAATCTTGAGCAAGTGGGAGATTGTTGGTTCTATATGCTCAAGAATGATTATAAAATAATATTACCGGTAATATATGATCCTATAGGGTCACACCGAACAACAAGTAGACACCGAATTAAATATTTAATAAGAATTTGATTCTTAATAAATATTATTATTTCTTGATAAATATTATTAATTATATTATTGAATATAATTTATAATATTAAATGCAAATGAAAGATTTTAGTTTATTAAAACATATGATGGGCTCATATGTAACTAAAATTGAAAGGAGGGATTTAAAGGAGAAAGTTTAAAATAGTTAAAATGAGATTTTAACCATTTTAAACTAGAAGGGTTTTTAGTATAAAATTGCATGGCCTTCTTTTATTTCATTGGCCTTGTTGGGTGGCGAGAGGCATATAAATGCTTGGCTTGCCTCCTAGTAAAAAGAGAGAATACTTGGAATTGAAAAGACAACTTGAAAATTAACTCTCTCCTCTCCTTCTCTCCCAACTTCGGCCGAAACACACACTAGTGTGTGTGTTTTTGTTCTTATTCTTCTCAAGTATATTGTACACTTGGAGTAGAATTTGTCATTGCATAAAACATCAAGAAGGTACTAGCATACTCAAGGTGTTGGAGCTTGTTGGTGGACATCTCTAGAGGAACTCTTGGTTGGGTTCTTGCCATCTCCATCTTCTCCAGATAGAAGGCTTTATCAAAGGACAACAAATGTTGTATTTTCTAAAAACCCCCTATGGTTGTTTTTAATCTTTCATGTTCATGCAAATGGATCCTTGATGGGTGTTAAAATGTTTTAATGTTGTTTGAAATTTTTAAGCTTCCGTTGCAAATATTATGATCTTTGAAATCTTGTTTTGAACAAAATCCCAACAAGGCCATGCAATCTCTTCGACTGTCATGTCAACCCGTAACCAAAGTGGTCTGAATTTTTCCTCGGTTCGTGCACAACAGATCAGATCTTTGATGGGTCCTCCTCCCCATAATTTTGTCTCAGTGAAGCTCTTGGAGTTGGCTATTAGTTCACTGAATAATTCGTACAAAGCTCGGACTGCGGAATTGCAAGAAGTTGTTGACAAGTTATATCGGGAAGTGAGCAGAGCTGTTAAAGGAAAGTATGTCATGGAATCTTCATCCACCGCAACTGAATCTCAACCTGATACACAATCTCAGCCTATCCCACCGAACAAGGTATTTCCTAACCTACCCTTACATGAACTTAAATCTCAATTGCTTACCAGATTGTTAGAGCAAGGTGACAATAACTCTTAAGAAGAAGTTGATTTACTTGGTCTTCTTAGATGCCAAACCGAACAACAAACCAACTTACATACCCAAGCTGATATCAAAACCCTACAACAATCCATATCTGACCGTATCAAAGTGTTAGAACAATCTTGTGGTGTTCAAGCCCAAACCACTAAACGAAAGCATGATGATCAAGATCTCGATCCTGATCACCATAAGGGAGAGATTAGTAACAGGTAGAAAGTTGGAGAAGCTAGTGGTTCTGGTAATCAATCTGAAAATGTGGAAGTTGATATTGGTACTGGTGGTGCTGATAATGTTCAAGAAAGTGATGTTTTGGGAGTTCTGGATGATATCGTTCCCACGGTTGAAAAGCCTGGTGGAAGTGATAACAGAACGAAAGAGGAAAGGATGGCTGATGAACTGATACAAGATATTATATATGTGGATTCAGAGGATGAACCAGAAATTACTGTCGTCAAGATAAAGGAGGAACTTGATGATGTTTTTGATGCAGTTAATGTACAACCTGGAGGTCCAGATTCAGATGATGAGAATGTTCCTGATACTTCTAGACCAGCTGATCTAGTGATTGATGTTTCAGTCATACCTGATCACCGGAAGGCAAGATAAAAGATCCAGTATCCGAGGCAGAAATAAGAAACTTTCAGATGCTGATAGATAGAGAATCCTTGATTGAAAGAAGAGGTGAAATACCCCGCTTTAAAAAAAATAAAAAAATAAAACGTGTACTTTAACGTCTCAAAAATATATCGTATTTAAAATGTCAATCAATTATAGTTGAGGGGCTAAAAGTGTCAATTAACCAAAGTTTCATTAGAGTAAACTACGTTCATTTGGTCCCTGTGTGTTTCTTTCCACCGCCATCACACCGCCATCTCTCTCTCTCTCTCTCTCTAAAATCTATCTTCTCTCTAAAAATTCTCTCGTTCTGTTCAAGTAATCAAAGATACAATTACATATTCGGAATCATCTCGTCAAATCCTTTGTAGAGGTATAATTTTCTCCCAATGTTATTAAGTTTTTATTTAAGTTCTTGAGATTAGTTTTCAACTGGGTTTAAGTTTAGATTATGATGTATTATTGCAAAGTTATGATGTTATATATATTTAGAAATGTGTGGTTTTGTCAAAAATGAGGTAGAATTAAAAAGGGTAAAGTTTAGAATCAAAATGGTGAGTTTTGTGGTTATGTGGTTAGTTGCTCACCAAGTGTTCGGGTAAATGCTTAAGAGAATAAAGTTTCATGATTAAGCTTAAGAGATTAATTATTAAGCTCCATTTTGACGTTTAGTATGTTAATTTGTATTTGGAACATGTTTGATTGAGTAAAAGTTGAAGTTTGGTTAGTAAAAAGTGAATGACGAAAAGTTGGGAAATTGGATGTTACGGTATGTGCATGTCCGTATTTTGTCAGCGCATAACTCACAAACCGTAAGTCCGATTGAGCTCAAATTTTGCAGGTGAAAGGTACTCAATGTGTTCTACAATTGTTATGAAGGGCCTTAAATCCAGTTTTGATTCTAAATAGCTCAAAATATCGTGTTTTCTGGACTGATCGTAGCATACTCGGATCAGTTTCTGTGTTTTTATAAATTCCGTATAAAATCAACCGATGATTCAAATGAGCTGATTCAAATTCGAGTAGAACCGTAGGAGGTCAGAGAACAACTTTCATTTAGATCTTATATTCTGGTTTGGTCTCTAAGTATTAGAAAAACGGTCGAAAAGAAGGGGCTTAGGAGTTGTCACGTACGGTTCTGCATGGTGTTGAGTTTAGTTTTCGAAATGCGTATCGGGTTGTCCGTTTTGAAATTTAAGTTGCTTAGAAACCACTAGGGCCAAAATTCAGTATTAGAATGATTATGATGAGAGTTTTATGTTGTTCAAGTAATAACAATTTATAGTTTAACATAGGTACTCGAGCTCGTTCAATTCTGTCGTGAACCTCGTTTGATCGTGCTTTACATCCCAATTTCGTTTAAGATTCTGTGGATTTTGGGTGAAAGACTGAATCTTTTGGAAAAGGCTTGGAAGTGTTTCTGGATAAGCGATCAAGGTGAGTTTTACTTTTAAAACGTTTTCAACTGGGATACATATATATGTGATATATATATATATGAGATGGATATGTATGGATTGGATATGTGATATATGGTGTGATTACGTGTTTATGATTGAGATGGATATGTGATTAGAATGTAATGAAAGGTTTATAAATGACAATATGATATATTGGTACATATATATATATATTGTATTTATATGTGCATTACACTACACGAATATACGTTAGCCGAAACTATAGTTGTTGTACAGCGGTGTTGTAGTTGTTGTACAGCGGTGCTGTAATTGTTGTACAGCGGTGTTGTTGGCTCGCAACCAACTAATACGGCCATGGGGAATGAGGATGAGGAGTTGTGCACGATACACGAGTCTTGATTGGTATATGTGTGTTTATACGAATGGTTTTATATAAACTATTTTAATACGAATGGTTTTATATAAATTGGTTTTATAACGAATTTGAAATGACAGGGATTATCTCACTAGACCGTTTGGTCTAACCCTCATTTTGTTTTAAAAAATATGTATTCCAGGTCTAGGAAATTATAGCGGAAAAGGAAAGGATAAAGAGTAAGACGCTTTTTGATGACAGATGTTGATTAGGAAGCTTTTATGTATTTTGTAGTTTTGAGACTATGGGACCGTATGTGAATTATTATGTAATTTTCTTTTATGAATGTAACGATGTTATGCAATATATATTATTTGTTGTATGTTTGGGAAACCGGGTCGTTACAGATGGAATCAGAGCCCTAGTTTAAGGGATTTAGGTATTTGGATTTATACCTAGACTTAAACTGCACGTGAAGTAGGATGTCCCGATTATTTTAGAACCTTGGGATGTTAAGTATAAAAAGGTAGAAGGAACATCATGTAAGGTAATTTCAAATTACATTTGGCCAGTGTAATTGTGAACTTACAAGTACATGTTTGAACCGGAATACCTTGTTATATGGGGTATGTGCTTATGTGTATACTAACCTTGTTTGAATCAACAGAGTTACAAGTCGGACTTGACGTATGGATAGAGACGAAGACATGTATATTTCTATAAACTATACACGTGCTAAAGTGCTATTTGACTTCGGTGTAAACCAATCATTTGTGTCTCCATCCTTTTGTTGCTTATCTGCATTAGAAAAGTATTTGATAATTATGTTAGAGATAAAAATGGGTGTGCTAAATTACTGTTGTTCTGATTTTGCTAATGTGTGGAGTGTGATGGCTTGAGTGTAAAGAATAATAGTAGTGTGTGGAACGTGATGATTATGTGTGGAGAGTAATGGTAGTATGTGAAGTTTTGACATTGTCATGAAGGCGACGATTTAGTGTGTTGTGTAGATTATACAAAGTGTGATTGTTGACGCTATTTAGAAGAGTATTGTTTAAATATGTGGGGTGATGTGGATAAGATAGTGGCAGTTTATAATTAGCAAGCGTGCAAGGTGTGGTTGTTTCGAACATTGAGTGTGATTTTGAATTAACTTGGTTAAATTCATGGTATAAGGTGTGGTGAAATTGTCGGTTAAATATGGAAGTCGTTGAAACTGGGTGTGTGCGATTGATTTAGAAGTGAAAGAAAGCTAGCTCGTGGGATTGGTCTAGAGTGAACACTTCCTAGTGAGCTGTCCTTGGAAAAAAAACGTGTTTCATGTTGAGAAGAAAGTGGAAGAAAGTAGAAGTGCGAGAGTGATGTTGTGGCAAGTGTGGAAATCAATTGTTATCTATGTTTCGTGGTCGGTGTAAATAATGCAAGAAAGTGTTGTCTGCATTAGCTTATGAGAACTAGGTTGGTAATAGCCTATACTTAAGCTGAGGGGTATTATTTGATGATTATTGAGGTGTGTTTATTAGTTGGTTGAGAAGTTGGTATTGTATGCCAATATAGATGTGTAAGTCTTTGATTGGTCATCGACTTTTGCGTTTATGTTAAGTTATGACATTAGATTGTTATTACTAAAAGTGTTATGATCTGAATTTTTCCAATGGAATGTTTTGATTGGGAATTTAGACTGAAAAGAAAAATGATTAAGGGACTAGGATTTATATCTAAAATAATATGTTTATGTTGGAGTGAGAAGTGAAGGTTCTACGATATTGTGATATTTATTGATCTTCTTAAGTGAAGGATTCATGTTCTATGTTCTCATTAATAGTGATGCATTTATTGACAAGATTATTTTGTTTGGATTAGACATTGATGAAAATGTCAGATTCGGTTTTTGGTATTAAGTTCAGGATTTTGAATTAAGTAGTGAGTGTATAGAAATGGAAATGGTTTGATTAAAACCATTTGGGAATTGAGAAATGTTTGACATTTAGTGTTATTTGTGATGAACAGACATGACACAACCGTTGAATATTTTGATGATGGATTTTGATTGAACCATTTGGTTAGAATTCATATTGCAAGTAGAGATGTGGATTTGGTGTTAGGTTTGTTTAAGAAATGAAAAGAGATCATGGGTATGTGATGTTAATGTGAAGAAGTGAAAGTGATATATTGGAATAAGTGGTTTAGATTTAATAAGAAAGTGATGGATGATATAGAAATTGTAGAACTATATTTAAAATGGTCTTATGTTGGGTATATTTATTCCTTAAGAGTATAAAAGAAAAGTTTAATTACTAGTTAAGATATTTTACAAATTTTGTGGGTGTTTGATCTAAAGCTTGTGATTGTTAGCAAATCATTTATGGAAAGTGTATGTTTTAAGTTTCCAAGACAACTTTGAGTGGTAAATTTTATGAATAATGAAATTTTGGATGATGAATATAAATTTCTAATGATTTCAAATTGAGTGGTTAGCGTTAATGAGTTGGTGGTTACCGATATATTAAAGATGTGGTATTTTCATATGAGATTGAAATTATTGATGTTTGGGTGCTATTGAGAATAACATACTTGTTCGCCAAAGGGTTATTAGTTGACTTTAAGTGGAAAAGAAAATGGAAGGATGATCTTATTATAAGATATAACGGAATATATGGTTGATATGTGTAATCATTGGATTTATATTATTAGTGTTATGATTAGCAGGAAGAAAGCAATGCTCAATAAACATTCTGATGGTCGTGTGACGAACTTTGTGGTGTAAATTGTAGTAGAATTATTATATGAATAGTTGACGATTTTTTATTATTATTTACGGTTAAGTAAAGTGAGGTTAATGTTGAAGAACTTTCTTTATGGAGTTGTTTAAGTTAAAGAGTTGTTTTAGACCCTATGCTTGACTTGGCATGTTAAGTCTCATGTGTAAATCAATGAGATGATGACGGGTTTGCCGTTGCGTTTAAGAATTTGATTTAGTGATAATATTATAGTTGGAAATTTGGTTATGTTTAGAGAATGACATGATGATGATTATAGATCGGAGTGATAATATGATAATTAGTTGATTTGGAATGTCATGATAAATGTTTAAGTCTTTAATAGGTTGATTAAAATTTTTATAGATTTGTTAAGTAACGACATTTATTGTTATTATAAGACGTGTTACGATTCTACTGAGACGTTGATGCTAAGTTATTATGTATGGTAATTCATGGTTAATAGAAAGAAATGAACTACATCTCAATTGGAGTTTATCTTGTGAAATAAATTGATATTTATGATTAAAATGCGTTGGTCAAGTTAAAGTAGCTAGAGATAAAGAAAAGGAAATTGTATTGTTTTGTGCGGTAAGGATCGGTAGTTATAATGCAATAGCCGAGAAGAGCAGTTGAGTTCGAAGACTGTTGTTGTGGTCATGAATCGGTTAAGGATAATTAGGGAGTGGTAAGCGTTGAGATGTCTACAACCTTTGTTCACATATTATGATTTATAAAATGGATTACAAGAATTCTTGGGAAAGTGTTTTCGAGATTAAAACACTGATCATTAAGGAATTGTTTGAGGAAAATCTAAGTAAGAAAGCCGGGATGACTTAATATATATATATAGTTATCTGGTTTTATGGTCGTTATGGTTAATTAAAAGAATTTTGGAATCCGAGACCCCTGAATTAATAGACTTGAGTGGAAGATAAAATTTAAGATGATTGGGTTTTGCTGTTAAACAGAGATTATGGGTTAATCAGAGTTGCGTAGCGAAAGCGTGATAACCTGTTATTAATTGTGTTTGGATTTGAAAGATGGTTGGTAGTTTAATTTGGAATGATTGATTTAACATTTGCAATTGTTAGCAAGTTTCATATTGAAGGTGTATGTTAGAATTTCGGAAAGGTATAGTGAAAGTGTAAAATGTAGCATTGTGCATAATTTCAAGATATCGATGCTAGATTATGTCTGAAGTTGATGATTATTAGTAAAATTTTCCATATATCGAAATGAATTGTGATATAGATATTTTATGCTGAATTAGGCACGATGAGATTTTTCTTGGTGTTGAAAGAGGCACAAAGTGAAATAAAGACATATTGATATTAATTTTGTTAAAAAGACATTTTTGGATGGTTGTTATATAGATGGGTATGGAGTGCTTATTAAGTTAATTTCGATAGTCTCGATTGGAGTTCGATGTAGTAGTGAGCATAAAGCAACCGTACCTTTTTGCTTAACCGAATTCCGGGACGGAATTCTTTTAAGGGGGAGATGTTGTAATACCCCTCTTTAAAAAAAATAAAAAATAAAACGTGTACTTTAACGTCTCAAAAATATATCGTATTTAAAATGTCAATCAATTATAGTTGAGGGGCTAAAAGTGTCAATTAACCAAAGTTTTACTAATTAATAATAATAATTAAATAAGTAATATATATATATATATATATATATATATATATATATATATATATATATATATATATACATATGAAAGTTATTAGAGTAAACTACGTTCATTTGGTCCCTGTGTGTTTCTTTCCACCGCCATCACACCGCCATCTCTCTCTCTAAAATCTATCTTCTCTCTAAAAATTCTCTCGTTCTGTTAAAGTAATCAAAGATACAATTACATATTCGGAATTATCTCGTCAAATCCTTCGTAGAGGTATAATTTTCTCCCAATGTTATTAAGTTCTTGAGATTAGTTTTCAACTGGGTTTAAGTTTAGATGTTATATATATTTAGAAATGTGTGGTTTTGTCAAAAAATGAGGTAGGATTAAAAAGGTAAAGTTTAGAATCAAAATGGTGAGTTTTGTGGTTATGTGGTTAGTTGCTCACCAAGTGTTCGGGTAAATACTTAAGAGAATAAAGTTTCATGATTAAGTTTAAGAGATTAATCATTAAGCTCCATTTTGACGTTTAGTATGTTAATTTGTATTTGGAACATGTTTGATTGAGTAAAAGTTGAAGTTTGGTTAGTAAAAAGTGAATGACGAAAAGTTGGGAAATTGGACGTTACGGTATGTGCAGGTCCGTAATTTGACAGCGCATAACTCACAAACCGTAAGTCCGATTGTGCTCAAATTTTGCAGGTGAAAGGTACTCAATGTGTTCTACAATTCTTATGAAGGGCCTTAAATCCAGTTTTGACTCTAAATAGCTCAAAATATCGTGTTTTCTGGACTGGTCGTAGCATACTCGGATCCGTTTCTGTGTTTTTATAAATTCCGTATAAAATCAACCGATGATTCAAATGAGGTGATTCCAATTCGAGTAGAACCGTAGGAGGTAAGAGAACAGATTTCATTTAGATCTTATATTCTGGTTTGGTCTCTAAGTATTAGAAAAACGGTCGAAAAGAAGGGGCTTAGGAGCTGTCACGTACGGTTCTGCATGGTGTTGAGTTTAGTTTTCGAAATGCGTATCGGGTTGTCCGTTTTGAAATTTAAGTTGCTTAGATACCATTAGAGCCAAAATTCAGTATTAGAATGATTATGATGAGAGTTTTATGTTGTTCAAGTAATAACATTTTATAGTTTAACATAGGTACTCGAGCTCGTTCAATTCCGTCGTGAACCTCGTTTACATCCCAATTTCGTTTAAGATTCTGTGGATTTTGGGTGAAAGACTGAATCTTTTGAAAAAGGCTTGGAAGTGTTTCTGGATAAGCGATCAAGGTAAGTTTTACTTTTAAAACGTTTTCAACTGGGATACATATATATGTGATATATATATGAGATGGATATGTATGGATTGGATATGTGATATATGGTGTGATTATGTGTTTATGATTGAGATGGATATGTGATTAGAATGTAATGAAAGGTTTATAAATGACAATATGATATATTGGTACATATATATATATATATATATATTGTATTTATATGTGCATTACACTACACGAATATACGTTAGCCGAAACTATAGTCGGGGGAGGTGTTTGCTGTAGTTGTTGTACAGCGGTGCTGTAGTTGTTGTACAGTGGTGCTGTAATTGTTGTACAACGGTGTTGTTGGCTCGCAACCAACTAATATGGCCATTGGGGAATGAGGATGAGGAGTTGTGCACGATACACGAGTCTTGATTGGTATATGTGTGTTTATACGAATGGTTTTAAATAAACTATTTTAATACGGATGGTTTTATATAAATTGGTTTTATAACAATTTTGAAATGACAGGGATCAAAACTATGTATTCCAGGTCGAGGAAATTATAGCGGCAAAGGAAAGGATAAAGAGTAGGACGCTTTTTGATGACTGATGTTGATTAGGAAGCTTTTATGTATTTTGTAGTTTCGATACTATGGGACCGTATGTGAATTATTATGTAATTTTCTTTTATGAATGTAACGATGTTATGCAATATATGTTATTTGTTGTATGTTTGGGAAACCGGGTCGTTACAAGAGGTCACAGGATAAGGATTATCACTCCATTCCAGGAGGATATCAGAAGTGATTTGTTTGTGAGGCAAGTTCAACTGATTGACAAAATAAGACTGTATTCCATAGAGAAGTTTCCACCTCTACACCAGATTGAATATCTGCACTTGATGAGTAACAAAGACATAGAGCTAAAGTTTGTTAGAACTAACAAGGAGATTGTGAAGATTTCAAAGATTGAATCTGAGAAAATTCTGAACGTATGGTATCCGAGATTCACAGTCTACCATACAGATGCCAAGGAATGTTCTTTCAGTGAGGCAGATTTCAAATCTTTAACTTGTGAATATTTCTTCATATTGTATGACATACTTACAAGGCTTCCAAATAAGAATCAGACTTGGTCTGAGGCTTATCAAGCTGTGAAGAGGTTCATGAAGAATCTGATCAAACTAGCTTACTTGACTGATTTTCAAATGGAGTTGGAAGGAAATCAGATCAGAGTAAACGTTTTGAGGCCAAATAGAAATTTGCTCGATATTCCAGGTATTCCATTATACACAGTGTTAGAGGAACCAGAATTTGGGGTTATCTACCACAATGGGTAGAAAAAGAAGAAATTCCTGAGGTTGATTGAAATCAACAAGTTCTGTGATGGTACTTTGAATATGATAAAGATTTGGTTAATAGAGAAAGCCAGACCTGATGAACAGAAGAAAGTGCCTCTGAAAGAGAAAGACAAGGTGTTGATTAACAAAGCTCTGAAAGCAATTGAAGATAGAATGGAATATCGGAATGCTCTTAGAAGATTCGAGATCATCTTCGGGATAAGGAAGAGATACATACCTCCAAAGCAGCTGAGATAATCTTCTGTATTTTTCTTACTTGGATACAAAGGGGGAGATTGTTGGTGCTTAAAATGTAATTGTATCCAAGTAGAAGGGCTTCAATTGTAAAATTCTACTCTAGGTATAAATAGCCTAGATAGAGTTTCTTTTTTGGAAAGGAGGCGGACTTCTAGCAATAAATTATGGAAAAAAGAAAATACACCTACATGGCAAGGGACTCCCTCCCAAAGAAGAAGATCTCCCGCCATAAAGCCTAGATAGAGTTTGTAAGTTCAGGATACACTCTTACAATCAAATATGAACAATTAAGATCGTATTCACAGCAATTGGTCATATGATTTATTAACAATCTGTGAATTACAAGATATTACAATGAATTTCTCTCTCAATAGATCTAACAAATTTATGCGTAAAGAGTTATCCAAAAGGTTAGTTAGCTAACCTTTGCTAACCCCTATATATATTGTATAAGAAAGGCTAAAGCTACAGTACATATAAGAAACAGACTAATAGAACAATTACGCGTGTCCTAATTAGTAACTGATTATAACAGAAAATATCCTAAGATATAAGTTCTGAACATGTTGTTCAGAACTTCTGAATAGGCGCTTCAGAACATTTGTCTTCATAGTCAGAAGTTATGAGTCTCCTACTCAGATCTCTGAACCTTCTAGTCAGAATCCAACACTTAGAATCTTTTTGAGATTTCTCACTCAGAACTTCTGAGTCTTCTACTCAGAACTTCTGAGTCTTCTGAGTCTTCTTTAGTCTTCTTACTCAGAACTCAACACTTGTGTTTTTGACAAAACTCTAGACCTAACAATCTCCCCCTTTTTGTCAAACACACTTGTACTTTTCATCATCAAATTCTTAGAGCAGGAACGATCTTCAGAAGGAGCTCTTCTGAATGCTTTGACAACTTTTGCTCAGAATTCTGAATAATCTGAGTTAACAACTTTCGGTCAGTCTTTAATCAGCAGCAGCAACGATTTCCAAATTGATTTCTGTTATATATTTTCTTTTTCTTTGCTCCCCCTTGAAATGACAATTCTCATCTTCATTTCAGCTTTCATAAGATTTCTTTATAAGAAACAACCGATCAGTTTTCTTTTCCTCTTCTCCTTCTTAAAATAACATTTCTCTCTTTTGTTATTTCTGTACAAAAACCATATCAATCTTCAAAATCTTTATCTTTTCTCCCCCTAAAGTTTTGGAAATCAAAATCATCTTCAAAATCTTTAGCTTTTCTCCCCCTTGATTTTCAAAACTTTAGCGATGCTTTTTCTTCGAATGAAGTCTATGCTTTTTCTCCTCCTTAATGAATAACCTTGCTCCCCCTCAAAATAAGAATTATGGAGCAATTTGTTTTCTCCCCCTGAAAGTATGCATATATTTCATTAAAATTATTCATTTCAAATATAGTGCTTTAATGAAAACATTTATACAAGAAAAATAAGATTCACTGAACTACACTTGATAACTACTTACATTTGATCATTTGAAAATTTTACAAAAGAAATCCAACTTAATGAAATTTATCAGATTTTTCAATCAAATGAACGCAAATGCATGTGTTTGGATTCAAATACAAGTCATCATTGCATATCAAGTTAAAAATGTCCAGTTTCAATCCCTTTATTAAATCTATTTGGTGTGCTTAGCATGCGAAGTATGATTAGCTTCAAGAATATGCAATTCTAAAAACATATACGAATACTTTGCTCTACTCACACTATTTGTCCAAAATCAGGATTTTCACAAATTTACAGGTTTATTGCAACTTTGAATTTTCCCAAAGTTTCAACAGATGTGTGCTCATTGGCATCTTTTAATTTTGTGCTCATTGACATCTTTTAATTTTGTGCACATTGGCATCTTTTAATCAAAAATTTAGTAAGAATAAGATACATCATTAAACATGACTTTCTATCTGGTTCTATAGCAGGATTTGGGTCAGCATATCCCAGACCAGTTGGTCTTAGGTGCTAGGTGACAAGCACCCCTTGGAACTTAATTTCCCAAACCAGAAAGGCCACATCGATATATCTTAAACCCATTTGTACTAGTAGAACATGGCTTTCTATCTGGTTCTATTGCGGGATTTGGGTCAGCCGATCCCAGACCAGTTGGTCTTAGGGACTAGGTGACTAGCACCCCTTAGGACTTACTCTCCCAAACCAGAAAGGCCACAGGTACAAACTTTCAAACTAAATGATTTTGTATATATATATATATATATATTGCATCTCAATCACTTGGTTCTAAAACGTAGTACTTTCCCCATATTTTCGTTTCCATCCAATCATTCTGACAAATTATGCTTTTTGAGCATTATATTCTATATAAGTCTAAATTTCATAACATTGAGCATTCACCATAATTTCATTCATGATTTGCTAACCTTTCGATTTATTTCAGAAGTGAAAGTTGAAACAAATATAGCTCAGATAATACAAAAATACTTGTAAAATCACCCTTGACACACATTTTATTCATTGAATGAAAAATAAAAAAAAATCATATCATTGAATTAAATTGTTAAGATTCAAACATTCAAAGCAATAGAAATAAAACATAATACAATGTTACCTTTCACCACTTGTTCCTTGAAACAGAAAAATATGACAGTTAAGGATATCACCTGAGAAATATGAGTTCTAAACTGATTTGTTTAGAAGTCTTAGTCTCTGAAGTACGGGTCCTGAACTGAATTATTCAGAAGCCATTTTCATTTAAGTACGGGTTTTGAACTGATATGTTCAAAAACCTAAAACGTTGAAGCACGGGTTTTGAACTTTATCTTGAAACAATCAGATCAAATTTTGAGTCAATACTTCCTCTGAAATCAAGATAATCCTGCAAACCAAGAGATTTTGGTAATCATCTACGATGATTCCTCATTAGATATAAAAAAATTCAAATTCTGAGTAGTAGAGTCAGAATTCTGATTAGAAGAGTCCGAATTCTGAGTAACTTGTTCAAAATTCTAAGTATCAGAGTCAGAATTCTGAATAGTTGAGTCAGAATTCTGAGTAGTAGAGTCAGAACTTCTGAGTAAGAGAGTCAGAATTCTGATAAAACTATCCAGAGAAAATTCCTTAGAAAAATGTTTGGATTTTGTGATTTTTGAACATTCTGAACTTCAAATCACCATAACTTGCTCAAAAATCAGAATTCCGGCTGCTGCTGAGGGGGAGAAAACCGTTGCTCCACCGAAACTACCCTCTCTCAAGAAATCTATCAACAACAAGCCTCCACCTAAAACCTCCTCACCACCGACACATACAGGTTCCACCGAATCAATCTCTACACCGATCAAGTCTCCATCGGCCGTAGAACCTAATGCATCAACTGAGGGGGAGCAATCTAGCAAAGCTCCTAAAATCAAAGGCAAGGAAGTCATTTCGGCAGAAGAATTGGCAATAGAAGAAAAGAAGAAGAAGGATTTGGCTAAGTATGGGGCCCGACCTGAAGGTGCTGAAACTCTTAAACTCAAACCTCCATCCCAAGCAACCACCACCGATCTCGGCCTTTCTCCTTAGGAACTTGAGGAAGCTAAACTTGCTCAAATTGCTTTAGATAAATCAAAAGCCCTCTCTCTGAAAGCTGCCGAAAAAGAAGCCGGAAAAGCAAAATCCACCGATGCCATCAAAATCCAGAAATCGGTACTGAGTGCCATTGAAGAAGAAAAAAATGACGAAATAAGTTGGTATAAGAAGACCATGCACCACCGAAGTAGCAGAGCCCAAATCTCAAATGTTAAAATTGCTACTTCCAAAGTCAACCCGAAGGATATCAGGCTGATCATCAACAGAGATGATGGTTCGCTGAAAAGTTTAACAGATGTTCATCTCAAAAATCTCGGCCTCACCGAATGGTATGAGATCTCTCAGCATCTTGTCAAAAGTACAAACCCGAAGAAAGACACTTTTATCAAATGCATTGAAGGATTGATGGAAAGGTTGAAGGAGATTAAAAGAAAACACAACATCATCCTTTCCTCCGATGAAAGGGCGAAACTTCAATCGATGAAAGAAGAAATTCGTCTTCCCAAAGTCAAGAATCCTACCGACAAGGTGTTCAAAGAAATGGCAACGGAAGGGAAGAATCCAAATGTGAGCAACTTAAATCTTTCCCTCCCTACTTCGGTGCCATATCCTACTACGACTTTGAGCCTCTCACCGATTCCCGGGCTGTTCTTCAATGATGGTTACGGTCGTCGTGCTTTCTTCAGATTTGCACAAATTGCCATAGCAGACACTCTGTTTCTTCAAGGCATCACCAACCTATTTCCAAACATTCCCGAAGCTCAACCTTTCTTCCGAAATGTGTTGGAAGAAATCAAGCGCAGACAAACCACCGAGAAATAGGCTCTCACTCTCAATAGGTACTTGTAAAAGGTTGTTTCTCATTTTGATAAATGTACGAGAAAACTTATCTTAATACAAGTACCCTTCTATTTGAATTTACTTTCGGTACATAACTTTACTTTCATTTATTTATATATACTGTACATAGTATACATACTCATATAAAAGAAAAAGATCAAAAAAAATGGTCTATGTGAAAAGAACCCAAAAAGAGTAAAAAGGGTCAAAATGCATTTTAATTTTTCATACTCCTAAATATTCTAAGAAAGGAGCTCAAATTCAAATAGGGGGAGATTGTTGGGTCACCAAAGATTTGAAATTGACTCACCGATGTTTTCCTTAAAAACCTACTTAGAATATTTTAGTTTGGTTCTTTGAATGACTTGTACAAAATAGCAATTGTTCGGTGAAGTCGAAGATCAACCGAAACCAAGCTTGAAGACTCTCTACTTGTGGAAAATAGAAGACTCTTCTCAATAAACACAACAAGTCATTGTCCACCGAATTTTTCCTCACAATTCGGTGGACCTCCTCTCCACCGATGGAGACATCAAAAATCGGTGGACATTCATCTCCACCGATAAAGACATCAAAAATCGGTGGACAGCTTCCACCGAAGTGTTCTTAAGGAATCGGTGGACATCATCCCACCGATAAGATACTTAAATCGGTGGGATCTTTGTGAAAATGGTTCTCCTTACAAATGGTTCTTAAAACCTTGACAATATTATCGGTGGAATTCCTTCGGTAATATTCTCTTGGAGTACTCATCAAGAAGATCATTTACTTCGGGACAAAATTTGCTTACAAGCAAAAGTAACCTTTTGTCTTATTATCTTTTTAGAAGATGTCTGTAACAACCCGCTAATAAAATATACATACAGCATATAATCCATAACATGTTTACAACAAAGTACTTCATATTTCACATTTGTTCCCAACTAAAGTGTGAACATAAAGAAAATTCAGTATAGCTTGATCCATTTTGAGTTACATAGTAATAACAATAAAATCATAAGTACAAAAACATCCATAGTATCATGATGATCATCTTCTCAAAAGCTTGCCAACAAGTACTCTATTTACTTGTTCTTACTGGAACCACCACCTGGAATACATAATTTTTAAAACAGAAAATGAGGGTTAGACCTAAGGGTCTAGTGAGTAAATCCCTGACATTTGTAATTCATCAAAAATTCATTTATATAAAACACTCTTTATATAAATACACATACATCACACGTAAGTTAATACCAGCTAACATTTATGTATCATACTTGTCTCATTCCACCTTATCCCTCCACCAATGGCCAATATCAATTGGTTGCGAGCCAATTTATCACACCGGTCCAAAGCCCGGCCACGTATTATATTTTAATATAATACTCACGTAATTATAATTTCTCAATATATTATAATCACTCACGTATGACATATTCATACACTTTATCAAACATTTGTTATTCACATAATGCATTCCAGTAAAATACTCTTTAACGAAAAACTCACCTGGTATGTTTATCACAAAAGCTTTTCTGAGATAAATCACGTATGACCACCCTTCACAGAATCTGAAATCACACAAAATACCAAGTATTTCTTTTTAAAACTAAACTCATGAAATCCTCGACTAAAGTCGCAACCTAGTAAAAGTAAATTAAAATCGCAATGAACAGTACCAAGTCGCAACCTCCTACTGCGACTTCACCCCGAAATCGCAACCCACTATTGCGACTTCAATCCTAAGTCGCAATCAACTACTGCGATTCCAAACCCAAATCGCAATCAACTACTGCGATTCCAAAACCAAATCGCAATCAACTACTGCGATTCCAAGCCCAAATCGTAATCAACTACTGCGATTCCAAGCCAGGTCGCAAACGACCATTGCGACTTCATAACCAAGTCGCAACCAACCATTGCGACTTCGATGAATGTCGCAGTCGTCCATTGCGACTTCGATGAATATCTCAGTCCACTGTTCATCCTAAAACCCAGATTTTTTTGTAGTTTTATACTATGCATGTTACTGATAATTTGCAGATATGTTTCAAACTACCATTAGTACACTATTCCAAACCCAAAATTATCATATCTATCTAAAATTACCAAAACCCACTTCTAAAACTTCATAGTAAAACTTTAGGAACTAATATACATAAAAGGAAGAGTTTGCAAGGATTATTACCTTTGTTTTCTGGATTTGAATCCTAAACCCAGCTGTAGTAATATAGAAGACACTTCTTCTTCTTGATCTTTCTATGTCTCTCTCTTTTCTCTCAACCGAGATACACACACACACACACACACACATAGGTTTAAGATATTTTGATTTTGTTCAAATGAAGACATCATCTCCTAATTGATGTACTAAAGTCGGTTGTGGTATAAGGTTTGGTTAAATTGACCAAATAAACCCTAAGTTTCTCCCAATTGGCAAAACTTACCCCTAAACTTCTAATTAAAAATTAAAACTTACCCCTTAACTCCTAACTTCATAAAACACTAACATAATAACTTATAAAATTTTCAAATCTTAATTTAAATAAAATACCTGGTTATTACAACATCTCCCCCTTAAAAGAATTCCGTCCCAGAATTCAGTTAAGAGAACAGATGAGGGTATTTGGTTCTCATCTCCGATTCTGATTCCCACGTCGCATCCTGACCTCTATGATGTTTCCACTGAACCTTTACTTGTCTGATCTCTTTGTTCCTCAATACTTTGACCTTGTGATCAACTATAGCTTCTGGTTCCTCCACGTAGTTCAACTTTTCGTCAATCTGAATATCCGGTAGTGAGACTGCCTGGTCTGGTGTAACCAAACATTTCCGAAAATTCGATACATGAAACGCGTTGTGAATCCTGCTTAATTCTGACGGGAGATCCAATCTGTACGCTACTTCCCCGATCCTTTCCGTAATTTCAAATGGCCCAATATACCGCGGACTAAGTTTACCTTGCTTCCCAAATCGTATGACTCCTTTCCAGGGCGATACTTTCAACATTACAAATCTCCAACTTGAAACTCTAACGGTTTCCGACGTCGATCAGCATAGCTTTTCTGTCTGTCTTGAGCTGTTTTCAATCTATCCCGAATCTGAGTAATCTTATCCGCTGTTAACTGTACTATTTCTGGCCCTGCTAATTGTTTCTCCCCCACTTCATTCCAACACAAAGGCGTTCGGCATTTTCTACCATACAATACTTCAAACGGTGCCACTTGAATGCTGGAATGATAACTGTTGTTGTAGGCAAATTCTATCAGAGGCAGATGTTTATCCCACGATCCCCTAAAATCAACTATACAAGCCCGAAGCATATCTTCTAAAGTCTGGATTGTTCTTTCACTCTGCCCGTCAGTCTGAGGATGATATGATGTACTCAACTTTAACTGCTTTCCCATCTCTTTTTGAAAGCTTCTCCAGAATCTGGAAGTAAAACGACTATCTCGATCAGAAATAATCGAGATTGGAATTCCATGTCGAGTTACTATTTCATTAATGTACAGTTTAGCTAAACGTTCCAAGGAATCAGTTTCTTTTATCGGCAAGAAATGAGCAGACTTCGTCAATCTATCCACAATCACCCAAATAGAATCGAATCCCTTTGAAGTTCTACGCAACTTGGTAATAAAATCAGTAGTGATCTGATCCCATTTCCACATTGGTATATCCAGTCGTTGTAACTGTCCAAACGGCTTCTGATGTTCAATCTTTACTTTCTTGCAAGTAGTACAATCTTCCACATACTTAGCAACACTTCTCTTCATTCCCGACCACCAATAGAACTATTTCAAATCTCTATACATTTTATTTGTACCTGGATGAATAGAAAATCGAGACTGATGAGCTTCTTGTAGTACACGATCACGTAATCCACCCAAACGAGGTACCCAAATTCTGTTTCCCATACACAATAACCCACGGTCATCTTTCCCAAGCAATGCTGACATTCCCACCAACCGTTCTGACTTCAAACTTTCTTCCTGATAAGCATCTATTTGGCATTTTAGCAATTCGTCAAAGATATTAGGAAGGAGTTCAGCTCGTAACGATATAGCTTTTATTGTTCCACTTCTTTCTTGACGACTCAGTGCATCTGTTACCACGTTCGCCTTCCCAGGGTGATAAAGAATTTCACAATCATAATCATTTACTAATTCTAACCATCTTTTTTGCCTCATATTCAGTTCCTTTTGATCGAATAGATGTTGGAGACTTTTATGGTCAGTGAAAATTTGACATTTAGAACCATAAAGATAATGTCTCCAAATCTTCAATGCAAAGACCACTGCTGCAAGCTCCATATCATGAGTAGGATATTGTCTTTCATGATCCTTTAGTTGACGGGAAGCATATGCAATCACCTTTCCACGTTGCATAAGTACGCATCCCAATCCTAATTTAGAAGCATCACTGTAGACCACAAAATCATCGGAACCTTCTGGCAATGCTAATATCGGTGCGCTGCAAAGTTTCTCCTTCAATATTCTGAATGCCTCATCCTGTTCTGCTTTCCATTCAAACTTCAGATTCTTCCGAGTCATCTTAGTCAATGGCGTTGCAATTCGAGAAAAATCTTTTATAAACTTCCGATAGTATCCAGCTAGACCCAGAAAGCTACGTACTTCGGTTGCCGTTTTCGGCGGTTCCCATCTTTCAATTGCTTCCACTTTCGCTGGATCAACTTGTATACCCTTCTCTGAAACTATATGACCCAAAAACTGAACTTCCCGCAACCAGAATTCACATTTAGAGAACTTAGCGTACAACTTTTCTTTCTTCAATAACTCCAAAATCAAACGAAGATGTTGCGCATGATCCTCTTTGGATCGAGAATAAATAAGTATATCATCGATAAATACTATGACAAATTTATCGAGATAAGGCTTACATACCCGATTCATTAGATCCATAAAAGCGGCTGGAGCGTTCGTCAATCCGAAAGGCATTACCAAAAATTCGTAGTGGCCGTATCTTGTGCGAAAAGCAGTCTTTAAAACATCCTCTTCCTTAACCTTCAACTGATGGTAGCCAGATCTGAGATCAATCTTGGAGAAGTAACAAGCTCCAACTAATTGATCGAAAAGATCATCAATTCTTGGAAGTAGATACTTGTTCTTGATCGTACGCTTGTTCAGCTCCCGGTAATCGATACACATTCTCATCGAGCCGTCTTTCTTCTTCACAAATAAAACTGGTGCACCCCACGGCGAAGAGCTGGGTCTGATGAAGCCCTTATCAGATAAATCTTGAAGCTGTGCCATCATTTCTTTCATTTCTGGAGGTGCTAGTCTGTACGGCGCACGAGCAATTGGAGTGGCTCCAGGTACCAGGTCTATACCAAATTCTACTTGCCTAACAGGAGGAAGACTATTCAAGTCTTCAGGAAAAACTTCTGGGTATTCCCTAACAATGGAAATATCTTCCAGCTTAATCTTTTCAGGCCTATTATCTATCACATAGGCTAAATAACTAGAGCAACCCTTACTAACACATTTACGGGCTTTTATCAAAGATATAAGATTGGACTGATGATTCTTACGATCACCATAGATCACTACTGCCCTCTTATCAGGTAAAACAACGTTGATTATTTTCTTATCGCAAACTATGTTAGCCCGATTTTCAGCTAACCAATCCATTCCTACTACCACATCAAATTCGATCAATTCTATTGGGAATAGTTGTATCGGTACTCCACACCCCTCTATATTTATCATGCAACAATCAAAAACCTCTTTAACTTCCACTTGGTTATCATTTGCCGTGTCTACTAGTAAAGCATGTTTTAACATTTTAGGCTCTAAATGCATGTGAGCAGCAAAAGAGGGAGACACAAAAGATCGGTTTGCACCGGAATCAAATAACACCTTAGCACGCGTGGAGTTTATGAAAAATGTACCTGTGACCACATCTGGAGTTTCCTCCGCCTCTTTAGCTGTCATTTGGAATGTACGGGCCCTCGTTTTTGGTGGTTCTATTCTTGGGACTACTGGTCTAGTAATGGTTGGTTTCCCGGATGTACCCCCTTGTTGCATTCTACCTCGTGGACAGTCTGATTGGAGGTGATCCGGAGAATTACACAAAAAGCAAAACCGCGTTGATCGACAATCTTTAACAACATGACCGGTTTTCCCACACTTAAAACAAACCCAAGATTCCACTTGACAATTTCCCTGATGGTAGCGATTACATCTCGGACATGGTCTTTCCGCTGGTCGGAACGACGGACGGTTATCAAACCTCGGGAATCTAGACTTCTTTGGATCCTGTGGTGGTCCTTCCCATTTCATTTTCCCCAAGCTCTTATCACCGGCATCCCTTTTATTGTCTCGTTCGATATTTTCTGCAGCATCCACTGCAGCTGTAAATGTATCTGGCCTTGTTGCAGTCACTAGTCTTCGAACTTCTGAATTCAACCCATATATAAATCTCTCCATTTTCAACTTTTCTGTAGCAACATAATATCCTGCAAAACGAGATTTTTCTAAAAATCGAGCAGTATAATCTCTGACTGACAAATTCCCTTGCTGTAGATTCATAAATTCTTCTTCCAATTGTCTGACAGCAGCTTGTGGACAGAAGTGTGTTGTGAAAGCTAACACGAATTCCTCCCATGAAAAGTAGTATATATATCCGCTCCTCTCGATTCTATATGTGCCTCCCACCAATACAAAGCATCACCTTTCAGCATCGCAGCTCCATAAAGTACTTTATCTTCTTCAGCACATTTACACGTTTTGAAAATAGCCTCGGTTTCTTTCAGCCATCTCATAGCTTTTACCGGATCCCGGTCTTCTGAATATGTAGGGGGCTTGCAACTAAGAAACATTTTGTAGTCACACCTTTTCATCATCGGTAAGACCGTAGAGGTAAGTGGTATTTCAACTTCGTGTTCCGGACTTGGTCTTTCAGTTTCATTATGACGATTATGTTCGAACATAGCTTGTATGCTATCCTGTAATCTCCCCATTTCAGCAGTCAAATCATCCCGTGTAACAAACTCTGTACCATGCTGTTGTGTTCTACCTCCAGTTCGGCCCCCAGTTCCCCTTCCGATTCTGCCTCTACCACGATCTCCTCCTCTTCCCCCTGTTCCTATTGGTGGATTCTCTCCACCCGAATTCCTTCCTCCTCTTTGATTCCTTTGTCTAGTGCCACTTGCCATTCTGTAGATTCAAACAAAGTTAATATACACATAAGCACGTACCCCATATAACAAGGTATTCCAGTTCAAACATGTACCTGTAAGATCGTAATTACACTGGCCTGGTGTAATTTGAAATTACCTTACATGATGTTCCTTCTACCTTTTATACTTAGCATCCCCAGGTTCTAAAATATTAGGGACATCCTACTTCACATGCAGTTTAAGTCTAGGTACAGATACTAATACCTAAATCCCTTAAACTAAGGCTCTGATACCATCTGTAACAACCCGCTAATAAAATATACATACAACATATAATCCATAACATGTTTACAACAAAGTACTTCATATTTCACATTTGGTCCCAACTAAAGTGTGAACATAAAGAAAATTCAGTACAACTTGATCCATTTTGAGTTACATAGTAATAACAATAAAATCATAAGTACAAAAACATCCATAGTATCATGATGATCATCTTCTCAAAAGCTTGCCAACAAGTACTCTGATTACTTGTTCTTACTGGAACCACCACCTGGAATACATAATTTTTAAAACAGAAAATGAGGGTTAGACCTAAGGGTCTAGTGAGTAAATCCCTGACATTTGTAATTCATCAAAAATTCATTTATATAAAACACTCTTTATATAAATACACATACATCACACGTAAGTTAATACCAGCTAACATTTATGTATCATACCTGTCTCATTCCACCTTATCCCTCCACCAATGGCCAATATCAATTGGTTGCGAGCCAATTTATCACACCGGTCCAAAGCCCGGCCACGTATTATATTTTTATATAATACTCACGTAATTATAATATCTCAATATATTATAATCACTCACGTATGACATATTCATACACTTTATCAAACATTCGTTATTCACATAATGCATTCCAGTAAAATACTCTTTAACGAAAAACTCACCTGGTATGTTTATCACAAAAGCTTTTCCGAGATAAATCACGTATGACCACCCTTCACAGAATCTGAAATCACACAAAATACCAAGTATTTCTTTTTAAAACTAAACTCATGAAATCCTCGACTAAAGTCGCAACCTACTAAAAGTAAATTAAAATCGCAATGAACAGTACCAAGTCGCAACCTCCTACTGCGACTTCACCCCGAAATCGCAACCCACTATTGCGACTTCAATCCTAAGTCGCAATCAACTACTGCGATTCCAAGCCCAAATCGCAATCAACTACTGCGTTTCCAAGCCCAAATCGCAATCAACTACTGCGATTCCAAGCCAGGTCGCAAACGACCATTGCGACTTCATAACCAAGTCGCAACCAACCATTGCGACTTCGATGAATGTCGCAGTCGTCCATTGCGACTTCGATGAATATCTCAGTCCACTGTTCATCCTAAAACCCAGATTTTTTTGCAGTTTTATACTATGCATGTTACTGATAATTTGCAGATATGTTTCAAACTACCATTAGTACACTATTCCAAACCCAAAATTATCATATCTATCTAAAATTACCAAAACCCACTTCTAAAACTTCATAGTAAAACTTTAGGAACTAATATACATAAAAGGAAGAGTTTGCAAGGATTATTACCTTTGTTTTCTGGATTTGAATCCTAAACCCAGCTGTAGTAATATAGAAGATACTTCTTCTTCTTTATCTTTCTATGTCTCTCTCTTTTCTCTCAACCGAGATACACACACATAGGTTTAAGATATTTTGATTTTGTTCAAATGAAGACATCATCTCCTAATTGATGTACTAAAGTCGGTTGTGGTATAAGGTTTGGTTAAATTGACCAAATAAACCCTAAGTTTCTCCCAATTGGCAAAACTTACCCCTAAACTTCTAATTAAAAATTAAAACTTACCCCTTAACTCCTAACTTCATAAAACACTAACATAATAACTTATAAAATTTTCAAATCTTAATTTAAATAAAATACCTGGTTATTACAATGTCCTTTCAGCATGGCTTCTATTCCTTGTTTCAAGAAAAAGGTGATGGTGACTTATCAGCTTTTTAGAAGTCCACTGGTACTTTTCAGAAGTCCTTTGGTATGTTACAAGTAACTGAAAGATATTCGTACTATGCATTTAATGCTCAGTACCTTACCTTCACTATAAAAGGAAGAAGACTCTTTGGGGATAAAAAATGGTCTCCGGACCAGCTTATCATGGATATCAGGAGCACTGTGGACTTGAAGATGATTGGTGTGCATGGCAGGAAGCACAGGAGTGCTAGATCTCACTTTACGGCGAATAACCCATGATTTGGCTGTTTTATGATTGGTCGGGTTGGGAGTGCGGGGTTTTTAGAGCTTTGTGGATTTATCGTCATATGCTTATTAGCTCTATTACTCTTTGTCTGTTTTGGTTGCTTGTTGGTTGGTATATTTTGAGTTGTAGAATTATCTGTTTAGTTTTGGTGCCTTCCCCTCCATTTTGGGTCTGTCCTTTATGGTGGGAGTGGCTCTTCTTTGGGAGGGAGTCCCTCGCCTTTTAGGTGTATTTTTTCCTTTTCTCGTTTTATCTTTGCCAGGAGTACCGTCTCCTTTCCAAAAAAAAAAGACTCCTCCATGCAAATTACGCTTTCTGGATATCTCTCTCAGTGCAAGAATTTTCCATACAACTTCAAAACTTAATAGCTTTGTTCTAAGTGTTCTTAGTTGTTGTTGTTAGTATACTTTGTGCAAGATTGTTAGAATAGTTTATCTGTTCTTTTCCGCAACAGTCTTAAGTTTTCTATGTGTAATTCTTGTTGAAAGATTTTCAATAATAGAATTAAAATTGTGAAATTTTTGAGTATTGTATTCAACCCCCCCCCCCCCTTCTACAATACTTGTTATAGCCATCTGGGACTAACAATTCTTAACCAAAATGAGGATAAGGTTAAAGAAATTAAAGACAAACAGAAGAAAATGGACGAGTCTTTAGCCTTTATCACTGAGCATAAGAAAACTAGCATAAGTAAACCTAAGGCATTGATGTCTGACTTTGTTGATTATGCAAAAAGTTATGATGAAGAAGAAAAGGAACCGGGAGATGAACTTTGTGATTTTGCTAAGTAATTAGCCTTGTTGACCAATAGATTTCATTAGGTTTGGAAAGAAGAAGTTTAATTCAAAGTCCAAACCAGATCATTACAAGGTTGATAAATACACGAGTTATGAAAAGAGAAAGGAGGAGAAAGAAGAAAAGAAGGAAGAGAAAGAAGAGAATAAAGAGGATAACAAACGCTTTAACTGCAGAAAGCCGGGTCATTTTGCTATAGATTTCAAGATTAAAAAGGTAAAGAATTTTGAATACTACCAACGGAAGGCTCAGTTGGTAAAAGCCAAGGAGAGCGGAAAGGTCTTGGTTGCTGAAGAGGAAATTTGGCTAGAAGACTCTTCAGATGAGGAAGAAGCTCACTTTACTGAGGTAAAGTACAATCTGATGGCTAATGTGAATGAAGATGATCTGGATTCCGAGGTAAATTCTCTTTCTGATCTTTCTGATATATCTGAACATTCTGATAATTCTGAGAATAATTCTGAAAACGAAGAAATGCTAAGTCTGATACCAGAACTCAATTTTATGAAAGAAGAATTTGAAAAGATGAAAAACAACTTTAACATAGAAAAAAGTTCGTTGCAAAGATATCAGGATGATGCACTTCTTTATAAGTGTTTAGCTGAAGATAAGGAAAAAGAAAAAGAAGTTGTTAAAGTTAAAAATCAAGAACTTGCAATCAAAATTTCTGAGCTTAAAAAGGAAATTAGTGCTATTAATGATGAAAACATTGATTTAAGTTTTAAATTTCAAATTGTGTCTGAAGAACGGATTGCGGCTTATACCAAAATCAAACAATTACAAGATTTAAATTTCAAATGAGGATAAACAGAGCAATCTTTAAAATTATTGACAAGTAAACCTAAGGACACTCGTTTTCATAATCCTAAGATGGGACTTGGTCTTTTTGAGGTGTAGGTAATAAAAAAGGCACCTAAAAATTGGTATATATTTGAAAATTTGGGTGAAGGTTTACAAGAAACCATTTTAAAGGAAATACCTCCAATTTCAAAAATCTTTGCAAAATCTGAAAGTCCTATGCCTTCTGTTTCCAAACAAGAAAATGAGAAGAAAGAGAAAGGCTTAAAAAAAATATTGAGGATTCCGAGAAACCTCGTTTCAACACTACAAATTTTAAATATGACGATTTAATTTCCAGTTATAAGTCTAAAAAGACTGAATTAACGGAATTTAATTTGTTATTTTCAAAAGAATCTGAAGTTTTCAAAAACAAAAATGAATAAAAAGAGCCTGAAACAAGTAACTTAAATTCTTCTAATGAAACAAAGGTAGAGGAGTCGGAAGATTTATTCAAAGCAAAGTTTTCTTGAGTGAGTCAATTTCTGAAAAATCTGATTTAGATTCTGCACTTGAAAAGATTTTAGACTTGGAAAAACGTATTTCTGATTTAAAATTGGGTATTGAAAGATTAGAGAATGAAAATGACAACATTGGGATGGATAATTTGGAACATAGTAAAAACGTCAATCTTGATCTTCAGATTGAGATTCGACGACTTGAAGTCCAGTTGTTTGAATTTTCTAAATCTAAAATTTCAAACTCGAATGAAAAATGTTTTCACAAACAGTCTGAATCTAAAGATCAGAGCAAATCTTCTTGTTTTATTGATGACAAGGTCAAAAGTTCATTTGAACAACACAAGTTTGAAAATAAAGATCCGGTTACTCTAACTAAATCCACATTTGTATGTTTTGAAAATTCATTGTTTGAATCTTCTTCACATAAATGTGAAAAGGAATTTAGTGTTTTTGAAAAAGGAGAATCGTCGGGAACTAAATCTGATTTAACTTCAAATGATTCTCCAAATTCTTAATCTTCTAACACTACTTCCTCTTATGTTTCAGAAACGGATGGTAAAAAGTTTGTGGCTGTGAAGAGGGGATGCGGTAGTGATAAGAATAGCAATTCTAATAGTGAACAATGTATTCCTTTAAATAAAAATCGTTGTAATCATTATTGCAATGTTTGCAAGCGAAGTGTCAATAAAGGCGTTCATCTTTCTGATTCTAAATTGTTGAGACAAGAAAAATGACGAATACATTGTGATCACTGTTGGGACAATTCTTTTTCGCTAAACCGTAAATCCTTGAAGAATAGCAAAATCAAAAGCTTTAACACTAATGACTCTTTTTCCAAATCTTCATCTAATTACTATGCTAAAATGTTTGGATTTGTTTAAAGAGAAAATCAAAGAAAACCCTATTCAATCAGTTGAAGTAAATTTTGTGTGGAAATGGGTTCCAAAAGATTAATCCAAAACTCAAAATTTACAAAAAGAACTCAAATTTGAAGGAAAACTTAAAGGTTCTTCAACTGATCTGAAAAAGTTCATTCGTACTAACATGAAAGGACCCATACTAAAATGGGTACCTAAGTTGGGATAATTGACTTTTTAGGACTGTCATGTGTGGGTCGTTGATTCTGGTGCATCAAAACACATGACAGGGTACAAGGACCTACTGCATAATTTTATAGTACATCCGGGAGGGTTAGTCGGATTTGGCAACAATACAAAAGGACACATCAGAGGAAACGGAACTCTGACAAATGGCATGATCTCAATCGAGAAAGTTCTGTATATATTAAAGGCCTAGGTCACAACTTGTTCAGCATTAGTCAGTCTTGCGACAAGGACTGCGAAGTTAATTTCAACAAGAGATTCTGTCATATTCCTGATCCATCCGGAGTTGAAATCTTCCAAGCTAATCGTGTTGGTTCCCTGTTTGTTTATACAAGATTATTAGATCTATTAGTTCAAGTATCAGTTTGATGCGGAAGCGTATTTGAAGAACTAACAGATATGATTGATAGATTTAGAACACAATATAAATAAACAGTGAACAGGAAATAATATCTCAAAGTTTACTGAATATATATATTAAGAACAGATTCAAGAACAGTGAGTAAGCAAAGCTTTTAAAACAGATATGACTCTCAAAGTGTTTAAAGCTATGTGTTCTTGTGATGTTTTTCTCCCTTGAATTCTTGTTTCGATTGTTCGATTGATCGATCGATGGATAGGAAGAACTCAACATGAGTCTTCCTTATATACTACTCTAAGGGGACCATAAAGCATAAGCTACTATTCACAAAGGACGCTATGAATAGTTGGACGGATGGCATGAACAGTTTGGACGTGCTGTATTGCATTTAATGCAACAGACGTCTATTATGTACTAAGCCCTATTGAATCCAATCAGAGTTTGACACGTTGCAGTTGGACAGGGCATGCTACCATGCAAGTTGATGAACAGGTCCTGTAACAGTAGCAAGATATTTATAAATATCTTCAAGTCTTTTTGAGAGGACCACAGAGGCTCTGTAAAGAGTTACAGAGGTTCTGCGGTCTGGTCCTTTGTAGAGTAGTCTTCTCCGGATTCCGAGTCATTGGTCTTCTTTGCGCGTATGATAGAGCTTCTGTAGGGCGCCTCTTTAGCTTCTGTAGCTTCTTGACTTTGATCTCTCGGTAAGTTCGGTAGAGCCTCTGTAAGAGGCTTTCTTCACTTAGCCTATTTTTCACTACTTCTAAATACTTCTATGATTAGGAAGATTGAAGCTAACAATCTCCCCCTAAGTAGTGAAAAATAAAAATTTGAACTTGAGTTTAGCTAGGCTAAGTTAGATAAGACAGAGGTTAAACAATACCTCGAAGGTTCTTTCATTTAGAAATATGCCAGAGGCATTTTACATGTGAGTACAATGAAAGATAAACTTTTGACTTGGTTTGCAGAGATTTGAGGTTTGAGAATCAGATTTTGGCATCTTTGAAATCGTTGTAGCTTATGTTGTCTCTTCCGATTCTTCTGATCTCTTTGTAGATACTGATGCAGAGTTCTCTTATGCGAATTGTGGCATCAATCTCTCTGATGAAAGTATCTGCAGCATCTCTATCCATTTTCTCTGTACCTCTGTATTTTACAAGGCTTGCTCTGAACTTGTTCAGAGTACTAGTTGCGTACTTTTGACAATCCATGCACACAAATAGTTTGACTTCGCCTTGTGGGTTTTGAAATACTAACCCGAATTTTGGTTCTGTAATGATAGAGTTGGGCACGGCGTCGGGTGGGCAGCGATCTTCTGGTGGTCGTAAATTTAGATGATTGAGACCAAGATCCTTTCCCAGTTGAAAATCTATCATACTGAAGATCAGAAGCTTTTCCCTCATTGCTTTTCTTAACACTTGATAGGCTCTGGTGTTTGCCTCTGTGTTGTAGTTGTCCTTTGTCCATTGCAGAAGGTTAGGTAGATCATAAGGATTGATATTTCTTAGGTCAGCATCAGCGAAGGTGGTTTCTGAATTGTCTTCTCTTCTGACTTTGTAAAGATTGTACCTGACCCTTGGATAGGTTCTTGTAAAGGAGAACCTGCAGAAGATTACCTTTTTGATCTTGTGGATTGAGAAAACATCTGCTTTGGTTCTTGGCTTTGTCCTTGTGAAGATGTTCTCAAGTTCTTCTCTGATCCTTGAATCTGTCACATGATCTGTTGGATGATTGGTCTGAAAGGTTTGTTTATAGAGGTATTTGTATACCACTTCTTCCATCTCTTCATGTGTTGGACCAGGTTATGGTACTTGTCTTCTGAGACTCTCCATCTTTTGAACAATTTCTGCAGCTCTGCCAGTTAGAGGAATGTCTGTCAGAGGCTTTAATCCATATGCCCAGTCCTCTTCTTCAGGCTTTGGAGTTTGAAAGGCATCAAAAGCGCTTTTCATCAAAAATTTTGTAGGCTTGGGCAATGATTTCTTTTTCTTGGGCTCTTCTGTCAGTATTGCTTTGCCCCTGTCTTTGGCTTTTGGTGGTGCAGAACCTGTTTCTTCTATAGGTTTGGAGGTTGGTGCTTCTGTTGGCTTGATGGTTGCCTCTGTAGGTTTTGACACTTGTGTTTTAGAGGACTTTTGTGGCGATGGTTCTGTTGGCTTGAGTTGCTCTGTAACCTCTGTTGGAGGTTCTTTGGTGACTTCTTCTGTGAGCTCTATTTCTGTTGGTGAAGATTGGACATCGAATCTTCTTGCCATTTTGAAAGCTAATGTGAACCTGTGCCTTTCTTCTTCTCTCTGCGACATTCGACCAGACATTGTATTGTGCATCTTTCTCAGAATAGAAAAAGCAGAGGTCGTTGTTCTTTTTGGTTTGGTGGCAATCGAATTTCTTCTTGGTATGGTTTGGGGTTTTTCTGTTGATTTTGTTGAAGGACTCTTTTCCAAGTTGATTACCACAGGGGTGGTTGTTGCCTCTGTGGTATGCTGATCAGCTTCTGGAATATTGGTTTCTTCAGGAGTTGATTCCACAGAGATGGGTGTTGTCTCTGTGGTCTGTTGATTTTGTTGTTGATCTTGGGTTTGTTCTGGAGGGGCTTGACTGATTGGTTCTGCTGCGATTGGTGGAGCTTGTATTCCTCTGGTCGTAGCTTTCTCCCTTATATTCTCCCCCTCAGGATTATCTGATGGACCAGGATGGTCATCATCAGAATCATCCTGACTTTTATCAGAAGTACCCTCTGCTCTGCAGGAAGCTTTGGGTTTCTTTGGTAGTTCTGCTCCTGCGGCCATCAACTTCGCACAAATATCATCACAGAGGCCGAAAAGAGTTGCAAGCTCTGCTTCTGTGTTGAAGCGCATTCTGCCGACACTTTTTCTGAACTCTTTGACGTAGTTGGCATTTGCAGTAGTGAAGGAGACAATGACTTCAGTGACCTGGTTTATGACATTTTGGCCGAGCTCTGTTAGCTGTGCTCTGGTCATGTAGTCTTTTGGCTGCATTATTGTAGTGTTGCGCATTGCCTCTTCTTGAACATTTTGCAGAGCCTTCTGTAGATCTGCGGGTGTGATGCTCTGTGATTTGTTGGATTGCTTGTTCATTTGTTCAAGGAAATGTTTTACTGATTCCTTGAATGCAGAAGTTGTGGCAATTCCAAAATCTTTAGCAGCAGAAGTGGTTGTAGTTGTTGCAGTTGTTTGCGCAGAAGATTTCATCTCTGTGATGGCTGTTTTCACCTCTGTGGACAGATTGTCCATTTTGGTGTTCAGATTCAGCAAGGCCGTTGATGTTTTCTCTGCAAAAGATGTGAAAGAGCTTTGCAACTCTTTCATGGTTTGGTTCACAGAGGTGACAAGGGTTTGGAACTCATCCCTTGATACTTGTGTCCCTGGTGTAACCTCTGGAGGAACACATTCGTCTCCAGAGTGAGTCCCTGCTCCTGGGACACCTTCGTTCACCCTTGTTTGTACGTTGGGGGTGGAAGGATTTCCATCTGATCATCGAGCAGAAGCATCTTGTGCTTCAAACTCTACAGAAGTTCTGTGAACGACATTGTCTAGATCCACTTCAGAGGTGGGTACTAGATTATCCTTCTGTTGACTCGGAGACTTGTCTAGAGTCTCTTCGTCGTTGTGCTCACTACTTCTCTCTGAAAGAAGGGTTGGCCCTATTTCGTGCGTGGCAGAGGAAACGAATTCCTCTGTAGGGTGTTCTAGTGTGATCTAGGGCGATTGATCACGAACTATAGGTGAGTCTCTTTGAGGAGACTCCCTAGGAATGGATTCCCCGGTTTTTGTGGGCGCAGAAGTCGAAAGAGTGACTTCTGGCTGGAAGGGTTGGGTTTGGATCGAGCTGTGCTGCTCTTTTTCAATAACTCCTTCTGCAGCTAGACCTGCGGAGTTAGATGTGTGGGTTGCACTGGGAGGGGGTGAGGGATGTGTGCCTTCTTCATCTTCGACATCTTTTTCTTTTACATTTTCTTTTCCTCCAGATGTTTCTACCCTATCCTCTGTTGAAGTTCCTTGCTATGTGCCTAAGAAGTCATACATTTGATGAGAGCCGTATAACTTCATGACATGTGGATGATAGAGACCTTTTCGTATCCAGACAGCTTCTTCTTCGTCTGAATCTACCTCTGAGACCTCCATTCTTGTCTATGTTACTTCATCTCTATTCCACTGAGCTTCTGTTTGTCCTATTTCTTCTGAAGCTGGGCTTGGACTCCTTCTGTGAACGTCCAATCCTTGCTGAATGAAGGGGTTCTGTAGAATAATAGGTGTCTCAGCTGATTGATCTCTGGGTGTTTGATCATCTTCTTGCAGATGTGTGTCAATGCCGGAAATAGAGAAGTATTGTTCTTCTAGGGAATGGTGGTCGAGAGGTTGTGCCGTCCACCCTGTTGTATTTAAAGTGTTGGCAATATCAGGGTTCTGTAGGAAATCGTTTAAGTTTCCTTGGTGAGCAAATCGATCTGGGGATTGATGGGGCGATTGATATCCCTCTTCTGTCATTTCTACTTCTGCATCTTCTTCTTCTGCAGTTCTTTCTTCTGCGATTGCTTCCTCTTCTATGGTGTAATAACCAGGTATTTTATCTAATTTAAAATTGGAATTTATAAGTCTTGATTTTCGTATTTTGTGGAATTAAGAAATTTAGGGATAAGTTTTTATTTTATAATAGAAGCTTAAGGGTGTGATTTGTCAAGTAAAGCAAGTTTAGGGTTAGTTGGGTATTTTACCCAAACCTTTAAGACACAAACCGACTCAGTATACTAAATAGAAGAAATATCTCAAATTGAAACAGTAAAGTAGAACCCAAATAGTGTATGTGTGTGTGTGAAATTGTTCACGGCTGAGAGAGAGAAAGAGAAAGAACCGTAGAAGAAGAAGAAGAAGAAGAATTAAAGACACTTCAGCTGGAATTTTGTATTGGTGCAGTAAAATCAAAGAGATATTAAGGATCTGGGTTAAAAGATAATCTATTTTGAAGAAAGTTTGAAGGACCTTGCATAAAAGATCAGGTGAGTTTTATTTTAAAGAGTATTTTTACTGGAATACAATATGTGAATAATGAATTGTGATAAGTGTATGAATATGTCATACGTGAGTGATTATAATGGGATATTATAATTACGTGAGTATTATATGAAAATATAATACGTGGTCGGGCTTTGGACCGGTGTGATAAATTGGCTCACAACCAATTGATTTGGCCATTGGTGGAGGGATAAGGTGGAATGAGACAGGTATGATGAATAATTGTTAGTTGGTATTATCTTACGTGTGTGGTATTTGTATTTATATAAATAGTGTTTTATATAAATGAGTTTTTAATGAATTACAAATGTCAGGGATTTACTCACTAGACCCTTAGGTCTAACCCTCATTTTCTGTTTAAAAAATTATGTATTCCAGGTGGTGATTCCAGTAAGAACAAGTAAATAGAATACTTGTTGGCTAGCTTTGGAGAAGATTATCATCATGATGATACGGATGCTTTTGTAGTTATAATTTTTGTTATCACTATGAAATTCAAAGTGGATCAAGTTGTAATGAATTTTTATGTTCAGACTTTAGATGGGACCAAATGTGAAAGATGAAGTACTTTGTTGTAAACATGTTATGGAATGTATGTTATATGTATGTTTCGTTATGCGGGATGTTACAGATGGTATCAGAGCCCTAGTTTAAGGGATTTAGGTATTAGTATCTGTACCTAGACTTAAACTGCATGTGAAGTAGGATGTCCCTATTATTTTTAGAACCTGGGGATGCTAAGTATAAAAGGTGGAAGGAACATCATGTAAGGTAATTTCAAATTACACCAGGCCAGTGTAATTATGATTTTACAGGTGCATGTTTGAACTGGAATACCTTGTTATATAGGGTATGTGCTTATGTGTATATTAACTTTGTTTGAATCTACAGAATGGCAAGTGGCACTAGACAAAGGAATCAAAGAGGAGGAAGGAATTCGGGTGGAGGGAATCCACCAATAGGAACAGGGGGAAGAGGAGGAGATCGTGGTAGAGGCAGTACCGGAAGGGGAACTGGGGGCCGAACTGGAGGAAGAACACAACCACAGGGCACAGAGTTTGTTACACGGGACGATTTGATGGCAGAAATGGGAAGGTTACAAGATAACATACAAGCTATGTTTGAACATAATCGCCACAATGAAACTGAAAGATCAAATCCGGAACACGAAGTTGAAATACCACTTACTTCTACTATCTTACCGATGATGAAAAGGTGTGACTATAAAATGTTTCTTAGTTGTAAGCCCCCTACATACTCAGGAGACCGAGATCCAGTAAAGGCGATGAGGTGGCTGAAAGAACTAGAGGCCATCTTCAAGACGTGTAAGTGTGCTGAAGAAGACAAAGTGCTTTATGGATCTGCGATGCTGAAAGGGGATGCTCTGTATTGATGGGAGGCTCATATAGAATCAAGAGGAACGGATGTTTACACTACTTTTGCATGGGAGGAATTTGTGTTAGCTTTCACAACGCACTTCTGCCCACAAGCTGCTGTCAGACAGTTAGAAGAAGAAGTCATGAATCTACAACAAGGAAATCTTTCGGTTAGAGATTATACTGCACGATTTTTGGAGAAGTCTCGTTTTGCAGGATATTATGTTGCTACAGAAAAGATGAAAATGGAGAGGTTTATTTATGGGTTAAATTCAGAAGTTCGAAGATTGGTGACTGCAACAAGGCCAGATACTTTTACAGCTGCGGTGGATGCTGCCGAGAATGTGGAAAGGGATAATAAAAGAGATGCCGGTGATAAGAGCTTGGGGAAAAGGAAATGGGAAGGACCGCCACAGGATCCAAAGAGGTCTAGATTCCAGAGGTTTGATAACCGTCCGTCGTTCCGACCAGCGGAAAGACCATGTCCGAAATGTAATCGCTACCATCAGGGAAATTGTCAAGTGGAATCGCGGGATTGTTTTAAATGTGGGAAAACTGGGCATGTTGTAAAGGATTGTCGAGTAACACGATTTTGCTTTTTGTGCAATTCTCCGGATCACCTTCAATCAGATTGTCCGCGGGGTAGAATACAATCTGGGGGTACATCGGGGAAGCCAGCCATTACTAGACCAGTGGTTCCAAGAATAGAACCGCCCAGAACGAGGGGTCGTACATTTCAAATGACAGCGAAAGAGGCGGAGGAAACTCCAGATGTGGTCACAGGTACATTTTTCATAAACTCCACGCGTGCTAAAGTGTTATTTGATTCTGGTGCAAACCGATCTTTTGTGTCTCCATCTTTTGCTGCTCACATGCATTTAGAGCCTAAAATGTTAAAACATGCCTTATTAGTAGATACTGCAAATGATAAGCAAGTGGCAGTTAAAGAGATTTATGATTGTTGTATGATAGACATAGAGGGGTGTGGAGTACCGATACAACTGTTCCCAATAGCCTTGATTGATTTTGATGTGGTAGTAGGAATGGATTGGCTAGCTGAGAATCAGGCCAACATAGTTTGTGATAAGAAAATAATCCATGTCGTTTTACCCGATAAGAGATCAGTAGTAATTTATGGAGATCGAAAGAATCATCAGTCCAGTCTTATATCTATGGTAAAAGCCCGTAAATGTGTTAATAAGGGTTGCTCTAGCTATCTAGCCTATGTGATAGATAGTAGGCCTGAAAAGTGTAAGCTGGAAGATATTTCCATTGTTAGTGAATACCCAGAAGTTTTTCCTGAAGACTTGAATAGTCTTCCTCCTGTTAGGCAAGTAGAATTTGGAATAGACCTGGTACCTGGAGCCGATCCCATCACTCGTGCGCCGTACAGATTAGCACCACCAGAAATGAAAGAAATGATGTCACAACTTCAAGATTTATCTGATAAGGGCTTCATCAGACCCAGCTCATCGCCATGGGGTGCACCAGTTTTATTTGTGAAAAAGAAAGACGGTTCAATGAGAATGTGTATCGATTATCGGGAGTTGAACAAGCGCACGATCAAGAACAAGTATCCACTTCCAAGAATTGATGATCTTTTCGATCAATTAGTTGGAGCTTGTTACTTCTCCAAGATTGATCTCAGATCTGGCTACCATCAGTTGAAGGTTAAGGAGGAGGATGTTTTAAAGACTGCATTTCGCACAAGATACGGCCACTACGAATTTTTAGTAATGCCTTTCGGATTGACGAACGCTCCAGCCGCTTTTATGGATCTAATGAATCGGGTATGTAAGCCTTATCTCGATAAATTTGTCATTGTGTTTATCGATGATATACTTATTTATTCCCGATCCCAAGAGGATCATGCGCAACATCTTCGTTTGATTTTGGAGTTATTGAAGAAAGAAAAGTTGTACGCTAAGTTCTCTAAATGTGAATTCTGGTTGCGGGAAGTTCAGGTTTTGGGTCACGTAGTTTCAGAGAAGGGTATACAAGTCGATCCAGCGAAAGTGGAAGCAATTGAAAGATGGGAACCGCCGAAGACAGCAACCGAAGTACGTAGTTTTCTGGGTCTAGCTGGATATTACCGGAAATTTATAAAGGACTTTTCTCGAATCGCGACACCATTAACCAAGCTGACTCGGAAGAATTTAAAGTTTGAATGGAAGGCAGAACAGGACGAGGCATTCAGAATATTGAAGGAGAAACTCTGCAGCGCGCCGATATTAGCATTGCCAGAAGGTTCAGATGATTTTGTGGTCTACAGTGATGCTTCTAAGCTAGGTTTGGGATGTGTACTTATGCAACGTGGAAAGGTGATTGATTATGCTTCTCGTCAACTGAAGGATCATGAAAGACAATATCCTACTCATGATATGGAACTAGCAGCAGTTGTTTTTGCCTTGAAGATTTGGAGACATTATCTTTATGGTTCTAAATGTCAAATTTTCACTGACCATAAGAGTCTCCAACATCTTTTTGATCAGAAGGAACTGAATATGAGGCAAAGAAGGTGGTTGGAATTGGTAAATGATTATGATTGTGAAATACTTTATCACCCCGGGAAGGCGAACGTGGTGGCAGATGCGCTAAGTCGTCAAGAAAGGAGTGGAACGATAAAAGCAATATCTCTTCGAGCTGAACTGCTTCCAAATATTTTTGACGAATTATTGAAATGCCAAATAGATGCTTATCAAGAAGAAAGTTTGAAGTCAGAACGGTTGGTTGGGATATCAGCACTGCTTGGGAAAGATGACCGTGGGTTGTTGTGTATGGGAAACAAAATTTGGGTACCTCGTTTGGGTGGATTACGTGATCGTGTACTACAAGAGGCTCATCAATCTCGATTTTCTATTCACCCAGGTACAAATAAAATGTATAGAGATTTGAAACAATTCTATTGGTGGCCGGGAATGAAGAGAAGTGTTGCTAAGTATGTGGAAGATTGTACTACCTGCAAAAAGGTAAAGATTGAGCATCAGAAACCGTTTGGCCAGTTACAACGACTAGATATACCAATGTGGAAATGGGATCAGATCACTACTGATTTTATTACCAAGTTGCCTAGAACTTCAAAGAGATTGGATTCGATTTGGGTGATTGTGGATAGATTGACGAAGTCTGCTCACTTCTTGCCGATAAAAGAAACTGATTCCTTGGAACGTTTAGCTAAATTGTACATTAATGAAATAGTAACTCGACATGGAATTCCAATCTCGATTATTTCCGATCGAGATAGTCGTTTTACTTCTAGATTTTGGAGAAGCTTTCAAAAAGAGATGGGAACGCAGATAAAGTTGAGCACAGCATATCATCCACAGACAGACGGGCAGAGTGAAAGAACAATCCAGACTTTAGAAGATATGCTCCGGGCTTGTATAGTGGATTTTGGGGGATCATGGGATAAACATTTACCTTTGATAGAATTCGCCTACAACAACAGTTATCATTCTAGCATCCAAGCGGAACGCCTCTATGTTGGAATGAAGTGGGGGGAGAAGCAATTGGCAGGGCCAGAAATAGTACAGTTAACAGCAGATAAGATTACCCAGATTCGGGATAAATTGAGAACAGCTCAAGACAGACAGAAAAGCTATGCTGATCGACGTCGAAAACCGTTAGAGTTTCAGGTTGGGGATTTTGTAATGTTGAAAGTATCGCCCTGGAAAGGAGTCATACGTTTTGGGAAGCAAGGTAAACTCAGTCCGAGGTATATTGTTCCATTTGCAATTACTGAAAGAATTGGGGAAGTGGCTTACCGATTAGATTTACCTCCAGAATTAAGCAGGATTCACAACGCGTTCCATGTATCGAATTTTAGGAAATGTTTGGTGACTTCAGACCAGGCAGTCTCTCTACCAGATATCCAGGTTGATGAAAAGCTGAACTATGTGGAGGAACCGGAAGCTATAGTTGATTACAAAGTCAAAGTATTGAGGAACAAAAATATCAGACAGGTAAAGGTTCAGTGGAAACATCATCGAGGTCAGGATGCGACGTGGGAATCGGAGTCGGAAATGAGAGCCAAATACCCTCATCTGTTCTCTTAACTGAATTCCGGGACGGAATTCTTTTAAGGGGGGATGTTGTAATAACCAGGTATTTTATCTAATTTAAAATTGGAATTTATAAGTCTTGATTTTCGTATTTTGTGGAATTAAGAAATTTAGGGATAAGTTTTTATTTTATAATAGAAGCTTAAGGGTGTGATTTGTCAAGTAAAGCAAGTTTAGGGTTAGTTGGGTATTTTACCCAAACCTTTAATACACAAACCGACCCAGTATACTAAATAGAAGAAATATCTCAAATTGAAACAGTAAAGTAGAACCCAAATAGTGTATGTGTGTGTGTGAAATTGTTCACGGCTGAGAGAGAGAAAGAGAAAGAACCGTAGAAGAAGAAGAAGAAGAATTAAAGACACTTCAGCTGGAATTTTGTATTGGTGCAGTAAAATCAAAGAGATATTAAGGATCTGGGTTAAAAGATAATCTATTTTGAAGAAAGTTTGAAGGACCTTGCTTAAAAGATCAGGTGAGTTTTATTTTAAAGAGTATTTTTACTGGAATACAATATGTGAATAATGAATTGTGATAAGTGTATGAATATGTCATACGTGAGTGATTATAATGGGATATTATAATTACGTGAGTATTATATGAAAATATAATACGTGGTCGGGCTTTGGACCGGTGTGATAAATTGGCTCGCAACCAATTGATTTGGCCATTGGTGGAGGGATAAGGTGGAATGAGACAGGTATGATGAATAATTGTTAGTTGGTATTATCTTACGTGTGTGGTATTTGTATTTATATAAATAGTGTTTTATATAAATGAGTTTTTAATGAATTACAAATGTCAGGGATTTACTCACTAGACCCTTAGGTCTAACCCTCATTTTCTGTTTAAAAAATTATGTATTCCAGGTGGTGATTCCAGTAAGAACAAGTAAATAGAATACTTGTTGGCTAGCTTTGGAGAAGATTATCATCATGATGCTACGGATGCTTTTGTAGTTATAATTTTTGTTATCACTATGTAATTCAAAGTGGATCAAGTTGTAATGAATTTTTATGTTCAGACTTTAGATGGGACCAAATGTGAAAGATGAAGTACTTTGTTGTAAACATGTTATGAAATGTATGTTATATGTATGTTTCGTTATGCGGGATGTTACATATGGTAACCAATTTCTCAAGTGATTTACCATGCTTCTTTTTGGTTTTCCTCCTCTTAGGTTTTGGTGCCCCTTCCTCTGTAGTTTTTGATTTTCTTTTCTTCTTTAGTTTTGGAGAGGAGGGAGGAGCAGAGGAGCCAATTTCTGTGGCATGAGGAAGTGAAGGTTGATCTTCTGCAGCGCTTGTAGAGGTATCTTCTGCAGTTTTCCTCCTTTTTGATTTTGGAGTAGAGGCAGAAGATTTTGAAGAGGACTTCTTTCACATGAGCTCTGCACGTTTTGCTATGAAGCTAAGTTGAATAGCCATGTGTTTTGCTAATTTGTGATCTTTTTCTTCTTGAGTGGAAAGAGGTTCTGCAATCATTGTTCCTAGAGGGACACCTAAACGCGGGGGTGTCATAGGACTCGGTTTGGGAGTTATATGATCGCGTATATACTCTTTCTTAAGGGTTTTATTCGAGGCATACTTCAGAAGTTTCTTTGACAGAGGTCTGCAGTGTGTGTAACCATCTACATGATTAGTGGGGATATTTTTGCTCATTGGGAACTGTTTGGGAATTGGCCCTTCCATTGGCCATTTCTGTATCAGCAACAGAGGTTCGAACAAAACTCCCAGTATTCTTTGGAATTGCAGAGGTGGTAGAAACTTAGGATCGTTCTCTTTGACCCTTCTTGTGTTGTTCTTTCTGTCGATGGTGTTAATGATCTCTTGCATCATTATGGTCGCGTAATCCAGTGGGAGATCATAGTAAACCCCATACAAGATGGTTAATATCTGATGTGAGCTCTGGTCAATACTGCCTATCTTCCATGTCAGGCATCTGTTAAGAATTGAGAACAAGGTGTTCCACAGAGGTGGTAATCTGCCTCTGCGGAAGTCATTTCTCTTCCTCAGTGGTGTGTTGTACCCAAGCATTTCTAGGAAACGACAGATCTCGTCGTCTGTTGGTTGCTCTGCATACTTCTTCAATCCAAGAAGACCCCTTGTTGGTAGGTTGAATTCAAGTGAGAACATTGTTCTATTGAACTTGATTTCCAGATGCTCAGATTTGTCGGGTCTTGAAATGTATCCTATGATAAGAGAATCATCTTTATCAAATCGGCAACTTTGCCAAAACTGGTTCAAATATCTAACTGGAATTTTCTTTGGGGTTCTTGAGAGTAAAGGGAAGAGGATATGATTTTCCATTATGTTTAGAAGAATGGCATGGGCTTCGCCGAAAGCAGTGGGTGAGGGGACCAAATAGCAATTGTTGGATTTGATTGGTAGTACTTTTTCGAAATGATCCTTTGCTATGAAGTTTTGAAGATGTGTGGTTGGAGCAAAGTCTGCTGAATTGCCGGAATCTTCTAGTTCAAAATTTTGGGCAAGGTTGGGGTTTTCTGAATGTTCAGAATGAGCAGGTGAATGTTCTGGTGAGGTCGCCGGAGAGTGTGCAGGGGAGATAGCTTGAGAAGATGAAGCCATTTGGTACTGAGAAAAAGAAACTTGCAGGTTTTTGCAGGGTTTCGCCGGAGAAGAATGAGAGTTTGTAAAAAGTTTATGAGAGGGTAAGCTTGGTGTTGATCCAAACCCTCAGTGATTTGATAATGACCCTATCTTAAATACTTAGTGAAAATTGTAAGTAAACAATATGTATCAGAGTTTCACTATCGCTGATAAGTACTAAGATCTTACAGTACTGCTGATAGGAACTCTCGCACTTTTAGATTAAACATTCAGCGAACACTGTTCACCATATCGCTGAGTCTGTTCAGTCCTTATGGTGATCGCTGATAAGTTAGTTGTTTACTTATGATCCCTGAAGACAAGATTCACGTCAACAAAGGTTCTACGCTGAAGTCGAAGATCAAGCTCAAGAACCAGCGACAAGTCTCCTAATGAACTGATGCGGATCAGCGAAGACTCAGATTTGTCCACTCAACGTGAAGTATCAAGTACAAGACTTCAGCTATCGCTGAACTTTATCATCTGCTGAATAGTAAATGATAATCGCTGAATCAACGAAAGCTGATCATGAAGTCCTCCGTACAAAGTACTTTTGTCTTAACCTCCCTTGCACGCCACCGTACGAAATGTCAGAAAAGAACCTCCGAAAATCTGAAATCGTACAACCACTCTGATACTACACTGTTCATTCATGAGGCTACTAAGGTTGTCAACAAAGGTCAATGACATGCAACCAATCCGCTGATGACACGTGTAAAGTGTATACTAAATTGCATTAAATGCATGCAGTATATAAAGAGATGAACTCACTTCATTTGAAGTAACTTGCTAACTCTGGACAAGTTCAAATCTCTCAATATAGGATTTTATTAGTAATCTCCTTATCTTTCTTAGTGCAAGAAAACCTTAGTGTTCCAACTTGTTTAGATTTAGGTTTATCCTTAATCTTGTTTCCGCAACAAGCTGTAAATTGTTAATGATTTATCAATAAACAATTTAGAAAAGTAAAATAGTGTGTTTGTATTCAACCCCCCCCCCCCTTCTACAAACTTGTTTAAGCCTTTCGGGACCAACAAGTGGTATCAGAGCAGATTTGTTTAATCTCATAAACAAGATCTAATCTAAGATATTTCTCTTCCTTGCTATTATCTAAAAATGGCCAACTCAAACACAAACACTCACTATATCGACAATGGTTCTCTTGCAAAACCCCCTAGATTTTCCAGAGACAACTTCAACTTATGGAAAAATAGGATGACACTCTTCTTAGAAGGTGTAGACCCTACTATACCTTACTATCTTGAAAACGGTCCACACATCCCTGTAACGATTGATCCTGCCGTTCCAGCCACTGCAACTAGAGCTGCTATTCCAGAAAGGCTGATTCCAAAGGAAATCCATCATTGGACCGATGAAGACAAGAAGAAAGTGGCTATAGATACAAAAGCCAGATCCATACTATCCATGGCCCTTCCTGACGAAGTCTACCATTCCGTCATGAACCTGAAATCCTCAAAAGCCATGTGGGACACAATATGTGTTCAGTATGAAGGAACGTCTGAAGTCCAGGATTCAAGAAAGATCAACCTGGTAAGACAATATGAAAGTTTCATCTCTGGTAAGAATGAAACTCTCTCTGAAGTACATCAACATTTTAATTGCTTAATTATAGATCTTAAAACGGTTGGTAAGGAATATTCTAACTTTGAAGTTCTGACAAAGTTTTTAGAATGTTTACCTGAAAGCTGGGACAATTATTCCATGTGTCTCAAGCTGTCAAAAGATCTAAGATCAATGACACTTGCTACCTTATATGGCACATTGCTGAATCATGAGCAATCTAGCCATCTTAAGAAGAATCTTGTAAAAGATTCCAAAAGCACCCTGTTGCTTTAATCTCAGAGGAACCTTCTACTCAGCGACCCGTGGTCACTATCACTGAGTTAGAAAGTAACTCTGAAAGATCATCAGATTCTGATTCTTCAGATGATGAATCCTTGGCTCTCCTAACTAAAAAGTTCAGGAGATTCGCCAAGAAGAAAATGTTTAGAAAGAACAAAACTCTTTCTATAGCTGACAAGCCTAAGTCATCAGCTTTTGTTGATAAGGCTACTGCTACTTGTTTTAACTGCGAAAAGACAGGTCATTTCGCTAACGAGTGCAGGTCAAAGAAAATCATGAGACCTTCAGCCTTTACAAAGAAATCCTTTGTTCCAAGGAATAAAGACGACAAATACTTAAAGCTGAAGGAGAAGTATGCCAAGCTGAAAAGCTTTAAGAAGAAGGGAAAAGGCCTAATGGCTGACTATGATTGGGCTGCTTCTGATGAAAAAGCCTCATCATCTGATTCTGAAGATGATGAAGCAAATCAATGTCTCATGGCCAAGATTGAAGAAGAGGAAGAAAGTTCAGACATTCCCTCCACTTCAACATCTGCCATTCAGGTATCACCCTCCTTCTTTACCAATATTGTAAATATTGATGAAGCTGATAGTCTCCGTAAAATCGAACTACTGACTAGAAGTTTATACGAAGCCATGAACGGCAAAGCTGTGGTTGAAAACCAAAATCTTGATCTCGCTGAAAAGCTTAAAAATTGCCACCTTCAAATAGAAAAGCTTTCTAAATTTGAAGAAGATTTTAAAGATCAAGTCCATTTAAATCAGCTAGTCAAAATTGAACGAGCGGAAGCTATCGCTGCATTAAAAGCTGAACAAGCTACTGTTGAAGGATGGTGTAATTCTTCAACAAAGATCACTGAGATAATTAAGGCTCAGATTCCTCTGAGTGATAAACGTGGTCTGGGTTATAAATATGATACTCCAATACCAACCACTGAACGTTCAATGCTTAAATTTGGAACGTTCGTATCCTCAGTAGCTGACACTTCTTCATCTCAGTACTCCTCGTCGATTACACCAATCCCTGAGGAAACTCCTACCTCCTCAAAAGGTAAGGAGAAAATGGTTTATTCAAAACCTACCTCTGTCTCTAAAGATAAAGGTAAAGGAATTGTAATTTATCAAAATCCTCAGAAGGGTACTTTAGTACCTAAGCTGAATGCTTCCAAAGCCTTAGTGATTCATTCATCTGGTTCTAGAAATCAGACCTCTGGATCAGTTCAGCGACCTACTCCTAGACTCAGAGTAGATATCCTTGGTAAGAAATCTGAAGAACTGAATGTTCGTCCTATTTCAAAAACCAATAGTGTACTTGGTACTGGCACTTCTAATTCCAAATTAAAAGCTCAGCACACAAGTGGTCCTAGAACTAATTTTAGTTATAGGAAATGTTATCACTGTGGACTTACCGATCATATTGCAAGTAAGTGTCCCACAGCCACCAAAGCTGATAAGATAGCTAAGGTGAAGATAGCACCAAAGAAGACCAAACCAGTTGCAAGTCAGGTCAAGGTGACTCCTACCGCTGAGGTCAAGAAATTGACCAAAGTGAAGAAAGACAAAGCTGAATCTTCAAATGCTGCGAAGACTGCTGAACCCATTCCAACCACTTCCACTGACAAACGCGTATACATGGTGAAGTGGGTACCCAAGCAAAACTAATCTTCCTTTGTATTGCAGGTTAAGAAGGGTATCTGGTATCTCGATAGCGGATGCTCTAGACACATGACTGGAAAGAAAAGCCTGCTCGCTGAATACAAGGAAGAGAAGGGTCCCTCTGTGACTTTCGGTGGAAATGGAAAAGGACACACCCGAGGGTATGGTGTACTTTCAAATGGTACAACATCCTTCAGAAGAGTCGCATATGTTGAAGGGCTGAAGCATAATCTTCTGAGCATCAGTCAGCTTTGCGACATGGATAACAAAGTGATTTTCACCAAGGAATCCTGCTTTGTCTCTGACAAAAAGGAGAAGATAGCTCTCAGCGGTTATCGTTTGGAAAATGTTTACGTTATAAACATGGACTCAACAACCACTGAGAACTCCTGTTTCTTCTCAAAGGCATCTTCTGATGTCAACTGGCTATGGCACAAGAGGCTTTCACATCTCAACTTCAAGACACTGAATACTCTTTCATCCAAAGAGTTAGTCACTGGTCTACCTCAACATTCATACGCCAAAGAATCCTTATGTTCAGCGTGTGAAAAAGGGAAGCAGACCAAGGCAAGCTTCAAGTCCAAGCAAGTTTCCTCAGTGTCATCTCCTCTTCAACTACTCCATATGGATTTGTTTGGCCCCGTTAACAAACAATCCATCGCTGGAAAGAAATATACGCTGGTCATAGTTGATGAATTCTCTCGTTATACATGGGTAATGTTTCTCCGTTCTAAGAGTGACACCCCTGAAGAACTCATCACCTTTGTTCGGAAGATGGAAACTCTGAACAATATGACTGTTCGCTCAATAAGGAGTGATCATGGAACTAAATTCAAAAACAGTTCTCTTGATTCCTTCCTTGAGAGCAAGGGTATTTCTCACAACTTTTCGTCAGTGAGAACACCACAACAAAACGGAGTCGCTGAAAGAAGAAATCATTGCTTTCCTTGATGCGATGGGTTACATCTGGGAGACTGGAAGAGACAAGCTACCTGAGAAGAAGCTGACGCTGATAAAGAAATCCAAGATGCCCAGCGAGATGAACTTCATCTTCGCTCACCTGATCAGCTGCATGACAGCGAAATCCGGATCTTCTGATCAAGCCGCTCAACCTCAGCAGGCCATGGGTTACGCACTGCTGAAAGGTCTCAACATTGACTGGGCCTCCATCGTCTATGAAGACCTCATTCAACGTGTTGATTCTGCCGCTGACCGACCAGCATGGGTTCCTTACCCGCGATTCATCAGCGCCATCTTTCAATATGGCCTGAAGGACAGCTATCCTGAAGAGGGTGATCTGAAACTCTCTCAGATTGGCCCTAAAGTTCTCGACTTCAAGCCTGTCGCCAACGAGGTACGTCTCTCTACCCTTCTCACTCTACTTAATTCTCCGCTTTCTGTGGCTCCTTCAGCGACTATACCCCTCGCTGATTCCCAGGCCACAAAATCCATTCCTTCTAAGAAAAGGAAACAATCTCTTACCCCTCTTGATTCCAAAAGGATCAAGAAAACCAAGGAGCAACCCCAGCAATTGCATGCTGAAGACTCCTCAGCTCATTCTGAAGAGCTAAAGGAAAGTTCCGTGGTACGCTCTGCCACACCAATTCAAGCCATCCCTTCTAAACCTACTTCAGCGTCCTTAAACGCTGAGGTTAGAACTTTGGAATCTACCCAACCTTCGTCAGTCTCTCAAAAGACTGATGAAGTACTTCTCAGCGAATCCAACGCTGAACTTGAAACCCAACCCCAATTCTTATCATTCGCTCCTCCCTCTACTTCTTTGGACACTCCTCCAGTCAAAACTGGAGATGCCATCATTCAAGAAGCCGTTGAAGCTTCTCAGCGAATGACGAAGAAAGGACCTGCAGAGATCTCCATCCCTCACGGAACTTTTGAGGGAGATATGGAACACTATGGAGGGACTCGAAACTTTGATGAGTTCGTCAACGCTCCTGCAGGTACAGATCCCACCTTAAACACTGTAACTAAACCTGAAACTTCTGAGCTTTCCTTTGTTCACAAGTACTTATATGTTACAGGTCCTTATTTGGGAGACATCAACCAGTCTATGGAGATGAAACTTACGGATCTCACCACCGGTCTATCAAATAACTCCACAGCTGTAACAAACGCTGGAGAGAATCTGACGAAGCTGACTACTGTGGTGGACAAGAAGGCCTCCTCTGATGACATCAAAGACCTTGATAAAACTCTCGCCGACTTTGCCAAAGTGCTCTCCGACATCTACACTGACTACACCAACCTCAAATCATCAGTTTCCACCAATTCCAGCGAGGTTACAACGCTGAAGAAATCGGTTGGTACACTCGAAGGTGATATGTCAGTGGTCAAGACCGACTTGGGCTCAGTGAAGACCGATCTTAGTTCTGTCAAGACAATGATCGAGACGCTGGTGAACAAGGCAAATAATCCAGCTCCTGCTCCGGCCCCTGCACCTGTTTTGGACTCATTCACCGCAGAGGATCGCCAAGAGCTGAAGAAAATCACGCCTGCTATTTCTGGCCTAGAAGACAGAATAGCTAAGCTTGAAGATTGTGTGAAAGTCTCTGGCCCAGAAGACAGAGACAACACCAATGCTGAATCTACCCATTCCTCCCCCGCCCATCATGAGAAAGAGGGGGAGAAGAGCGCTGAATAGGAGAAGAGCGCTGAAGATCAAAATAAGAGCGCTGAAGACCTTTCCCATGATGAATCTATCAGGGGAGAGGGTAATGAAGATCGGATTACTGGACCTCAGGGAGATGAAAACCCTGAGGGAACCGAGAACCTCGCCTCTGTATCTGAGGGGGAGAAACTCGAAGAAGATGCTGAGGAATCCGAAGCAGAAGAAGACGAAGACTTCGACATCCCTGAAGCTGAACAATCCTCCTCTCCAAGGAACGATGATGATGATGATGAAGATGACGATGATTTCTTTGTTGTCAAACCTGCTCCTCGAACCAAAGCTCTTAAAGGTATTTCAATAAAAGAACCTTAAGGGGAGAAGACAAAGACAAAGCACTCAGCCTCTGGCGCTGAGAAAAGCAAAGACAAAGGCATCGCTGAAGATGATAATCTGGCGATCCTACTTGCAAAGCCGATTTGTCAGGTACACTAAACTTATTTTTCCTTCCCTGATCATCTCTGAAAAATCAGTTATCCATTCCACAAACACCTACACATCCACATTTTTTTCTATCTTTTCTACCCAGTTCTTATTTGTAAGATCGCTGCGTTTCAGCTAGTCCTCTCCCCTGTTTGAGGATATCGCTGAAAGATCTTCTATTGCGACTTCACCAAAAATTCCAGCTACCGCTGAAGACATAATCCCAGTCTTAGATTTAATCTCTGAGACTGATGAATCAGAAGAACAACCTCTCTCGCACAGAAACAGACCCTCAGTTCCTCAAAAGAGGAGAGAAGAAATGATAAAGCGATTCGAGGATCAGCGAATCATCCTAAGGCGCGATCAACTACCTTCAGTTCCTCCTAAGTTCAGAATTTCAAAAGCTTAATACCAGGATCATCTCAGAGCTGAACGCCTCATCGCTGAAAGGAAGGAAGCTGAAGATAAAGACAGAGAATACGCCATCAAGCTCACTCAAGAATCTGTCAAAGACCCCAAGCTGAAGCGTATTCCCATTCAAATCCAACGAAAGCTTTGGGAACAAGCCCAGAAGATCGTGGAAAAGAAAGCTGAAGTTTCTCAGACCACCCTGATCTGGTGTAAAGAGAAAATCCACTTCAGATATCGTCCAGCGAAGATCAACAAGGTATTCATCTCTGGAAGAACCTCCATCGGAGTACCTATTGTTGACATCAAACTGTTCAGAGAAGATGACTCATCTGAAACCTTTCGTGCTGACACTGTAAAAAGGTATGGTCTCTCTGAATGGCTGGAGATGGGGTTAGCTATCCAACCATCAAAATCTAAGTACAAGGATCATTTCGAAAAGCTGATAAACAGACAGATCGATTTGATATCTTCTTGTGTGGATATTCCTCCTGTTCCTGATCTAAAGCCGAAAAGAAAAAAGGGCTCTCCAAGGAAGAAACGTCAAGATTCAAACTCAGGTCCTGTCATACGAAATGAAACTGGAATTGGTTTCTCTCACGCTGAAGTACTTGGTCCTGATCCTGATCTATCTGCCCTTGACATCTCTTTGCCACCATGTGAACTTTTCGTCCCTGGTAAAGTCATCAGTAATCCTTATGGAATATTCTTTCTTGACTACGACGGACGTAAATGCTTTCAACGGATCGCTGAACTTCCAATCACTCCAATCGAACAGCTCAAAGATCTCATCTACTGGTGCGACTTCAGAAAAGACATTCAGGCACGACACCTAAAACCCTTGATTTTTGAAGCTGCTCTGAAGCTAAAGAATAAAGGAGAAAAGGTTCCTGACTGGATGATTCCAACTGAAAAGACAACCCTTGATGAACTTCTCATTAAGGAAGAACCCTTTGAAGGCTGACAACAATCTCCATTTTTCTCTATTGTATCAGTCATCCTTCAGTACCTGTAATTTATTTCGCTTGTACTTGTAATCTTTCTTATTCATATTGTAACCTGATTCAAAGATTTAAAGAAAGATTTCAGCGAATGTACTTTACTCCATCAGTACTGAAAAGATCCCAGAAAACAGTAAAAGGGACAAATATTTTATGAGTTCTTTTTATCCTTATGTTTTCATTAAATAGCAATTTTCTCTGTTGCTATGTCATAATCAAATAGGGGGAGATTGTTGATCCAAACCCTCAGTGATTTGATAATGACCCTATCTTAAATACTTAGTGAAAATTGTAAGTAAACAATATGTATCAGAGTTTCACTATCGCTGATAAGTACTAAGATCTTACAGTACTGCTGATAGGAACTCTCGCACTTTTAGATTAAACATTCAGCGAACACTGTTCACCATATCGCTGAGTCTGTTCAGTCCTTATGGTGATCGCTGATAAGTTAGTTGTTTACTTATGATCCCTGAAGACAAGATTCACGTCAACAAAGGTTCTACGCTGAAGTCGAAGATCAAGCTCAAGAACCAGCGACAAGTCTCCTAATGAACTGATGCAGATCAGCGAAGACTCAGATTTGTCCACTCAACGTGAAGTATCAAGTACAAGACTTCAGCTATCGCTGAACTTTATCATCTGCTGAATAGTAAATGATAATCGCTGAATCAACGAAAGCTGATCATGAAGTCCTCCGTACAAAGTACTTTTGTCTTAACCTCCCTTGCACGCCACCGTACGAAATGTCAGAAAAGAACCTCCGAAAATCTGAAATCGTACAACCACTCTGATACTACACTGTTCATTCATGCGGCTACTAAGGTTGTCAACAAAGGTCAATGACATGCAACCAATCCGCTGATGACACGTGTAAAGTGTATACTAAATTGCATTAAATGCATGCAGTATATAAAGAGATGAACTCACTTCATTTGAAGTAACTTGCTAACTCTGGACAAGTTCAAATCTCTCAAGATAGGATTTTATTAGTAATCTCCTTATCTTTCTTAGTGCAAGAAAACCTTAGTGTTCCAACTTGTTTAGATTTAGGTTTATCCTTAATCTTGTTTCCGCAACAAGCTGTAAATTGTTAATGATTTATCAATAAACAATTTAGAAAAGTAAAATAGTGTGTTTGTATTCAACCCCCCCTTCTACAAACTTGTTTAAGCCTTTCGGGACCAACAAGTGGTAAGCTTGGTTTTTATAGGAGGGTAAAACGGTAGAATTCGAAAGAGTAAAATATATGGCAATGGATTAAAATTTGGAATCCATACTCCAGTTAGAACGGCGTGTTCAACTTTCCACAGAAAACGTTCCATGTACGCCCAATGAAAATGGGACACGTAGGCCATGTCAGAGGATGACAGGACGTCGTGCGCGGCCCATTAATGCTAGGCGCGTGGGGTTGTTCGTAGCCACATATAATCCACTCTCAGTAAAAGTAACCGTTATTACTACAGAAATGCCCAAGTAACAGATTGACAGAACTTCTGTAGTTTACAGAAGCTCTGTGATCTTGAAAATCTTTGATGTTTATCCCTTTCTCATATATCTCATTGTTATCATGACTTCTGTGGGGTTCTTCTTTAACCAAAACGTTTGTAAAGGCATTGGAGAGGATCAAATAGGATTATTAGTTAAGAGTTTTTACTCGCAGAGGTTTTGTGGCTCTGTTGGAACTTGCAGAAGCTCTGTGAGGGCCAGCATAAGCTCTATGAGGGAAAAAATCTCATAACAAAAATTCTATCAACTTTTCTGATCGTCCAATTTTTGATCTGTTTTAAGAGATGTTTTTCGGATATATTTGAAAGTTGGTGTCCGAAAAAATTGTTATGGAAAAAGTTTTGTTCGAGAAGGTCATGTTGAGTCTGTTTGGTTTCCGAGATAACTTTCCAAAAGATCGATAGAGGGTTAATTTGTGATCACAGAGCATATTTCTGGCAGAACCTCTGTTGAGCTCAGCAGAAGCTCTATGATCTTAAAAATCTCCTAATTCGAGTTTTATGAAACTTTTTGAGCTTTTGATTTTTGAAATGTTATTCTCAGTATATTTAGGACATATTTGACAATTTTTGTCCTAGAAAACTGTTTTCAAAAACCTTTTGTGCGAGAGACATACCTTTTGGTTCTTCTTTTCTCGGCAGTGATGTCTGACTTCTGTCGATATAGATTCATTGACATTCTTCTTTGGCTTTTCTTTGAAAGTTTTACCTCTGTAGATCATTTCAGGGTCCATTTTTGCTCCCCCTTGATCTAATCACCTCTGTAGATTAAGTAATTTCCTTTTTCTCCCCCTTGACCTATGCTTGGATCATAAGAATGATAAGTTTTGCATAGAACATAGGTCATATTTTCCAGAGGTTCTGTAGGGGTTGTCAGGGGTTCTGAGTAGACTTACAGAAGCTCTGTGATTTTAAGAACTATTTAAGATTGAGAACTTACATACAGAAATAAATTAATTAAAGCAAAAATAATTAGAAATATATACATATTTACAGAAGATAAAGCTATACTTACAGAGGATTTTCACGACATATTGATCATTCCTAACTTACCCACCAAGAAATTGAATCTTTTCTCGTCTAAAGCTTTGGTGAATAAGTCCGCGAGTTGGTATTCTGTGGGCACAAAATGCATCTCGATTGTACCGTATTCAACATGATGTTTCAAGAAATGGTATCTTATATCGATATGCTTGGTTTTTGAGTGTTGCACAGGATTGGCAGAGATAGCAATGGCACTTTTGGAATCACAGAAGATGGGTATTTTGAATAGGATGTGGTTGTAGTCTTTTAGCTGAGTCTTCATCCATAGAACCTGAGAACAACAGCTTGCAGCAGCAACATATTCAGCTTCTGCAGTGGATGTTGAGACATAATTTTGCTTCTTGGAGGTCCAACTGACTAGTTTACCACTTAGGAATTGACAACTCCCAGAGGTACTCTTTCTGTCGAGCATGCATCCTCCATAGTCTGAATCTGTATAAGCTTTAAGACTAAAACCAAAGTTCTGTGGATACCAGAGACCGAGATTTTTGGTCCCCTTTAGATATCTAAAGATTCTCTTAACGGCATCATAATGTGATTTCTTTGGATTAGCTTGATAACGTGCACAAAGACATGTGGCATGCATAATGTCAGGTCTGCTTGCAGTTAAGTATAATAAGGATCCAATCATGCCTCTGTAGAGAATGCATTCTACAGAGATGCCATCCGGATCTAAGGATAACTTATTTCCAGTGGCCATTGGAGTTTTCATTGCAGAGGTATCAGAGAGGCTATACTTGAAAAGAATGTCAGAGACATATTTGGCCTGATTTATAAAAATTCCCTCTGATGTTTGTTTGACTTGGAGTCCGAGGAAGAATGTTAGTTCTCCCATCATACTCATTTAAAACTCACTCTGCATGAGTTTTTCAAAACTTTTGCACTCTTCTGTGTTAGAAGACCCAAAAATTATGTCGTCCACATAGATTTGTACAAGCATTACTTCACTATTTTTACGTTTATAGAATAAGGTAGTATCTGTTGTACCTCTGTCGTAGCCATTGACTAGAAGAAAGGTAGAAAGTCGTTCATACCATGCTCTTGGAGCCTGTTTCAGTCCGTATAGAGCCTTTTCAAGGTAGTATACATGCCTTGGGAACTTTGAGCTTTCAAACCCTGGTGGCTGATTTACGTAAACCTCTTCTTGGATTTCACCGTTGAGAAAAGCTGATTTTACGTCCATCTGATAGACTTTAAAACCTCTGTGGGCTGCGAAGGCTAAGAATATTCTTATTGCTTCGAGCCGTGCGACAGGAGCAAAAGTCTCATCGTAATCTATGCCTTCTTCTTGTCTATAACCCTTGGCCACCAATCGTGCTTTATTTCTGATGACCACTCCATCTTCATCCTTCTTATTTCTGTAGAACCACTTAGTCCCAATGGCCTGTTTCCCTCGTGGTAGAGGTACTAAAGTCCATTGTAACACCCCGTTTCCCAATTTACGTGATTTAACTGTCTCTTTTGGGGTTGAGTTAATTTTTGGGTCGTTATGTACGTGTTCAGGAATCTAGGGGCCAGTTTATCAATTTTGTAAGATGAGGGTGTGTTTTGGCATGTATGTAAAGGGGATGGAAACCCTAAACACCCTCATTTGCATCCATTTGTTTCTTTAGCAAAGAAGAGAGAAAAGAGAAAGGGATTTTCGGAGTTCTTGTTAGCTGCTGTGAAAGACCGACCGATTCTCCTTCGTTAACCGTTGGATCGTCGTGAAATTTGGACAGCGACTTCACGACCCTCTAATATACATTCTGACCGGAGGGATTTAGCATCGGAGTTCCCAGTAGAGAGAACCAAGTGTCCGAAGTTGCTGTATTTTTCCAGGCGGAGTTCTTGTGAGCTGCTGTGAAAGATCGACCGATTCTCCTTCGTTAACCGTTGGATCGTCGTGAAATTTGGACAGCGACTTCACGACCCTCTAATATACATTCTGACCGGAGAGATTTGGCATAGGAGTTCCCAGTAGAGAGAACCAAGTGTCCGAAGTTGCTGTATTTTCCAAGCGAAAGATTTGGTGATTTTGGAAGATTCAAGTTGTGAAAGGTTCTAGGAGGATTGTTGTTCGCGGTCTAGAATTTCAAGGTATGTGTATTATGTTTAGAAATCAATAGAAATGGGGCGTATGAAATTGGATGTTTGGCAAAGTTTTATGGTATTTGGACTATCCCAGCTATGTCATTTCGGGATGAGAGATGGGATAGAATTAGAGTTCCATTTTTGGGCTTGTTATGATATGTGTATGTATGAATGTTATAGGTGGTACGAGGTGATTATTATACACTGTGAAGTACTTGGTAATTGACATCTTGACAGGTGAGTACTCTACCTATATTATGTAAGTTATGTGTATGTAGTTGGATTGCATGTGTGATTATGTGTATGTTGGCTTTGCCAAAGGAAAGAGTACCTATGGTGGTAGTAATACCCCTAGGGAATATGTTATGTATGAAGAGGCCTGATACCAGTGTCTAGTTATGACCTTCCTTATTGGCTTTGTGCCTTAAGGAATGGAAGGATGTTACATGTATGTGATTGCTATGTTTATGCGAGTATGTATGCATGATGATATGTGGTATAGGTGCGTGCTCACTAAGCGAAAGCTTACCCCGTTGTTATTCATCTTTTAGTGGCAGGTACATCTTCGAAGAATAAAGGAAAGGCTCCAGCTTGAAGCTTTTGGATTTGCGGCAGCTCAGCAGCTTATATTTTCTTTTGATGAATGATAGTTTTGGATTCTCTAAGCTTTTCAGTTGAATATTGTTTTTCTCAAACTTATTGGTTTTAAGTTGCAAACTTGTACTCTTTTCTATAAGATTATGGGATTTTATCTAAATGTTTTAATTACAAATCTTCCGCTGTATCTTAAGGTTACTTTCCGTTAAATGAGTGTTTTAAAGATAAGAGATGTTACAGTTGGTATCAGAGCCTTGGTTTAAGGGATTCGGGCATTCACAAGTGGTGAGTGTTTGAACTTAAACCCAAGTGCTCAAGTTTTCAAATAAGTAACCTTTAAAAAAAAGCTGTTTCGTGTAGGAAAATGGTTTATAAGGAAAGGGTGTTTTAAAAGAAAAAGTTTTCACGGCTGAGCTGCGGTCCAGAGCATCAAGACGGGGGTGAGCACACTATTCCATATTAGGATTTATGATAAAGCATGTTCAGTTTTTGTGAAAGACCAGTTTTATAACTGTATTGGATGAGTAATTATGTTTATGTATGCTAGATATGGTCAATGTGACAAGGTTATGGTTTCAAGTATGTTTTGTTTGATGCATAATGTGAATTAGAATATGATTATAATGTTTATATGATAAGTGGTAGATATGGAAAATGTTGTGATATATATGTTAAAGGTACCAACTAAGCAGGGAATTGGAACCTTAGTGACGGTGTTGAGTCTAAACATGGAGGGTGTAATTATAATGGTATAAGGGCCCATACCATTGCAATTACATTGTACATGCCGGGACTTGATATAGTTGCAAAAGAATTCTATGAACCAGACAAGGTTGAGGGTTGGGTAGTAACATGCTAGAAAGGGATTTTGTTAAGAGAGTATAAGCAGAGGGTTTCTAAGGAGCATGTTAGAAAGAAAGACAACTAAGCTAGGACTTCTGGACTATGCTAGGAGTTTGCTCAGGGGGGGGGGTGTAGATGAATTATTCTAAAGTATCATGTTTATGTATCAGAATGGTGAACACTAGAAGGCAAGGCAAGAGACCGATTATTGAAGAGGATCAGGAAATTCCTGATCTGAGAGGTGTGATCGCTGCTGAGGTCGGGGAGGTTCTTCACGAGTTAATCCCAAGTCTCTTTGAGCAGGTAAAGCAGGAACTGGCTAATGAAATTCGTAGTCAGGTAGAGGCAGCTGTGGCCAGCAGGGCCAGTGGATCAGGGGGCTTGTCAGGCGTACAACCACGGGGGACAAGCTACAGAGATTTCTCGGCCTGTCAGCCGCCACAGTTTGAGGGGCAGAAGGACCCCGTAACCAGCACTCGTTGGATAGCTGAGGTGGAGGGTGCTTTCCGCACCAGTTTTTGTACCGAGGAAGTCAAGGTTCGCTACGCATCGAACCTTCTGAGGAAGGCAGCGAAAGACTGGTGGAACCTTATTGTTCGTGCTCGGACGCCAGAACAAGTGGATAGCATGACTTGGGAACAGTTCAAGGAACTGTTCATGGAACAGTATGTGCCCCAAATTGAGGTAGAGAGACTCACAAATGAGTTTCTATCTATGGAGCAAACTACGGAGTCAGTGAACGAGATCACTGACAAATTTTTGGAGCGGTCCCTTTTCTGTCCTGAGTATGTCAGGAATGAAAAGGCCAAAATGTACAGATATGGGAGAGTTTTGAAACAGGAGATTAGAGAATTTGTTGTTATGGCAAGGTGCACTGATTTTCAGCAGATGCACGAGGCGGCTCGGGCTAGAGAGCTCGAATTAGAGAGCCAAAGAAAGACAAGAAGGGCAGAAATGGTTCAGACTCAACCTCAGCAGACTAAGAGGTTCAAAACTGGGAGTCATAAACCGGAGGTAAAGAAAGAGTTCAAGAGAGAGCATCCCCGCTGTGGGAAGTGTGGACGACAGCATCCGGGAGAATGCCGTATGGGCTCCGGAACCTGTTACAAATGCGGGCAACCGGGTCATATCAGTCGAGACTGCAAGGCGACCGCAAAGATATGTTTTAAGTGCTACAAGCCGGGCCACTTTACTGACGAGTGCCCAATGAATACCGGGTCGGTCCAGAACTCGGGAACCGCACCGGTGAAGATGCTAGAGGGTGGATTGGGAAAGAGAAACGACGCACCAGGACTCGGGGGCGAGTGTTCCAGATGACCGTAGATGAAGCAAAGGAGGAGCCAGATGTCGTGACAGGTATTTTTCCTGTTAATGCATCACCTGCCCTTGTCTTATTTGACTCAGGAGCTACTAAATCTTTTGTTTCTTTATCGTTTTGTAAAGACTTTGCTATTGTAAAGGACAAGTTAGAGAGTCCGCTAGAAGTAGAAATAGCGGACGAGGAGTTTCGTTTTGTGAGTGATGTGTATAAAGGTGATGTAATAGAGATAGCCGGAGTGAAGTTTAGTATAGATCTTATTCCTATTGCGATGAGGGAAATAAATGTAGTAGTTGGGATAGATTGGCTTAGTCGGAATGGAGCGCGCATTGATTGTGAAAAACAGCAGGTAGTGATTCGAACCCCAAGTGGGGGAGAATTAACTATCTCGAGTGAAGGAAGAAAAGGGGTACCAAAGGTGTGCACTTTGGCCAAAGCTAGAAGATATGTGCACCATGGTGGTAGCAGTTACTTGGCGTATATTGTTGATGAACGGGAGGAGAAAAAGAAGAGAACAGTGGCAGATGTACCAGTGGTCAGCGAGTTTCCGGATGTTTTCCCGGATGACTTGCCTGGCATTCCTCCCGGGAGGCAAGTGGAGTTCCGAATAGACTTGATTCCGGGGGCGGCACCGGTAGCAAAGGCTCCTTACCGTTTGGCACCTCCGGAGATGCATGAACTGTCTAAGCAGCTGGAGGAACTGTTGGATAAGGGTTTCATCCGCCCCAGTAGTTCACCTTGGGGAGCCCCTATCCTTTTCGTGAAAAAGAAGGACGGGTCGATGCGGATGTGCATCGACTATAGAGAGCTTAACAAGCTTACGGTGAAGAACAGATACCCGTTGCCGAGGATCGACGATCTCTTCGATCAACTTCAGGGAGCCGTTTGGTTCTCTAAGATAGATCTTCGCTCAGGGTACCACCAGTTGAAGGTCAGGGAAGAGGATGTTCACAAGACAGCGTTCAGAACCAGGTACGGGCATTTCGAGTTCATCGTGATGCCATTTGGACTGACGAACGCACCGGCGGCATTCATGGATCTTATGAATAGAGTTTGCAGACCGATGTTGGATAGGTCAGTCATCGTGTTTATAGACGATATACTGATCTACTCCAAGTCGAAGGAGGATCATATGGAGCATCTACGAGAGGTTTTGGAGATTTTGCGTAAGGAGCAGTTATATGCAAAGTTCTCCAAGTGTGATTTCTGGTTACAAGAGGTTCAATTTCTTGGACATCTTGTGAACCGAGAGGGTATAAAGGTAGACCCAGCGAAGGTGGAGGCAGTGATGAAGTGGGAAACCCCGAAGACTCCCACTGAGATTAGGAGTTTCCTTGGATTAGCCGGGTACTACCGCCGGTTCATCCAGGATTTCTCCAAGATAGCAGTTCCGTTGACGAAGCTGACGAGGAAGAACGAACGTTTCGTTTGGGGAGAGGAACAGAAAACAGCGTTCGAAACCTTAAGGAGAAAGTTATGCGAGGCTCCGGTGTTGACACTACCGGAGGGAGTTGAAGACATGACAGTCTACTGTGATGCGTCTTATCACGGGCTAGGCTGCGTTCTTATGCAGAGGGGAAGGGTGATTGCCTATGCGTCTCGTCAACTGAAGACGCATGAGGTGAATTACCCGACTCACGATTTGGAGCTTGCGGCAGTGGTGTTCGCTCTCAAGTTATGGCGGCACTACCTGTATGGGGTGAAGTGTACTATCTATACGGACCACAAGAGTCTTCGTTATTTCATGGATCAACAGAATTTGAACATGAGACAGCGGAGGTGGTTGGATGTGGTGAAGGATTATGATTGCGAGATTCTTTATCACCCGGGGAAGGCAAATGTCGTAGCGGATGCCTTGAGTAGAAGAGCGAGTAGTGTTCTACTTCGGGTACCGTTGATGAGACTAACAGTATCAACGTCGCTTCACGACTTGGTAAGAAGGTCTCAAGAGGAAGCGATCAAGGGTGAGAACCAGAAGAAGGAACGGATAAAGGGACAGGTGGATCAGTTAGTGCCCGACAGTCGAGGTCTATTGACTCGGTACGGTCGGGTATGGGTTCCAGTATCGTGTGAGGCAAGGCAGACACTTCTGGACGAGGCGCATAAGTCAAGGTTCTCTATCCATCCCGGTGCTACTAAGATGTATAGAGATCTGAAGACTGACTACTGGTGGTCGGGGATGAAGAGGGACGTGGCTAAGTACGTGGAGAAATGTTTGACTTGTTTAAGGGTCAAAGCAGAGCATCAGAGACCGCACGGGAAGTTACAGCCATTAGAGATACCAGAGTGGAAGTGGGAGCATATAACAATGGATCTGATTACCAAGTTGCCTCGAACACCTAGGAATCATGATGCCATTTGGGTGGTTGTAGATAGGCTGACAAAGAGTGCCCATTTTATCGCGATCCGTGAAAGTTCATCTGCAGAAAAGTTAGCTGACATCTATGTCAGTGAAATTGTAGCAAGGCATGGGGTACCGGTAACAGTGATATCAGACAGGGATGTTCGGTTTACGTCGCGGTTTTGGGGGAAGTTCCATGAAGATTTGGGTACGAGACTTCAGTTCAGTACAGCCTTTCACCCACAGACGGACGGGCAAAGCGAGAGAACAATTCAGACTCTTGAGGATATGTTGAGAGCCTGTGTTTTGGATTTTGGGGGCAGCTGGGATACGTATTTACCGTTGGCTGAGTTCTCATACAACAACAGTTTCCATGCCAGTATTGGCATGCCTCCGTATGAGATGTTGTACGGGAGAAGGTGTAGGACTCCTATCTGTTGGGGAGAGGTAGGCCAGCGGGAGTTAAGCAGCACAGAAGTGGTTCAGAAAACGACGGAAAGTATTGAGATGATTCGGGATAGGCTACGAACCGCACAGAGTCGTCAAAAGAGTTACGCCGACAAGCGAAGGTCGGATTTGGAGTTCAACGTGGGAGATAATGTTTTGTTGAAGGTGTCACCTTGGAAAGGGGTGATCCGATTCCGGAAGAGGGGCAAGCTAGGCCCTAGGTTTATTGGACCTTTCAAGGTGATAGCACGGGTTGGGAAGGTTGCGTACCGGCTGGAGCTTCCGCCGGAACTCAGTCTGATACACAACACCTTCCACGTGTCTCAGTTGAGGAAGTGTTTAGCTGACGAGACGGCGCATGTCCCTATAGATGACATACAGGTCGACGAACGGTTGAATTATATTGAGAGACTGATAGCAATCTTGGAAAGGAAGACCAAATCCTTGCGAAACAAGGAGATCAGCTTAATGAAAGTTCAGTGGGAACACCGAAAAGGATCAGAATGGACATGGGAACCGGAAGCTGAGATGAGATCGAATTATCCGGAACTCTTCCAAGTCTGATCGATTTCGAGGACGAAATCCTGGTAAGTGGGGGAGAGTTGTAACACCCCGTTTCCCAATTTACGTGATTTAACTGTCTCTTTTGGGGTTGAGTTAATTTTTGGGTCGTTATGTACGTGTTCAGGAATCTAGGGGCCAGTTTATCAATTTTGTAAGATGAGGGTGTGTTTTGGCATGTATGTAAAGGGGATGGAAACCCTAAACACCCTCATTTGCAGCCATTTGTTTCTTTAGCAAAGAAGAGAGAAAAGAGAAAGGGATTTTCGGAGTTCTTGTGAGCTGCTGTGAAAGACCGACCGATTCTCCTTCGTTAACCGTTGGATCGTCGTGAAATTTGGACAGAGACTTCAAGACCCTCTAATATACATTCTGACCGGAGGGATTTAGCATCGGAGTTCCCAGTAGAGAGAACCAAGTGTCCGAAGTTGCTGTATTTTTCCAGGCGGAGTTCTTGTGAGCTGCTGTGAAAGATCGACCGATTCTCCTTCGTTAACCGTTGGATCGTCGTGAAATTTGGACAGCGACTTCACGACCCTCTAATATACATTCTGACTGGAGAGATTTGGCATAGGAGTTCCCAGTAGAGAGAACCAAGTGTCCGAAGTTGCTGTATTTTCCAAGCGAAAGATTTGGTGATTTTGGAAGATTCAAGTTGTGAAAGGTTCTAGGAGGATTGTTGTTCGCGGTCTAGAATTTCAAGGTATGTGTATTATGTTTAGAAATCAATAGAAATGGGGCGTATGAAATTGGATGTTTGGCAAAGTTTTATGGTATTTGGACTATCCCAGCTATGTCTTTTCGGGATGAGAGATGAGATAGAATTAGAGTTCCATTTTTGGGCTTGTTATGATATGTGTATGTATGAATGTTATAGGTGGTACGAGGTGATTATTATACACTGTGAAGTACTTGGTAATTGACATCTTGACAGGTGAGTACTCTACCTATATTATGTAAGTTATGTGTATGTAGTTGGATTGCATGTGTGATTATGTGTATGTTGGCTTTGCCAAAGGAAAGAGTACCTATGGTGGTAGTAATACCCCTAGGGAATATGTTATGTATGAAGAGGCCTGATACCAGTGTCTAGTTATGACCTTCCTTATTGGCTTTGTGCCTTAAGGAATGGAAGGATGTTACATGTATGTGATTGCTATGTTTATGCGAGTATGTATGCATGATGATATGTGGTATAGGTGCGTGCTCACTAAGCGAAAGCTTACCCCGTTGTTATTCATCTTTTAGTGGCAGGTACATCTTCGAAGAATAAAGGAAAGGCTCCAGCTTGAAGCTTTTGGATTTGCGGCAGCTCAGCAGCTTATATTTTCTTTTGATGAATGATAGTTTTGGATTCTCTAAGCTTTTCAGTTGAATATTGTTTTTCTCAAACTTATTGGTTTTAAGTTGCAAACTTGTACTCTTTTCTATAAGATTATGGGATTTTATCTAAATGTTTTAATTACAAATCTTCCGCTGTATCTTAAGGTTACTTTCCGTTAAATGAGTGTTTTAAAGATAAGAGATGTTACATCCATACTCTGTTACGCTCAAACTGCAGAAGTTCTTCTTGCATGGCGTCTACCCAGTTTGGGTCATCTAGGGCTTCAGAAATCTTCTTTGGTTCTATCACACTAATAAAATTTGTAAAGAAACAAAAACTAGCAGTGGCAGACCTGGTTTTTACTGAGTCAGAAGGTTCTCCGATTATTTGGCTTGGAGGATGGCTTTTTGTCCACTGAGTGGTGCGTGGAAGATGGTCATCAATGTCATCGAACCTTTCTTCAGAAGCTTCTTGTTCTTCTTCTACTTGTATAGCCTCTATAGTAGTGTGTGCCTTTGTAGTTGATCCTACATTTTGTGGAATGATTGGTATGAGTGGTGATGGAGTTTGTTCCTCTGAGGACGTATAGTCTTGGTCCTCAACTTCCTCTATAATTGGTTCTTTTGTGGATTGTGGAGTTTGTTTTTCAGCAGCTTCTGTGGTCATTTTTCTTGATGTTTCATCTTCTGCATTTTCTTCTTCGGCATTTGCGTCTGTAGTATTTATAGAAGAAGATGAAGCATTATTTGGACCAGTTAGAGTCATACCTGTAGGATTTTGTCCAACAGAAGATGGTTCTTCAGAAACTCTGATGGTTCCAACAGAAGGATCAATGTCATCGTGGAACATCTCTAAAATAGAAGATTCAAGTCTTCTTTCGTTTGCGAGATGCCAGAGGTTTCTCTTTTAAGTTCGAGTTCTGAACTGATTTGCTCAGAAGTCTTCTGGAATGAGTCATCAAAAGAAACATTGATACTTTCTACGATTTTGCGAGATCTTGTGAGGTATACTCTGTAGGCTTTGGAAGTGCCAGAGTATCCAATGAATTTGCCTTCGTCAGCTTTTACCTCAAACTTTCCTCTGGAATCTCTGTCGTTTAAAACAAAGCATTTACATCTAAACACATGAAAAAACTTGATGTTTGGCCGCCTTTTGTTGATCAGTTCGTAAGAAGTCTTGATGTGTCTTTTCACAATGGTTGACCGATTCTGTGTGTAACAAGCGGTAGAAATTGCTTCTGCCCAAAAGTTCATCGGTAATCCGTATGCTGATAGCATAGTTCTTGCGGCCTCCACGAGCGTTCGATTTTTCCTTTCGACCACGCCGTTTTGTTGTGGAGTGCGTGCTGCAGAGAAGTTCTGTGATATTCCTTCTGTAAAAAGATAAGCTTCAATGATAGAGTTTTTAAATTCTGTGCCATTGTCACTCCTTAACTTCTGTATTCTGCATTCATAGAGAAGTTGGATTCTTTTCATTAGATTAATCAAGATGATTGGAACATCCGATTTCTTTCGAACAAATTCAACCCATGTGAAGCGCGAATACTCATCAATTAAGACAAGTATATATTTCTTGCCACCTAGGCTCTGTATGGCAATGGGACCGCAAAGGTCGACATGAAGCATGTACAGAGGCCTAGTGCAAGACACATCTATTTTGCCTTTGTGGGAAGCTCTTCTGAGTTTTCCCATTTCATAGGCAGAACACAAGTGATCCTTATTAAATTTAACATTAGGCAAACCTTTAATTAGTTCAAGTTTGACCAGTTTATCCAAGGTGTGAAAGTTCAAGTGACAGAACATGTTATGCCATAACCAGGCTTCTTTACTTTCGCAAGCTACAAGACAACCTTTGTCCTTGGTTTTTGAACAAAAATTCATTAGATACAGATCACCTCTTCTTTCGGCTCACAGAAGTTCCATTCCTGTGTCTTCACTTTGCAGAGAGCAGAAAGTTCTTTTGAACAAGACATCAAATCCTGTATCACAGAGTTGACTTACACTGAGTAGGTTGTGTTTAAGGCCATTCACATATGCAACTTTGTATACAGAGACGTTTTCCTTCTTTATGACTCCATAGCCTTTGATGTGTCCCTTCTTGTTGTCTCCAAAAGTTACAGATCCACCATCGTGTGTTTCTTTGTACGTGGATAGTAAACTTCTGTCGCCAGTCATGTGCCTTGAGCATCCGGAGTCAAGATACCAAATTGGCACATACTGCTTCTGTAAGACAATCACAGAGACTTAGGTACCCATATCCATATGGGTCCAATATTGTTAGAATTTTTCAAGTTTGCCTTAGCATTCTTGAAATACATTTTATCTTTTGTAGAAAGATCAGATTGTTTCTCTCTAGGTTTTGACTTTGGAGTTTGAATTTTAGTGGAGAGTAAGCAATCTGGACTTGAGAAGTGATTTTTCAATTTGAACATAAGATCAAAACAATGACAGTATTTAATATGAGACGTGATTTGTTTGAACTTTTCATTGAATTCATTGAACTGAGTCACAGAGGCATTACATTCGTTCTTAACATTAGATTTCCTATTACAAGAAGATCTATGAATACTAGAATGTTTTTTGCAAAAATCTTGTTTAGGTCCTGCCTTCTGTGAGTCTCTTCTGTGGTGAACGTCTGTCTTCACTGTTACAGAGGAAAGATATTTGTTAGCTTCAGGCCTTAAATGTTTTGAAAATTTTGAGCTTTTAGGATTTTCAGAGGCCTTTTTCAAATTATCAAGCTATGTAGAGGTTTTGACTTGTATACACATTTTTAGAAAATCTGGACAGATAGGTATCTATGTGATTTTCTCTTTTGGAGAAATTGTTCTGTTAAGAACTTCAGAGGAGAATTTAATATCCTCTGTGTCACAGTGAATTATCCCTGATTTAGAATCAGTCTATGAGTCGTCAGAGGATGAATCGTCCTCATATACAGAGGTTGAGTCATTTCTTTCGACAGAGGCTGGGTTCTCTGAGCATGTATCGTACGAGCTTTCTTCCTCTGTAGAAAAACTTTCATAGATGGCAGAGGTTTCTGATGAGATCTTTTCAGCGAGAATTTGATCTATAGAAGATGTACAGAGATTTTCTAAAACATTTGATTTCAAAACTTCCAAGATTTCTTTTTCAATTGATCTTTTAAGTTTTTCTTCTGAAATGATGGGTTTAAACTCAGGAGCTTTTGTAGATAATTTCTTTTCGACATCTAACATACAGACAAAAGCAACCTGTGTTTGAGTCTCTGGTTTACCAAACTTGAAGATACCAATCTGATCTTGTGTTTTCAGATATTTCTTTGGTTTGATTCCTCTATTGACAGAGGTTGAAGATGATGAATCTGTGTTTTCAAACCACACATTGATCATCTTCGTATGTTTCCTTAAGTGAGGTTCTGCAGAGATTTTAACCCTTTTACTTACAGAGAGTAAGTTTGGAAAAGATGGTTTATTTGTATTTCCTATTACAAACAAAGAAGACAGAGGTTTAAGTTTTTTGCCTTCAACACCTAGAGTAATATCATCGTACCCTATACCTCGTTTTCCTATTTGTGAGTTTACTTTCTCATACACCTTCTGTGCATCTTTATAGTTTTTAAGTAAAACCTCTCTTCTGAGTAGATCTTGCCAAAGTACCTCTCTCTCTCTTTTTGAAAGTATTCTTTGAGAGCTCTTATGTCAGTTGTTTCACTCCTAGAAACTGAAAGCTCTTTAGTTTTGACTTTTAAAGCAGAGGTTAATTCAGAAATTTGCCTTTTTAAAAGATCTACATTTTTGCTCAAATATTTTTCTACTCTTTCCTTTTCTTCAAAAATTTTGGCTTTTTCTTGAGTGAGAAGCCTTACTTCTCTCTCATTAAAGGTGAGTCTTTTCTGAATACTTTCATTTATCTCTTTGAGTTCAATCAGTTCAATGTTAAGTCTAATTGAATCATTTTCTACATATTTAATACAAGAGGTAGAGTTTGAAATGGATACCTCATTGTCAGTGCCGGAGTCGACTTCTGCCATGCCACATAACAGGGCATTGGTGGTGAATTCATCATCAGAGGTAGAGTCTGACTCGAAGTCCTCCTTATTTGCTTCAGAATGCCCTTTGTTCGCCATTAAGGATTTTTGCGCATAATATTCAGCCTTCTTTTTGTAAAAAGCTGAGTCCTTCTGTGGGCGATTTTGTATACTTCTGCATTCTTTTGCGAAATGGCCTGGCTTGCCGCAGTTGAAGCATCCTTGGGAGGTGTTTCCAGTTCGATCGTCGGACTTCTGTTGGTCTCCACCTTTCTCTGTTCGGCATTCGTTTGAGTAATGACCAAGCTTACCACATTTGTAGCATTCTTGTGTGTGGCCTACCTTGTCATCTGACCTCTGTCGGTCATTTCCTCTGTAGTTTCTGTCGCTCGACCTCTGTCGGTCACTTCTGTAGTCTGACCTCTGTCAGTCACTTGATTCTTCTCTTCTTTCATCATCTCTTCTATCTCTCTGGTTGTCTCTGCTATATCTGTCATTTCCAAAATTTCTTTTGTTACCTCTGAACTCTCTTGTCAATAGAGCCAATGATTTAGCTAATGACGCAAGAGTTATTTCTTCCTCTATCAGCTCGTCTTCTTTGCTATCAACCATCACTATCTTCTTCTTCTCCTTCTACTTCTCCTCTGTTGCTCTCTCATTTCTTGGTCTCTCTGTAGCATCTGTTGATTTACTAACCAATGCGTATGGTGCAATGGCTATTGTTTTAGCCTTTGCTATTTGAGGCTCTTGTGCTGCTAGTGTTCCATAGAGATCAGAGAGTGTCCATGAGTCTAGATCTTGGTTTGTTTGTAATGACATAGACAGTTGAAGCCACTCATCATTCAGACTCTTTAGAAACATGACGTTATTTTCTTCCGAGGTTCTGTGAATGCCAGACTTTCTACATTTGTTTATGAGAGAGTTGAACCTGTCGTACGTTGTTTGCAGATATTCTGTTGCAGAGGCTCTGAATGCATGATATTCATTTATGTACTGTGCCCTTCGGTTCTTCTGTGTTTTAGCACCCCCTTCCAACTGTCTTTCTAATTCTTTCCAAAGATCGTGCGCAGTTTCTCATGCATCTAAGGATTGAAAAAGCTCGTTAGGGATATCCATTATCAGGATTCTTTTTGTTTTCTGTGCAACTTCATCTTCTGCCTTATCTTCATTTGACCATTCTTCTTTTGGCTTTGGTTTTTGATGTTCAGGGATTTCAGGAGATTCAGTAGTGGCTGGTACTCGTGGTACTGCTATCATGGGAACATGAGGAAGGTTGTAAAGATATTGTACTAGATTTTTTTCAGTACCCTCAAAGAAATGAACCATTCTTATCTTCCATTGAGGATACTCATCTCGTAGGAGAGTAGGAGGCTTGGTGAGTGAACCAGCAGTAAAGAAGTTATTTGTATTTGTCATTTTTAAGGTTCTGGAAAGATAGTATGATTTAAAGAGTATGAGTCTGAAGATCTGGAATGTTTTCTGGGTTTGAACAGTTCCCAGAGTACACTTTAATGGAGTTTTAACCTAGAGATGAGGAATAGGAAAAAATGATTTCTATCACTAATCTTGTAAAAACGAGGATCACTTGATATTGAAAATCAAGCTTTGCTATGATACCAATTGTTGGTTCCCTGTTTGTTTATACAAGATTATTAGATCTATTAGTTCAAGTATGAGTTTGATGCGGAAGCGTATTTGAAGAACTAACAGATATGATTGATAGATTTAGAACACAATATAAATAAACAGTGAACAGGAAATAATATCTCAAAGTTTACTGAATATATATATTAAGAACAGATTCAAGAACAGTGAGTAAGCAAAGCTTTTAAAACAGATATGACTCTCAAAGTGTTTAAAGCTATGTGTTCTTGTGATGTTTTTCTCTCTTGAATTCTTGTTTCGATTGTTCGATTGATCGATCGATGGATAGGAAGAACTCAACATGAGTCTTCCTTATATACTACTCTAAGGGGACCATAAAGCATAAGCTACTATTCACAAAGGACGGTATGAATAGTTGGACGGATGGCATGAACAGTTTGGACGTGCTGTATTGCATTTAATGCAGCAGACGTCTATTATGTACTAAGCCCTATTGAATCCAATCAGAGTTTGACACGTTGCAGTTGGACAGGGCATGCTACCATGCAAGTTGATGAACAGGTCCTGTAACAGTAGCAAGATATTTATAAATATCTTCAAGTCTTTTAGAGAGGACCACAGAGGCTCTGTAAAGAGTTACAGAGGTTCTGCGGTCTGGTCCTTTGTAGAGCAGTCTTCTCCGGATTCCGAGTCATTGGTCTTCTTTGCGCGTATGACAGAGCTTCTGTAGGGCGCCTCTTTAGCTTCTGTAGCTTCTTGACTTTGATCTCTCGGTAAGTTCGGCAGAGCCTCTGTAAGAGGCTTTCTTCACTTAGCTATTTTTCACTACTTCTAAATACTTCTATGATTAGGAAGATTGAAGCTACTAAATCGTTTTGGTGAACTGTTCATAGAAAATTTTCCATCTTTGTCGGCATCTAAGCCTGTTTGCTTAGTATCCAAGGCGTCAATTGAATAATGTTGGCCATGGCACAGAAGAATGTCTCATCAAAACTTTCGAGATATCAACAAGTTAAGATGTAATGGATTGGTTCTAGACTTACCGGAGTTAAAGATTGACAAAGTTTCACTATATCCATCATGTGAAATGGGAAAGATGAAACGGATTCCACATAAGTCAAAGACTCAGTCAAACTGCAAAGCTTCGCTATAACTAATTCATATGGATTTGTGCGGCCCAATGAGGACTCAATCTATGGGTGGAAAGAAGTATATTCTAGTCATGATAGATGAGTACTCGCGTTACACTTGGTTGGAATTTTTTAGATTAAAGTCAGAAGTGCCGGAATTAATCTTCAAGTTTGTATAGAAAATTCAAAGTTCATCTGCAACGTCCTGTTCAGATTTTAAGAAGTGACAATGGCACGGAGTTCAAGAATGTCACTCTTCAATCTATTGGCATTTCACACATCTTTTCTGCACCAATGACTCCTCAGCAAAATGGAGTGGTTGAACGCAAGAACAAAACCCTTGTAGAAGCGGAAAGAACGATGTTGGCTTATTCTGGCTTACTTCCAAGTTTGGGGGCTGAAGCAGTTGCAATAGCGTGCTTCACACAAAACAGGACTATTATAAACAAACGCTTAAATAAAACTGCTTATGAAATAATAAATAACCGTAAACCTAACATTAAAATTTTACGTGTTTTTTGATGCAGATGCTTTGTAATGAAAGACGTAGAATCTCTTACAAAATTTCAAACAAAAGCAGACGAAGGCGTATTCATTGGCTATTCGCTGACATCTAAGGCATACAGAATCTACAACAAAAGAACAAGATCATTTGTTGAAAGCATCAATGTGTCTTTTGATGAGAATGTTGTATTGATTTTTGGACAAACTAGTTCAGGACTCGGACTTTAGTTTGAATCTTCTACTCAATCCGAAGTGGAACCTACACAAAATCAGACTAAGACTTCTGAATTAAATAGACTTAAAAATAATTTAGAACTCTATTTATTGTTTTATGACGCATTTATAGATATCTTTGCAGATATGGAAACACCAACAATATCTAATAATGTAAACACACCGGAGACAAGTGCTGAAATGTTGTGGATCCCAGTTTAACAATCAAGTAACAATGATTCGAACGATTAACTTTGTATTGAATAATTATAGAGAGGTTAAAACTATAATACGCACCAAGCGAAGCACTTGTATTGACGAGGCGGTCTTGTTCGGATATCATAAAGGGTGCCAAGATTTGGGGCTTACGCATTTATGTTTTGCCGATGACTTGTTTGTTTTTACTATGGGATATGTGCCTTCGGTGGAAATTCTCAAAAAAGCCCTTCATCTTTTTAAACTCCGCTCGGGTCTTTCTCCAAGCCTACAAAAAAGTGAAGTATTTTTCGGCAATGTTCCATCACACACCCAAGAAGCCATCTTGGAGTGTCTTCCTTTTCGCAAAGGTACGTTTCCGATACGTTACCTTGGTGTCCCGCTTTCTCCTAAACGACTAAAATCTGCTGATTTTGGTGGATTGGTAACAAAGGTGCGGATTAGAATCCATAATTGGAAAACCAAATTTCTCTCTTTTGGTGGTAGGAAACAACTTGTAAAATCTGTGTTGCAATCGTTACAATTGTATTGGATGACGGTGTTTGTGCTTCCCTCGGGTGTGGTCCACGCTTTAGAGGCTATTTTTCGCAACTTTTTATGGTCTCAAGGGGGTGAGTCAAGGGGCAAGTGTCGCATTGCATGGAGCGATGTGTGTACGCCATACATAAACGGAGGTCTCAGTTTCAAACGTCTTGCTACTTGGAATCGCGCTCTACTCGCTAAGCAATGTTGGGACCTTCTAGATCGGCGTCCTTCTTTTTGGGTTCGATGGGTTTATGCTCATTGTATTCGCACCACTCAGTTTTGGCTCTCGAGGTCTTCCACTCGATGGTCGTGGGTGCTTGTAAAGATTAGGGAGTTGAGGCCACACATCCGTAGGTTCTTGTGGTATCATGTTGGGGATGGTAAGAACATTAATGCATGGGAGGATAATTGGCTAAGTTGTGGGCCCTTATCTTCTATTATTACTTACCGTGTTGCGGGTTCGTTGGGTATCTCGGATTCTTCCTCGGTGCCAGATGTTATTGTGGCTACTAATGGAAGTTGGCCGAATGATTGGCTGGTTAGGTATGATGAGCTTAATGCTTCTCCTCTTCCATCTTTGCATGAGCACGTTCGAGATAAATTATTTTGGAGGAACGAAAATGGCGATGATATTGATTTCTCGGTTCGTGAGGCTTATAGATCCCTTGATGGGCCACGACTTATAGTCCCTTGGCATGACGCGGTTTGGTTTAAAGGCCATATACCAAAACATGCGTTTTGTAAGTGGTTGGCTTGTTGGAAACGTCATCCTACGCATGATCGAATTCGTTTGTGGAAACATGATCCACCTGACATGAAATTTGTGCTATGTAAACAATGCACGAATTCGCATGCACATTTATTTTTTGGTTGCCCGTATTCGAAGGAGGTTTGGACGAAGGTTCGAGTGAAGGTGGCATGGGGTGGGTTCCCTACGGTGTGGGAGGACATCCTTACGGCTCTAGGTGATGTTCAATCTGCCCCGAAGACTCTCATCCACTGATTGGCCTTGTCGGCTTCGGTGTATTTTTCCTGGCAGGAGCGGAACCGAAGGATCTTTACGGATATTGCACGTCCGGTGGTCCAGTTGGTGAAAGAGATTGAAGAGGTCATTTTCCTTCGAGCGGCTTGGAAGGACAGGAATAATGATGCCGTGGTTCAAGATGGGTGATTTGTCGGATGTTCGGTTTGAAGATGGTGCTTGGAGGATTTTCTTGAGTGCTTATTTTATTATTTAATTTTTTAGCCTTATATACTCTGTTTGTTTATGCCTCTTTTGGCTTCTTGTTACTTGGTATGGTGTTGTCACCAAGTTTGTTTGTTTTGTGGCCGTTTGGCGTTGGATTGTGGCTTAGGCCTTTCTTTTTTCATGTTTTATAAAATTGCCTGGAGTTTTTTCTCTAAAAAAAACTTCCTTTTTGATCCTTTAGGTTCAATAGTCGTAACAAAAAAAAAATCAACCCATGCATAACCTCCACTTTTTCATTATTCATCACCAACACAAACTAACGCACTGTAGCTTTCTTCTTCACATGTCTTTCAAACTTCTCGATCAAACAACCTCAATATTGTTTCTTATCTTTCATAAATCATGAAACAAGTATATTAATGTAAGAAATCATGATCATGCATCGTATAGAACAGTAGCATCAACGGCTCTGACGATGTAACTAACTTTTCCGGCAAAGTAACTACTTTTTCTATGAGTCTTCCAACAACCCAAAAATTATGAATTGTTGCTGTAATTTTACGTCAAACATTTGCAAAATGATCGAAACAACAAAAGGAATCGATAGGTGTTAACCATTAGTCAGCCGAACAGTAACTCCGGTGAAGATGCGATTTTCCGGCGAGTTACGTTTTTCCGGCAGCCAATTTCCAACAAGTCTAAAGGCTTGAATTCTTGCTAGAAATTGCTACTGGAAGTTTCTATACGATCAATATATCAAGAAGAATCGATCTGTGAAGAATTTACAGAAAAAATTCCGGCAGAACCTTGACTTTCCGCCCAACCATGACTTTTCGGCCAATTTCACGCTGTCGACTTTCAAAACTGAAATCTTACTTAATTCTTGACCAAATTCAGATCTAATTGTTTCAATATGTTCTAAACATAAAATAAAATAGATCTGTGGAAGAAAGGACAACAAACCTCCGATGCAATTCTCAATTATTCCGACCAGATGAATTTTTTCGGCGAAGAATGAACTGTCGACTTTCATTAACCATATTTCACTGATTTATCGATATATTTCAGATCTGATTGATGAAAACTCTTCATAAACAACATAGAAACAGATCTGCAACACTAGAATCCAATCATGCATGAAGAAATTTACGAATCTTAAAATTTTTACGAAGAACACCTAAATCTCAAAAATAACCGAATAATTGTTGTTAATCGATTCTGAATATCGGAATTTGTTTGGAATAGTATAACGAACAGATCTTCAAAAGCATAGGTGATTAGAACACACTTACATATAGATAGATCGTGAAGAACGAATCGAAACGTCACAATTTCACTTGCATTATCGACATCTGATGATCGTATCGAAGAAATGTCTTTAATTCGGCTCTGATACCAATTGATAGTCCCATGATCATCAACAATTCAAGTAATTAGAGAGATATTGGATCAAGAATTTCATCCTCATATTAGATCTTAACACTTTGAGTACATGGAGGATGATTCTCTCTCTAAAGCTCTAGCCCTCTCTCTCTCTACATTAAAAGGCTCTTCTTGTGCATACATTACAAATGAGACTAATTACACATTATATAGTGACACATTACAAGGCCCAAGCCCATTTAGTTTAAAGCCCAAGCCCAAATACAAAATACAAGCCTTTACAAAACTTTCACAATTTAGGACAATTTTAGTGTCCTAACATGGGATCTACATGTGGTATTAGAGCAGAGAGACAATCGGTCCAAAGGTAAATCTATTTTTTGTTTGATTCATTCAAATTAGTTTTACAAAACGGCGTTGTGTTATTAGGGTTGTTTTTTATTTTGTTGATTTTTGCGATTAAAGTGAAATCAGTGTATTACCATCTATTCAATACATCATTAAACTGATTTCTGCAAAATTTCAGAGTCAAATTCGAATCTTTTGATCTTCAGTTGGTTAAAATTTGTGTCTTAAGTTCTTGAGTCCCCGTTTCCTAAATTTTCAAAATTTTCAAGAAATAGGTTATTTTAGGGGCAAATCGATTGGTATTTGGTGTATTTTTGTGTTTTGGTTGTGCTAACAATCTCCAGGAACAAAAAAATCTGCAAAGAAAAGGCAAATACAGTTTCGTGTTCTACGCTGAGTTCTTCGTGTTCTTCGACTCCCTCGTAAGTTCCCAATCTTTTTCTCAGACCCATCATACCGGGTTCTCTTAAAGTCCTGGACCAAGTGTACCAGACCAAGTGTACCGGACCAAGTATCCTGGTCTTGTCCACCGGGTTTTCCAATCTCTCGGTTCTTTCCCGAAAATTGCTACCTGGTACCCGGTTCCAATATCGGATCATACCGGATCCTGGTCACTCATAAACCCGGTTCCGATACCGGATCATACCGGATCCCGGCCTTGCCCAATCCCTGTTCCAATTGTTGGTCCCGGAAGGGTTATACAAGTTTGTAGAAGGGGGGGGGGGAGGTTGAATACAAACACACGATTTTTACTTTTCTAAATTGTTTATTGATATGTATCAAACAATTTACAACTTGTTACGGAACAAGATTAAGGAATAAACCTAATCTAAAAAAGTTAAGAGAATCAGTATGATTTCTTGCACTAGAAATAAGATAAAGAGAAAATAAGTATATTAAAGATAAATATTCTAACACACAGAATAGTAAGAGAAGGAGATGGCCGAGCACTTCATTTATGAAGTAGAGTTTCCTTTATATACTGCATGCATTTAATGCACAACAGTACAACTTTACACGTGGCAGCAGCTGATTGGTTGCATGTTTTGACCTTGGTAGACAACCTAGTAGCTGCATGATGAACAGTGTAGAATCAGAGTTGGTTGTACGATTCTGGACAAAATAGATGTCCGTTCTGACATATCGTACGGAGACGTGCAAGGGGGTAAGACAAAAGTAACTTGTAGAGGAAACTTCATGATCAGCGTTCGCTGAATAGTTCTTTATCAGCGAGTGATAAAGTTAAGCGTTCGCTGAAGTTTTCTACTTGAAACTTCACGTTGAGTGGACAAATCTTGCCTTCGCTAATATCCGCATCAGTTCATTAGTAGACTTGTCGCTGGTTCTTTGGCTTGATCTTCGACTTCAGCGTAGAACATTGTTGACGTGAAACTTGTCTTCAGGGATCATAAGTAAACAACTAAAACAATCATCGATCATTAGTAAGACTGAACAGGCTCAGGACTTGCTGATGAACAGTATCGCTGAATGTGTTATTTAAAGAACATGAGTTTCCTATCAGCGGTACTATAGAGACATAGTACTTATCAGCGATAGTGAAACTCTAATACATATTGTCTACTTACAATTTTCACTAAGTGTTTCTCAGAGAGTCATTATCAAATCACTGAGGGTTTGGATCAACAATCTCCCCCTATTTGATTATGACATAGCAATAAAAGAAAATTGCTAAGTAGGAAAATATAAGGATAAAAAGAACTCATAAAATATTTGTCACATTTACTGTTTTCGGGGATCTTTTGAGTACTGATGGAGTAAAGTACATTCGCTGATTTTTTTTAAACTTCGTATAAGTTACAAAGGGAAGTGGAAAAATTACAAGTACAGCAAATAAAATTTTACAAGTACATAAGATACAAGCGGATAAAGATAGAAGAATTACAGGAAATCCTATCAGCTATACAGGTTCATCCTTAATGAGAAGTTCATCAACGGACTTTGTAGTAGGGATCATACAGTTAGGGACTTCTTGTCCAAGATCCCGTCTTCGCTTAGCTTCTTTAAAGATCAGGGGCTTGAAGAAGTGTGCGAGAAGGTCTTATCTAAATCCGCACCAATAGACGAGATCCCTGAGTTGTTCGATAGGGGCAATGCATAGCTCAGAGACGCGTTGGAAACATTCTCATCCATCGTAGTCTCTGAAGAAGATACCATAAGGTTCACTCAAGACTTTACCAGGAACAAAGCGTTCCCCAGGGGGCAGGGAGATGTCGAGAGCTGAGAGATCAGGTTCAGGACCAAGAACTTCTTCGCGTGAAAAACCAATTCCAGTTTCGTTTCTGATAGGAGGACCTGAGTCTGAAGGTATTATCTTTTTCTTAGCAGAGGCCCTTCTTCGTTGAACTGGAGCAGGAGGAGGAGGAGGAATATCCACAGCAGATGTAACCAAGTCGATCTGTGTATTTAGAATTTTCTCGACATGGTTTTTAAAAGCTGAGCGAGATCGCTGAATGGCTATTCGCATCTCCAACCACTCAGAGAAACCATACTTGCTGATCAAAGAGGCATAGATGGTTTCCTTACCACCATTTTCTCTGAAGATGTCAACTTCAACAACTGGAACGTCTATTGACATTCTTCCCCTGATGTACACTTTGTTGATTCTGGAGACATGGAATCGATAGTTAATTCGTTCTTTGCACCATTCCAGAGTTGAATCAGATACCTTGGTCTTCTTCTCGACGATATTCTGGGCGTCCTTCCATAGTTGTCTTTGAACAACGATGGGAGTCTTCTACAGTGCAGGATCCTTCATCGATCGTTGAGCTAGCTTAATAGCGTAAGCTTTGTATTTTTCTTCAGCTCTCTTTCGATTGGTGATTTGGATTCAGCTCTGAGGTGTTCAGCGACTTCTTTTCTTGTTATTTTGATTCGAGGGCCACAGACGATTCGCTGATCCTCAAGCTGTTTGATCATTGCTTCTCTCTTTTTCAGTTCTTCTTTACTTAGCGTTTGAGGAGCCAAGGAAGGTCTATTTTTGTGAGAGAGCAGTTGTTCTTCTGGTTCATTAGTCTCAGTGAAGTCTAAGACTGGGATTATTTCTTCAGCGCTTGGAGCTGGATTTATTATTGATGAAGTTGGAGGAACTTCAGCTGGATCCTGAAGTAGGGGAGAGGACTAGCTAAAACATAGCGATCGTTTAAGTAAGATCATTTAGAAGAAGAGATAGAGAAAGAATGAGGTTTAAGTGTATAGAGGTTTTATGGAGAGGAGAACTGAGGTTGAGAAGGGATAGAGGAGGGATGCAGTGTAAGGGAAGAGAAGATATTGTACCTGACAAACTGGCTTTCTTTGTAGGATAGTTAGCTTGCCTTCTGCAGCGAGGCCTTTGTTTTTGCCTTTGTCTGCTTCAGTCGCTACAGGCTTTTTCGTTGTCCCCTCCCCTGAAGAATCGGTGATGATTATCCCTTTGAGAGTAGGGGTCCTTTTGATTGGCTGGAAGGAGCAGTTGATATCTTCATCATCGTCATCATCATCATCATCATCATCTTTAGGGGATGATGATGGTTCATCATCAGCGATATCGACGTCTTCGTCGTCTTCTTCTTCTTCTTCAGCTTCATCGTCATCAACATATGGTTCTAGGACATCAGCATCAGCGTCCTCATCGAGTTTCTCCCCCTAAAATTCAGAGGGATGTTTCTCGGTTCCCTCAGGGTTTTTAACTCCCTGAGGTTTTTCAGCAATTTTCTCCCCCTCAACATTATGGGGAAGATCTTCTTGATTCTTCTCCCCCTCTTCCACATGATGGATGGGGGAGGAAATAGTAGCTGCAGCAACATCAGCATGCTTTGGATCACCGTCTTCTTGGCTAGTGACTCCAACGCAAGTTTCAACCTTAGCTATTCTGTCTTCTAGGCCAGAAATAGCAGGGTTGATTCTTTCAAGAGTTTCTCGATCGGCCTGAGTGAAGTGTGAGGGAGTATAAGTCAGAGCATTCAGGCGGTCGAGAATTTGCTGCAGAAGATTTGTTGCAGTGCTCACATCTGTCTTTAAGGAAGACATCTCTCTCTGAAGATTTCCAACCACTGTCTTCAATGATGTGACTTCATTGGACAGGGTTGTGAAGTTGGTGGAGAGGGTGTTGTTGGTAGAGTTCAGGGTGTTGATAGAGGTGGAGTTGTCAGCAAGAGCCTGAGCAACATTTGAGAGACTTCCTTCCATCTCCAGCAAATCAGCACTGGAAGCTTTGCCTTTCACCTCATCGATGAGTGTCTTGAGAGCCTCTCCAGCGTTGGTAACCACTGAAGAGTTCGAAGAGAGAGTGGTGGTGAGAGATTCCACCTTGTTGGACAAATCCTTGAGCGATGTGTTGATGTCGCCCAAATTAGGACCTATAGAAGATAAAAACTTATGAACAAAGGAAAGCTCAGAAGTTTGGGATTTTGAGAGAGGAGTGTTTAAGGTTTTGTGTATACCTGTGGGGTGGTTGACGAATTCATCGAAGTTTCGATAACCTGAAAACTGTTCGTAGTCGTCTTCTAAAGTTGGTTAACGCTGAAAAGTGCCTACAGGTCCTGTGTTTTTATCCATCATCCGCTGTAGAGCTTCAACAGATGTATCACTCAGAGTGATGTTTGTTAAAGAGAATGGGGGGAAAACAGGTGGAGTGACCAATGGAATAGTAGGAGGAATGAAGGTTGACAAGAGGGATTTGGAAGCAGGTTCAGCGTTGGAATCGCTGAGGAATACTTCCGCAGTACTTGGAGGTACTGAGGGAGGGAGGTTTTGTTCCAGGACAACCTCAGCGTGTAGATACGCTGAAGCGGGTATTGAAGGGGTGGATTCAGCAGATGTGGCAGAGCGTACCACGGAACTTTCCAGCGGCTCTTGTTGAGATAGAGTCGTGGAGTCTTCAGCCTGGGTAGACTTTGGGGTTTGCTCCTTGGAGGACTTCTTGGTCTTGGGAGTGCCAAGTGGGGTGTCAGAGGGTTTCCTTTTTCTAGATGGATTGGATTTTGCAGCCTGGGTATCAGCGGTTGGGATTACCGCTGCCGAAGCTGTAGCTGCAGAAGTAGAAGAAGTAGGAGGATTGAGAAGAGATAAGAGTTTAGAGAGACGTACCTCGTTTGGCATGGGAGAGTAGTCGAGAACCTTAACGCCAACCTGAGAGAGTTTTAGGTCGCCTACTTTCGGGTATTTGACCCGAGTCCTTGTTGGAAGAGAGCGCTCATAAAGCGAGTATATGGAACAGTCTTTGGCCTCTTTGTTTCGTCGACTCTGAGAATAAGTTGTTTTAAAGGGGCGGAATTTTTTGTGTGGAATTAAAACTCTTGATGTTTTGGTAATATTGAGAATAATGTGTTGTATGAGTTTGAAAGCGATTTATGGTAATTGATTACCTCGTTTATTGCTTGAATGAATTCCGGGATGGAATTCTTTTAAGAGGGAGATGTTGTAATAACCAGGTATGTTATTTATTTATTTAAATAGTATTATTTTAGTTAAGGTGGATTTGGGAAACTTTATAAGTTTAAGTTAGTTAAAAGTATTTTATGGAGTTAGAAGTTAAGGGGTAAGTTTTTATTTTAATTTAGAGGTTGGAGGGTTAAAGTTGCCATTAGAAGAAAGTATGGGGTTTGTTTGGTAAATGTGAAAATATCTTTCACATCCACCGTCTCTTTTTAGACAAAAGAGAGGTGAGGTGTCATTGTGTAGTTATCTTGAGTTTTTGTTTTGTATGTGTGTGTGTGTGGTTTTTTTTACGAAGAGAGAAAGATAGAGAGATAGAACCGAAAGTAAAAGAAGAAGAAGAAGGAAAAAAAGTATTTCAGCTGGATATTTTAAGGAACAACTGAAGAACCAAAGGTATTTATCCTATATGAATTCGCTCTTTTATGTATATTAAGTTTTATATGAGTTTAGAGATGGGTCATGGTAATTTTAGAAGGATATGAGAATTTTGGGTTTAGAATAATGTTCTAATGGTAGTGTAAAACATATCTGCAAAATATCAGAAACATTCATGGTCAAAATCTATAATTTTCTGGGTAAAAGATGAATTTAGTTAACTGAGATATTAATGAACATCATAGATATCGCAACCTTGAGTTGCGACATTCATGAATATCGCAACCTTGGGTTGCAACATGCTCAATGATATCGCATTGGTTAGTTGCGACATGTGGTGTATATCGCAACAGTTGGTTGCGATATGCTACTGTGTCGTAACAGTTGGTTGCGATATGAGGGGTTGTCGCAGTAGTTGGTTGCGATATGAGGGGTTGTCGCAGTCGTTGGTTGCGACAAGGGTTATCATTTTAGTGGGTTGCGATAACAGTCGAGGATTTTGGATATTTAAGAATTATTGGAGAGTCTTATGTGTTTGATTAGTAAAGGAATATATGTAATTGAATTGTTTCAGATTCTGTGAAAGATTGAATTGATTGAGAAAAGCTTGGAAGTGTTTTTGGATAAACAATAGAGGTGAGTTTTACTTTAAAACGTTTTCCAACTGGAATACATATATATGATATGGATAGGTATGGTTTGAGAATATGATATATGGTGTGATTATGTGTTTATATTAAGATGTATATGTGGTTGGAATGTGATGAAAGGTTTATAAATGAAAATATGATATATTGAGATATATATATTTTATTTATATGAGCATACACTACACGAGTGCACGTTGGCCGGGTTTCGAGTTTCAGACCGGCGGAGTATTGGCTGTAGTATTCGTACGGCGGTGTTGGCTGTAATCGTCGTACGGCGGAGTTAATTTATTAGTTGGGTTGCAACCAACTAATATGGCCATAGGAATGAGGAGGAGTTGTACACGGTGCACGAGTCTTGTGTGGTATTTAATTACTTGTGGTATATGTGTGTTTTGACAAAGGATTTATATAAACTATTTTTGATACATGGTTTTATATAAATTGGTTTTATAACGATTTTGAAATGACAGGGATTATCTCACTAGACCGTTTGGTCTAACCCTCTTTTTGTTTTAAAAAATATGTATTCTAGGTCGAGGAATTTATAGCGGCAAAGGAAAGGATAAAGTGTAGGAGGCTTTTGATGACTGATGATGATTAGGAAGTTCATATGTATCTTATAGTTTCGAGACTTATGGGACCGAACGTGATTTATTGTGTATTTTTTATTATGAATGTAACAATGTTATGCAATATATGTTATTTGACGCATGTTTGGGAAACCGGGTTGTTACAGATGGTATCATAGCCCTAGTTTAAGGGATTTAGGTATTTAGATTTATACCTAGACTTAAACTGCATGTGAATTAGGATGTCCCTATTATTTTAGAACCTTGGGATGTTAAGTATAAAAAGGTAGAAGGAACATCATGTAAGGTAATTTTGAATTACACCTGGCCAGTGTAATTGTGAACTTACAAGTACATGTTTGAACTGGAATACCTTATTATATGGGGAATGTGCTTATGTGTATATTAACCCTGTGAAAATCAACAGAATGGCAAGTCGGACTCAATGTATGGATAGAGACGAAGACATGTATATTTCTATAAACTCTACACGTGCTAAAGTGCTATTTGACTTCGGTACAAACCGATCAATTGTGTCTCCATCCTTTTGTTGCCTATCTGCATTAGAAAAGTATTTGATAATTATGTTAGAGATATAGATGAGTGTGCTTAATTACGGTTGTTCTGATTTTGTTAGTATGTGGAGTATGATGGCTTGAGTGTAAAGAATATTAGTAGCGTGTGGAACGTGATGATTATATGTGGAGAGTAACGGTAGTGTGTGAAGTCTTGACCTGGTCATGAATGTAATAACCCAAATATCCCAAATACATACAAATAACATATATTTCATAATATAATTTCATTAAAAGATACACATCTAACATTTACGGTCCCGAAGTCTTTAACAACATAATTACTACTTTCGTACAAACTTTTTGCTAATAAATTACATGATCATCACTAAACAAAATAGATCATAACACATCATGGATCTTCATTAAGCTTACATCTTCAAAAGAAAGTCATATATACTCCTATCACTTGCTCTTACTTGCTTCATGACCTGGAATACATATTTTAAAATAAAAATGAGGGTTAGACCTGATGGTCTAAGTGAGAAAATCCCTGCCATTTTTAAAACCATTTGCACAACACCATATATATCACAAAGACCATTATCAATCATAATTCACTCATCGCGTAATTACCTGTCTCCTTCCCATGGCCATATTAGTTGGTTGCAAGCCAACTAATAAACAACGCTGTACAACAACTACAGCCAACAACACTGTACAACAACTACAGCCAACACACCGGTCCTATGCCCGGCCAACGTATTATAATATAATATAATACTCACGTAATTACAATATCTCAATATATTATAATTCAAACATAAACATAGTCACACCATTTATCACATATCCAATACACACATATATGTATTCCAGTTGAAAACGTTTTGAAGTAAAACTCACTTGTTTTGCTTATCTCCAAAATCCTTCCAAGCTATTACCAAGTACTCCAATTTCTTCAGCCCAGTTTCACAGAATCTGTACCACATAAATACAAATATTTCTTTTAAAGACTAAAATCTCTAAAATCCTGAAATCCTCGACTCATATCGCAATCAACTACTGAAATACCCCATGTCGCAACACACTACACATATCGCAACTAACTACTGCGACACAGTACCATGTCGCAACCAACTACTGCGACACAGTACCATGTCGCAACCAACTACTGCGACACAGTACCATAATGCAACCAACTATTGCGATAACTCCCTGATGTCGCAACTAACTGTTGCGACATAGCACCAAGTCACAACCAACTGTTGCGATATGGCACCAAGTCGCAACCAACTGTTGCGATATCAATGAGCAAGTCGCAACTCAAGGTTGCGATACTCATGAATGTCGCAACCATCATCCATGTCGCAACCCACTACTGCGACATACATGAATGTCTCAGTTCACTGTGTTCATCCTAAACCCAGAAATTTAATCTTTTAAGCTATGCATGTTGCTGTAATTATGCAGATATGTTTAAGACTATTAACATAACCTAACCATATGCTCAGATTTTCCAAAACATCCCTAAATCATCAAAACCCATCTAAAAACTTACATAAAACTTTATCTAAACAAAAAGGATAGATTAAGAGGTTACATACCTTTAATCTTCACAAGATAAACCTTCTAATTTCAGCAACAATCTTGTCCTTCCTCTTCTTTCCTTTCTACGGCTCTATCTCTCTCTTCTCTCTCTCAACCGAAAACACACACACACATTCACTTTGTTTTGATATTTTGCTAATGATGTCTAAAGAGAGGACACCTCCTCCTAATTAAATGAAAGTGGCGGTGGTGGTGGTATAAGGTTTAACTAAAAGACCAACTAAACCTTATACTTCTCTTATTTGGCAAAACCTACCCCTAAACTTCCATTATAAAATTAAAACTTACCCCTTAACTTATAAAACTACTTTAACCAAAAAAAATAAGGATTAAATTAAACCAATAACATACCTGGTTATTATAACATCTCCCCACTTAAAAGAATTCCGTCCCGGAATTCAGTTAAGCGAAAAGATGAGGGTATTTGGCTCTCATTTCTGACTGTGATTCCCACGTAGCATCCTGACCCCTATGATGTCGCCACTGAACTTTCACTTGTCTTATCTCCTTATTCCGTAGAACCTTGACTTTTCGGTCAACAATAGCTTCAGGTTTCTCCACATAATTCATCTTTTCATCAACTTGTATATCCGGTAGAGACACTGCCTGATCTGGTGTAACCAAACACTTTCGAAAATTTGACACATGAAAGGCGTTGTGAATTCTGCTTAACTCTGGTGGTAAATCAAATCGGTAAGCTACTTCCCCAATTCTTTCGGTAATTGCAAACGGTCCAATATATATCGGGCTAAGTTTACCTTGCTTTCCAAATCAAATGACTCCTTTCCAAGGTGAGAATTTTAACATTACAACATCTCCTACTTGGAATTCTAACGGTTTCCGACGTCGATCAGCATAGCTTTTCTGTCTGTCTTGAGCCACTTGCAATCTTTCCTGAATCTGAGTAATCTTATCTGCTGTTAACTGTACTATATCTGGCCCTGTTAACTGTTTCTCTCCCACTTCATTCCAACACAGAGGCGTTCGACATCTTCTACCATACAGTACTTCAAACGGTGCCGCTTGTATGCTGGAATGGTAACTGTTGTTGTAGGCAAATTCGATCAACGGCAAATGCTTATCCCACGATCCCCCAAAGTCAACAATGCAAGCCCGTAGCATATCTTCTAAAGTCTGGATTGTTCTTTCACTCTGACCGTCAGTTTGAGGATGATATGTTGTACTTAACTTTATCTGCGTCCCCATTTCTTTTTGAAAACTCCTCCAAAATCTTGAACTAAAACGACTATCTCGAACAGAAATAATTGAGATTGGAACTCCATGTCGAGTTACTATTTCGTCTATATACAACTTGGCTAATCGTTCCATTGAATCAGTTTCCTATATCGGTAGGAAGTGTGCGGACTTTGTCAATCTATCGACTATCACCCAAATAGAATCAAATCCCTTCGGAGTCCTTGGTAGCTTTGTGATGAAATCTGTAGTAATCTGATCCCATTTCCACATCGGTATCTCTAATCGTTGTAACTGACCAAACGGCTTTTGATGTTCAATCTTCACCTTCTTACAAGTAGTACAATCTTCCACATGTTGAGTAATGCTTCTTTTTATTCCCGACCACCAATAAAATTGCTTCAGATCTTTATACATCTTATTTGTACCTGGATGAATAGAGAATCTAGACTGATGAGCTTCTTGAAGTCCCGGTCACGTAAACCACCCAAACAAGGCACCCAAATCCCGTTCCCCATACATAACAACCCACGATCATCTTTTATAAGCAACGCTGATATCCCCACTAACCGTTCTGATTTCAAATGTTCTTTTTGATAGGCTTCTACTTGACACTTCTTCAGTTCGTCGAAAATATTAGGTAACAGCTCAGCTCGTAGTGCAATAGCTTTTATTGTTCCACTTCTCTCTTTTCGACTCAATGCATCGGCTACTACATTCGCCATTCCCGGATGATAAAGGATTTCACAGTCATAATCATTCACCAATCCTAGCCATCTTCTTTGCCTCATATTTAATTCCTTCTAATCGAATAGGTGTTGGAGACTTTTATGATCGGTATAAATTTGACATTTGGAACCATAAAGTTATTGTCTCCAAATCTTCAATGCGAAGACAACTGCTGCAAGCTCCATGTCATGCGTAGGATACTGTCTTTCATGATCTTTTAACTGACGAGAAGCATAAGCAATAACCTTTCCATGCTGCATAAGTATACAACCCAACCCCAGTTTGGAAGCATCACTGTAAACGACAAAGTCCTCGGAACCTTCAGGTAATGACAAAATAGGCGTGCAACAAAGTTTCTCTTTCAATATTCGGAATGCTTCATCCTGTTCTGCTTTCCATTCAAACTTCAGATTCTTTCGAGTCAGCTTTGTCAAAGGCGTCGCGATACGAGAGAAGTCTTTTATAAACTTTCGATAGTAGCCGGCTAAACCCAGAAAACTACGTACTTTGGTTGGTGTTCTTTGGCGGTTCCCACTTTTCAATCGCTTCTACTTTCATCGGATCAACTTGAATGCCTTTCTCGGAAACTACATGCCCCAGAAACTGAACTTCTCGTAGCCAGAATTCACATTTCGAAAATTTAGCATACAACTTTTCTTTATTCAATAGTTCCAGAATCAAACGAAAATGTTGTGCGTGCTCTTCCTTGGATCGGGAATAGATAAGTATATCATCGATAAATACAATCACGAATTTATCAAGATACGACTTACATACCCGATTCATTAAATCCATAAAGGCAGCTAGAGCATTCGTCAATCAAAACGGCATCACCAAAAATTCATAGTGACCGTACCTTGTGCGAAAAGCAGTTTTCAGAACGTCTTCTTCTTTAACCTTTAATTGGTGATAACAGGCTCCAACCAATTAATCAAAGAGGTCATCAATTCTTGGAAGCGGATACATGTTCTTGATCGTACGCTTGTTCAGTTCCCGGTAATAAATACACATTCTCATCGAACCATCCTTCTTTTTCACAAACAAAACCGGTGCTCCCCACAGCGAAGAATTGTGTCTGATGAAACCTTTATCGGATAGGTCTTGCAGTTGTGCCATCATTTCTTTCATATCTGGAGGTGCCAAACGATACGGTGCACGGGCAACAAGAGCGGCTCCAGGAATCAGATCTATACCAAACTCTACTTGTCTACCGGGCGGAAGACTATTTAAGTCTTCGGTGAAAACGTCTGGAAATTCACTAACAATTGGAATATCTTCCAATTTATTCTTCTCTAGCTTAGTATCTATCACATAAGCTAAGTAACTCGGGCAACCTTTATTAACACACTTACGGGCTTTTATCATAGATATAAGACAAGACTGATGATTTCTACGATCACCATAAATCACTACCGGCCCCTTCTCAGGTAAGACAACATGTATCAACTTCTTATCACAAACTATGTTAGCTTGATTCTCAGCTAACCAATCCATCCGCACTACCACATCGAATTCGATCAAAGCTATAGGAAATAATTGTATCGGTACTCCACACCCTTCTATATTTATCACACAGCTATCAAATACTTCTTTAACCGACACTTGATTATAATTTGCAGTATCTACCATTAAAGCATGATCTAACACTTTAGGCTTTAAATGCATATAAGCAGCAAATGAAGGAGACACAAACGATCGGTTTGCACCGGAGTCAAATAACACTTTAGCACGTGTAGAGTTTATTAAGAATGTACCTGTAACCACGTCCGGGGCTTCCTCCGCTTCTTTTGCTGTCATCTGAAATGAACGACCTCTTGTTCTTACTGAAGAGTATCATCCTATTTTTCCACAGATTAAAGTTATCTCTGGAAAATCTAGGGGGTTTTGCAAGAGAACCATTGTCAATATAGTTTGTGTTTGTGTTATTAGCCATTATGGAAAATAGCAAGGAAGAGAAAAGATTAGTATAAGCAAGATCTTGTTTATTAGTTTAAACAATCTGCTCGGATACCACTTGTTGGTCCCGGAGGGGTTATACAAGTTTGTAGAAGGGGGGTTGAATACAAACACACATATTTTACTTTTCTAAATTGGTTATTGATATGTATCAATCAATTTACAACTTGTTGCGGAACAAGATTAAGGAGTAAACCTAATCTAAACAAGTTAAGAGAAACACTAAGTTTTCTTGCACTAGAAATAAGTAAGAAAGGAGATAAGAATATTACGAATAATATTCTAACACAAAGTAGTAGAGAGAAGAAGATGGCCGAGCACTTCATTTCTGAAGTAGGGTTCTTCTTATATACTGCATGCATTTAATGCATATCAGTATCACTTTACACGTGGCAGCAGCTGATTGGTTGCATGGTTTGACCTTTGTAGACAACCTAGTAGCCGCATGATGAACAGTGTAGAATCAGAGTTGGTTGTATGATTCTGGACAAAAGGGATGCCCATTCTGACATTTCGTACGGAGACGTGCAAGGGGGTAAGACAAAAGTAACTTGTAGAGGAAGACTTCATGATCAGCGTTCACTGAATAGATCTTTATCAGCGAGTGATAAAGTTCAGCGTTCGCTGAAGTCTTCTACTTGAAACTTCACGTTGAGTGGACAAATCTTGGCTTCGCTGATATCTGCATCAGTTCATTAGTAGACTTGTCACTGGTTATTTGGCTTGATCTTCGACTTCAACGTAGAACATAGTTGACGTGAAACTTGTCTTCAGGGATCATAAGTAAACAACTAAGATTGTCAGCGGTTAGTTGCTCACCAAGTGTTCGGTTAAATGCTTAAGGGAATAAAGTTTCGTGATTAAGCTTAAGAGATTAATCATTAAGCTTCATTTTGACGTTTAGTATGTTAGCTTATATTTAGAATGGGTTTCATTGAGTAAAAATGGAAGTTTGGATCGTAAAAGTGAATGACGAAAAGTTTGGAAATCGGACGTTACGGTATGTGCAGGTCCGTACTTTGACAGCGCATAACTCACAAACCGTAAGTCCGATTGAGATCAGGTTTTACAGGTGAAAGGTGCTCAATGTGTTCTACAATTCTTATGAAGGGCCTTAAACCCAGTTTTGACTCTAAATAGCTCAAAATATTGTGTTTTCTGGACCGATCGTAGCATACTCGGATCAGTTTCTGTGTTTTTATAAATTCCGTATAAATTCAACCGATGATTCAAATGAGGTGATTCCAATTCGAGTAGAACCGTAGGAGGTCAGAGAACAGCTTTCTTTTAGATCTTATATTCTGGTTTGGTCTCTAAGTATGTGAAAAACGGTCGGAAAGAAGGGGCCTAGGAGCTGTCACGTACGGTTCTGCATGGTGTTAAGTTTAGTTTTCGAAATGCGTATCGGGTTGTCCGTTTTGAAATTTAAGTTGCTTAGATACCTTTAGAGCCAAAATTCAGTATTAGAATGATTATGATGAGAGTTTTATGTTTTTCAAGTAATAATAATTTATAGTTTAACATAGGTGCTCGAGCTCGTTCAACTCCGTCGTGAACCTCGTTTGATCGTGCTTTACATACCAACTTCGTTTAAGATTCTGTGGATTTTGGGTGAAAGACTGAATCTTTTGGAAAAGGCTTGGAAGTGTTTCTGGATAAGCGATCAAGGTGAGTTTTACTTTTAAAACGTTTTCAACTGGGATACATATATATGTGATATATATATATGAGATGGATATGTGTGGATTGAGAAAATGATTTATGGTGTGATTATGTGTATATATTAAGAGATATATATATGTGGTTGAAATGTGGTAAAAGGTTTATAAATGACAATATGATATATTGATACATATATATATTGTATTTATATGTGCATTACACTACACGAATATACGTTAGCCGAAACTATAGTCGGCGGAGGTGTTTGCTGTAGTTGTTGTACAGCGGTGCTGTAGTTATTGTACAGCGGTGCTGTAGTTGCTGTACAGCGGTGCTGTAATTGTTGTACAGCGGTGTTGTTGGCTCGCAACCAACTGATATGGCCAGGGGAATGAGAATGAGAAAGAGGATAAGTTGAACACGGTGCACGAGTCTTGATTGGTATTTAATTAAGTGTGATATATGTGTGTATATATAAAGGATTTTATATAAATGGGTTTTATAACGATTTTGAAATGACAGGGATTATCTCACTAGACCGTTTGGTCTAACCCTCATTTTGTTTTAAAAAATATGTATTCCAGGTCGAGGAAATTATAGCGGCAATGGAAAGGATAAAGAGTAGGATGCTTTTTGATGACTGATGTTGATTAGGAAGCTTTTATGTATTTTGTAGTTTCGAGACTATGGGACCGTATGTGAATTATTATGTAATTTTCTTTTATGAATGTAACGATGTTATGCAATATATGTTATTTGTTGTATGTTTGGAAAAACCGGGTTGTTACAGATGGTATCAGAGCCCTAGTTTAAGGGATTTAGGTATTTGGATTTATACCTAGACTTAAACTGCATGTGAAGTAGGATGTCCCCATTATTTTAGAACCTTGGGATGTTAAGTATAAAAAGGTAGAAGGAACATCATGTAAGGTAATTTCAAATTACATTTGGCCAGTGTAATTGTGAACTTACAAGTAAATGTTTGAACCAGAATACCTTGTTATATGGGGTATGTGCTTATGTGTATATTAACCTTGTTTGAATCAACAGAGTGACAAGTCGGACTTGACGTATGGATAGAGACGAAGACAGGTATATTTCTATAAACTATACACGTGCTAAAGTGCTATTTGACTTCAGTGTAAACCAATCATTTGTGTTTCCATCCTTTTGTTGCTTATCTGCATTAGAAAAGTATTTGACAATTATGTTAGAGATAAAAATGGGTGTGCTAAATTACTGTTGTTCTGATTTTGCTATGTGTGGAGAGTAATGGTAGTATGTGAAGTTTTGACATTGTCATGAAGGCGACGATTTAGTGTGTTGTGTAGATTATACAAAGTGTGATTGTTGACGCTATTTAGAAGAGTATTGTTTAAATGTGTGGGGTGATGTGGATAAGATAGTGGCAGTTTATAATTAGCAAGTGTGCGAGGTGTGGTTGTTTCGAACATTGAGTGTGATTTCGAATTAGCTTGGTTAAATTCCTGGTATAAGGTGTGGTGAAATTGTCGGTTAAATATGGAAATCAATTGTTATCTATGTTTCGTGGTCGGTGTAAATAATGCAAGAAAGTGTTGTCTGCATTAGCTTATGAGAACTAGGTTGTTAATAGCCTAGACTTAAGTTGAGGGGTATTATTTGAAGATTATTGTGGTGTGTTTATTAGTTGGTTGAGAAGTTGGTATTGTATGCCAATATAGATGTGTAAGTCTTTGATTGGTCATCGACTTTTGCGTTTATGTTAAGTTATAACATTAGATTGTTATTACTAAAAGTGTTATGATCTGATTTTTTTTCCAATGGAATGTTTTGATTGGGATTTAGACTGAAAAGAAAAATGATTAAAGGACTAGGATTTATATCTAAAATAATATGTTTATGCTGGAGTGAGAAGTGAAGGTTCTACGATATTGTGATATTTATTGATCTTTTTAAGTGAAGGATTCCTGTTCTCTGTTCTCATTAATAGTGATGCATTTATTGACAAGATTATTTTGTTTGGATTAGACATTGATGAAAATGTCAGATTCGGTTTTTGGTATTAAGTTCAGGATTTGAAAGTGATATATTGGAATAAGTGGCTTAGATTTAATAAGAAAGTGATGGATGATATAGAATTGTAGAACTGTATTTAAAATGGTCTTATGTTGGGTATATTTATTCCTTAAGAGTATAAAAGAAAAGTATAATTACTAGTTAAGATATTTTACAAATTTTGTGGGTGTTTGATCTAAAGCATGTGATTGTTAGCAAATCATATATGGAAAGTGTATGTTTTAAGTTTCCAAGACAACTTTGAGTAGTAGATTTTATGAATAATGAACCTTTGGATGATGAATATAAATTTCTAATGATTTCAAATTGAGTGGTTAGCGTTAATGAGTTGGTGGTTACCGTTATATTAAAGATGTGGTATTTTAATATGAGATTGAAATTATTGATGTTTGGGTGCTATTGAGAATAGCATACTTGTTCGCCAAAGGGTTATTAGTTGACTTTAAGTGGAAAAGAAAATGGAAGGATGATCTTATTATAAGACAACGGAATATATGGTTGATTGATAATGTCGATTTTCGACATTATTTCGGCTACTAAATCGAGTGGTTGTTGGGTGTTTTCAGGCGAAATAGTGGATTTTACTGATGAGTTTTATGAGATGTACAGTTTGTCGGCCTGGTAGGGAATTGAAGAGGATCGCGAGTACACTTTTCGAAGAAGAGCGCAAAATCCGGAAAAAGACGAAAGTGGAGCAAGGAGAAGCTGGCGCGCCTTTTGGCGCTACTTTTCTAGCACGGAACTAGCGCGGGTTGTATCATATGAAGATTCCAGAGGGTGGCGCGCCTTTTGGGGCCACTTATCTAGCGCGGAAATGAGCGCGGGTTTTTGAAGGCAAATCGTTCCAGAGCGTGGCGCGCCTTGTGGCGCGACTTAAGTAGCGCCGTAACTGGCGCCAACTCTCATATACGATTTAAAAGCCCTATTTTCTAATTTTAGGGTTATCAATCAGACTAGGCAGCGGCTGGAGTTCAGAGGCGATTTTTGGGAGTAATTTGGGAGCACGAATACAGAGGTGACAAGAGATCAATTGGAAGACAACAACGATTGAGTACATGATCGTGGAAGGGATTCTTCTCAGGGAGTTGCTTATATTTTTCTGCAGAACTTTTCAAACATGGTTTCCTTTACGTCGTTTGTAATCTTTCAGTTTTCTTTATACATCCCCAACATGACCTAAACTTCATGTTGGGGGTTGGACGATGGATGATTCATAGATGTATGCTTCAAACGATTTTTATTTCGGTTTTAATAGATGGATGACGTCTTTGAATTCATGCTTAATGCTTTTAATAAACTGATCATTTGTTAAATGATTTATTAACTCTTGAATGTTCGATGGAAATCTCAAGATTTAGTTTGAATTCAATAGCCACCGAAGGGAATTAGTTAGAGATAATCCATTTCCTTCGGTGTTGTGTTCTAAACCAAACACTTCAACTTATTTCAACTGTAAGATCGAAAGATGAACATCTCAATTAAGTGAAGTCTCGATGCAGCTTCGGAAAGTGTAACGAGTTCAGGTTTTACAAGTCAGTAATCATTTTAATCGTTTATATCTCATTTCAACAAACAAACCAAATCAATTTCCAATCGCTCAGTTAATAGTAACTATAGTCATTGCGGTACTTAACACCCGGTTCCTGTGGGTTCGATACTCGTACTTCCGTACGTATTACTTGAGACGACACCGTACACTTGCCGTTAGTCAAGGGGGTGTAAACCGTCCTATCAAGTTTTTGGCGCCGTTGCCGGGGAACTTGTTTTGTGTTAATATCACTACCAGCTATAGAAATTATTATATTGAGCATTTTCTTTTATTGCAATTTTTAATTTTTATTTTAATCCCCCTTATTCGCGATTTCGATCCAAATTTCTTGCTACTGCGTTTTACGAGAACTAACTTGTATTCTATTCTTTGCTGCAGATCACTTCTAGTTTATGCTAAGGAGGAGTTCCTCTGGTGAACTCGAACCGTTTGATCCTGAGATTGAAAGGACTGCAAGGAGACTAAGGAGGCAAGCCAGATTCAGACTTCAGCAAGAAATGGAGGGTGTCAACAACAACAACAACATCCATGGGGAAGATTGGGGAGAAGGGTTGCCCATGGGTAATGGTCAACCAGTTCCAAATATGAATGCAAACAATCAGAACCACAACGTCAATCATGGTCTCAACAAAATCAATAATGACGCCAACAATAATGTCAATCACGGTATTGGCAACAACTACAATGTTAATAATGGCGTCAATGACAATGTCAACAATGGGATCAATCTTAATCTCAACAACAACGCCAATCATGGGATCCACAACAACATTAACAACAATGTAAATCATCCACCACCACCACGACAGAGGGTACCTATGCGGAATTTTGCCAACCTGAACATGGGGGCCGTACAGAGAGGGCCTTATGTCCCTCCAATTGCAGCAAACAATTTTGAAATCAAGACTAGCACCATCCAATTGGTGCAAGCAAACATGTTCGGAGGAGCAGCATCTGAAGACCCGCATAGCCATTTGAGAACGTTCGAGAAGATTTGCAACACCTTCAAGGTGAATGGAGTTGACCCAGATTCGATCAAACTCCGACTCTTTCCGTTTTCACTGAGGGGTCGAGCAACTGAATGGGAAGAGAGTCTACCAAATGGGCAGATTCGTACATGGAATGACATGGTGACAGCCTTCTTGAACAAATTCTTTCCACCGGGGCGAACAGCCCAATTGTTGTCAGATATCACCCATTTTGCCCAATGGGATCAAGAGTCTTTCTATGAGGCCTGGGAGCGGTACAAGGGTATGCTGAAAAAGTGCCCTCATCATGGCTTGCAAGAATGGATGATCATCCAAACGTTCTTTGGAGGATTGCATCCACAACATAAGAATGACCTCACCTCCGCTGCTGGTGGTGCACTTATGAATATGTCATATGAGGACGCGTATGAGTTGATTGAGAATCTTGCGGAACATAGTTATGCCACTCCTCGGCCAGCCACTAGGAAGGTGGCAAGTGTGCAAGAAAGTAACGAACTGAAAGTTATTAAGGCACAATTGGCAGCCATCACCAATCAGCTGAAAGGGACAGCAATTCAACCGTCATTCCAAGGAGATATGGGCTGCCAAGAACCAATGGGTTCACCTCAAGAGTTTCCTCCACCGGAGCAAGTGCAATTCCTTCAAAACCGCAACAACCGGCCGAGGAACGACCCTTTCTCAAATACTTAAAATGAGGGATGGAAACGACATCCAAACTTCTCGTGGAGTCAACCACAGAACGCGCAAAAAGAGCCCATGTTCCAGCAACAGCAGAACCAATTCGGTAATACTTCTAACTCTTCTACTCAATCTACTAACGTTTATCGTCCTCCAGGTTACAATCAAAGGAGGCAAGAAGAGGGGCAAGGAAATGAGAAGAAGTCCGAATTGGAGGAGATGTTGATGAAATTTGTCTCGAAAATGGATAATGCGGTCGGAGAATTGACATCATCCGTTGGTACTTTGACCAGTTCAGTTGGAACAATAAGAGCTGCGACGGATCAAAACACCGCATCGATCCGAATTCTTGAAGGACAAATGGGGCAGATGGCAGATGAATTAGCTATTCGGAGCCAAGGTACATTCCCGAGCCAAACCGAGAAGAAGACAAGAGAGGATTGCAAGGCAATTAATCTGAGAAGCGGGAAAGAGTTGATCAAAGACCCACATCTCGAGGCGAGAGAGGTGGAAAAAGAAACTCACGATCGCAAGACGGAAGAAGACGACGAAGAGAAGATGGATGAGGAGCAGGAAATGGAAGGAAAGGGAGCTTCCAACCATACCACCGGTGGCACCGAAGGTCCCATATTCGAACCGGTTGAAAGCGCAAAGGAATGAGGGTGTTTAAAAAGTTACACATTAATATTCCTTTTGCAAAAGCATTAGCTCAGATGCCGTCTTACGTGAAGTTCTTAAAGGATATCCTCTCTAACAAGAGGAAAATTGAGGAACACGCGACTGTGGCACTCACTGAAGAGTGCAGTGCAATAATCCAGCACAAACTCCCACAGAAGTTGAAAGATCCAGGGAGTTTTACGATTCCTGTTCATATAGGAGGTGCCGATTTTGGTAAGGCACTTTGTGATTTAGGTGCGAGTATTAACTTGATGCCTTTGTCCATTTTTAGGAGGCTTGGATTGGGAGAGGTGCAGCCTACAAACATGACATTCCAACTGGCGGATAGATCCATCAAATATCCATACGGAGTCATCGAAGACGTTCTGGTGAAGGTGGACAAATTCTACTTTCCAGTAGATTTTGTGATCTTAGATATGGATGAAGGCAAGGAGATCCCTCTTATTATGGGCCAACCATTTTTGGCCACCGGAGGGGCACTAATCGATGTGCAAGGAGGAAAGCTTACCCTCCATGTTGGCGAAGAAACAGCCGTGTTCAATTCTTTCCAACAACACGAGTCGGGGTGGATAAAGGTACTTGTTATCGAGTTGACGTGTTAGAAGAGATTTCCGAAGAGACTTCCAAAGCTAATCACAGTGATGATCAGTTGGGGAATGCGCTGACCGGAATGTGCACCGACAGCGAGAATGAAAGTGTAATGCAACTGAATGCGTCATCTGAATATCGAGGTCCGAGAAGACAAATGAAAGAAGATTTGGTGAACCAATTGCCAAATCACAGCCATCATCAAAATTGCCACCACAATTAGAACTCAAACAACTACCGGTTCACCTAGAATATGCATTCTTGGGAGAGAATCGAACATTACCGGTAATCACAGCGGCACACTTCACCTTGGTAGAGAAAGAAAGGTTGATCCGAGTCTTGAGGGCTCATCAATCAGCCATCGGGTGGACCATAACAGACTTAAAGGGGCTGAGTCCAACATTTTGCATGCATAGAATCAATCTAGAAGAGGGACACAGGCCGACGGTTCAGCACCAACGCCGACTAAATCCAAACATGAAAGAAGTGGTTCGGAAAGAAGTGTTAAAACTTCTTGATGCTGGAATCATTTATGCTGTGGCTGATAGTCCGTGGGTTAGTTCGGTACAAGTGGTACCCAAGAAAGGAGGAATTACGGTCGTGAAGAATAACGACAATGAGCTCATTCCATCGCGAACAGTAACTGGATGGCGTGTGTGCATAGACTATCGGAAATTGAACGACACCACCAAGAAAGACCATTTTCCACTTCCGTTTATTGACCAGATGTTGGAGCGACTTTCGGGCCATGCTTACTATTGTTTTCTTGACGGGTATTCGAGATACAATCAAATCCCAATTGCACCAGAAGATCAGGACAATACGACTTTTACTTGTCCATATGGCACTTTCGTATATCGGAGAATGCCATTCGGATTATGTAATGCACCGGGTTCTTTTCAGCGGTGCATGATGGCCATTTTCTCTGACATGGTGGAGAAAACGATTGAAGTATTCATGGACGATTTCTTGGTCTTTGGAGACTCGTTCAGCACATGCCTAGACCATTTAGAGGCGATTTTGAAAAGATGCCAAAAGACGAGCTTGGTGCTGAATTGGGAGAAATGCCATTTCATGGTGACCGAGGGAATAGTGTTGGGGCACAAAATCTCTAAAGATGGCATCGAGGTCGACAAAGCGAAAATAGCCGTAATAGAGAATCTACCTTACCCTACGACGGTGAAGGGAGTACGGAGCTTTTTGGGTCACACGGGGTTCTACCGGCGATTCATCAAGGATTTTTCCAAAATTTCTAAACCCTTAAGCTCTTTACTTTTGAAAGATGCTAATTTTGATTTTACTAATGAATGTATTGCTGCGTTTGACAGGTTGAAGAAGGAACTCATTTCAGCCCCTATTTTGACTGCACCCGATTGGAGTCTTCCTTTCGAGTTGATGTGCGACGCGAGCGACATTGCTGTTGGGGCTGTTCTGGGCCAAAGGAAAGACAAGAAGCTGCATGTTATCTGCTACGCGAGCAAAACATTAGATGAGGCCCAAGTGAATTATGCAACCACTGAAAAGGAACTATTGGCGGTTGTGTATGCATGTGAGAAGTTCAGATCGTATTTGGTCAGATCAAAGATCATCATCTACACCGATCACTCTGCCTTGAAATACCTGATGGCAAAGAAGGATGCAAAACCACGTCTGATCAGATGGGTCCTTCTACTTCAAGAGTTTGACATTGAAATTCGAGACAAGAAAGGATCGAAGAATACGGTAGCTGATCATCTGTCCAGAATTGGAGAAGAGGCCACGAAACCAGTTGATACCAAGACAATCAATGACGCGTTCCCTGATGAACAACGTTTCGCGGTAAGTTATGTTGACGCATGGTATGCTGACTTAGTTAATTTTCTTGCAGGTAATGTGAAGCCCTTTGGATTAAACTCACATCAGCGGAAGAAGTTCTATTCGGATGCTAAACGGTACTATTGGGATGAGCCATTCTTGTACAAGAGATGTGGGGACGGGATGATCAGACGCTGTGTACCCGATGAAGATAAAGAAAGTATCCTCACATTCTGCCATACTTTGGAATGCGGAGGTCATTTCAGCGCTGATCGAACGGTTGCGAAGATGCTACAGTCGGGGTTTTTCTGGCCGACAATGATCAAAGACACTCGCCACTTCATTTCTCGATGTGATAGATGTCAGCGAACGGGAAATATTTCAAAGAAGGATGAGATGCCGATGCAAATATTCATGGAGGTAGAGCTGTTTGACGTATGGGGGATCGACTTCATGGGTCCCTTTCCACAGTCATACCGGAACGAGTACATCCTAGTCGCCGTCGACTATTTCTCGAAGTGGGTAGAGGCAATTGCTACTCCAACCAACGACTCGAAGACAGTTATTCAGTTCTTGAAGAAGAATATATTCACTCAATTTGGGGTACCGAGAGCACTAGTCAGTGACGGAGGGAGTCATTTCTTCAACCGCTGTCTAGAGGCATTACTGAAGAAGTATGGGGTTAAACATCGTGTGACTACTCCGTACCATCCACAAGCTAACGGCTTGGCTGAAGTTTCCAACCGGGAACTGAAGCACATTCTTGAGAAGACGGTGAATGCATCAAGGAAAGACTGGTCGCTGAAATTGGATGACGCTTTATGGGCGTACCAGACTGCATTCAAGACTGCCATCGGAACCACCCCATACCGGTTAATATTCGGAAAATCATGTCATTTGCCGGTCGAGTTGGAGCATAAGGCATACTGGGCAGTGAAGCAATTGAACATGGATGCAGAAAAAGCTGGGCAAAAGTGTTTGCTACAACTGAACGAATTAGAGGAAATCCGTTTGGACGCATATGAGAACGCGTCAATCTACAAAGAACGGACAAAGATGTTTCATGATCGACAGATTCGAGAAAAGGTACTTATCCCTGGAAAAGAAGTTCTTTTATTTAACTCTCGTCTCCGTTTATTTCCAGGTAAGTTGAAGACCAAGTGGTCGGGGCCGTTCAAGGTGATTGAGGTGTTTCCGTATGGCTCAGTGGAACTAGAAGGACCGGACGGTCAAAGATTCAAGGTGAATGGTCAACGGGTGAAACCATATCTGGGTGGTGAAGTTGCAAGAATTTCGAGCATCTATTTTGACGAGCCTAAGGAGTAATTGCAAGAGAAGTCGTGCCACGACGTTAAATAAGGCGCTCGGTGGGAGGCAACCCACCATAGGTTAGTTTTCATTTTAATTCTTTTTGTGAGTTTTAATTCTTTTAACTTTCGTGTGTTTTTCCCTGAGGAGTATACCTTCGAGAATGAGAATCGGCGGAAGAAGCGAAAAGGAACGAAAAAAGGCCAAAGGAGAAGGAACAGGAAGTGGCGCGCCTTTTGGCCTCACCTATCTAGCGCATAACTAGCGCCGACCACTGAAGGGTAAACTGGCGCTCATTTTGGCGCGGGTAAACTAGGTCGGAAAGGAGCGCCGTTCTAAAGCCATAAAACGAACAGAGGGCCGCGCGCCTTTTGGCGCTACTTTTCTAGCGCAGGAACTAGCGCGGCCTCTCTGATGAGTATAAAAATCCACTTTCGGGTTTTGGCTTCATTTTTGTAAACCCTAAGAGTATCTAGCGCCGATTTCTGCTCCCTTTGTGCAATCCTTCACCATTTTCGGTCCCAATTGCAAGGTTCTTCCAAGTTTTCACCTTCCAATCTTCCACAACACATCAAGGTATGAACTCCTAACCCTAGCTTCACATTGGGCTCAGATTTGTACCAAAAAATCGAAAGGTATTGTCAGTTTTTCTTCCATGTTCGTCGTTTCTCAAGTGGGTATATATGATTTTGTGATGATTAATGTCATGTGAACGTTGTGCCATGCTTGTTTCATAGTTTTCTCGCATAAGACTTGATTTTCTTTGGGATTCATGATAGTATTTAGTTGGGCTCCCCTTCTGTGATTTTACGCTTAATTCCCTCGCAATGAAAGTACGTCATGTTAGGCTTGTGCTTGCTAAGAACTTGTGTCTGCTGATTTGTCAGTATGATGGGTTGTAATGTGCAAGATAAGCTTACATGAGTGTTGCTACTTGGTGCTTATATGAGATGAATTGTGGGATGCAGTGCTTATCGACTGTGCTTAATGATTAAGCTGCTGATTTTTATGAAGTTTCTATGTGCTAGGTCAGAGTTTTGGGTGACATTGTGTGAATTTGTATGGTAATTGTGGCTATTAGACCTAATAGGATACACAAACCTAAGTTTCACTTAGGTTTGGGGTGCCTACTTGTGTTTTATTTTCTTGTCCATACATCACCCCATTGTAAACCCTGGTTTTACCAAGGTTTGGAGTATGATTCTTGTGGTTGATGTTGAATTATGCTTTCAATAGACTAAAAGACCAAACAAACCTAAGTTTCACTTAGGTTTGGGGTGGCCGCTTTTGGTGTTATTTTCACACATCATCCCATTGCAAACCTCGGTTTTACCGAGGTTTGGGGTGTCCTTTTCTGTTATAGAAGTTGGGGTGGCGGTAAATTCTGGCAAAATACTAATAGTTCACTATCTTTTGCAGAAAATGGTGCATACAAATCCCGACACTGCTGGGCGGTTCTTTCACTACTACAACCTTCCCCAGCAAGAGCGAATACAATGGAGTCAACGACGGAACCCGACCTACGAGACTCGGTTCCAAAGTTTCGCACCCCGATCTATTCTAGTGGAAAGGGGATTGGATTTATCGAGGGTTGATAATGCGCGGGCTGTGCAAATTGCAGAGGAGAGAGGCTGGCAGAACTACATTCAGAACCCAGATTCTTATGATCCGGTGCTCGTGCTGGAGTTCTATGCTGCAATGGTCCCACCTTCGTTCGAGGAATTTTCGACCGTTATTGTTCAAGGCCAACCGATCCAGATGACAAATGATGACATCTGCAACTTTTACGGAGTCCCGAGACACCAAGATCTCGATGCTACATTTAGGATTCCACCCATCCCTGGGGTGAGACAAGATGAATCGCATAATCAGATAATCTCATCTTCTCTTCGCCGGAGTGGTAGAGGACGGTGGGAGGTACGCAAAGCAGAAATCAAGAAAAGTGAGATGGAACCGGAACTGGGGCTGTGGCTGTTGTTTGTGAAGGGAAGTCTAGCACCTTCATCTCACTACACGACCTTAAATCCATATGTAGCACGGATCATGTACTGTATTCAGCATAGCATGCCACTAGATGTCGGACATATTATCCGATTGCACATGATCGACGCGGCTGCTGAGAACTGTACGGGGTACTTCCGTTTCCATGTTTAATAACTCAGTTTTGTAGGAATGCAGGGATTGCAACGAGAGTAACCATTCCATCATTCGCACCTTACAACCGAACCGCCTATCGCCAACAAGTGACAGCTGCTAACAAGTTGACCAGTCAAGAGGCAGTTGGCAACGAGAGGATGAACATTCCTCAAGGAATTGATGATCAAGATGCTGATGATGTGGATTATGATCCCGCACAGGATGAGGGCCACCAACCAACTGGCTCTGACACACGATTGCAGGCACGCTTGGATGCGGCCATACTAGAGATGCGGCAGGGATTCGCGAGAATAAATAGGGGGCTCAGATACTTGGGGGTACCAGATGAAGAGGGAGAGAATCTGGATGGAGCAGGAGCATCGAACCCACCACCGACACAGCGAGCGAGGAGACGACAACAAGGAGCAAACTCATCAGCAAGGAGACGGAACCGCGATTAGGGAAGGCGGTTTGATCTCTTTTTCCTTTCATGATCTTTGATTTTAATTCATTTGGGATGGTTGTACTTAACTGCATAATTTTATTTTGGATGACTGTAATTAATTCGCACGCATATTTTGGAATACTGTAACTGATATTATCACATTGGGGACAATGTGTAGTCTGGTTTGGGGTGGAAGTAAGTCAATAGTGTCATTTTGATCTTTACTGTATCTTAGACAAGTAACGGAATTGTGGTCATTATGATGAAACTTGTTTCCGAGTCACCGTTAGTGGTAAGTCAAATACTTCTTTTTGAGGAATGAATTGGGACGGATAATGTAGCATCAAGTGGGACTTGACAGATTTCATGTATTAGGGACATTAGTGGAGACCACCCGATAGTGAGACTCGAGCCTAACATGACGTACTTTCATTGCGAGGGAATTAAGCGTAAAATCTAATACATTTTTTTCAATTACCTTGTCGTGAGTATAGATTGATCTCGCTGTACTTTTGTGTTGAGTATCAAAGATAACCATCAGGATATTAGGAAAAGGTATAGTAAACCGTATCGTATGGACCTAAAGAGATGATTTCAGGCATTGTGTGTTTGTTGAACCAGTTTTTAGCTATCATCCCTTTCTAACCCATTATGTGTGTAACCAAAGCCCTTTTTGCAGCCAAACACTCTCCAAATTTTTCAGTTCAAACCCCACCATCAAACCCTAGCCAAAAGCCTTAGCCAACCCTGATCCAAAAGTGTGTCCATCATAAGCAGTAATGAACAGTCAAAGAGAAATGCAGGCCAGTCATAGAGAGAAAAGGGGCCAATGTAGTCCCAATTAAATAAAGAGGGCCAATGATACTCCAAAAAAAAATATCTTACTATCTAGATAAAGTAGATACGAGTAAATAAAATGGTCAAACAACCATAGCGATGACAAAAAGGGCCGAGTGATAGAAGAAAAGTCAGAAAGTTCAGAACTGTTTTGAGATTGACACACTCAGGATTTTTGATCCATTTTACCCTTCATTTCCTAACCATAACCCTAGCCCTGTTACAACCCTGTTAAAGACCTGAATGATCTTTTGGAAAATGTGATTAGAGTTTACAACTACCTCTATCGATATTCCTTATCTTGCTACTTGATTCTTTCTGAGATCACCTTCTTGTACATTTGTGCGTTTTTCATGATTAGTTGTTCATGCATATATCTAGAGATTTCTTTTTACATAAACTCCAAAGCATGAGCAACATGTGCGACAGCCTAGGTTCGAGCGAATTGAGAGCATCCCGTAAGGTAGGGTCGAGGCGAAATCCTCCCTGATCATGCATGAAATTGGGTGGAAGTTGATGCAGTGTGGTCCCGACCAGTTTTATTCTCAACGAGTTAGTGTTTTAACCTCTGCGGACTGGGGGGGGGGTTTTGGAAAGGGTTCGGATTAACCGATTAATTCTGTTAGTTGAATAAGATATGTAAAGATCCATAATGACACCACCGACTTCCCATGTGTGCGAATTATGTTTTAACTCTGGTTTTTGATTAATGTTATAGCTATTTTGCTTGAGGACAAGCAACGCTCGGTTTGGGGTTGTTGATAATGTCGATTTTCAACATTATTTCGGCTACTAAATCGAGTGGTTGTTGGGTTGTAACACCCCAAATTTGCATTAATTGTCAAGGGCCAATGTGAGGTTTCATGCATGCAAGCGCTATCGTGTACCCAACTTTATTCTCGAGCTCAAGAATCGGTTTCGGGTTGGAAAAGGATCGTTGGACAGCAGGTGGGGCATGGACGGCGACAATGACCAGCGACAATGCCCCGAGCATTGTCGCATGTGTCAATGTCGCGATGGGGGCTCGAATTCGAAAATCGAACAGAGAGCAGTACATGGAGGGCGACAATGCCCAGCGACAATGCCCCGGGCATTGTCGCATGTGTCAATGTCGCGCTTAGGGGCCGAGGGGCTGTTTATCAGCGGGTTTTGGCAGCTCATTAGGTCATTTTCTGCTGTTTCTCTTCAAGGGACGATTTCACCTTTGCTAGGAGCGATTTTTGCTCTCAAGGTTGGTAAGTCTCTTCTTCCTTTCACCTCTCACATTTATGGATCTCATCCACCACATTTATGAGAAACCTTCTCCATCTCTAGGTCATTAAGTGATTCTCATCTTCAAGGAGACTCAAGTGTTCAAAGGACTTCCTCTTCCATCATTTAGGGTTTTGGGGCTTCTTATAACAACCCTCTAAGGTGAGTTTTCCTTTGAATGTTAAGCTAAACACTCACTTATACTTAATCTCTTACCTTCCTTGCACATTATAGCTCATTATGGAGATTAGGGTTTGGGCATATGTTAAGATATTGGTGTAAAATGTTGGGAAACGACTTGGTATGGTTGAATTTGAATATTGATGATTGGAAAATCATGAATCTAGGTTTTGGAAGTTTTGGCCTTAGGATGCAAACTTCATCAAAGGAGCTTACGTTTGGAGAGCTCTAGATTTAGCTTAATCTAGCAAAGGTGAGTTCAAGTTGCTTTGCAAAAACTTTGTACATGCCAAAATGTTATTTTCCAATTGATTGTGTATTTTACATGCAAAGTATCAATGTTGAGTTATTTGATGAGTTTTAACCTTTGAAACATTTATGGTTGTAAATATGAGAAAACACTTGTATTTGGAATTTTGGGAAAATGTGATGAATAAATCATGCATAAAAATGAGTTATTGATTTATGTAATAAATGGAGTTTATTTGTATGAAAATGCATTTTGTGGAAATATTAGAAATATGCATATAACACATCATAAGATGTTTTGAAAATGTAAAGGTGTGAGTCCTTTGGAAAGGAGGGTTTTTCCCGATCCAAGGTTTTATTTCGGGTTTTCATGGATTTGAAGTAATTACCGACAACCGGTGTGTGTTGTTATATTTAATGTCATTCTATGACTTTTATGAACTATCTTTTGAGTTAGTTGAGCTTGTGGCTCGGTATTGGGTTTTATTATGTCTTGGGGGACATTTGTCCAGTTTTTGATAGCTCAAAGTTGAGTTTTGATCATGATTTACGTTAATTGGGGAGTTGCATGTTTTGAATGCATTTTATTATGTTTGGGGTTGTGTAATATTTTAGACCTTGTTAGCCATGGATCCATAGGCATTTAAGTTTCCCTTTAGTCTCGCGGGCAAGAGGTCGGGATTGATTGAGCTCAGTTTTACGAGACGTTAGTTTACTTTGTAGCACGGAATAGGCATCGGGTTCCATGATAAGTAAGGCGTGGACTTAGATGGTCGGGCGTCGTCTCATGGGCAGTAAGGTGTAATTCCATATATGTGCTTAGCACGGGATAGGCATCAGGATCCATGATAAGTAAGGCGTGGACCTAGATGGTCGGGCGTCGTCTCATGGGCAGTAAGGTGTAATCCCTAATGTGCTGTTGTAGATTTGGTGACCCAATGTATAGACCTGGAGTGGTTGAAGTTGGGGGCATCCTAGTCTCGTGAGCAATAGATCTGGAGTGATTGAGCTCAGTTTTACGAGAGTAATCCACGTGGGTGTTTTTATTACATAGTAAGTGACCCACTTTAGTGTTCCGTCACGTGCGATGTATACGGGTCTCCCCCGTCACCGAAAGGTGTTGTTTTGAGTATTTATTACTACTCATGTTTTCGGTGACGTGTTCTATTTATATGGATTGTTTTCCATGGTACGTAAGTTGTGGTTTATATCTCATCCGTGTACGATGTTTTGGGTATTTGTGTTACCTCCACCTTCAACGGATACGGGTCTTTCCGTTTATGGTATTTGATCTTTATTACCTTTTTGGGTCTCATTATTATCGCTTCGTATTGTGTTTTAATAAAGAGTTATATTTAACGAATGGTTTCCATGTTTTACGGGTTGAGTATGTTTTGTCAACCGTATTTGAAGGTTTTGCCTAAACTAAACTTATTCACATATTTGAGTGAGTTGGAAATGTAATTCATTTTGGAAAACGTATTATACCTTTCGGGAACTTTTCCATGGGAGTGTGTGAGTTGGAAAATGGATGATTTGCAATTAAAGTAAACTCTTTTGAAATCATGACTAAACTATTACTCATTTGATTTATGTTTTTTTATAGTCATGATAAAATGTTTGAACTCACTAGGCGTAAGCCTAACCCATTTTATTTTTCGGCATGTGCAACAGGCTCAGGTTGGGGTAGCTCTAGCTACATTGGGAAGTGGCGAGTGCTAGTGAAGTGCACGAGAGGTGACTTGTTTAGTGAAGTCTTCCGCAATAGTTTGGACTAGCAATCAGGTGTGGTGTTAAGTAACACCCGATTAAGTTATTTATTTGTAGAATTTATGATGTTTTTATTCCGAGGTATTTGAGGAATGATTTGTAGAAATGATTTTATCTACTTTTGGTTATTTTATCGAAATTAAAGTTAGTTGCTCGTTCCAAATTTGAGGGTGTTACAAGTTGGTATCAGAGCATAAGTTTGAGAGATTTAGGTGTTGATTTTGGATACCTAGACTCAAACTAGCGTTTGTCAAAGTAAATGAGAGTGAAATTCACCTTTAGGCACTTTAAGATAGGATGTTTTGAAGTTAATGGATGTTGTTAAAAACGAGAGTCACGTCGAGAGTAACAAGGATAATCATGTATGGTGCGTTCATAGTGACACCTGGCCAGTGTCATGGTGAACCTACTAGTACATGTGCGTACTTGAATTACTTTAATGTGATGATCGTTGGGGTAGTGAAGAAGGTTCTAAACTAGTAGTCGTTGGAATATATGGACGATTCTATTATAGTCAGTTGAAGTGACGATTAAGCATGATACTTGCTTTAAGCAAACTGTTTTGGATCAAGATTGATGGTTGGACTAGAACCATAGGCTTATTGAGCCGACTATGAATTGGGGAAAAACCGTAAGGTTTATCGAGGTAATTTCCGACTTAGCCTTAAAAGGTTAAAGTATCCGGGTGAAAATAGTGGACCGGAGGATTTTGGAGGAGTATGTGTACCAACCCAAATCCCATAACATACATCATAATACATAACATTCATACATATCATTGATTTACAACAAAAGTTACATAACAAACCAAGTACGGTCTCATTAGTCTCGACATTACAAAATATATAAAAGCTTCCTAATCAACATCCATCAAAAGCTTCCTACACTTCATCCTCTCCTGCCGATCCTTAACCTGGAAAACATATTTTTGAAAACAAAATGAGGGTTAGACCAAACGGGTCTAGTAAGTTAATCCCGGTCCTTTCCAAAATCGTTATAAAACCTTTTATGTAAATCCTTTGTATGAAAATAGTTGAGATAAACCTTTGGTAATCCTTTCGTAAAATATAAACATATCACACGTATTTTAAATACCAATCCAGACTCGTGCATCGTGTACATCTCTTTCACCTTATTCCTCCACAAATGGCCATATTAGTTGGTAGCAAGCCAACTAATAAATCTACAACCGGTCCGCTCACCGGAACCCGGCTACCCGTCGGTCCGCACACCGGAACCCGACTACTCACCGGTCCGCACACCGGAACCCGGCTACACACCGGTCCGCACATCGGAACCCGGCAACAAGTGCACTCGTGTAGTGCAAAGCTTATATAAATACAATATATATCTCATTACATCATATTGTCATTTATATACACATAATCATATTCCTACCACATAATCATCTCATATATATATGTATCCCAGTTCAAAACGTTTTAAAGCAAAACTCACCTCGATCGCTTATCCATAAACACTTCCAAGCTTTTCTCCAAAAGATTCACTCTTTCAATCCAAATCCACAGAATTTGTAACAGATTTAAATACAAATATCGCCTTACTAGTCAAACACATAAAGCCTACTAAAATCTTATCCTCAACAGTTCTCCCTTCGGCGATTTATCACGGGGGTTTAGGGTTTAGGGTCGAGGGGCAACGCCCTTACGGGGTCTGGGGGCCGCCCCCAGGAAGTTTTTGGAGCAACTTAATCCAAAAATACAATCAGAAACTATATCCGGACACTACCAAAACTACCAAAACTCACTGTACCGGGACTCCACTGTACCGGGACTCCATTGTACCGGGACTCTCCAGTACCGGGAGTTGGTAATACCGGGAGTTCATTATACCGGAAGTCGACACTACCGGGAGTCGACTATACCGGGAGTCTACCAGGACTTCCCCGGGACTCTCAAGAACACAGTCGGTTCCATTTTACCCAGATCCAAATTAAACCTATACAACTACAATTTAAACATTCTAATCCGATAGAAGTCTAATACCACTGATTATAGACATAAAACATAAAAGGACTTACCTCAAAATCGCTTCCAACCAAGCCAATTGAAGCCCTAACCGTACGAACTCTTCTTCTGCTTCTTCTCGTCTCCAAACACACACTTACACACTGATATTTCTGCTGAATGAAATATCTTAGATCCTAAGGGGATAATATCAAATCCCATTTTACCATTTAAACCTTGCACTATTCACTAATGTCCAACACCCCTTTAACTTATTATTTTACCCTAACTTACCCTAAACCTCGTTTTATAAAGTTAACTAGATTTAACGGAATTAGGATTTAACTAACGAACTTACCCGGGGTATTACAGTATGAGTTGAGACGTTGAGTGCCGACTAAATTATGCACGAAATTTATTTTTGAAAATAAATTGCATTAATTATTTCTTGTGTTTCAAATCCATATATGGATTGTGTTACAATTTTGGGAAATGTTTAGCACACACACAAGATTTTAAATCATGAGTTTTGAACCTGCACGAAAGTATTTTATTACGGGAGTTGTGAGCCCGTCGGAACTTGTTCCGTTTTATTATTGTTCAACGTTACTTTATGATACAGTGATATCCATATTTTATGACGTTTAAGATGTTGGGCAAGTGACTACGGCTTATAACTTTAACATTGGATCTCCTCCACATATGTTAGAGTTTGGACGGAAAGTTATCTTCCATTACGTCTATGTAAAGTTATTTTGGAAAATTTGTTTAATGTGAATTGTTAAACGATGTTGTTTATGTGGTATTACCATAGAAGGGATTTGGATTTTGGTATTTTAGCCATGATTTTGCTTAATGCAATTTAACTTTGGAAGAACAATGTTTGGTGCTATTTTGTTGACTTAGAGTCATTGAGTTCGTGGAATTTCATGGAGTTTTATTGTACGACGTTTTGTGTCGTGTGGGTACAATTTTACAATGTGTATACTGTATTTGCTTATGTGAAAATTTTACGAGTTAAGTTGGGCATTTGGTCTCACTCGAGTTTTGTTGAGTAAAGTTAATTTTATGCCACAAGGCGACTAAGAAAAGATGAGTTTTGGAACTCTAGTATCGCGTAACTTTTCTTTCAAGAGTTTGTGTGATCAAGTATTACGTTGCAATTAGTTCAGGGTATGGATCGACTTATACATGGCTTAAGTGATGCATGAAAGGATATTTTGGTAATATTTCATAACAAATAGTTTGGTGCGTTTTCGGCCAGTTAAATGTTTTATTATCATTTTCGCGTAAATGTGTTATATCGACTTAGGGGTATGTATATCATGGTAACCATTGTTTTTCGACATTTTGATAAACGAGTCGTGCATGAAAATGTTTTATTAACTCCTTGTTTAAACGAGAGACCATTTGGTCAAAGCATGTTTTAGAGGTGTGAGGATCACGGATGGTTTACAATACGTGATATTTGAAAAATACAAATGTATGAGTCATTGACATTGGTCAATTTTGATTGGCCGAATATTTTTGGAAAATTGAAAACCTGTTGGTTTGGAGGAAATGTGTATTTTGGAGTATTTTGACAAATACATTTTTAAGCAACGACGTTTTGACGTTTTATGTTCCAAGTGCGAAATTTTGACGAAAGTACTTCGTGGTAAAGATTTTATAAAACTTGTTTGTATAAAACTATAGTGCGTGGAATTCCTTATGTTTTGAACATTGATACGCACCGTTGGTACAATTTGGAATTTGAAAATAGGTTTGAACCCCTTTTTGGTGTCACTAAATTATTAACACTTATTTCCTCGTATGTTTTGTAAAGACGCATTGTGGTGTACAAATATGCCAAAAACGTTTTACTCATGTGTCATTATATGACCGGATGAGAAAATTTTGGAAACGGATTTAAAGAAATTCATCTTTTGAAACTTTGTCGTGAACCATTTGTTGCATGTTAATCCATTTCAAGAAAAACTTCTAGGAAGATGTTACAAGCTTGCATGTCTACCCCAATTTGAAATTTTCTCATGAAGTTCTAGTCGATATTTTCAATTAATGGAAACGGATCGGTTTGGTCTTTAAATTTGGAGCCTACACAAGTCGTTTTGTGTTTTGACTGAGGTGTAATTAGGAATCGTTTCCTTGTCTTGTATAATAAACTGACGCGCGCGAATTTGATTGGTAAATCTTGTTCCATGCCATCTTATGGTTGGAAAAGAAATTTTGGAGTCAAATGTCGTTTGGGTTCCTTTGGAAACACATGCATACCTTTTGTTGCACCCTGTTTAAAGTCGGGTAGTTACTTTACGTACATGTCATGAGTCAATGTAACATCCGGCAAAAATCGAAACTTTCAGGTTAGCGTCTATTAAATCATCACTGATGTTAATATAGGGAATATACCTTGCCAGGACCCATTCAGAAAATATTAAAGCGAAGATTCGCTAGAATTCCCGGTAGTTGCCTAAAAAACCCGGTTTTGATCTATGATTAACCGAAACATCTCGTGAAATGCCAAAATACCCTAACTAACATATAACCTATATAAAATATAGGGTTTTACTTTTATACATAAACTTTTCTTTTTATAAGATTTAATAAAAAAAACAAGAAGGTATTTTAGAAGCTTGTTTTTGCAATTAAATTTCTAGTTAAAAATGGTTTTTACAAGAAATAGTTTATGGGCTTAATTTAAAAAAAAAATATTTTGCAAAGGGTTGGGGGCCCTTGTATGGCCGGCCCTCCCCTCCCCCTATACCCTCCAAATTGTTTCATTTTTTGCTCATTTCAAATTTTGAAAGAAAAACCATCCATCTTCCTTCTCTCTCTCTCTCTTGAAATCCCATCCTTTTCTCTTCATCATCTTCATCATTTCAACCTTCAAAAAAAAAACTCCAGCAACTTTCCAGCCCTAAATTAAGTATCCAAGGCAAAGAATTAAGAGTTTAAAAGTGATGGAATCATCTCTCAAAGGTAAGAGTTCTAAACTAGTCATCTTCTTCATTTTGAAGCACTTTCTTTGATATTATTTGTACTTCTTGCACTTCTACTTCATTCAAATAAATGAACTCTTTTTCTTATTCTAGAAGTGAGATAAAACACCAATGACATGAGAAATGTGAATAAAGTGGTGAAAATCTATGAACTTCCATCATGAACTTGAGAAAAATGAGCAAAATCATCAAAAACGTGGGTTTTGTTCTTGTACTAGAATCTGGATTTTTGACCTTTGCATGAACATTTTTCTTGTAAGTTTAAAGTATTTTTCCTTTAAAAACATGCCATATGATGTTGGGATTGAGTCCTTATCAAAGGAATCCACATCTATGGATGTTAGAATGCTTAAAATGTGGGTTTTCTTGAGAATCCTCGAGTTCCAAATCTGGCAGAATTGTTGCATGTGTTTTGGACGACCATATCTTGGTCAAATCAGGTCCAAATACCTTTATTTTTCTTCTGGAGTAAGGCTTAATGAGTTAGGGTTCAAACCCAACTGGTCTCATAAGAAAACATTGAGATTTAGACCTTCAACTTCTTAGAACAATTTGGGTGTGCAGCAGATGGTCAGCCAGATTGTTGTGTCACTTTGTTTTGCATATAACTTTCTGTAGAAAGCATAAACGTTTCTCATTCTTCTTCTGGAAGTTCCTTAGTTGAGTTAGTTTTCACATGCAATTGGTTCCCTTAAAAAATATGGAGTTTTGATCACTCAAACAGTTTTTATAAGCCAAGTGTGCAAAGCTGTCCAAGATTGGCAGATTGGTACATACAGCTTCAATCGGCCATAACTCTCTCAAAACTTATCAAAAGTTTGTTAATCTTTTTCCATGAGACACCTTTATGTGTTAGGTTTCCAAATCATGTAAAACCTCTGAAAAATATTAAGTTTTGACCCCCCAAAAGCCCATTATGGCAGAAGGGTGCAATCTGTTTTAGACTCTGTGTTGCACGGATTTATAAAAATTATTTTGACCCCTTAAACACCCCAAAAATTCATGAAATTTGGTCAAAATAGCCTTAACTCAGTATAGTACTACATATAAAAAAAATGGGTAAATTGTCATTTTAGAAAGTGTTTTTCAATAGTCATTGTTGAAGTACAAAGTTTCTGTCAGATTAAGCATTTTGAAAAAGTATGGGATTTTATTCTTATAACTCTATATATATATGATTAAAACATATTGAACAATGCTAAATTCTTCGTTTCAACTTGAATACTAAAACAAGGGCATTACACAAGATGTGGATTAAATTAGTTAAGTATAACCTTGAATTAGATATGAAGGACTTATAGAGATTGTTTGACATTATAAGGAACCCGTAAAGCGTTTAAGCAAACAAGCTATCACTACTTCGCGACTACGCTATAAGGTGAGTATTCACAGCCCCGTTTTACTTGTTTAATGTTTGGGGTGAAAAGCATGTTATGATTTTAAAATGCTAAATGATTCATGATATTAAATTGTGGATATTTATGATTTAAGAAATGAGTACTAATGAATGGACGAATTTACATAAGTGATAAAGATATGTTGAGTTATAATGAAAATGTTAAGTCCCCAATAGGTACACTACTTATTAACTCATAACGAGCCGGTGATATTTGTGGATAGCGCTATTTGGTTTGACAAACCCACCTTTGACTGACGAGTAGGGGTGCACTTTATCTGTTAATAATATTCTACTCATGTGGCCAACATACCACCTCTGAGGTAGTTCGCGGGGGCGTAGGTTGTCGGAGGCTTAGTAGTGGCTCAACACTTATATATCTTGCAAAAGTCATTCATTGTAAATTGTACTCATAAATTTTTAAACTTAAAGCTTGTCATGAACAAACGTTTCATGAGAGTAACCTTTGGATGAAAAACTGTTGTGTATATGGAAAACCTGTGAACTCACCAACTCTTTGTAGTTGACCTTTTATTTTAAACATGCTTTTCAGGGACTAAGAAGGTAAACGACAAAGTATAATTTTAGCATGCATGATGACATCAACCAAGCTCTTTTCTTTTGCTCTATTTTGTTAAAAACACCATCTCGGTTGCTTGTAAACAATGGATTGTAACTTGTAATTTTTGGAACTTCACAATTTAAAACTTATGTAATTGTATGGTTGGTGTTGTTTTATTTCCTAATGCTATGAAGCTTTAGCTGTTACATCTCGTGTTTCCGCTTTAGCGGGGTGTGACAGTCAATCCATACTAGAACTATGGCGGTTAATTTTTTTAAAGAAGTTGTTTATTACGCTTTTTGCGTTAGTGAACAATCTGAACTGCAAAGAAATAATTTTCAACATGATTTCATATGTGGGACGAGCGCGTCCATTTTTGCATAGATACCTAACTGATAGTAGTTTTCTATGCGTATGATTTAATGGATATGAAAATCTTTGTGTTGAAAATTTGTTAAAGACTTTGTTAATGGGCATCTTTGTTACATGTTCGCTTGAAAACCTTGAACTCATTAGGACCTTGAGATGATTGAGTAACCCGAGTGAAAATAAGTGTGTAGAACCTCGATTGTGAAGAGTTGGCGTTCAGGCACGTGTTGTGACTATAGGCCGGGTGATATCGGTAGCAAGGTCAATGTGTTTATAGTAATTTGAGGATTAGACTTGCGTTAACGCGTTTCGAGGTTAGTGTAGCCACTTTGTTGACAACCTTGGTGTTGTGGAAACACTCAGTAATCAGAACTCATGTGTGTAGTCCTGTTAGAGTTCAAAGCTTGGTGATATGACTAGGCGTCAACCTTTGTGGACTTGAGGTCGGAAGCCGTTAGTGTAATCGGGGGATTGTAGCCAATTTTAAAAGGATGATGTTAATGGTAGTAGTAATCTTAAGATACTCAATTGTGATGAGTGGTTGTAGTGGAATAACCATCGCGTATGGTTAAAGGACTTGTTGGTTTTATGATTGTTTGGGACAGATTCTTGGAGTATATTAGAACTCGTTGGATGTGGATGGCCGTTAACGATAAGGACAATTGAAATTAGAAGATTCAGTTGGTCTCAGTATTAATTAGGCCTTGAATTGACTTAGAGTCTGAACCGTAATCAGGATGTATGGAACATCTAAGGTTGGGAGACAACCGAAGTCGTTTGACCAGGAATTATTCAAGTTGTCGGAGTGTTCTTCCGGACATAAGTACAGAGTACTTGAAGGGAATTGTTGGTAATAAATTGTTTGAGGAATTGCCTTTACAGACGAGGTGGGAAATTTAGATGCCAGTTGGGAATGGATGAATTATGGTCGACGGTCAGTCGGTTGACCTTGGGTTGCAAAGGATATAGATTTCGGGGACGAAATCATTTTAAGGTTGGGAGAATTGTAACACCCCAAATTTGCATTAATTGTCAAGGGCCAATGTGAGGTTTCATGCATGCAAGCGCTATCGTGTACCCAACTTTATTCTCGAGCTCAAGAATCGGTTTCGGGTTGGAAAAGGATCGTTGGACAGCAGGTGGGGCATGGACGTCGACAATGACCAGCGACAATGACGCGGGCATTGTCGCATGTGTCAATGTCGCGATGGGGGCTCAAATTGGAAAATCAAACAGAGAGCAGTACATGGAGGGCGACAATGCCCAGCGACAATGCCCCGGGCATTGTCGCATGTGTCAATGTCGCGCTTAGGGGCCGAGGGGCTGTTTATCAGCGGGTTTTGGCAGCTCATTAGGTCATTTTCTGCTGTTTCTCTTCAAGGGACGATTTCACCTTTGTTAGGAGCGATTTTTGCTCTCAAGGTTGGTAAGTCTCTTCTTCCTTTCACCTCTCATCATTTATGGATCTCATCCACCACATTTATGAGAAACCTTCTCCATCTCTAGGTCATTAAGTGATTCTCATCTTCAAGGAGACTCAAGTGTTCAAAGGACTTCCTCTTCCATCATTTAGGGTTTTGGGGCTTCTTATAACAACCCTCTAAGGTGAGTTTTCCTTCGAATGTTAAGCTAAACACTCACTTATACTTGATCTCTTACCTTCCTTGCACATTATAGCTCATTATGGAAATTAGGGTTTGGGCATATGTTAAGATATTGGTGTAAAATGTTGGGAAACGACTTGGTATGGTTGAATTTGAATATTGATGATTGGAAAATCATGAATCTAGGTTTTGGAAGTTTTGGCCTTAGGATGCAAACTTCATCAAAGGAGCTTACGTTTGGAGAGCTCTAGATTTAGCTTAATCTAGCAAAGGTGAGTTCAAGTTACTTTGCGAAAACTTTGTACATGCCAAAATGTTATTTTCCAATTGATTATGTATTTTACAAGAAAAGTATCAATGTTGAGTTATTTGATGAGTTTTAACCTTTGAACATTTATGGTTGTAAATATGATAAAACACTTTGTAATTGGAATTTTGGGAAAATGTGATGAATAAATCATGCATAAAAATGAGTTATTGATTTATGTAATAAATGGAGTTTATTTGTATGAAAATGTATTTTGTGGAAATATTAGAAATATGCATACAACACATCATAAGATGTTTTGAAAATGTAAAGGTGTGAGTCCTTTGGAAAGGAGGGTTTTTCCCGATCCAAGGTTTTATTTTGGGTTTTCATGGATTTGAAGTAATTACCGGCAACCGGTGTGTGTTGTTATATTTAATGTCATTCTATGACTTTTATGAACTATCTTTTGAGTTAGTTGAGCTTGTGGCTCGGTATTGGGTTTTATTAAGTCTTGGGGGACATTTGTCCAGTTTTTGATAACTCAAAGTTGAGTTTTGATCATGATTTACGTTAATTGGGGAGTTGCATGTTTTGAATGCATTTTATTATGTTTGGGGTTGTGTAATATTTTAGACCTTGTTAGCCATGGATCCATAGGCATTTAAGTTTCCCCTTAGTCTCGCGGGCAAGAGGTCGGGATTGATTGAGCTCAGTTTTACGAGACGTTAGTTTACTTTGTAGCACGGAATAGGCATCGGGTTCCATGATAAGTAAGGCGTGGACTTAGATGGTCGGGCGTCGTCTCATGGGCAGTAAGGTCTAATTCCATATATGTGCTTAGCACGGGATAGGCATCGGGATCCATGATAAGTAAGGCGTGGACCTAGATGGTCGGGCGTCGTCTCATGGGCAGTAAGGTGTAATCCCTAATGTGCTGTTGTGGATTTGGTGACCCAATGTATAGACCTGGAGTGGTTGAAGTTGGGGGCATCCTAGTCTCGTGAGCAATAGATCTGGAGTGATTGAGCTCAGTTTTACGAGAGTAATCCACGTGGGTGTTTTTATTACATAGTAAGTGACCCACTTTAGTGTTCCGTCACGTGCGATGTATACGGGTCTCCCCCGTCACCGAAAGGTGTTGTTTTGAGTATTTATTACTACTCATGTTTTCGGTGACGTGTTCTATTTATATGGATTGTTTTCCATGGTACGTAAGTTGTGGTTTATATCTCATCCGTGTACGATGTTTTGGGTATTTGTGTAACCTCCACCTTCAACGGATACAGGTCTTTCCATTTATGGTATTTGATCTTTATTACCTTTTTCGGTCTCATTAGTATCGCTTCGTATTGTGTTTTAATAAAGAGTTATATTTAACGGATGGTTTCCATGTTTTACGGGTTGAGTATGTTTTGTCAACCGTATTTGAAGGTTTTGCCTAAACTAAACTTATTCACATATTTGAGTGAGTTGGAAATGTAATTCATTTTGGAAAACGTATTATACCTTTCGGGAACTTTTCCATGGGAGTGTGTGAGTTGGAAAATGGATGATTTGCAATTAAAGTAAACTCTTTTGAAATCATGACTAAACTATTACTCATTTGATTTATGTTTTTTTTATAGTCATGATAAAATGCTTGAACTCACTAGGCGTAAGCCTAACCCTTTTTATTTGTCGGCATGTGCAACAGGCTCAGGTTGGGGTAGCTCCAGCTACATTGGGAAGTGGCGAGTGCTAGTGAAGTGCACGAGAGGTGACTTGTTTAGTGAAGTCTTCCGCAAGAGTTTGGACTAGCAATCAGGTGTGGTGTTAAGTAACACCCGATTAAGTTATTTATTTGTAGAATTTATGATGTTTTTATTCCGAGGTATTTGAGGAATGATTTGTAGAAATGATTTTATCTACTTTTGGTTATTTTATCGAAATTAAAGTTAGTTGCTCGTTCCAAATTTGAGGGTGTTACATGGGTATTTTCAGGCAAAATAGTGGATTTTACTGATGAGTTTTATGAGATGTACAGTTAGTCGGCCTGGATGGGAATTGAAGAGGATCACGAGTACACTTTTCGAAGAAGTGCGCAAAATCCGGAAAAGACGAAAGTGGAGCAAGCAGAAGCTGGCGCGCCTTTTGGCGCTACTTTTCTAGCACGGAACTAGCGCGAGTTGTATCATATGAAGATTACAGAGGGTGGCGCGCCTTTTGGGGCCACTTATCTAGCGCGGAAATGAGCGCGGGTTTTTGAAGGCAAATCGTTCCAGAGCGTGGCGCGCCTTGTGGCGCGACTTAAGTAGCGCCGTAACTGCTGCCAACTCTCAGATACGATTTAAAAGCCCTATTTTCTAATTTTAGGGTTATCAATCAGACTAGGCAGCGGCTGGAGTTCAGAGGCGATTTTTGGGAGTAATTTGGGAGCACGAATACAGAGGTGACAAGAGATCAATTGGAAGACAACAACGATTGAGTACGTGATCGTGGAAGGGATTCTTCTCAGGGAGTTGCTTATATTTTTCTGCAGAACTTTTCAAACATGGTTTCCTTTACGTCGTTTGTAATCTTTCAGTTTTCTTTATACATCCCCAACATGAACTAAACTTCATGTTGGGGGGTTGGACGATGGATGATTCATAGATGTATGATTCAAACGATTTTTATTTCGGTTTTAATAGATGGATGACGTCTTTGAATTCATGCTTAATGCTTTTAATAAACTGATCACTTGTTAAATGATTTATTAACTCTTGGATGTTCGATGGAAATCTCAAGATTTAGTTCGAATTCAATAGCCACCGAAGGGAATTAGTTAGAGATAATCCATTTCCTTCGGTGTTGTGTTCTAAACCAAACACTTCAACTTAATTCAACTGTAAGATAGAAAGATGAACATCTCAATTAAGTGAAGTCCCGATGCAGCTTGGGAAAGTGTAACGAGTTCAGGTTTTACAAGTCATTAATCATTTTAATTGTTTATATCTCGCTTTGAAGTCTTGCTAATTGAATTCATTCGGATTCCAACCCTCCTTCTTCCCTCCTAATACTACTTTCAACTACGTTTACTACTTTTATGCGTTTGGCTAGTCAAGATATTTCAACAAACAAACCAAATCAATTTCCAATCGCTCAGTTAATAGTAACTATAGTCATTGCGGTACTTAACACCTGGTTCCTGTGGGTTCGATACTCGTACTTCCGTATGTATTACTTGAGACGACACCGTACACTTGCGGTTAGTCAAGGGGGTGTAAACCGTCCTATCATTGATATATGTAATCATTGGATTTATATTATTAGTGTTATGATTAGCAGGAAGAAAGCAATGTTCAATAAACATTTTGATGGTCGTGTGACGAACTTTGTGGTGTAAATTGTAGTAGAATTATTATATGAATAGTTGACATTTTTATTTATTTATTTATTTACGGTTAAGTAAAGTGAGGTTAATGTTGAAGAACTTTCTTTATGGAGTTGTTTAAGTTAAAGAGTTGTTTTAGACCCTATGCTTGACTTGGCATGTTAAGTCTCATGTGTAAATCAATGAGATGATGACGGGTTTGCCGTTGCGTTTAAGAATTTGATTTAGTGATAATATTATAGTTGGAAATTTGATTATGTTTAGAGAATGACATGATGATGATTATAGATCGGAGTGATAATATGATCATTAGTTGATTTGGAATGTCATGATAAATGTTTAAGCCTTTGATAGGTTGATTAAAATTTAATAGATTTGTTAAGTAACGACATTTATTGTTATTATAAGACGTGTTACGATTCTACTCAGATGTTGATGCTAAGTTATTATGTATGGTAATTCATGGTTAATAGAAAGAAATGAACTACATCTCAATTGGACTTTATCTTGTGAAATAAATTGATATTTATGATTAAAATGCGTTGGTCAAGTTAAAGTAGCTAGAGATAAAGAAAAGGAATATGTATTGTTTTGTGCGGTAAGGATCGGTAGTTATAGCCGAGAAGAGCAGTTGAGTTCGAAGACTGTTGTTGTGGTCATGAATCGGTTAAGGATAATTAGGGAGTGGTAAGCGTTGAGATGTCTACAACCTTTGTTCACATATTATGATTTATAAAATGGATTACAAGAATTCTTGGGAAAGTGTTTTCGAGATTAAAACACTGATCATTAAGGAATTATTTGAGGTAAATCTAAGTAAGAAAGCCGGGATGACTTAATATATATATAGTTATCTGATTTTATGGTCGTTATGGTTAATTAAAAGAATTTTGGAATCCAAAACCCCTGAATTAATAGACTTGAGTGGAAGATAAAATTTAAGATGATTGGGTTTTCCTGTTTTAAGCAGAGATTATAGGTTAATCAGAGTTGCGTAGCGAAAGCGTGATAACCTATTATTAATTGTGTTTGGATTTGAAAGATGGTTCAAAGTGGTAACAAAAGTTATATTATGAGAATAAAAAGTGGTTGGTAGTTTAATTTGGAATGATTGATTTAACATTTGCAATTGTTAACAAGTTTCATATTGAAGGTGTATGTTAGAATTTCGGAAGGGTATAGTGAAAGTGTAAAATGTAGCATTGTGCATAATTTCAAGACATCGATGCTAGATTATATCTGAAGTTGATGATTATTAGTAAAATTTTCCATATATCGAAATGAATTGTGATATAGATATTTTATGCTGAATTAGGCACGATGAGATTTTTCTTGGTGTTGAAAGAGGCACAAAGTGAAATAAAGACATATTGATATTAATTTTGTTAAAAAATATATTTTTGGATGGTTGTTATATAGATGGGTATGGAGTGCTTATTAAGTTAATTTCGATAGTCTCGATGAGAGTTCGATGTAGTAATGAGCATAAAGCAACCGTACCTTTTTGCTTAACCGAATTCCGGGACGGAATTCTTTTAAGGGGGAGATGTTGTAATACCCCGTTTTAAAAATGTGTAATTTAACGTCTCCAAATTGTTTAGTATTTAAAATGTCAATCAAATATAGTCGAGGGGTTAAATCTGTCAATTAGCTAAAGTTCTATAATAAAAACAAATTAATTAATAACATATATATCATTTTGTTTGCAAGTTAGAGTAAACTAAAAAAAAAAAGAAATCGTCCATCATCTTCTTCATTCGACACCATCACCGCCTCACCTCTTCCCTCTCTCTAAAATCTCTCTTCTCTCTAAGACTTCTCTTAAATTGGTGAAGTAATCAAAGATTAAACTGCATATTCGGAATCCTCTCGTCAAATCCTTCGTAGAGGTATAACTTTCTCCTTATTTTGTTCTAGTTTTTGTTGGTTCTTGAGATTGATTTGTATTTCGGTTTAGGTTTAGATTATGAAGTGGTATTGCAAAGTTATGATGAAATGTATGTTTAGAAATGTTTTGTTTTGCCAAAATTGAAGTAGGATTAAAAAGGGTAAAGTTTAGAATCAAAATGGTGAATTTTATGTTTATACGGTTAGTTGCTCACCAAGTGTTCGGTTAAATGCTTAAGAGAATAAAGTTTCGTGATTAAGCTTAAGAGATTAATCGTTAAGCTTCATTTTGACGTTTAGTATGTTAGCTTATATTTAGAATGGGTTTTATTGAGTAAAAATGGAAGTTTGGATCGTAAAAGTGAATGACGAAAAGTTTGGAAATCGGACGTTACGGTATGTGCAGGTCCGTACTTTGATAGCGCATAACTCACAAACCGTAAGTCCGATTGAGCTCAAATTTTACAGGTGAAAGGTGCTCAATGTGTTCTGCAATTCTTATGAAGGGCCTTAAACCCAGTTTTGTAATAACCAGGTATTTTATCTAATTTAAAATTGGAATTTTATAAGTCTTGATTTTTGTATTTTATGGAGTTAAGAAATTAAGGGATAAGTTTTTATTGTATAATAGAATCTTAAGGGTCTGTTTTGTCAAGTGAAGCAAGTTTAGGGTTTGTTTGGTATTTTGCCCAATCTCTTTAAGCCACAAACCGACTCAGTAGTCTAAGTATAGGAAATATCTCATTTGGGACTTCATAGCAAAACCCAAATAGTGTGTGTGTGTGTGAAATTGTTCACGGCAGAGAGAAAGAGAGAGAGAAGAAGAACCGTAGAAAAAGAAGAAGAAGAAGAATTAAAGATACTCAGCTGGGATTTTTGTTTGGTGCAGTAAATCCAAGAGGTAACCTTCTTATTTAACTCTCTTTTATGAGAATTAGGTTTCATTTGGAATTTGAAGTGGGTTTAGGTAATTTTTAGAAGAATTTGTGAATTTTAGTTACAATTAGGGTGTTAAAAGGAGTTTAGAACACTTCTGTGCAAAATCTGGGTAAAGGATGAATTCCTGCAAATGAACTGAACTTTTCTGAAAAAGACGATGAACAGTGTTTTTGCGAAAAGTAGGAATTCGCAAGCCTTGGTTGCGAAAAGTCCACTTTTCGCAAGTAGCTAAAGCGCATAGTTAAGTTTTCGTATCTGTTGGTTACGAAAAGTAGGGAACTCGCAACTGTGGTTTGCGATAAGTGAAGTTTTCGTATCTGTTGGTTGCGAAAAGTAAGGAACTCGCAACTGTGGGTTGCGAAAAGTTAGGTTTTCGTAATAGTGGGTTGCGAAAAGTGTAAATTGCCTGTTTATGTGTTAAAGAGTATGTATACTTTAATTTGTTTCAGATACTAAGGATCAGGGTTAAAAGATAATCTGTTTTGAGGAATGTTTGAAGGACATTTGCTAAAAAGATCAGGTGAGTTTTACTTTAAAAAGTATTTTACTGGAATGCATTATGTGAATAACGAATGTTTGATAAAAGGTATGAATATGTCATACGTGGGTGATTATAATATATTGAGATATTATAATTACATGAGTACTATATGAAAATATAATACGTGGCCGGGTTTTGGACCGGTGTGTTAAAATTGGCTCGCAACCAATTGATATTGGCCATTGGTGGAGGGATAAGGTGGAATGAGATAGGTATGATGCATAAATCTTAGTTGGTATTAATTTACGTGTGATGTATGTGTGTTTATATAAAGAGTGTTTTATATAAATGAATTTTTTAATGATTTACAAATGTCAGGGATTTACTCACTAGACCCTTAGGTCTAACCCTCATTTTCTGTTTTAAAAATTTTGTATTCCAGGTGATGGTTCCAGTAAGAACAAGTAAATAGAATACTTGTTGGCTAGCTTTTGAGAAGATGATCATCATGATGCTATGGATGCTTTTGTATTTATAATTTTTGTTATTACTATGTAACTTAGAGTGGGTCAAGTTGTAATGAATTTTTCTATGCTCAGACTTTAGATGGGACAAAATGTGAAATATGAATTACTTTGTTGTAAACATGTTATGGATTATATGTTATATGTATATTTTGTTATCGGGTTGTTACAGATGGTATCAGAGCCCTAGTTTAAGGGATTTAGGTATTAGTATCTGTACCTAGACTTAAACTGCATGTGAAGTAGGATGTCCCTATTATTTTAGAACCTGGGGATGCTAAGTATAAAAGGTGGAAGGAACATCATGTAAGGTAATTTCAAAGTACACCAGGCCAGTGTAATTATGATCTTACAGGTGCATGTTTGAACTGGAATACCTTGTTATATGGGGTATGTGCTTATGTGTATATTAACCTTGTTTGAATCTACAGAATGGCAAGTGGCACTAGACAAAGGAATCAAAGAGGAGGAAGGAATTCGGGTGGAGAGAATCCACCAATAGGAACAGGGGGAAGAGGAGGAGATCGTGGTAGAGGCAGGACCAGAAGGGGAACTGGGGGCCGAACTGGAGGAAGAACACAACCACAGGGCACAGAGTTTGTTACACGGGACGATTTGATGGCAGAAATGGGGAGGTTACAAGATAACATACAAGCTATGTTTGAACATAATCGCCACAATGAAACTGAAAGACCAAATCCGGAACACGAAGTTGAAATACCACTTACCTCTACTATCTTACCGGTGATGAAAAGGTGCGACTATAAAATGTTTCTTAGTTGCAAGCCCCCTACCTATTCAGGAGATCGGGACCCGGTCAAGGCAATGAGATGGCTAAAAGAAATAGAAGCCATCTTCAAGACGTGTAAGTGTTCTGAAGAAGACAAAGTGCTTTATGGAGCAGCAATGCTAAAAGGTGATGCTCTGTATTGGTGGGAGGCTCATACAGAATCGAGAGGAGCGGATGTATATACTACTTTTTCATGGGAGGAATTCGTGTTAGCTTTCACAACACACTTCTGTCCACAAGCTGCTGTCAGACAATTGGAAGAAGAATTTATGAATCTACAGCAATGGAATTTGTCAGTCAGAGATTATACTGCTAGATTTTTAGAAAAATCTCGTTTTGCAGGATATTATGTTGCTACAGAAAAGATGAAAATGGAGAGATTTATCTATGGGTTAAATTCAGAAGTTCAAAGACTGGTGACTGCAACAAGGCTAGATACGTTTACCGCTGCTGTGGATGCTGCAGAAAATGTCGAACGAGACAATAAAAGGGATGCCGGTGATAAGAGCTTGGGGAAAAGGAAATGGGAAGGACCACCACAAGATCCAAAGAAGTCTAGATTCCCGAGGTTTGATAACCGTCCGTCGTTCCGACCAGCGGAAAGACCATGTCCGAGATGTAATCGCTACCATCAGGGAAATTGTCAAGTGGAGTCGCGGGTTTGTTTTAAGTGTGGGAAAACTGGTCATGTTGTTAAAGATTGTCGAGTAACACGGTTTTGCTTTTTGTGCAACTCTCCGGATCACCTCCAATCTGATTGTCCGCGAGGTAGAATACAACAAGGGGGTACATCCGGGAAGCCAGCCATTACTAGACCAGTGGTTCCAAGAATAGAACCGCCCAGAACGAGGGGTCGTACATTTCAAATGACAGCTAAAGGGGCGGAGGAAACTCCAGATGTGGTCACAGGTACATTTTTCATAAACTCCACGCGTGCTAAAGTGTTATTTGATTCTGGTGCAAACCGATCTTTTGTGTCTCCCTCCTTTGCTGCTCACATGCATTTAGAGCCTAAAATGTTAAAACATGCTTTATTAGTAGATACTGCAAATGATAAACAAGTGGCAGTTAAAGAGGTTTTTGATTGTTGTATGATAAACATAGAGGGGTGTGGAGTACCGATACAACTATTCCCAATAGAGTTGGTCGAATTTGATGTGGTAGTAGGAATGGATTGGTTAGCTGAGAATCGGGCTAACATAGTTTGTGATAAGAAAATAATCAACGTTGTTTTACCTGATAAGAGGGCGGTAGTGATTTATGGTGATCGTAAGAATCATCAATCCAATCTTATATCGATGATAAAATCCCGTAAATGTGTTAGCAAGGGTTGCTCGAGTTATTTAGCCTATGTGATAGATAGTAGGCCTGAAAAGAGTAAGCTGGAAGATATTTCCATTGTTAGTGAATATCCTGAGGTTTTCCCTGAAGACTTGAATAGTCTTCCTCCTGTTAGACAAGTAGAATTTGGTATTGACTTAATCCTTGGAGCCGCTCCTATTGCTCGCGCGCCGTACCGATTAGCACCACCAGAAATGAAAGAAATGATGGCACAGCTTCAAGATTTATCTGATAAGGGCTTCATCAGACCTAGCTCTTCGCTGTGGGGTGCACCAGTTTTGTTTGTGAAAAAGAAAGACGGTTCAATGAGAATGTGTATCGACTACCGGGAGCTGAATAAACGAAAGATCAAGAACAAGTATCCACTTCCAAGAATTGATGACCTTTTTGATCAATTAGTTGGAGCTTGTTACTTCTCCAAGATTGATCTCAGATCTGGCTACCATCAGTCGAAGGTTAAGGAAGAGGATGTTTTAAAGACTGCATTTCGCACAAGATACGGCCACTACGAATTTTTGGTAATGCCTTTCGGATTGACGAACGCTCCAGCCGCTTTTATGGATCTAATGAATCGGGTATGTAAGCCTTATCTCGATAAATTTGTCATTGTATTTATCGATGATATACTTATTTATTCCCGATCCAAAGAGGATCATGCGCAACATCTTCGTTTGATTTTGGAGTTATTGAAGAAAGAAAAGTTGTACGCTAAGTTCTCTAAATGTGAATTCTGGTTGCGGGAAGTTCAGTTTTTGGGTCATGTAGTTTCAGAGAAGGGTATACAAGTCGATCCAGCAAAAGTGGAAGAAATTGAAAGATGGGAACCGCCGAAGACGGCAACCGAAGTACGCAGTTTTCTGGGTCTAGCTGGATACTATCGGAAATTTATAAAAGACTTTTCTCGAATCGCGACGCCATTGACTAAGCTAACTCGGAAGAATTTAAAGTTCGAATGGAAAGCAGAACAAGATGAGGCATTCAGAATATTGAAGGAGAAACTCTGCAGCGCGCCGATATTAGCATTGCCAGAAGGTTCAGATGATTTTGTGGTCTACAGTGATGCTTCTAAGCTGGGTTTGGGATGTGTACTTATGCAACGTGGAAAGGTGATTGCTTATGCTTCTCGTCAGCTAAAGGATCATGAAAGACAATATCCTACTCACGATATGGAGCTTGCAGCAGTTGATTTTGCATTGAAGATTTGGAGACATTATCTTTATGGTACCAAATGTCAAATTTTCACTGACCATAAGAGTCTCCAACATCTTTTTGATCAGAAGGAACTGAATATGAGGCAAAGAAGATGGTTAGAATTAGTGAATGATTATGATTGTGAAATTCTTTATCACCCTGGGAAGGCGAACGTGGTAGCAGATGCACTAAGTCGTCAAGAAAGAAGTGGAACGATAAAAGTAGTATCGCTACGAGCTGAACTCTTACCAAATATCTTGGAAGAATTGTTGAAGTGCCAAATAGATGCTTATCGGGAAGAAAGTTTGAAATCAGAACGGTTAGTGGGAATATCAGCATTGCTTGGGAAAGATGACCGTGGGTTGCTGTGTATGGGAAATAGAATTTGGGTACCTCGATTGGGTGGATTACGTGATCGCGTACTACAAGAAGCTCATCAATCTCGATTTTCTATTCATCCAGGTACAAATAAAATGTATAGAGATTTGAAACAATTCTATTGGTGGCCAGGAATGAAGAGAAGTGTTGCTAAGTATGTGGAAGATTGTACTACCTGCAAGAAAGTAAAGATTGAGCATCGGAAACCGTTTGGTCAGTTACAACGACTAGATATACCAATGTGGAAATGGGATCAGATCACTACTGATTTTATTACCAAGTTGCCTAGAACTTCAAAGGGATTCGATTCTATTTGGGTGATTGTGGATAGATTGACGAAGTCTGCTCATTTCTTGCCGATAAAAGAAACTGATTCCTTGGAACGTTTAGCTAAATTGTACATTAATGAAATAGTAACTCGACATGGAGTTCCAATCTCGATTATATCCGATCGAGATAGTCGATTTACTTCTAGATTTTGGAGAAGCTTTCAAAAAGAGTTGGGAACGCAAATAAAATTGAGTACAGCATATCATCCACAGACTGACGGACAGAGTGAAAGAACAATTCAGACTTTAGAAGATATGCTCCGGGCTTGTATAGTTGATTTTGGGGGATCATGGGATAAACATCTGCCTTTGATAGAATTCGCCTACAACAACAGTTATCATTCTAGCATCCAAGCGGCACCGTTTGAAGTATTGTATGGTAGAAAATGTCGAACGCCTCTATGTTGGAATGAAGTGGGGGAGAAACAATTAGCGGGGCCAGAAATTGTACAGTTAACAGCGGATAAGATTACTCAGATTCGGGATAGATTGAAAACAGCTCAAGACAGACAGAAAAGCTATGCTGATCGACGTCGGAAACCGTTAGAGTTTCAGGTTGGGGATTTTGTAATGTTGAAAGTATCGCCCTGGAAAGGAGTAATACGTTTTGGGAAGCAGGGTAAACTCAGTCCGAGGTATATTGGTCCGTTTGCAATTACCGAAAGAATTGGGGAAGTGGCTTACCGACTAGATTTACCTCCAGAATTAAGTAGGATTCACAACGCGTTCCATGTATCAAATTTTAGGAAATGTTTGATGACTTCAGACCAGGCAGTCTCTCTACCGGATATCCAGGTTGATGAAAAACTGAACTATGTGGAGGAACCGGAAGCAATAGTTGATCACAAAGTCAAAGTATTGAGGAACAAAGAGATCAGACAGGTAAAGGTTCAGTGGAAACATCATAAAGGTCAGGATGCGACGTGGGAACCGGAGTCGGAAATGAGAGCCAAATACCCTCATCTGTTCTCTTAACTGAATTCCGGGACGGAATTCTTTTAAGGGGGAGATGTTGTAATAACCAGGTATTTTATCTAATTTAAAATTGGAATTTTATAAGTCTTGATTTTTGTATTTTATGGAGTTAAGAAATTAAGTGATAAGTTTTTATTGTATAATAGAAGCTTAAGGGTGTGTTTTGTCAAGTGAAGCAAGTTTAGGGTTTGTTTGGTATTTTGCCCAATCTCATTAAGCCACAAACCGACTCAGTAGTCTAAGTATAGGAAATATCTCATTTGGGACTTCATAGCAAAACCCAAATAGTGTGTGTGTGTGTGTGTGTGTGAAATTGTTCACGGCAGAGAGAAAGAGAGAGAGAAGAAGAACCGTAGAAAAAGAAGAAGAAGAAGAATTAAAGATACTCAGCTGGGATTTTTGTTTGGTGCAGTAAATCCCAGAGGTAACCTTCTTATTTAACTCTCTTTTATGAGAATTAGGTTTCATTTGGAATTTGAAGTGGGTTTAGGTAATTTTTAGAAGAATTTGTGAATTTTAGTTACAATTAGGGTGTTAAAAGGAGTTTAGAACACTTCTGTGCAAAATCTGGGTAAAGGATGAATTCCTGCAAATGAACTGAACTTTTATGAAAAAGACGATGAACAGTGTTTTTGCGAAAAGTAGGAATTCGCAAGCCTTGGTTGCGAAAAGTCCACTTTTCGCAAGTAGCTAAAGCGCATAGTTAAGTTTTCGTATCTGTTGGTTACGAAAAGTAGGGAACTCGCAACTGTGGTTTGCGAGAAGTGAAGTTTTCGTATCTGTTGGTTGCGAAAAGTAAGGAACTCGCAACCGTGGGTTGCGAAAAGTTAGGTTTTCGTAATAGTGGGTTGCGAAAAGTGTGAATTGCGTGTTTATGTGTAAAGAGTATGTATACTTTAATTTGTTTCAGATACTAAGGATCGGGGTTAAAAGATAATCTGTTTTGAGGAAAGTTTGAAGGACATTTGCTAAAAAGATCAGGTGAGTTTTACTTTAAAAAGTATTTTACTGGAATGCATTATGTGAATAACGAATGTTTGATAAAAGGTATGAATATGTCATACGTGGGTGATTATAATATATTGAGATATTATAATTACGTGAGTATTATATGAAAATATAATAAGTGGCCGGGCTTTGGACCGGTGTGTTAAAATTGGCTCGCAACCAATTGATATTGGCCATTGGTGGAGGGATAAGGTGGAATGAGATAGGTATGATGCATAAATCATAGTTGGTATTAATTTACGTGTGATGTATGTGTGTTTATATAAAGAGTGTTTTATATAAATGAATTTTTTAATGATTTACAAATGTCAGGGATTTACTCACTAGACCCTTAGGTCTAACCCTCATTTTCTGTTTTAAAAATTTTGTATTCCAGGTGATGGTTCCAGTAATAACAAGTAAATAGAATACTTGTTGGCTAGCTTTTGAGAAGATGATCATCATGATGCTATGGATGCTTTTGTATTTATAATTTTTGTTATTACTATGTAACTTAGAGTGGATCAAGTTGTAATGAATTTTTCTATGCTCAGACTTTAGATGGGACAAAATGTGAAATATGAAGTACTTTGTTGTAAACATGTTATGGATTATATGTTATATGTATATTTTGTTATCGGGTTGTTACAAGTTTTGACTCTAAATAGCTCAAAATATTGTGTTTTCTGGACTGATCGTAGCATACTCGGATCAGTTTCTATGTTTTTATAAATTCCGTATAAATTCAACCGATGATTCAAATGAGGTGATTCCAATTCGAGTAGAACCGTAGGAGGTCAGAGAACAGCTTTCATTTCGATCTTATATTCTGGTTTGGTCTCTAAGTATGAGAAAAACGGTCGGAAAGAAGGGGCTTAGGAGCTGTCACGTACGGTTCTGCATGGTGTTTAGTTTAGTTTTCGAAATGCGTATCGGGTTGTCCGTTTTGAAATTTAAGTTGCTTAGATACCTTTAGAGCCAAAATTCAGTATTAGAATGATTATGATGAGAGTTTTATGTTGTTCAAGTAATAATAATTTATAGTTTAACATAGGTGCTCGAGCTCGTTCAAGTCCGTCGTGAACCTCGTTTGATCGTGCTTTACATACCAACTTCATTTAAGATTCTGTGGATTTTGGGTGAAATACTGAATCTTTTGGAAAAGGCTTGGAAGTGTTTCTGGATAAGCGATCAAGGTGAGTTTTACTTTTAAAACGTTTTCAACTGGGATACATATATATGTGATATATATATATATATATATATATATATATATGAGATGGATATGTGTGGATTGAGAAAATGATTTATGGTGTGATTATGTGTATATATTAAGAGATATATATATGTGGTTGAAATGTGGTAAAAGGTTTATAAATGACAATATGATATATTGATACATATATATATATATATATATATATATATATATATATATATATATATATATATTGTATTTATATGTGCATTACACTACACGAATATACGTTAGCCGAAACTATAGTCGGGGGAGGTGTTTGATGTAGTTGTTGTACAGCGGTGCTGTAGTTGTTGTACAGCGGTGTTGTTGGCTCGCAACCAACTGATATGGCCAGGGGAATGAGAATGAGAAAGAGGATGAGTTGAACACGGTGCACGAGTCTTGATTGGTATTTAATTAAGTGTGATATATGTGTGTTTATATAAAGGATTTTATATAAATGGGTTTTATAACGATTTTGAAATGACAGGGATTATCTCACTAGACCGTTTGGTCTAACCCTCATTTTGTTTTCAAAAATATGTATTCCAGGTCGAGGAAATTATAGCGGCAAAGGAAAGGATAAAGAGTAGGACGCTTTTTGATGACTGGTGTTGATTAGGAAGCTTTTATGTATTTTGTAGTTTCGAGACTATGGGACCGTATGTGAATTATTATGTAATTTTCTTTTATGAATGTAACGATGTTATGCAATATATGTTATTTGTTGTATGTTTGGAAAAACCGGGTTGTTACATCAGTACTCTCCAATCTTGGGTTATGGATATATAGTAACAGACAACGTCAGGATCACCAAAGTGAATTATGTTGAAGGCTTAGGACATAACTTGTTTCGCATAGGTCAATTTTGTGACAAAGATCTAGAAGTCCATTTCAAAAAGACCCGGTGTGCAGTTCTAACCGATGAAGGAAATGAACTTCTAGTTGGTTCTAGAAAGTCAAATCTTTACACTATTGACCTACCAAAGCTTAAGCCGAAGAATGACGTGTGTCTGATGTCTAAGGCAACAATGGAAAAGAGTTGGTTATGGGATAGACGACTATCTCATCTCAACTATCGTTACATTCAAAAGCTTACGTTGGGTGATTTAGTTATAGGTCTACCAGTTCTGCAGTTTTAGAAAGACAACTTCTGTACTGCTTGTGAGAAGGGGAAGATAAAGCGAGCTCCTCACCCACCGAAACCCGAACCCATCACTCACAAACCTTTGGAAATTCTTCATATGGATCTTTGTGGTCCGATGAAGACTCAAAGTATCAGTGCCAAACGATACGTGTTAGTCATTGTCGATGATTATTCGAGATACACTTGGGTCAAGTTTTCTTCGATCAAAAGATGAAACCCCTGACTTGATCATCTCGTTAATCAAACAACTTCAAGTTAATCGTCAACAAACAGTTCAGACTGTTAGGTCAGATAACGGGACAAAGTTCAAAAACAAGACTCTTGATGATTTCTTTAAGTCATTAGGAATATCTCATCAATATTCTGCGGCTAGAACACCTCAGCAGAACGGAGTCGTTTAAATACGGAACTGCACACTTGTTGAAGCCGCCAGAACGATGCTGTCTTATGCTGATCTACACGGGATGCTATACACAAAACCTTTCTATTATACATCGACGGTTTGGTAAAACTCCATATGAACTGATTAATAATAGAAAACCTGTGATACACTACTTTCGTGTTTTTGGATGCAGGTGTGTTGTGCTGAACGATAAGGACAACTTGAATAAATTCAGTCCTAAGGGTATTGAGGGCGTCTTTATCGGATACTCGCTCACGTCAAAAGCGTACAGAGTAGGGATGAGATCGGTACCGGACCGGTTGGTACCAAAAAAAATTGGGAGTAAAAACCGGTACCGAAAACCGAACCGTATGTGCCGGTTCGGTACCGATTCGGTTTCGGTTTTGGGACGGGAAATTCGGGACTAGCACCACTTAGGACCGAATTGTTTTATGAAGAAGAACTTCAAAACCAAAACAGTAACACAAAGATAACCTTAATAAAGAAAATTAGTTGATCACTTGCATGAGTCATGGGGTAGTTTTTGTATGTTCTAAAATCTAAATAGCATGGGGTAGTTTTAGTATTCTTCTACTCTGTCACTGTTTAATGAGCCTGTCCATTTCCAAGGGCTGTTTGTATGGTGAAAGAATGGGTATTTTTTTTGAAATGCAATGATACTTTATTCCACTTAAATATAATAAACATCCACAACATTTACTGCAATTGCAAAGCAACAACATCACTTAAAAATAAGAAACATCCACACCATTTACTGCATGTTTGCAAAACACCACCAGCTCCACATCGAAGATCAAAACCAATTAATTAACCCATAATTGGAATTAAAACACATCACCCAGTTGGGTATTAAGCCGTGGTTAATAAAAAATATGCTTTTAAAAAAATCAATAATTTTGGAGGCATCTTATGTTAATACAAAGATAACTTCAATCAATACAAACACCAAATATATTTATATCAACCAAATATATATATATATATATATATATATATATATCTATTACTACCTATATAAGCATATACAACTAAACTCTTAAAGACAAATTTGAAAGCACAATGTTCCACACTTTAAAGCATCAAATTAAAAAAACTATGAAAGACAAGTTTTAATGCACAATGTACAAGTCAACAAAGCTTACACCCTTCCCTCAAATTTGTTTCAAACTAACTCCCGCTTCTCTTCCCCGAATTTGTTTTAAAAATCCCGCTTCTCTCTCCTTCTGTCTCTTTCTCTGCAGAAATCAAACCTGTGCCCCATCCCAGCCCCAACCCTATCTTCCCAATTCGACTTTCTGCCATAGTTCGACCATGAGCCACCGTCCATCGGCAACCATGAAGGCACGAACTGCCACAGATTTCGAGTTCGATTTGTGGTTCGATTTCGTCTATGGAATGCGATTTCTGATCTTGCTAAACAACTACAGGTTTGATTTCTGTTTTTGTTGTTTACGGAGTCTCGTTCCTATTTTTTTTCTACGACAGGCGACTGTCAACAACTTCAGCCTTTGGATTCGATTTCTTCCAGCTTTGGCCTTTGGAACTCGATTTCAGGAGGGATGAGGTTTTTAGGTGGGTTTTTGTAGCTTTGTTCTTCGCCCCTGTTGGATAGATCTCTCCCTGATTTTTCACCCATGGAGGTTCGATATCTTACTGTTTTGCTTATTTCTCGGTTTTTTCTTTCAAATGATAGATCTGTGTTGTTTATTGTAGATCCATATTTTCTGATTCGATCTTTTCCTTCTGCTTAGTTTTAACTTTAATCTTTAATATTTGTTGTTTGATATTTGCTTGCTAACCTTCGATTAATGACTAATGTCCACGTTGATTACAGAGAGACATGCCCATTGTTATTCAAATGAAGTCCTTACTTGATGGCACTTGAAGTCAATATTATTTTTTTGCATCATTTTTGCCCATGGTGCACTTCACACTCATTTGAGTGGGTTTACATAAGAGGAACTCATGCTAATCTACAGGTAAAAATGTTTTCAATAGTTATAAAATGAAGTACAACCAAATCCAAGAATAGTGTTTTTTGTTTTTCCCCCTTTTCTACATTAAAAAAATTTGATCTTCTTGTGTGTAGAATGATTGCACCCCAGCTGAAGAATTTTGAAGGTCTTGTGTCGACTAAAGTTGATGATGTAATTGAAATCGTTATCTTTTTGTTGTTGTTTTTTGTTGGGTACCTTACACATCTATTAATTAAGTTTAGTGATGGAATGTATGCATTTTGCAGAATGAGGGTTCAAATCTGGAAGCTTTTGCATCCAGGAGCTTTGATCCTTCTCTTTCCTGGAAGGTACAAACCATCTCCTTGTTCATGGAGGTTTAATATTAACATGAGGACCCATGACTAGGCAAAGGATCGTGTGAGAAGTTGAGGTTAACGGGAGAAGCGTGAGAAGTGGATCTGAACCGTTGATTAGTTTAAATCTCATACCCTCCCATTGATTAATTTGTTTTGCAGGACATTGTTTGGTTAAAATCCATTACAAAGTTGCCAATTTTGATCAAGGGTATACTCACTCGCAAGGATGGTAAGGCCATGCATTCCCTATATATATATATATATATATATATATATATATATATATATATATATATATATATATGTGTGTGTGTGTGTGTGTGTTTATGTGTAGACATTATTTTTGGTTTGAAATAATGAAATGGTCCAAGGGAGAGAGTTTATTGATTATGGAATTGGAAAGTGGTCAGCTTGACAGCTTACATGTTTGGTTGACATGGAATTATTATTTGCTTCCTTTCTTTCTGATTTCATGTGTTGTGTGTGGCATGCAGCCATTAAAGCTGTGGAAGTAGGGGTTGAAGGAATCATAGCCTCGAATCATGGAGCTCGGCAGCTAGATTACGTTCCAGCCACCATTACAGTTCTTGAAATCAGTTAGCTCCATTTTTATTTCGTTGTCTTTTGTTATTAAAATTGCTTCGTAGATTTTTAAGTTATCAAATTGGTTTGGTTTGTTAACAAATTGGTTTGCTTTTTAGATTTTTTTATCGATTTTCTGTATCAGTCATGCTCCTTTCCAACAATCTCTTGTAGTAATGGATATGTCTATATTTCATTTAAGGTATAAAGCTGTTAAAAGTAGGAGGTGGGAACTGAATACGCCTCTCTTTGTGTTTTGGTTGGAGTCACTTTTTGCAAATTTGATGGTGAGTTATGAGATAATCGGTTGGTTCCATTTTTCTATTTGAAACTCACCATCAAATTTCTATTTGGGTGTATAGGTGTTTTCTCCTCAAAAGATGTTCGTGGAAATCGATTATAAAAAGAAACATACATCACCTCCATTTTGATTTTCTCTGCCCGGTAAGGTACGAAAACCCTCATACTCTATTTCAAGTTTAATGGAAAGTGTTTTTCATCTCTCTAGGTAAATTGTGTTGTTTGAATACATATAGTAATTTTTTGTGTTTAGTAATTTGATAATTGTGATTCTACACACATTCTGATTCTGGTTGTATAATGGTGAGTGGATGGTTTAAAGATATAACCAATCAAATATAATATATAACTGAATGTAGGTTGTTTATGGAATGTAGAGAGACACTGTGGCATCTGAATGCTAACAGGCAATTGGAATTTTCAGCTTAGATTCAACATTTATGGAACTTCAATTTAAGTTTGTTGCAATCAGTGTTTTGTATGTTGGCTATCTTTGTGAGCAATTGGTTCTCAATGTTTAACCACTAGCTCTTTTACATACCTTGATGCTTATTTGCTGTTGTTATGTTGCCAGGGAGTTTGCAAAAAAAAAGAGTACAACCTGGCGATCTAGCAATCATTTCTTAAGAGGCAGCATGGTCATTAATTTTTTCCTCTGTTACTCATAACTTTTAAACATGAATGCTTACACAGAAAGATGCATGCTTAATAGTTGAATATTGAATATAAGAGATGTGATTCTTGCTTAACCATATTCTTTGTGAGAACTTTCATTTCTTACGTTTTACCTTCCCTAACTTCCTGCTATTGCTACAGTTAATGGAAAAGTGACCGAAACAAACAAATGAGGATCTACAACATTACTACAAGAAAAGTTTACAATCTACACAACGTAAGAAATGTCGGTCAAATCATCGTTTTTTTAAATGACATTTATTTGTTTTTCATTCATCATATTGGATCCATGTGTGTCGTTTACGTGATTCTCACTCCCTATATGTGTATGATGAGCATTAGTTATAAATGAGGGGATTATAAACTTTCAAGGAAACTATTTTAATTTCTGTAACCTTTGGGAAATTAGAATTTATTCTCATTTAATTACAAATCTGCAAGGAATAGTTCAAATACACAACAAAAAATAAATCTCTAAATTTTAAGAAAAAAAAATAAAGCTAATGTACGTTTGTAAACAAAGATCCCTTTTCCACTTTTAAATTTTATCCGACTTCGATTGTAACCAATTTCATCAAGAGAGTCTTAATTTTTATGTAGATAACAATTAACGTGAGCGTACTCATTTTATCATTGTCTGTCTTGGTGTTGAGGAATCACCTTGATACATTTCATGGCATTGCCAAAAACTCTTAATACGACATGTGAACCATCAAATATTTCAAATATATCTTTATAAAACCTTAGCAGATGAGTGTTTTGAGTAGTGTCTTAGGGGCCGTTTACCCAAATGCTTACCCGGTAAGCACTTACCGGTAAATTTCGACACTGTCACTTATCTTACAGAATTGATTATAGTCCATCAAAACAACATCGCATGCAATGGGTTGGGAATACTTTATGCATCATAGGATGGGTAGGCTTTCTGGTTTCAAATTTCCTCTATGTTTAGGCATGTATTGCTGCATTTACTTGTAGACAAGTAAAGTGCTGGTTGTAGTTTATGCATAAACATCTTATTGCACCCTACCCACCTTAATTGGCCTTGTTGTTTCTATTTGTATATGTTATTTTATGATGTGCTAAAAGATGCATTCTTCATCATTAGATGCAGTGCTAGAGGATAGCAGGGGATGATTACAGACTTGTTGATTGAATATGTTGAAACATCGAACACGGGATTGTATTGATGCTTAAAATTAAATAATATATAAAATATTGTGGTACGCCAAGGTCATATTGTGGCAATGAACTTGCAATCCAACACCATTTTCAGAATCAAAAATTATCTCAAATTGCAATCCATGCACTAAAATGACATTATATGCAACAATTTAGCCGTAAGCGCTAACCGTGGTAAGAGTCGTCGCACTCACTTACCGGGTAGGACTCTCAGTCCTTGCTTTCGCTCTTATCGGGTAAGATGCTTGGCCTTTGCCATATTCATCCGGTAAGCTAATGTGACTTGGTAAACACTTACCCGAGTAAGCGTTTTGTAAACGGCCCCTAAGTTAGTGCTTTAGAGTTGTGATTCACCCGGGCTGCATCGCGCGGGTACACTGTTAGTATATATATATATATATATATATATATATATATATATATTGACTTATTAAGAACATCAAAGATATATCAAAACCAATCACAAATCAAAATATATTCATAATGTTTAAAAGACACCACCCTTTAATATACCCGGTTCGGTTTCGGTATTTTCGGGAAATTCCCGGTACCGAATACCGAAATACCGAATCCCGAAAATTAGTATTATATGGAACCGAAAACCGGACCGAATACGTGGTACCGGTTCGGTTCGGGAAAACGGTCTGGTTTGCTCATCCCTAGTACAGAGTCTATCTCAAGTCCTCCAGAACTGTGAAAGAAAGCATAAACGTCAAATTCGACGAAACTTAAGACATGGCTTCTGTGCAAAATAGTACAGAACCCGCAATATCTGGAATCCTAGCATCCGGACAAATCCTTCCAATGGTGACTAGGACGTCAAACAAGAATCAAGCTTCCTCTTCTAACTCTAAACCTAATGATCTTGATTTATTGTTTGAATATTTTTATGATGATTATTTCGGTAGTGATAAACCTTCCTCTTCTATCACTAACAGGAGCAATGTTGCTACACCACCAGCTCATGCTACAATGTCAGGGCCTTCACCGGTACTGACTACTCCTACAACTGGTGCAACAACTCCTGCATCGTCTTCAAGTAACACACATATGGCATCTCCATAAGCAACACAACATGATCCTACGAACGGTGCTTCTTCGTCGGGTACAACTTCTAACGTCAATGATGATGATTCTGCTAACATACCTGAGTCATCTTCTGAAGCAGATCCGAAGGCAGTTTCTGTTGACTCTTCTGTCAATGAACCAGCCCCACAACCGGAACCTATCTTGACAATAGAGTTGAATTTTGATAAAGATCCTACCTTAGTGGATCCCAATGAAGATGTTGTATCTCTCCTCTCACACTCTACAAGATGGACTAAGAGTCACCCCATTGAACAAGTCATTGGTGACGTCTCCGAACCTGTAAAGACAAGATCTGCAACGGCTAACGAAGTCCTTTACGCTCTCTTTCTAAGTCAAGTTGAGCCTACAACTGTTCGACAAGCCTTAGAAGATCCGGATTGGATCATTTCCATGCAAGATGAGCTGAATTCTTTTGAAGCATTGAACGTGTGGAGACTAGTTCTTAGACCCAAGGGTAAAACAATAATTGGCACCAAGTGGGTCCTGAAGAATAAGAAAGATAAAGATAGGATTGTTGTGAGAAACAAAGCACGCCTTGTAGCGAAAAGGTACATGCAACAAGAGGGAATTGATTACCATGAGACGTATGCACCGGTGCTCTCTTAGAGGCAATCCGGATGTTTCTTTCATTTGCCGCTTTCAGAAACTTCACTGTCTATCAAATGGACGTGAAGACTGCTTTCTTGAACGACATCTTGAAAGAAGAAGTATATGTTTCTCAACCGGAGGGCTTTGTGGACAAAGATAAACCAGATCACGTCTACATTCTTGACAAAGCTCTCTACGGTCTCAAGCAAGCCCCTCGAGCCTGGTACGAAATTTTATCTACCTACCTACTTGGTACTGGCTTTCGGAAAGGTAAAATCGTCACAACTCTCTTCACTCTGCATAAAAATGGTGAGATCCTTCTGGTACAAATTTACGTTCATGATATTATATTTGGTTCAACTGACCCTGGATTATGTACTTGGTTTTCGGGCATTATGATGACTAGATTCCAGATGAGTATGATGGGAGAGATTAATTTCTTTCCTGGATTACAAGTCAAGCAATTCTCAGCAGGTATCTTCATCAACCAATCAAAGTATGTGTTTGACATCTTGAAGAAATTCAAGATGGAAAACTGTACCTCAATTGGTACACCTATGGCGCCTGGATCTAAAATTGGTCCGGATCCAGATGGTGTAGATGTAGATGTTAAGAATTACAGAGGAATGATAGACCATTAATGTACCTAACTGCGAGTCGTCCATATATAATGTTTTCGACTAGTCTATGTGCAAGATTTCAGGTACAACCAAAAGAATCACATCTTGGTGCTGTTAAAAGGATCTTTCGATATTTGAAGGGGACACCGTACCTTGGTCTGTGGTACCCAAAGGGAACGAGATTCGAACTCACTGCATATTCTGATGCGTATCATGGAGGTAGTATGCTTGACCGAAAGAGCACATATGGTCATGTGCAGTTTTTGGGAGACAAACTGGTAAGTTGGTCTTCGAGGAAACATAACTGTGTTTCAACATCAACTGCGGAGGCAGAATATGTTGCCGCTGCCAGTTGTTGTTCACATGTTCTATGGATGAAGACTCAACTGATGGACTACGGCTTCAAGTACGAGAAGATCCCCATTTACTGTGATAGCAAGAGTGCAATTGCAATATCAGCTAACCCGGTCCAGCATACAAAGACCAAACACATCGACATCACGTATCATCTTATTAAATATCATGTCGAAAAAGGTACGATTGAATTATACTTTGTGACAACTGAGTATCAACTTGCCGATCTCTTTACGAAATCCTTGGATGAAAAACGATTTAATTTCTTAGTATCCAAACTCGGCATGTTGAACATGAAAGTTTAATATTCTATATTGATCATATAATGGATGGAAATATGTGTATTTCAATCTAGTTATCTCTATCTAGATTGATACTGTCACACCATTCTAGACTTAGTTATACTAGTAGTAGGTTCAGTTGTTTTCACGTCAGTTTTGGACTTTTGGTTATAGTTGGGTTTTTCCAATGAAAGACCGGTATTCTCTATAACCTTCGGCTCTGATACCATTTCTGTCACACCCCGCTAAAGCGGAAACACGAGATGTCACAGTTCAAGGTTTCAATGCGTAAGGTAGAAGACAACACACAATCATCATATCATAAAAGTTTACAAGAATACACCATGTTCCAAAATACAAATTGTCCAAAAACAAAAATTGACATGGTAAGGAAAAAGCGTTGGATGTCGCTACTTGCGGTGTCTTCTAAAGTTCAACCTTACTTGATATTTCCTTAAAAGCATGTAAGGAGAGGGTCAACTATTGAATAGTTGGTGAGTTCACAGGTTTTCGGTATGCATAAAAGTTTTCATGCAAGTTTGTAAATCCGCAAAGTGGATTGAGTATTCGGTTGTAGTTATAAAGCATCTTTGTAAATCCGCACAATGGATTAAGAGTTCGTTTGTCAACATGCGCAAGGTATAATATCATATGCAATATGTCAAGCAATGAGCCCACTACCCAAACCTACTTGACCGTACATCACGCCCCAAAGACACATGTTCCTCACAAACATGATAAGTTTAGTCGGCAATTATGCACTCGCGAGGTGAGTGGGGTGTCTACCAAATAACGTTATCCATAATATACCAAGCGGCTCGCACAATGAGCTAATGGGTAATGTAGTTCGTACCGGGGACATTCAAATAAATGTGAAACTCAGAATCAACTAACATAAGCATATATACCATAGCGCATAAAAGTTCGTAGTAATGTAAATCAGTTTGAGTAAATGATACAACCGATGCGTAAGTGATTTGTAACATGCTTTTCACCCCAAAATGTACAAAATAGTAAAAAGGGGCTGTGAAAACTCACGGTGGTGTGCGAAGATGTTCTCAAGAGGTTCGCAATGCAATCCGTAAACGATCCTACTTCGATCCTACGAACGTAAGGACACTAGTAAGATTCTATGCTTAAGCTTTAGTCCTTGATATCGCTTAGTTATCCAAATCACCATAAAATGCCTTTGTTGTGTTTAAGTTTATAAGTTATAAGAAATTAACCGAAGTTAGAAATCAACATATAATACGTTACATATGTTAGATTGAGGTTACCGCAATTTCGTCATGACGAGTGACGAAAAGGGTCTAAAGTTAGGAGTTATATACATATAGTACATATAAAGTTAGAAGTTATATATATAGTACATATATATATACCGCAATTTCATTATAAAAATAATGAAAAGGGTTCAAATGAAAGGTTAGAATATATATAAAATGCGTATACATATAGTATATATATATATATATTCCACAATTTCACCATAAGAATGATGAAACGGGTTCAAGAGTTAGCTTTTAGCTATAGTAAGAAATTGTCATTTGCTGTCCAGAATATGTAGTCACTTTCGGTTCGTTTTTGGGTATCTTCCAGAGACATTTAGGTTATGATATTTCATGTCCATATACGTTTATGTGTTAGGAAACGTTTGACAAAAGATTCATAATTTTTAGAGGTGTTTAAGTACCTGAAATAATTCTTGACGTAAAACACTACAGAAAACTTTGCTGTTTGCGCACTGTTTTTGTGAAAAATGTTTGAAGGTCGAAACCTTAATATTTTTCAATGATTCCAGTTGGGTTTGAACCCTAACTCATACAAATAAATTCTAGAAAACGAATCACCTCAGTTGGAGTATTTTTGAGTGAGATATGGCCATTTAAAGGGAGGGGTAAAATCTGGCAGATTGCTATTAAACTATAGCTTCTAGGAAAATGCACATATCTTTAAGTTTTGAAATGATTTTGTTCCTTTTGTCATGAATCCGATTTTGGCACTTCCCCATACAAATATTTTCAGTTTTAAACATATTTTTAAGCCACTAGAATTACATGCATGCTTATTAAATAAAACAATCTTTCCAAAATCTCAAAAGTGACCATCTTGCTTTCTTTTTGAAGATTTCTTTGATAACCAAGCCTAGGGCTTGTTTTTACCATGTAAAATACAAAGTTTACTCCACATGCATGGAGATTTAAGTATGTATTTGCTGTGATATAGAGTTTTTCATAAAATTTCTTAGAGATTAAGGGGTTGGTTTTGATGAAGAACACATGCATGTTTGTTAGAACATTGTAAAAGTTCTTCTTTGGTCTTAACATGGGTTTGGTCATGGATTCATCCCCTTTTTAATAACATATAAGATGTTATGGTGATGAATCTCCCAAACATCAAGATTCAAAGATATTGATAAAGCAAAACAACATGCAACTAGTGTAGAAGTAGAAGAAGATTTAGAGAAAATGCAAGAATATAAACAAAAGTTGTGTAGTTTTCATCCTACACATGTATGTACCTTAAGAATACTTGAACACTTGATTTTCTTGGGTTTCTTGAGCTGAACTTTGGAGGTTAATAGAGAGAAAGAAGAGAGTTTTTTAGAGAGGAAAGAGAGGGATTTCTTAGAGAGAAATGTTTGAGAGAAAAGTGAGAAATGAGGAGATGAAATGTGAAGTGATAAAATGAGAGAGAGAGAGAGGGTTAAGGGGAGGGGTGGCCGGCCTTGGGAAGAGGAGGAGAGGTGGAGTGTGGTGTTGTATAAAATGATGGTGTTTTATTTTTATTTTTATTTTTATTTTTATTTTTATTTTTAAATTTGAATTATTAACTAGTTTATATATATATCCATAATACTTGTTTTTATAAAATTATGCAAAGTACATATATATATCTATACATATGTATTTAGGGTATTTAAATTGGCATTTTATGAGATATAGGGATAATTCACTTATTTAGGCAAATGCTAGGCAAAATTCTCAAATTTTCCTAACGATACCGTTTTCACTGCTAAATTCGACTGTCCTGTCTAAAATATAGATAACTGCAATGTTCATTACAAATCTAACCTGGACGTAAGTTTGACGGTTGTCACAGTCTCCCCTGGTTAAAAGAATTTTGTCCCGAAATTCAAGAACTTCCGTCCTTAACCGGTTTGTTAGCAAAAAGGTGAGGATACTTATGTTTTATGTAATCCTCTCGTTCCCATGTGTACTCAGGCCAACGCCTTGTGTTCCAATGAACTTTCACGATCGGGATTTTCTTTCATTTCAGACGTTTGACTTCTCTATCGAGAATCTCAGTTGGTTCTTCTATGATGTGTAGCTTATCGTCAAATTGAACTTCTTCCAAAGGTAAGATTAGTGAGTCGTCAGCTAGACACTTTTTGAGGTTCGACACGTGAAACGTATTATGAATGGCACTTAGCTCTTTAGGCAAATCGAGTCTATATGCTACTGGACCAATCCTTTCAGAGATCTCAAATGGTCCGACGTACCTTGGGCTCAATTTTCCTCTTTTCCCAAATCGTACTATTCCTCTCCAAGGAGATACTTTTAGAAGTACTTTATCGCCAACTTGAAATTCTAAAGGCTTCCGACGATTATCCGCATAACCTTTCTGACGATCTCTTGATGCTTTAAGTCTATCTCTAATGATTGCAATCTTATCAGTAGTTTCCTGTACAATATCGGGTCTAGATAGCTGTCTATCTCCAATTTCTAACCAAGCAAGTGGTGAACGACCCTTTCGTTCATACAAAGCTTCAAATGGCGCACACTGAATACTGGTGTGATAGCTATTGTTATAAGAAAACTCAACCAATGGTAAGTGGTTATCCCAACTTCCTCCGAAGTGTAACACGCATGCTCGAAGCATGTCTTCTAACGTTTGAATAGTTCGTTCACTTTGCCCATCCGTTTGAGGATGATAGGCAGTGCTTAAATTCAATTGCGTACCCAATGCTTTTTGAAGTGACTGCCAAAACCGTGACGTGAAACGGCTATCTCTGTCTGAGATGATGGAAACTAGAACTCCATGACGTATAACAATTTCCTTGATGTAGATCTGAGCGAGCTTCTCCATCTTGTAATCCTCTCGAATCGGTAGGAAATGTGCAGATTTCGTGAAACGATCTACTATAACCCAAATCGAGTCGTGCCCTTTGGCTGTTCTCGGAAGTTTGGTTATAAAGTCCATGGTTATTTGTTCCCATTTCCACTGGGGAATCTCTGGTTGTTGTAGCAAACCAGATGGCTTTTGATATACAACCTTGACCTTTGAACAAGTTAAACATTTCCCTACGTACAAGGCAATATCTTTCTTCATTCCTGGCCACCAATAATATTCCCTTAAGTCCTTGTACATCGTATCCGCTCCTGGATGAATTGAATATCTGGACTTGTGAGCTTCGTCCAGAACCGTCTCCCGTACGTTGTTAGCTTTTGGAATCCAAACTCTGTCCTTGAAATAACGTACTCCGTCAATCTTAGTTTCAAATCTACTTTCAATACCGTGAAGGGTTTCGTCCTTCAAGTTTTCCGTTTTCATTGCTTCGGTCTGAGCTTCAAGAAATCGAGTCTTTAAACTCGTTTGTACAAGCGCTCCCATTGCCCGTACACGTGAAGGTTTTACCCTTTCCTTCCTACTCAGGGCATAAGCCACTACATTGGCCTTACCTGGATGATAGCGAATATCACAATCGTAGTCGCTGAGTAGTTCTACCCATCTCCTTTGTCTCATGTTGAGCATTTTCTGGTCTAGAATATGCTGAAGACTCTTATGATCGGTGAAGATAGTGCATTTAGTGCCATATAGATAATGTCTCCAAATCTTCAAAGCGAATACCACTGCTCCGAGCTCCAAGTCGTGTGTGGTATAGTTTTTCTCATGAACCTTTAGTTGTCGTGAGGCGTACGCTATAACCTTGTCCTTTTGCATCAATACACGACCCAAACCTTGATGCGATGCATCACAATACACAACAAAGTTATCGGTTCCTTCCGGTAATGCTAGAATTGGTGCATTGCACAGCTTTTTCTTCAATAGCTGGAACGCCTCCTCTTGCGGTTCTTCCCAAACGAATTTCCTATCCTGTTGGGTTAGTGCTGTGAGTGGTTTAGAAATTTTTGAGAAGTTCTCGATGAAACGCCTATAATAACCTGCCAAACTCAGAAATTGACGAATTTTTATTGGGGATTTTGGAGCTTCCCACTTCCTAACGGCTTCCACTTTAGTCGGGTCCACGTAAATTCCGTTCTCTCCAATCACGTGACCAAGAAAGTGTATTCTCGAATCCAAAATTCGCACTTTGAGAATTTGGCGTACAGTTTCTGTTCCTTAAGTGTCTCTAGAACTATCCTTAAATGCTGCTCGTGATCCTTCTTACTTCGAGAGTAGATCAGTATGTCATCAATGAATACGATCACAAACTTATCAAGGTACGGTTTGCATACCCTGTTCATTAAGTCCATAAACACAGCTGGTGCATTCGTTAACCCGAAAGGCATAACTAAGAACTCGTAGTGTCCATATCGAGTCCTAAAAGTTGTTTTAGGAATGTCCTCTTCACGGACTCTCAGTTGATGATAACCTGATCGAAGATCAATCTTTGAGAAATAAGTTGCGCCTTGCAACTGATCGAACAAATCATCTATTCGAGGAAGAGGATATCGATTTTTTATCGTCAACTTGTTTAGCTCTCTATAATCGATGCACATCCGAAACGATCCATCTTTCTTCTTGACAAACAGGACTGGGGCTCCCCATGGTGAGGAACTTGGCTTAATAAACTCCTTGTCCAAAAGTTCCTGAAGTTGACTCGACAACTCTTGCATTTCGGAAGGTGCTAAGCGGTACGGTGCCTTAGCTACAGGTGCTGCTCCGGGTACAAGGTCAATTTGTCTAAACGGGGGAAGTCCAGGCAAATCATCGGGGAACACCTCCGGGTGATCCTTCACCACCGGAATATCTTGGATTCCCCTTTTCTCGGACTTCTTCTCAACCACGTGTGCCAAAAATGCAACCACTTCTTTCTCAAATACTTATGAACCTTATCACTTGACACTATCTCTAGGCTCCTTCCAACTTTGTTTCCTTGTATGACTAGGATTTCTCCGTCTTGCAAGGGTATCCTAACCGTCTTATCAAAACAACAAAACTCCGCTCAATTTTGGATAACCTGTGCATGCCTATTACTACGTCAAAACTCCCCAATTCAATAGGAATAAGATCAACGCTAAACAATTTATCGGCTAGATTCAAGGTACAATCTAAAATTACACCCTTAGCCTCAAATTTATGACCATTAAAAACCTCAATAACATAAGCATCCGACATTCTCCTAGGTTCCAAGTCAATTAGTGGCCTAAATTCCAATGAAACAAAACTTCTATCCGCTCCAGTGTCAAATAATACTGATGCATAGTGGTTGTTTAGGAGAAACGTACCTGTCACCACATTAGGGTCGCGACGTGCTTCGTCAGCTCCAATGACAAATGCCCGTCCTCGAGCCTGACCTCCTTGATTTCCCTGATTGGCTTGTCTCGCCTGATTCCCATTATTGTTATTGATCGGCCTCCTTCCAAATCTCGGACACATATTTCGGAAGTGATCCGGACTTCCGCACTCAAAGCATGCCCTTCTCCCATCGTTGAAACTCCTTTCATTGGGATTCCTTTCCACCCTACAAAACTTGGTGAGATGACATGGCCGTTTACAATTGTCACAAACAGAGCAGGCTCCCTCGTGATGACGGTTGCACTTGTTGCATTTAGGGAGTGAACCCTTGTATTGCCCTGGGTCCTGAGTCTTTACTCCGAAGTTTCTCACTACCTTCCTATCCGTGCTCCAGATAACATCAAGATAAAAATCCATTCCTATTTTTTAGATAATGCAACTAATACCAAAATTTCGAGGTTCATCCTACATCAATACTAAAGTTTTTAGATCTAATACAACCAATCACTTGAAATTACCCAAAATACTTAGTTCATAATAACCACAAGAAAATGTTTTTAAATATTTCCTCCCACATGCTACAACCCATCCACCGTCGTATCGGTACTATCCCAAGTAAGCACCAATCATGATCAAGAGCACCAATAATAATAACTCCAACCCCACACCCAAGCATGTCGCTTCCGCCCTCGTTGCCATCCTTTTGGCCACTCTTGCACCATCTAGTGCTTGAGTCGAAGTGATGGATAGTTGGTTTGCTAGCTCCACTAGCTCCGTTAAGACCTGGCCTTGATGAGTTACCCTTACTTGGCAACCATGCAACTCGGTTGTCATCGCTCTTATATGTTGATCTCTTGCCCAAGCCAACTCGGACATTTGCCCGATTGGCACACCGGTGATCACTCTTCGCCGTTCCGGTGCCTCCAGACGTGTTGAGGTAAGTGTGACCCTTTGTGGGATAGGGACACTTTTTCTTGCAGTTTGCCTAACACGAGGCCCTCCAAGGTGTGGTTGTACGATTATCAGCGTTGGTCTTGGTAGTTCCGAGGTTGGTAACACCCTCAGTCCGTCATAGGGATCCCGTTCGCTTGACACTTCTTGCTCCGATTCATCGCTACTAGAGTCTTCATCTTCTCGGATGTTTGGTGGGTCGTCTCGAGGTCGACCAGTGGCGTAACTCAACACATCGGCCGAGTAAGAAGCGGGAGTGTAGGATGGTGATGATGACGACATAGTGAAACTGAAGCAAAAGTGTACTTAGTTACTAATCGCACAAGTGTAATGCCTATCCTAATGTCTACGCACTAGGCATGCTACTAGAGAGTGCAAGTAAAAATCAACATACTCCTACTATAACCATTTCTAGTCTCGCATTAACCTACCTTAATCGAACATAGGTGATCAAGCTATGTTTAATTAAAGTCCGTTAATACCATTCTAGACTTAGTTATACTAGTAGTAGGTTCAGTTGTTTTCACGTCAGTTTTGGACTTTTGGTTATAGTTGGGGTTTTCCAATGAAAGACCGGTATTCTCTATAACCTTCGGCTCTGATACCATTTCTGTCACACCCCGCTAAAGCGGAAACACGAGATGTCACAGTTCAAGGTTTCAATGCGTAAGGTAGAAGACAACACACAATCATCATATCATAAAAGTTTACAAGAATACACCATGTTCCAAAATACAAATTGTCCAAAAACAAAAATTGACATGGTAAGGAAAAAGCGTTGGATGTCGCTACTTGCGGTGTCTTCTAAAGTTCAACCTTACTTGATATTTCCTTAAAAGCATGTAAGGAGAGGGTCAACTATTGAATAGTTGGTGAGTTCACAGGTTTTCGGTATGCATAAAAGTTTTCATGCAAGTTTGTAAATCCGCAAAGTGGATTGAGTATTCGGTTGTAGTTATAAAGCATCTTTGTAAATCCGCACAATGGATTAAGAGTTCGTTTGTCAACATGCGCAAGGTATAATATCATATGCAATATGTCAAGCAATGAGCCCACTACCCATACCTACTTGACTGTACATCACGCCCCAAAGACACATGTTCCTCACAAACATGATAAGTTTAGTCGGCAATTATGCACTCGCGAGGTGAGTGGGGTATCTACCAAATAACGTTATCCATAATATACCAAGCGGCTCGCACAATGAGCTAATGGGTAATGTAGTTCGTACCGGAGACTTTCAAATAAATGTGAAACTCAGAATCAACTAACATAAGCATATATACCATAGCGCATAAAAGTTCGTAGTAATGTAAATCAGTTTGAGTAAATGATACAACCGATGCGTAAGTGATTTGCAACATGCTTTTAACCCCAAAATGTACAAAATAGTAAAAAGGGGCTGTGAAAACTCACGGTGGTGTGCGAAGATGTTCTCAAGAGGTTCGCAATGCAATCCGTAAACGATCCTACTTCGATCCTACGAACGTAAGGACACTAGTAAGATTCTATGCTTAAGCTTTAGTCCTTGATATCGCTTAGTTATCCAAATCACCATAAAATGCCTTTGTTGTGTTTAAGTTTATAAGTTATAAGGAATTAACCGAAGTTAGAAATCAACATATAATACGTTACATATGTTAGATTGAGGTTACCGCAATTTCGTCATGACGAGTGACGAAAAGGGTCTAAAGTTAGGAGTTATATACATATAGTACATATAAAGTTAGAAGTTATATATATAGTACATATATATATACCACAATTTCATTATAAAAATAATGAAAAGGGTTCAAATGAAAGGTTAGAATATATATAAAATGCGTATACATATAGTATATATATATATATTCCACAATTTCATCATAAGAATGATGAAACGGGTTCAAGAGTTAGCTTTTAGCTATAGTAAGAAATTGTCATTTGCTGTCCAGAATATGTAGTCACTTTCGGTTCGTTTTTGGGTATCTTCCAGAGACATTTAGGTTATGATATTTCATGTCCATATACGTTTATGTGTTAGGAAACGTTTGACAAAAGATTCATAATTTTTAGAGGTGTTTAAGTACCTGAAATAATTCTTGACGTAAAACACTACAGAAAACTTTGCTGTTTGCGCACTGTTTTTGTGAAAAATGTTTGAAGGTCGAAACCTTAATATTTTTCAATGATTCCAGCTGGGTTTGAACCCTAACTGATACAAATAAATTCTAGAAAACGAATCACCTCAGTTGGAGTATTTTTGAGTGAGATATGGCCATTTAAAGGGAGGGGTAAAATCTGGCAGATTGCTATTAAACTATAGCTTCTAGGAAAATGCACATATCTTTAAGTTTTGAAATGATTTTGTTCCTTTTGTCATGAATCCGATTTTGGCACTTCCCCATACAAATATTTTCAGTTTTAAACATATTTTTAAGCCACTAGAATTACATGCATGCTTATTAAATAAAACAATCTTTCCAAAATCTCAAAAGTGACCATCTTGCTTTCTTTTTGAAGATTTCTTTGATAACCAAGCCTAGGGCTTGTTTTTACCATGTAAAATACAAAGTTTACTCCACATGCATGGAGATTTAAGTATGTATTTGCTGTGATATAGAGTTTTTCATAAAATTTCTTAGAGATTAAGGGGTTGGTTTTGATGAAGAACACATGCATGTTTGTTAGAACATTGTAAAAGTTCTTCTTTGGTCTTAACATGGGTTTGGTCATGGATTCATCCCCTTTTTAATAACATATAAGATGTTATGGTGATGAATCTCCCAAACATCAAGATTCAAAGATATTGATAAAGCAAAACAACATGCAACTAGTGTAGAAGTAGAAGAAGATTTAGAGAAAATGCAAGAATATAAACAAAAGTTGTGTAGTTTTCATCCTACACATGTATGTACCTTAAGAATACTTGAACACTTGATTTTCTTGGGTTTCTTGAGCTGATCTTTGGAGGTTAATAGAGAGAAAGAAGAGAGTTTTTTAGAGAGGAAAGAGAGGGATTTCTTAGAGAGAAATGTTTGAGAGAAAAGTGAGAAATGAGGAGATGAAATGTGAAGTGATAAAATGAGAGAGAGAGAGGGTTAAGGGGAGGGGTGGCCGGCCTTGGGAAGAGGAGGAGAGGTGGAGTGTGGTGTTGTATAAAATGATGGTGTTTTATTTTTATTTTTATTTTTATTTTTATTTTTATTTTTATTTTTATTTTTATTTTTATTTTTAAATTTGAATTATTAACTAGTTTATATATATATCCATAATACTTGTTTTTATAAAATTATGCAAAGTACATATATATATCTATACATATGTATTTAGGGTATTTAAATTGGCATTTTATGAGATATAGGGATAATTCACTTATTTAGGCAAATGCTAGGCAAAATTCTCAAATTTTCCTAACGATACCGTTTTCACTGCTAAATTCAACTGTGCTGTCTAAAATATAGATAACTGCAATGTTCATTATAAATCTAACCTGGACGTAAGTTTGACGGTTGTCACAGATACATTCAAATTTTCATCACATTCTATTCTCAATATAAGATATTTTATTTTCATGTCTTTGTTGTTTTTTCATTGTTTATTCTTTTTTGTCACGTTACATTCTTGTTATGATACTTTTGTCTGCATAAGGTGTGTCCATAGTCTCAGGGGGAGTACAATATAAGGAGTATGCACAAGAATAGGGGGAGTGTGCATATCTGACAAAGGTTGTAAGTGTTGATTTCATGTGCTCCTTACTTGACGATCACAAGGTATGTTCTCTAATTTGTTTTAACCACAAACTCTTAAATGATGAAAATCAATTTTTCAAAACATTCTTGCATCATTTAAAGGGGAGTGAAAATATTTCAAAAAAAAACCATGAGTGCTTAATCAATTGGAAGTTGGACATCTTCCAATGTGATAAAATCTTTCAAAATTTTATCTGAAAAATGTCAAAGGGTCACTGTTATCACAACCTTCTCTTGCGATAACATGGTGAACAGTGTTTTGTCGCAACCCTCAGTTGCGATGAAACCAAGTACCATTCTTATCGCAACCTTGCATTGCGATAAGACGAGGGGAACAGTATCTTGTCGCAACCCGTATGTTGCGATAAGATTGGAAGGTTATCGCAACTTGTTTATTGAGACAACCTGACACGTGGCAGGTCAAAAGTCGGACCAATCATTCTTTGCCACGTGTCACTGAAATTCAAATTTCGAATAAATAGGAGAGTGTTTTTTCATCTGTTGTCTCATCTCAAACACTCTTCTCTCTCTCTAAACTGCTACTGTGCCTTTCGATTTCCAAGACGTTTTAGCAATTTCTGTTCCGTGCATTCGATTCATATCACTCTCGAGGTATTGTATCCTAATTTTTACTCGATTAGAAAACAGAGGGGTTTACTCTCGTGAGTTGTGCGAACCTGGTAGTGTAGATCTTAACATGTTTTGAGCGAAAAAGCATAAATCTGGGTTGAACACTTAGTTTTTATTTCAGTGTTCATCAATATCGCAACCAATGTGTCTTCATAAACTCATAACTATCGCAACGGTCTGCTGTTCATACTTATCGCAACCTTGAGTTGCGACAAGATCTTATCGCAACCAATGCGTTGCGATAACCTCTTCTCGCAATCTTCATGTTGCGATATCTTCTTGCTTGCGATAACATCTGGTGTAGGTTGCGATAAGCCCAACACTTAGTTTTTTTTTCAAAATTTTTTCAAGAAAATTCAATTTTGGCACTATTCTAAAACTGTCAAGTGGTTCAGATGGCTCAACATGATGGGAACTCTTCGGATGAAAACACCATCATCCGTTCACATCGTTCATCCCACCCGTCCGTCAATGCTCGTGACCGGGATGAAGAAATTTACCCGAGGGGTTCGTTTTAGGGGTGCTCACGGGTTGGGTTGATCGGGTTGAAGGCATTTCGACACATCAACCCAATGTTGGCGGTTTGAAAAAATTTCAACCCAACCCAACCCAAACAAAGGTACAACCCAACCCAACCCAACCCGTTCGGGTTGATCGGGTTGGTCGGGTTGTGTTTAAACAAGGTAAAATCAAAACTAGAAACATAAAAATAAAGGAAACACGTCTTTAAAATACAATCGATAATTCAAACAATATTTAGATACTACATATAAAAATGTCTAAACCAAATATGATCAAATAGTTTGACGTCTCCAATTTGCATATTTCTTAAATCTTAAACATATCGCCATCAACCGTTTTTCTCAATTTGCATATATATGTTAACATTTACTATATATATATATAGGGGTGGTATCGGGTACAAACCAACTAGTTTGTACAAACCCATACAAACTCAATCTACCTTCATGAATTTGCAATTTTTTTAATTTGGCTTCATGAATCTATATTTTGGCTTCATGAATATAAAATTTGGCTTCATGAATATATAATTTGGCTCCATAACTTCTTTTTTATTTATTTATTTATAAGGGTATTTTAGGGCTCTACCGGAAAATATAGATTTATGAAGCCAAATTATATATTCATGAAGCCAAATTTTATATTCATGAAGCCAAAATATAGATTCATGAAGCCAAATTAAAAAAATTGCAAATTCATGAAGGTAGATTGAGTTTGTACGGGTTTGTACAAACTAGTTGGTTTGTATTTGATACCCAGCCTATATATATATATATGTGTGTGTGTGTGACAGAGAGAGAGATAGAGAGAGAGAGAGAGTGAATGAGTTATATAAAGATGGATAAGAGATTGAATATATATATCGGGTTCATCGGGTTGGGTTGGGTTCAAATTCTCGTAACCTGATATCAACCCAATACATACGGTTTGAAGATTTTACAACTCGATCGGACATCGGGTTGCTTCGGGTTGGGTTATTTCACGTCGGGTTGGTCGGGTTTTTGAGCACCCCTAGTTCGTTTATGAGGTTTGATGATAACAACCATCATCTGGATCTCGCGGTTCCCTTTGACTATCAGATCATAATAGAGATTATCCGTGGCCATCCTCTACGAACCGCGCTTACACGAGTTGAACTTGTACCGACCACTTACCTTCAACAGTTCTGGGGTACAATTCAATTCCATCCGACTCATCGTACACCACATTTCACGGCCAGAGTTGATCACTTTGATGCCAGAATCACTCTACGAGGACTCCGTCGTGCACTTAACCTACCTTACTCAGAGAACTTTGAGGATCCGGTTCCAGAAGAACAACTATTCACGGATATCCGAAGTCTTGGATATCAACACCCTGACAACCAAGTTCTCACCGGTTCTTCACAATTCAGACACACATATCTTCCGAGAATATGGTACACACTATGTTCTATTTTTAACCGTTGTATGACTTCCAAACACACAAGCCTAGACAAGACGAATCTGCCCACCCTACGGATGTTTCATGCCTTCGCGTTCAATCGAAACATCGATTACGCAATCCTGATCTGGAATGAGCTCATCGAGCTAGTCGAGGACAAGGCTCGCCCAAAGAAGGACCGTACTTTCGTGCCATACCAGAGATTCTTCCAGATTCTGATTCATCAAATTATGGAAGACAATCATGAGATTCCCCGATGTGCAGATGCTCCACGAGGCCCGAGCCAGTACATGCATTACATAAGGATGCCTAAGCACGTGGATTTTGCTCACATTGCCGTCATCCGAGAATACGTACTCGTATATGCTGACCAACAGTCCTGTGTAGTTAGGCAGTATAGGTTAGAAAATGCATTGGTGGTCCAGCCAAAGTCGGAGGGACCTCCCCAAGATGCAAACCTACTAGGAGATGAGGGTCAGAATGTCGAGGGGGTTCAAGAACATGGGGTTCTTGAACAACGAGAGGTGAGGAGACCTAAAAGAAAGAGAGTCGGGAGAAGATTACGGACTGTTGGCCATGCATCCTCTTCATGACCAGCTCAACGACCACCTCGACCTCCTCTAGTTTAGATTTTGATGACGATGTCTCATGGAACTCAGCCGACTCTGCTGTATCATCTTCTGATGATGATGTAGCTTCTTTCATTCCCTTTGATGATGATGATGACTCCGACCATGACCCTGATGCCGATTTGATTCCAAGACACATGGGTCGGAGACCACGTGTTGTGAGTTCTGATGCTGATTCCACACAGAACATTGGACTCTCTGACACTGCTACTGACGCCGCGGGGCCTTCTAATCTGAACGAAGAAGTAGAAGTAGAAGTGGAAAATGTAGTTAGTTGTGTGGAAAGAGGGAGAAAAGAATTGAGTGAAGTTGTGATAGAGTCGGACAAAGTTTTAACTTCCGACTCTCCCCAAACCGATCGAAGCCGGGTAGCCACATCTTCTGCCAACGAGCGTATGTCACCGTTGCGCATTGAAATAGTCGTGGTGGACCCAGCCATGCATAGCACAGCCCCACCAAGCCACTCATCGGTCTCTCAACAGATCGGTATTTCATTTTCCATAGGGGAATTAGCACAAAGTCTATCGGCAACACAATCGGTGTTTGCTGGTATTGAAACAGGTAGGCTCCCGCCCCGGCCACCGACCTTCCTTCAACGCACAACGAGTCTAGGGCCATTCGGAAGAACATCTTTTCCTAGGACACAAATGATGGTACAACACCAAATTGAGAGCTTCCGTGCTCCAACCGGAACACCAGAGTTAGGCCGCCATTCGTTGGCGCCTCGCGAGGACAGGGTGGAAGTCCAGTCATGGTCAACACTATGCCAGCCATGAACACAGGCAGTACGGTTGCTACAACCGCTACTATAACCGGTAACCTAAGTGGTCCGGATGTTAGACACATGTTTTCCAATTTTTCTCCTGAACAGGCTTTACAAATGCTTGGACAGCGTCCATATTATATCACGCTCCCATTACTGGCGTCTGCTTTAGGCGTAATTGAAACTGCATATTTGCAACACCGACGGGCCATGCAAGGTACAGTTGAGCGATTAGCACAAGAAGTGAGAAGAACCATCAAGGGCAAAGGCGTTGCTGAATCGTCGTCAACTCCTCCGAATCAACCATGTCGCGCTGAATCCGATCCACATACACCACCACCAGTACCGTTACACCAAATCCCAGAAGACCAGCTCAAATCAGATTTGTTAGCCCGACTCCTAGCCAAAAGCGACTCTAGTACAGCTGAAGAAGTTGACTTAATTGGAATAATCCATAAACATACCCAACCTCAAACACCAACCCCAAACCAACCACCTTTTAGCAACGACTTCCAGCGTCTAACCGATTCAATGAAAGATATGACGGAAGCCGTGATGGCAGGATTCACCTCCATCACTGACAGGCTTCGTGCTGTCGAATAGAAGTGTGGGATTCAAGCTCAAGATCCACAGAAACGAAGGCATGATGATCTGGATGATCCTGGTCTTCATGAGGGGGAGAAGAGAGCAAGGGTTGGTCAGTCTAGTGGTGCGACTACGGGAAATGAAGGGGGTTCAGTCAGTGAACAGGTACCAACTGAAGGTGGAACAACGACTGATGTGGTACATGAACAAGATACTGAAATGGATGTTCTAGCTGATGTCATAATCGGGGTTGAAAAGCCTTCGGTTGTTGACAATAGAACAATGGATGAGCGGATGGCCGACAATATGATTATTGATATCATCTATATTGATTCAGAGGAAGAGCCAGAGCAGTTGAGCCACAAGATCAAAGAAGAAATGGTGGATGCTCTAGACGATGTTTTTGATACTACTGGGGATCAGGTTATGGAAATTTAATCCAAAGATGATGCTCCTCTACAGCCAGAAACAACAAATCCGGGTATAGGTACTTCAGCTCCACAAGCACACGTAATTCATGATGGAAAGATCAGAGATCCAGTACTTGAGGCTGAACTTAGAATCTATCAAGAGGTTATTGATGCTGAGCCAAGGTACGTGGCCACAGGAGAAAGGGTAAGTATCATGATTCCCTTCCAAGAAAGCATAAGGAAAGATCTGTTCGTGAAAGACGTTTAGAGAATAAACTTGGAGAAAGTCTACGGGGTTGAGGATTGGCCATCACTGAAGAAGATCGAGTTTCTATATGTTATGAGCAATAAAGACAGAGAAACGAGTGCCGTCAGATCATACAACATGATAATGAAACCGCTGAAGGTTGATTCTCAAAAGCTGGTAAATGTCTTTTATCCTGAGTTCACTGTCTTGAGATCTGATGGTTCTGAATGTGTGTTCTCTGAGGCTGACTTCAAGAGTCTGAAACTGGATGATCTTCTAAGCCTTTACAACCTCCTAGCCACCCTCCCGGAGAAGAAAGTAGAACTGTCTGCCGCATATTAAAGTGTCAAAAGATTCATGCGGAACATTCTAAAATTCTCCTATCTTACAGACTTTCAGATGGCTCTGGAGGCTCACCAAGCAAATATAAATATGAGAGTTCTGAATCGTCGTCTGCCTGATATCCAAGGTATCCCAGCTTACACTGTACTGAAGAAACCAGATATTGGAGTTGTCTACCTCAATCGAGACTCAAAGAAGAGATTTATGAGAGTCATTGAAGTAAACAAGTTCAGCGATGGTACATTCAAGATGATTTTGATTCACCTGGAAAGTAAGCTACGTCTGGATGCAAGTGGAAAGGTGAAGCCCACAGTTAAAGATAGGGATCTAATCAACCAAGTGATTGAAGCCATCATCTACCGGAAGGAGTACCGTTACGCATTATGAAGATTCGAGATCATATTCGGTATTCGGAAGAAATATGTGGCCCCAGTAGACGTCTAAATCTTTTGCCTCTACATTGGTACAAAGGGGGAGATTGTTAGTGCTTAAATATGATTGTACCAAGTAGAGGGACCTAATATGTCATTGTTTAATAGTTGTAGCTAGTATATATTGTTTGCTATTTTACTCTTTAGGAATTAGGACATTTCATCACACATAGTAGCCACACACACTAGTATTTGCTCTCAACTCACCATTGTGTGCTACTTTGATCATATTGAATATAGAGATGGCTTCGTTATTGTTTTACATTGACTGATTACTTGTTCTGGGATCACAAAACCACACATGACCGGGCTGCAAAACAGAAATTAGGGGTTCTTAGGTACCCATTTATAAATGGGTCCTGGTACGTTAGGTGCAACACCTTTTCTCGGGGTCCGTTTAGAATTGGGTCCTTTTCGGGATTTAGAAAAACGCGAATTAAATACATGATATGTACCATACCAACCAGATGCATGTTTAGAATCGACAAAATCGTTCATTCCACACAAAGAACAACAAACACAATCACGTGAAATCTGAATTAATTGTTGAACCGAATTAAGTTTAAACGGAAATTGAAAACCATGTTCAACAGACTTATTAAAAGCAAAATCATGAGTATTATTGTTCTTCCTAATATGCGAAACTGAATTAAAAGATTTAGTCTTCTCTTGGCGTAACTTAGGCTTCTTCTCTACCCACTCTTGCTAAACAGCTCTCCCCCGACCCGTTCTATCTGAAATGACATTAGAGTTATGTCAGAGGAGGTAGAGTAATAGGGTCATCTTTTAGAACTCTTACCGGTTTTAGATCGTTTCTTAGCTTGCGCTTCTCATCATACTTGTCTCGGTAGTCTCGACGCTTAGTATTGGTGGAGTAACGATGGTTGTTGTTGGATGGTTTCTTGAAGAATTTCTTCCTAGCGTACTCCCATGATAGTAAGGCAACATCTTTCTTGATACCATCAAGCTCTGGATCAGAATCACTTTCAGGTTCTTCATCCTCATGCTTAGTCTCACTGTGTGCTTCGTCTCTGTAAGAACTTCGTTGGACGTGTTTTTCCTTTTTGTGAGATACGAAAGCAAGAGGGTCTTCTTTGTTTTTCTCGTTCGACTTTTGATCTCCCATGAGTTCACGAACATCATCTTCATCTTGTAACAACATCTCATAGAGTTCGTGCAGCGGAACATTCTCTAAGGAACGATTGTGACGAACATGGAGGACAAATCCCTTCAATTCAGACTGAAGGTTGTTTAAGAACTTGATGCTGTTCTCGGTGTTCGTCTTAAAGATGTTGTTTTTGTGAAGATCGTTGATGAGCGTGCAGAATCGTTCGTAAGTTTCGGTTAGTGATTCCCCTCGTTTGGCCTTGAACGCTTCATATCGGGTGAGACAGTTGGTTATCTTCAGCTGGTTCCCCTCGCGACTACCTTGCATAATTTTCGCCAGTTGATCCCACATTCCTTTGGTCGTGTCTTTTTAACTGTCGATGCAGTAGTAGATATTATTTGGAAGACTGTAGATGAGGTACATCTTAGCCAGTCTATCGCCATCTACTTTTCTCTTCTCTTCGGGAGTCAGCTTGTCATATGTTTGACCACCTGTCGAGTTGGGGCTCCGCCTTCTTGCGCTGGAACATCCATCATTGAAGGAGCAATTGGTCCGTGGGTCAGCGTGTAATAACCAGGTATTTTAATTATTATTGACCAGTATTTTAGTATTTTAGAATTCGGAAGTTTATTTATATAAGTTTTATTTTAGTTAATTATGGGAAAATAAGTTAAGGGTTAGTCTTGGATATTATAAGGAAGTTAGAGGGTTATTTTGGTCATCTTCTTTTTAAAAGAAAAAGAAATAGGGGAGTGGTTGGGGAAGGGTATGGAGGTGTTCCCTCCATACCATCCTTCTTTGGATACTTAGGAGGAGTACCTCTTTTCTTATTTATTTTTGAAAGGAAGCAAGTGTTAGAGTGTGTGTGTGTGTGTCTTTGATGGAAAGAGAGAAAGAGAGAGATCGAGAGAAAGATTGAAGGAAAGAAGAAGGAAAAAGCTTTAGGAATTTGTTGCTGAAATTCAAGGTAAACAATCCCTACATTGTTGTGTTCTAATTACTTAAAAGTGTTCTTGAAATGCTAGTTGAATTTTAGTGGGTTTTTGGTTAAAATGGATGTTTTGGGAATTCTAAGTTTAAGGATAGGTTATGTATATGGTCTTGAACATATTTGCACTTTTATAGTATCATACATAGAGTAAAACTGCAAAATCTTGGTTTTAGAATGAGTAGTGGGCTGAGATTCATCGAAGTCGCAGTGGTCTGAGATTCATCGAAGTCGCAATGAACGACTGCGACATTCATCGGAGTCGCAATAGTTGGTTGCGACTCGGGTATGAAGTCGCAGTGGTCGTTTGCGACTTGGGTTGAAATCGCAGTAGTTGATTGCGACTCGGGTTTGGGATCGCAATAGTGAATTGCGACTTGGAGTGGAATCGCAGTAGTGGGTTGCGATTCTAGGGTGGAATCGCAATAGAGGGTTGCGATTTGGGTACTGTTCATAACGATTTTTATTGGGTTGCGACTTCAGATGTGAATTTTGTAAGTTTAGTTTTTAAAAGAGATATGTGGTATTTTATATGATTTCAGACTCTGTGAAGGGTGGAAATACGTGATACTAACTTGGGAAAGCTTTGTGATATACGTTTCAGGTGAGTTTTTCTTTAAAATATTTTCCAACTGGGATACATATATATGTGATATATAGATGAGATGGATATGTTCGGATTGAGAATTTTTACATGATGTGATTATGTGTTCATATTGAGATGTATACATGTTTGGAATGGGATAACGTTTTTATAAAAATATGTGATGTCTTTATACATGGTTGAAATGTCATGAAAGGTTTTATAAAATGACAATATGATATATTGGTACATATATATATTGTATTTATGTGAGTATTCTACGAGAATACTTGGCCGGGATCCGAGGGGCGGACCGGTGAGTGCCGGGTTCCGGTGGGCGCACCGGTGGGTTTACCGTAGTTGTTGTACGGCAGAGTAAATTAACTAGTTGGCTTGCAACCACTAGTATGGCCATTTGGGGAGGGATAAGGCAGAATGACTTGATCATTTGTGGAGGAACAGGGTGGAATGAGTTTGATTACGATACTCTAGTCTTGGTTGGTATTTACTTACGTGTAAAATATATGTGTGTGTTTGTATAAAGAAGTTTTATATAAATGGATTTTTTTTGACAGGCTTCAATTGACAGGGATTTTCTCACTAGACCTGTAGGTCTATCCCTCATTTTCTGTTTTAAAATATGTATTCCAGGTTAAGGATCGTTATTTAGTAAAAAGGGAAGAATTAAAGTTTGAGACGCAGTTGATAGCTGACGAGGATTAGGAACTGGAAATGTTATGTTTGTATAGTTTCGAGACTGCTGGACCGTACGTGATTTAGTTGTATTTCTCTTTATGAATATAACGATGTGATACAATATATGTTATTTGAAGCATGTTGGGAAAACGGGTTGTTACAGATGGTATCAGAGCCTTAGTTTAAGGGATTTAGGTATTAGTATATGTACCTAGACTTAAACTGCATGTGAAGTAGGATGTCCCTATTATAGTAGAACCTTGGGATATTAAGTATAACACGGTATAAGGAATATCATGAAAGGTAAATTCGAGTTACACCTGGCCAGTGTAATTGTGAGCTTACAGTTACATGATTGGACCGGAATACCTTATTATATGGGGTATGTGCTTATGTGTATATTAACCTAGTTGAAATCTACCGAGTGACAAGTCGGTCTCGACATGGATAGAGACGAACACAGGTATATTTATACAAACTCTACACGTGCTAAAGTGCTATTTGACTTCGGTGCGAACCGATTAATTGTGTTTTCAATCTTTTGTTGACTTAATTGCATTAGGAAAGGAATTTGATAAATGTGTTGGTATTATAGATAAGAGTGGAGTGCCTATTAAGTTATTTTGAAAATCTTGTTGGAATTTGAGGTAGTAGCAAGTATAGGATGGTGTTGGAACTTGATTTTGTTAAACCTGTCAATTAAGTAATGATTTGTCGATTATGTAAAGTGAAGTGAATGATGATGAATTTCCTTTGCGGAACAAACTTAAGTGAATTGTATATTATTAAGTACTGCTCGTGATGATCTAGGGTGTTTAAATAGTTGATTATATTAATGATGGATGGTAGCGGGACCGTTTGTTTAGACTTAGTATAGTAAATATATTGTGGTGTAGGAGTCTGATCTTGTTAAAACCTTTGATTAAGAAATGATAAGTGATCCTTGGTATTTCGGTATGAGAAAATAAAGTTGATTTATTGGAGTAAGTGGTTATGATGAAAGAAGAGATTGTCGGGTGATTGACTTAAAGTTTTCGTTTGTTAACAAATTTTATATTAAGGATATATGAGTTACTTTTGATAAGACTTAGTAAGAGTGTAGGTTTGGAAGCATTTGGTGTGAAAAGAGATTAGTTCTAATTTAATAAGAGTGTAACAAATATTTCGGATGATATCGAAATTAGCATGGTTATTCATTAGGATATAGCATGATAAATTTAAGTGAGAAATCAAGGATAATTGAAACTAGAAAGTAAATAGTGTTTTGGGAATGATTAGTAAGGAAAAGCTTTTAGTAATCAAAAGTGATAACCGTTGTCATATGTGTTTGAATTTGGAAGATTGTTCAAAGTGGTAAATTAAATTTATATTTTAGGGGCGAAAGTGGTTAGTAGTTTAATTTGGGATGTTTTATCTAACGCTTGCAATTGTTAGAAATTTTCAAATTGAATTGTGCATGTTAGAATTTTGAAAAGATTTTGTGGAAGTATATAATGTGGCATTGTGTATAAATCATTTTTCAAACACTAAAGTTATGTCTCCAAATGTTAAAGTTTATGTTATGGATAAAAATTTCAATTGTGATAGATGATTCGTGATATACAAAAATTTTATTTATATATATATATATATAACTGTGTGCTGAAAGAGGCACGGGGAAATGTTGTACGTGAAAAGAGACACAATGACGTATATTTGTGCTAATTGGGGCACGAGGTGAAATAAAGAGGTACGGATTTTATTAACAAATATGTTTTTATGGTTGTTATATTTTGGGGATGGGTGTACAGTGTGGTTTCAAATCGTTTGTTATCATTTTGAAAGAATATGTATTGATTTTCGAAAATTGAGGAAGTGTGTGGGTGTTTCGAACAATGAGTGAGATTTCAAATTAACTCGGTTAATTTTTTTTTCTCTTCGATTTGAACTATGGTGAAATTATTGGGAAAATATAGCGATGGTTGAAATTGAGCGTGTACGATCGGTATGAAGATGAAAGAAAGCTAGCTCGTAGGATCGGTCTAGAGTGAGCACCTCCTAATGAGCTATCCTTGGGAAATTGTGTTTTATGTTGAAAGGAGAGTAGAAGAAAATAGTCGAATGAATTAATCGGGGTGAAGGATCGTTGGTTAGAACGTGGTATTAATACGAGAGAGATGTGGTGTTGAGTATGGAAATCAATTGTAGTCTAATGTTCATAATCGGTATAATTAATGCAATAAAGTGTTGTCTGTTTTAGATGTATTTGTGGAATAGGGATGTGACTGTAGGGTTGGTGATACCCTATGGAGAAAAGTTCGACTGCGGATTAAGGTGATACTCCAAGTTGATTTTGTAATCTTTTGGGGAGAAGAGTGTCGTTATTTTTTTTGGAGTGTTGGATTGTTGGGACATTTTAGAAACTGTGATCGAAGGCGTGGTGTGTACAGTCAGCCGATGTCAAGGAAAAGAGTAGAGTACTTGGTGTAATTGATTGCTTACTAGAACATAAGAGTATGTAGGCTAGATTGCCTAGTGCTTATCACTTGCAGTATGACTATTACTTGCTAGTAGGAATTTATGCTAGTCCTGATAGGTTGTTAAGTGAATGCTTTACAAGTGGTACTGTGGAAACTAAATAGCCTTAGAATGTTTGATTTAGTTCTATGGCGCAGCTCTTGTTTGAGTCTAACCGTTGTGGGATAGAATCCTTATTTCGAATGTCTATCTGATTTCACACTGTATGCGTTTGTGCATTCGCGACGCGACTCGTCGTGACTAGTGGGGATTCCGTCATAGCAGGGATAGTAGGTTGAGGTGAACCTGGAGTCTAGAGGTGTGAATGATATTGGTATGATCGATCTAGAATATTATACCTTGTTCGTATTTTGTGGGTTTTCTTCTTGGTGTAAGAGTTGTTGTAGTTAGGAGGGTATTAAATTTTTGGTATGTGCCTTGGTACCGAAGGGTTTCACATAGTGAGAGTTCATTCGGCCTTTCCTGTGTCGAGCCTGCGGAAGGGCTTAGCCGAAGCGAGTAAGGTTGTACCGTTAGAAAACACCGGATTGGATCAGAGAAATTAAGTTGTAAAGATTTTATGGTCATGTGATGAACTTAGTGGTGTGGTTCGTAGTAGATTTATTATATCTTTGGTTGGAAATTGTTGTGGTTAAGCAAGGCAAGATTAATGTTGATAAAACTTTCTTATGGAGTTGTTTAAGTTAAAGAGATGTTTTTTTTTTACTTAGTGCTGGACTTTGCATGATTGAGCCGTTAATAAGTTATATTATTAGTGACATGAAATTTTAACGGAGTTGTGATGAATTCTTTCGGCTTAATTTTATAGTGAAATTATATGATGTTTTGAGTATTTGTGTTAGTGGGGTAAGGTGAGACCGGTATTGATAAATTTCAATTGCGGAGTGGTTAAAGTGAAACCAATGTCTAAAGAGCTGTGAAAGTATTTTAGTGCTAAATTGGAAATGTAAGGACTTGATATGATAGCGAGTTTGTTATTTATTAAGAAATGAATTGGTATTGATATTTGGATAAAAGACGGTATGAGTTTTGATGATGAGGTTATTAAGATAATTGAAGTGATTAAGGTTGTGCTTTGTTGATACTCGAGAAATTAAGTTGCTTTGTAGGCCTTATTTTATTTTGATAAATGATTTGGTGTCCAGTGCAATTAAGCATTGATGTGAGATCATTTCGGTTATGCTATGCTAGTTTAAGAAATGGAAATAGTAGGATGAAGTTTACGGGTTTGATAAAAATTAAGAAATTTCTGTGATATAAAGTGATTGTGATTATGTTATGAGTATAAGTGAATTTCGAGTTAATTTGGACTTTCGTGAGATTTGAGTATTGAGTGTTTATCGTTATTTTAAGGGGGCGGATTTCTTGTGAGAAATTAAAACTCTTGATGTTTTAGGTTGAAGTATTGAAGCAAGAGCAAATGGTAAACTAGAAACAGTAAAGCGGGTGGTCTAGTAAAAGTCCTTTGAGGGTTCCGTAAACACTTTGATGTGTTCATGGATTTTGATATCAATTCGGTGGTAGTTACCCTAGTTCGTTGCTTGTATGAATTCCGGGACGGAATTCTTTTAAGGGGGAGATGTTGTAATAACCAGGTATTTTAATTATTATTGACCAGTATTTTAGTATTTTAGAATTCGGAAGTTTATTTATATAAGTTTTATTTTAGTTAATTATGGGAAAATAAGTTAAGGGTTAGTCTTGGATATTATAAGGAAGTTAGAGGGTTATTTTGGTCATCTTCTTTTTAAAAGAAAAAGAAATAGGGGAGTGGTTGGGGAAGGGTATGGAGGTGTTCCCTCCATACCATCCTTCTTTGGATACTTAGGAGGAGTACCTCTTTTCTTATTTATTTTTGAAAGGAAGCAAGTGTTAGAGTGTGTGTGTGTGTCTTTGATGGAAAGAGAGAAAGAGAGAGATCGAGAGAAAGATTGAAGGAAAGAAGAAGGAAAAAGCTTTAGGAATTTGTTGCTGAAATTCAAGGTAAACAATCCCTACATTGTTGTGTTCTAATTACTTAAAAGTGTTCTTGAAATGCTAGTTGAATTTTGGTGGGTTTTTGGTTAAAATGGATGTTTTGGGAATTCTAAGTTTAAGGATAGGTTATGTATATGGTCTTGAACATATCTGCACTTTTATAGTATCATACATAGAGTAAAACTGCAAAATCTTGGTTTTAGAATGAGTAGTGGGCTGAGATTCATCGAAGTCGCAGTGGTCTGAGATTCATCGAAGTCGCAATGAACGACTGCGACATTCATCGGAGTCGCAATAGTTGGTTGCGACTCGGGTATGAAGTCGCAGTGGTCGTTTGCGACTTGGGTTGAAATCGCAGTAGTTGATTGCGACTCGGGTTTGGGATCGCAATAGTGAATTGCGACTTGGAGTGGAATCGCAGTAGTGGGTTGCGATTCCAGGGTGGAATCGCAATAGAGGGTTGCGATTTGGGTACTGTTCATAATGATTTTTAGTGGGTTGCGACTTCAGATGTGAATTTTGTAAGTTTAGTTTTTAAAAGAGATATGTGGTATTTTATATGATTTCAGATTCTGTGAAGGGTGGAAATACGTGATACTAACTTGGGAAAGCTTTGTGATATACGTTTCACGTGAGTTTTTCTTTAAAATATTTTCCAACTGGGATACATATATATGTGATATATAGATGAGATGGATATGTTCGGATTGAGAATTTTTACATGATGTGATTATGTGTTCATATTGAGATGTATACATATTTGGAATGGGATAACGTTTTTATAAAAATATGTGATGTCTTTATACATGGTTGAAATGTCATGAAAGGTTTTATAAAATGACAATATGATATATTGGTACATATATATATTGTATTATTGTGAGTATTCTACGAGAATACTTGGCCGGGATCCGAGGGGCGGACCGGTGAGTGCCGGGTTCCGGTGGGCGGACCGGTGGGTTTACCGTAGTTGTTGTACGGCAGAGTAAATTAACTAGTTGGCTTGCAACCACTAGTATGGCCATTTGGGGAGGGATAAGGCAGAATGACTTGATCATTTGTGGAGGAACAGGGTGGAATGAGTTTGATTACGATACTCTAGTCTTGGTTGGTATTTACTTACGTGTAAAATATATGTGTGTGTTTGTATAAAGAAGTTTTATATAAATGGATTTTTTTGACAGGTTTCAATTGACAGGGATTTTCTCACTAGACCTGTAGGTCTAACCCTCATTTTCTGTTTTAAAATATGTATTCCAGGTTAAGGATCGTTATTTAGTAAAAAGGGAAGAATTAAAGTTTGAGACGCAGTTGATAGCTGACGAGGATTAGGAACTGGAAATGTTATGTTTGTATAGTTTCGAGACTGCTGGACCGTACGTGATTTAGTTGTATTTCTTTTTATGAATATAACGATGTGATGCAATATATGTTATTTGAAGCATGTTGGGAAAACGGGTTGTTACACAGCGATCGGAGAATCTAACCGTAGATGGGCTTGGTCTCGATAAAGCACATAAAGCGGTCTTTCCAAACGTTATACTCCCCTCGGTATAGGATTGGAGGTTTGAGTTCAGATCCTATTGCTAATGCGTCTTGAGTGTTCATGTTACGGGAACTTGTGTGATCGTAAGACGAATGTAGCGATTCAAAGGTAAAATGGGCGATCTAACGCAAAACCTAAGGGAGTGTTAGAACTAAGCAGATCCTAAGCTAAGGAATGACTTTAACTAGAGTTAAATAAAGGAAGCAAACACAAAAACGTAGGAAAAATAAAGTAAACTGGAAAAAGAAATGCTTACCTAAGTGTGCAGATGAGAGATCCGGAACAGATAGAATCCGGAACCGAAGTGATCCGGAACAGGAAGGAAATTTGGGCAAGATCCGGAATCAAAATCTGGACAATGTTCGGAACTATCACACCGGAACCGGGACTCGTCCGGAACCGGGATTAGTCCAGAACCGGAAGGAGTTCCGGTATTGCATGGACCCGGTGTGTGACCGGGATCAAAGACAGACCCGGTATTGAGCCGAGATCCGGTGTCCGAGTGTGGGAAAACAAGAATCCGGGACTCAAAATTGAAGTCCCGTATTGAAACACAGTTTGGAAGAAAAACGAACTTGGAAGTGCAGAAAATCGCTTTTTTCGACTGAAACGCTTCGAGGGACTTCTGCAAACACTTTGATAACCCAACCAACAACCAAAGAAAGCATAAACAACTAACCAAATCGATTTTTAAGCCACTTTTAAGCAAAAACTGTAAATATTTCAAGAACAGAGTGTTATTAACCCAGAATTGAAAAATCTTAAGATTGAAGATCAAAGACTTAACCAAAAGTGTTCAAAAATTAATGTGACTCTAGGAATACAAGAAGAAGACTTTCTTAAGCATCAATTTTGATTTTTAACCCATGAATCAAAAACAAGGAATAAGCTTTTTCAATGAAACAGTCGACAAAGTGGAATGACTCTAAATTGGGATATAATACCTTTGAATCAATCGTCTTTCTGCTCTCATACCAATTGTGGATCCCAGATTAACAAGTGCAATCAATGTAATCAACACAATATCATATTAACGTCATAAATCTCACTTGATTGAATAGCAGAAAAGATGAACACTATGTAGCCTTACAAGGTAATTAAAAACTAGTGATTAGGTCATTAAACGCTAAACTAAACAAAGCAAAGATATTTATATCCCATTAGGGATAGTTACAAGAATTGGCAGTATTGGTCCCTAAACTTCTATTCAACTAACAATAAGACCTAACATCTTCATATGGCTCTTCATAAACAAATAGTCATCATGTCTCGAAACATGAACTTCATATCTTCGTATGGTTGATCAAAGTCTTCAAAACAAAATCTTTATATCTTCGAATCATTGTACCGTTGATCTTTGCAGCTTTGACTTTTGACAAACTTCTTTAGTCTTGGATCATGAATTGGCTTTGAGCTTTAGCTGGCTTTGAGCTTTAGACACATTCTTCATTTGACTTTAAGCACAAACTATCTTCGTTGAACTGTCTTTGTATCTTCAAACATTTAATCATATCTAACTTCTTGACTTGCCTTTCTTTGACTTTGGCAAATATCTCTATTTCATTCAGAAATTGAAATCTTCAAACTATCTCCCCTTTTTCTTCTGTTTGATATTTCTCCCCCTTCTTGATGATTGTGAGTATCATGATCATCAAAACTCTTTTCAATTTCAGCATTCTCTTTGAGTACCAGAAACAATCTCTTTCGTTTGATCTATTTAACCGTTAATTCCAAAAGTATATGTATCCGAATCTTTTCAAATTCATTTAACAGGAAAGTTGTAACCCTGAATCAACAAATGAAACAGTTAAAATGTTTATAATTTGCATAAAGCCACGTAGTACAACGGATGTACTTTGGAAAAGAGCTTTTTGATGTTCACTCCTCCAAGACTTCCATTCCATCATCGAAAACACAAAGGAATTTCTATGAACGTTATGTTAGTACCAAAAATGTACTAATTATACGAAAGTTTTGTAAAGCTTCTATAAAGCTTACTATGCTTATGACTTGTGTGAGTGTCTCTATAAATAGGAGTTAGGAGCTCATTTGTAAAGGGTGTGGCACAATGTAGAGAGCTAATCTTGTGAGAGAAAGAGAGAGTCATCTTGTACTAAAATGATATTGAATCTAATATGAGGATGACGTTTGTATCTCGATCTCTCAATTACTTGAATTGTCGATGATATTCTGGGATCACAAGTAGGAGCTAAAGCTTTTGAAGATTGATATGATTTTGCTTTACAAAACTTTAGGGGGAGAATGTTAGTACCAAAAATGTACTAATTATATGAAAGTTTTGTAAAGCTTGTATAAAGCTTACTATGCTTATGACTTGTGTAAGTGTCTCTATAAATAGGAGTTAGGAGCTCATTTGTAAAGGGTGTGGCACAATGTAGAGAGCTAATCTTGTGAGAGAAAGAGAGAGTCATCTTGTACTAAAATGATATTGAATCTAATATGAGGATGACGTTTATGTCTCGATCTCTCAATTAATCTTGAATTGTCGATGATATTCTGGGATAACACGTTATGACAAGAAAACATATTCCTTGTGTGTACGTGCAAGTGTAGAAATGATTGAAGAAACTTATGCTTTATTATATAGGCTCAAATTGTGTAAATTGTTGAGACATCAACAACTTTTCCACATACTCAATGTGCATGATTGAAGTGCGAATGTGGGGCAAACTTCCTTCTTTTTCAATATCCAAACCTTCCGAATGATAATTAGATAGATTATATGTTGCGTCTCCAAAAAAATTGAAACATTTATTTGTTGAGAAAGAAATGAGTAGCTGGTGGGGTTAAAGCTAGAGTTGGCATGGGCTCACTGCCTGTTTCAATGATGGTCACCAAAGAATGTGAACCATTCAGTAATGTGTCTGCCCGACTCAGAAAGTGGTTGGTGCAGAGTTCTCGTATTCTTTTAACTCTATTCTCACACCCTTTTTCTGTTTTTAATCTGCTAACTTCTACCCAAACTCTCATTTATATTTTACCTCAGCACAATGAGATGAACTCAACCGTATGAGTTATCTCCCCCACTCTTTGATGTAGACCTATCACCCCTCAATCACTCAAGGATAACTTCTTGGGTAGGAAACACTGGTTAACGTGGATCCATAAAAGTTCTTTAAATTCTCACACTGATTCCCATGAAATTTTGTCCTAAAAAGATTGTGTTGTTCAACAGTTTAGCTTGAACAATTATAAAGCTCAGCTTTTGAATTACATTGTCATCAAAATGTATGCTCCGCAATAATATAATGAAATATTTGAGCATTTGAACTTCGAAGATTTCTGACAACAAGAATATTGAAAGAATGAAATGAATTCGAAAGACTTGTTGAGGATCTGACAATGTATCAATCAGATCAAATATGAAAGATAATCATGTAAGTATTAGGGTATCAAAGAATTTGAATGTTATTTATATGAACAAATATAAAAAATCTTTGAATGAAGCGTTTAATTCTCACGCTAAAAGAATGTATGATGCTGAACAAAATCTGAAATACAAACGGAAGTTTTACCATCGAAAAATGTTTCGTTTTGAGGCATGGTAATAACAAAATCAATAAGAAGTTGAACCGTTGTGTATGAATACTTGAAAGTATAGACAAGATAATACGCAAGTATTAATCTTTGGAAACACACGGTCAGAAATAATGATGTCATCCAAGATATTCCTGAAAAACATTTAAAATCACACTTCTAAAATTATAAAATCTGTTTGAATTAGAGAAGTGGTTTGAACATTTAAGAACACATTTTCCATGCTTGAAAGTTGTTCTTCTTTCAAACAATCTCATATTAAGTTCAGAAGATACTTACAGTCAAATATGTATAAGCTCCCCCTCAAATCATGATAGGATGATTTAGAATCAGATAAGCTCCCCCTCTAAATCTGCAAAGAAATCTTAATCGAACAAAATCAGTATATGTAGCAATCAAAGTCTAAAACAATGAAGTACGAGTTCTAAATTGGTGTGTTTAGAAGTCAAGTATTTGTGAAGAACGAGTTCTGAATTGTTATATTCAGAAGTCAATGACATTTAAGAACGAGTCCTGGTCTGAATTGATTAGAAGTCAATATCTGTGAATAACAAGTTTTGATCTAAAATAATCAGAAATCAAAAAACAAACATAAAAATATATCAATAAGCACATAGATAATCAAAATAGAATTTCTCCCCCTGAAATTATGCATATGATTTCAGCATAGGTACACTTCTTTAAATTGCACACTTCCCTTCTGTTTTCTAGTCATGTGTTTGGTATAGTTTTGACATTCAGCACTACACATGATGAACAGGCAAAACAGATTAAGTTGATTTTGGTACCCAACGGAACTTGGGTCCTGGCTTGTTATGTGCAGTTCTAATTGAAGAAATATGGTAAGTATAGTACCAAAATTAAACATTTTCGTTCTTAACAAAATCATGAGTTCCACAGTAAGAACAAAAGACATACCTTTAGGAGCGTTGTTCTTCTTGACTGTTGATTTGGGAACAGATGATCTTGGGGCATCTCTTTCAGGAGTAGAACCTTTATCTCTCCAAATCATCTTGACTCTTTTGAAAACATGACTATCTGAAGGCTTTGAAATAGAAGCATCCAAATTGTCAACAGAATGATTATAAAATAGATTGGAAGGACGAATCTAATCCTTTGAAAAACCCTTTGATCTGTCAAATCCCTTTGAAGAAACATATTTATGGATTGAATTTGAAGCCGTCTTAAACGAACATTCAGAATCAGTTGAGTCCACAAGTGGAGTCTAAACAATCGTGTCAGGACTTGCTTGTTTGGAAACCTCAACCTTAAAAATGATGTCTTCAAGTTCTTTAACTTTGTTGACCAAGACATCTCTCTCGTTGGATAACAAATCAAATTTTATTTGAATGTCAGATTTAACCTTATTCTCTATCATAATTTCAACAGATAAACCAGATAAATTCTTTGTCAGCTTCTTTATTTCATTTTGAAAAATCTTTCTTTCATTTGCATAGACATCTTTCACACGTTTTGCTTGAAAATCTTCAACTTTCCTTTTTTCAGATTCTTTTCTTTCGATGTCTAATTCTTTCTCTAAATCAGATATTTTCAGTGAAAGCCCAACACTTTTTGATTCAAAAACTTTTCTTTAATATCAAACTCAGACCTCTCCTTTTCAAGCTTTTCCTTTTCTAAAAATAAAAGTTTTAAATCAGAGTTTTTTTTGAAAGTTTTATGCATTTAAGCTCTACAACGTTCTTTTCTTCAAAACATATCTTTGAAAATTCAGAGTTCTTAAGTTTTAATTCAGCATTTTCAGTTTTCAAAGCGTTTGCATTTTCCTCAGTCTCCTTTATCTCATCTCTTTCTTTATGAAATTCTTCTCTTTCCTTTATCATCACTTGTTTAAAATCATATATCTTCTTTGTCAGCTCGACATTCTTTTCCTCTAAAGAAATCATCAGACTGGCTTTAGATTCACAATTACATGTCTTCAAATCAGCTTGTGGCTTCTGTTGATCCCGTTTTGACTCAACAATGATATTTAAACCAGAAAGGTGCAAAATAGAATAGGACGATTTGTATGCGGAAGCGTTTGTTAAACAATTTGGTTTAAATGGTTGGTAGAATCACACACATAAATTAAATAAAGAACAGTAAGTAATAACAAAGAAATGCTCAATGATTCATCTTCATTAATCTCAAAAGGATGTTACACCAAGACATGTAGAAGTGTGTGTTTTCTCTCTAAGAAAATTCTCTCTCTACTAGTGTATGTGTGTGTGTGTTATGCTTTGTTGCCACAAATGGCAGGAAGAGAACTACTTATAGTGAAGCAGGGAATAGATAGTACAAGGCATGGTAGTGCCACAATAAATAGTACAGGGAACACGATAATGGGACGATGGAAAGGTACAAGTAAAGGTTGCCACCTCTAAGAGAATGACACCTGGAAAGTAGATCATCGTGGTCATGTACTATTTGATCTTCAGGATCTTCGTACAATTGAGACACATGAGAAGCATGTGTGTCTTGGTCTTCAAGAAAGCTCAGATCTTTATCTTCAGGAATTTCAGTATCACAGAGGCTCTGTGGAATTTCACAGAGGCTCTGTGGTCTTGGGTTGATCGGGTTGAACTTGGTCTTCTCGGATGATGACCGACAGAGGCTTCTGTGGTCTTGGTGTACTCGGGTTGAACTTGGTCTTCTCGGATGTTTCTTCCGCTAGTCTTGAACTTAGCCTACTTTTCATTACTTCCAAGAGTTTAACTATTATAGCTAACAATTTCCCCCTAAGTATTGAAAAATTAAAATTTACAAAAGTGAATAGTGCTTAGGCTAAAAGAACAAGAGGTGAAAGTCTCAACCTCTGTAAAAAGAAATATTTTTCATTTGAAGCTAGCATATGCCAGAGGACTTTACAGAAGTTGTAAATACAAGACTTGAAGTAAAATAGAAATTACAAAATCATTAGAGCCTAGATTCTAGCATCTGGGAAGTCATCAATCTTCTTTCCCCATCCGCCCTTCTTCTTCAACTGTTGATAGTAGAACACGTACATGTCCCTGAAGCGCAAGGTTGCATCGATGGCCTCTATGAGTCGGCTCGCGTCTTCAAGGTTTATGAATTCACTGCCTCTGTTGTTGAGTAGATGTTGCTTGAACTAAAGTAGGGTTTCTGTCGCGTACTTCTGGCAGTCATACTCCACGAACGACCTTTTTCTTCCTTGTGGGTCAAGGAAAACATATCCAACTCTGGGATGTCTTAGGATCGTGTGGGTTGAATATCAGCAGAAGAGGGGCACCGATCATCTGGGGCTGTTAGAGAAATTTTTTTGACTCCAAGGTCTAGAGCTACTTGGAAGTCAATGACACTTAAGTACAACAGTTTTTCCCGCATGAAGGTTCTGATGGTAGAGTGTGCTCTTTTGAACCCTAGTTTGTGCCCATAACTTGATTCTGACCATGTGAAGAGCTCTGTCAAGTCGAAGGGGTAAAGGTTTTTTAGGTCAGCATCGGTGAACTGTATATGGGTTCCATCTTCTCTTAGCACCTGATATTGATTATACCAGACGTTTCGACATTGTGTGTGCAAGAGTTTGACTCCAAGGACCTCTTTGATTTTGGAATTTGAATACACGTGTTCAATCTTTTGTGCCTTTGTCTTGTAGAATCTATCAGTAAGCTCTCTAATGATTTCTTCATTAAGGGTAGGTTTAGGCAGAGGATCGTTTATCCCTAGGCTATAGAGGTAGTTGTACACGACTTCTTCCATATCCTTCTTGGGTGCAGGTGGTGGCATGAGTCTTCTTAAGGCATCCATTTGTTTAAGAATTTGTGCCACTCTATCTTTTGTGGGTTTGGCACTTGGGTCAAGGGGAGGTATGGTTGACAGAGGTGGACCATATGTGTAACAACCCCATATCCCATATACACAACAAATCACATAATGTAACATAACATTGATTAATCAAACGAAACATCCTATTACAAGAACGGTCCCTTCTCTATTACAATCAAAAGAAGACATTCTACTACAAACTTTTTCCTTAATACATACATAACGTTTAATCATTATAAGACAACTGCTAAACATGTCAAAATCTTCGTCATATAATCCTTCACATAAGCCATCCATCGATTACTCTAATTACTTGCTTTTACGCGATCCTCCACCTGGAATACATATTTTTAAAACGAAAATGAGGGTTAGACGCGATGGTCTAAGTGAGATAAAGCCCTGTTAGTTTGAAATAATTTATATAAACCTTATTCATATAAATCATTCAGCACAATCAAATATATCAATTAGAACTCACACATCGTGTACCTTCCTTTCTCATTCCTCCTGGCCATATTAGTTGGTTGCAAGCCAACTAATAATTTACAACGCTGTACAACATCTACAGCCAAACAACGCTATACAAATTCTATAGCCAAACACACCGGTCCTAAGCCCGGCCAACGTATTATAACACATTATAATACTCATGTAAACATAATACCTCAATATATTATAATTCACATACACCATACATATAAACACATAATCACTAATTATCACATTCCCAAACCATACGTATGTATTCCAGTTGAAAATACTTTTAAAGTAAAACTCACCTTATTGCTTATCAACACGTTTCCAAGCCTTCTAAACAGGTTCAGTCCTTTACCCAGAATTCACAGGATCTGTAACACATAGATACAGATAGCTCTTTACCACATAAAACACATAAGTCTTACTAAGGCTAAAAACTCTAAAGAACTCAAATCCTCAAATGTTCCCCTAAGGCGACTTAACACGGGGGTTCCGCTACCCGGCTAGCGGATGGGGTCAAGGGGCAACACTACTTTTCCGGACAACATGACTTTTCCGGACAACATGACTTTTCCGGACAACCTATACAATCCGGACGTCATCCGGACACCAAGGTAATCCGGATACCATCCGGTATCCAATTCTATCCGGAAATCATAGGAAAAAGGAACTTACCCGGATAAAAGACTCGTCCGGACTCCAACAAAGAACTACCCGGATACCATCAAAGGACTACCCGGACACCTTCAACAAAGCTACCCGGACACATTCAACTTGTCCGGATACCTCTGATGTTCATCCCAATTTCTACCCAGAATTCGGCTGAGGTTTACACCAGTTCGATTTTGCTGATTCTAAACCGACAGAAACAATCTAATAGCAGTTATAAACATAATTTGTAAAGACACATACCTTAATTTCACTTCCAAATAGAGTCAAATGATGCCTTAAACCTTTCTATCTTTTTTTGCTTCTTTTCTCTCCAAAAACACACACTACACACACTGAAAATCTGATCCTTTTTGAAATATCTGAAATGCCTTAAGATATTATCTACTAAATTTTTACCCTTTTAACCCTCAATCTATTCTTTAATAACCATAACCCCCTTTAACTTATAAATTTACTTAACTTACCTAAAATAGAAACTTTTAGATTAAATAAATTTAACGGAACTAGGATTTTAACTAACAAACTTACCCGGGGTATTACAATATGCCCATTCCTCTTCTTCGGGTTTAGGGGTGATGAAAGAGTCAAAGGCACTCTTCATCAATTTCTTTGTGGGTTGAGGTTTAGGTTTGAGTTTGGATAGGGTATCCTCGGTGGCAATTCCTTTGCCGTTGTCTTTAGCTTTTGGCTTAGCCTTGGGAAGATCTGTTGTTTTGGTTTTGGAGATTGGTGGGGGTACCTCTGTAGGTTTTTCCTGTTGGCTCTGAGGATTTGGAGTTGGGGTTCATTGTGGTTTTTGTTGAGGTTGGATCTGAGGTGGGTTCAACGTCTGGGCTTCTGTTGGGTTTGTCTTCAAGTATGATATGGGTTCGGGGGTTTTGGTTGCGATTATTTTTACTCTCGGGGTTTTTGGTCTTGGTTGTTCTTCTTAGGTATGGGAGAGGGTAGGTCTTCTTCAGGTAAAGGTGATTGGGGTGTTGGTGAGGGTAAATCTTGATTAGGATTGGCTTCCACAAAGGTAGGTGTTGCCTCTGTGGTCTGTTGTGGGCTTCTTTGTTGTTGTTGTTGTTGAGTTGGGACCTGTTGGATTGGGGTTGCGGCTAAGGGTTGAGTACTTAATGAAGGTTGTGCTTTTCCTCTGTTCTCCCCCTCATGATGTTCAGAGGGCCCATTGCCACCATCCTCTGGATCATCAAGTTTATCCTCTGTGGCAGCGTCTTCTTAGCAAGAGGTTTTGGGTACCTTGGTGCGTGGAAGGTTTCTTCTGGCGGTCTCAAGCTTGTCACAGATGTCGTCGCAAATTCCAAGTATGTATGCAACCTCTGCCTCAGACTTGAAGCAAAACATGCCAATGTCCGCCTTGAATTGTTTGACGTACGAGGCATTTGCAGCAGTAAAGGCCTTGATAAACCCTGTGATATCATCCATCACCTTCTGCCCAATCTCTGTAAGTTGAGCCCTTGTAAAACAATATGTTGGTCGCAGATGCATCTGATCAGTGGTGGATTCTTGGACTTTTTGCAGAGCCTTATGAAGGTCTTCAGTGGTTAAGGCTGGAGAGGTGTTTGCAGAGGTTGTTAATCGTGTGAGGGCCTCTGCTATTTCCCTTGCAGCTTGGAGTTCTGTGGTGAGTTTGTCGATTGAGCTTTGAGTATTTGTGGGCGCAGAGTTCTGTGAAGCTGGGACATTGGGTTCTGTGATCTTTGAGGTGTTGGCCTTTACCTCTGTTGACAAAGAATCGAGCTTTAAAGATAAGGAGTTGAAAGCCTTCTCTGAGTTCTCTGCAAAAGATTTACTACGCTTTGCAACTCAGTAAATTTGTTGGTCACAGAGGTGACGAAGGTTTGGAACTCATTCGAGACATGTGAACCAGAGGTAACATCTACGGGAAAACATTCGTCCGCATATTTAGCCTTTGTTCCTGAGGCGCCCGTGTTCAACCCTGCTTTGATGTTGAGGTTGACGGGACATCCCTTTGATCCTCGAAGAGAGTCTTTAGAAGTCTCCACTTCTACAAAGGTTTTGCCGGAGTCCTTACTCTGTGCCACTTCAGAGGTGGGCATAAAGGGGACTTTGGGTTGACTTTGAGACTTGTCTAGAGTATCATCGTCTTGGTGCTCTCTACGTTCCTCTGAAGAACGGGGGCTTCCTAGAGCGTGTGTGGGAGAGGCAACAAATGCCTCTGTGGGGAGTTCTTCTGTGACCTTGGGCGAATGGTCACTTAAAAGATTTGTGTCCTTTTGAGGAGATACAACCTGAATTAGGGAATCCCGGTTTAATATTGGCTCAGAAGATGAAAAAGGCTCTTCTGGCAGCTGGTTAGGGTGGGGATCGAGCTGTGCGGCTCTTGTTCAACATCCCCCTCTGCCACTAGACTGGTGGGGATAGATATGAGGGTTGCACAAGGAGGGAGTTTAAGATATGTGCCCTCTGCTATTGCAGCATCTTTTACACTTGTCTCTGTCTCTAAGCTACCTAAAGCTTCTGCTACTCCTACCCAGGACTCTACTTCTACGTCCTTTGTGCCCTTTGCGATTACCAACTACTCTGTCACCTCAAGCTCGGGATCATAGTCTTCCATTTGGAGGGAGGGCACTTGTTCAGTTTTAGCAGAGGTTTCCAAAGACTTGTCTTCTTGATTCTCTTGCATACCTTCTGCTTCTTCTAAGTCAGAGTCAACATATGCCACCTGAAAGGTCTCTGAATTTACCCGTTGTGTCCACCCAGAAGTATCTAGGGATTCATTTAATCCAACAGTCTCAAGATAAGTTCCAAATGACATTTGTGGCTCCTCTTCAAACTGTAAGGTTTCCTCTGGAATAGCAGAGGTTTCAAGAGGATTGGCTTCTTCTTCAGCATAGATTAGTGGGGTGCGAGTTTGAAGTTCTGCTTGAACTTGTGTTACTTCTTGGTTCTGCTCTTCACCCACTGTGATGGTTTGTAGGGGTGACTTAGGCTTTTTAGCCTTCTTCCTCTTAGGTTTGGGTGCACCCTCCTCTGTGGATTTTGATATCCTCTTCTTTTTCGTTTCCTTCAGAGGGGAGGGTGCAGAGGTTTCAGGTGGGGTTTCCTATGGGATTTGTGGGTCAGGGTTGGGTTCCTCTATGGTTTTGGTCTTCTTCTTTTCGACCTTTTCTTGGGTGGGGAGGGTGTTTGTTCTGTGGCCTTAGGTGCTGCAGGGGTTGCTTCATCTGTCTTTCCTTTTTATGCTCTCTCAACTGCTAACCTATGCTTTTCTAAGGCCACTCTCCACTCCTCTTCTGTCATCCTCTCTACTACCTTTGTTTTTATAGGCACTCCTAAGCGTGGGGGGTCGCAGGACTCGGTTTGGTAGTCCTCTGTACATGCACGTATTCTTCTATTAGCACTTGGTCATCGGTGTATGACAACATCTTCTCGCTCATGGGTCAGCAGAAGTTGTAGCCAGAGGGGTGGTTAGTTGGGGTCATCCTCTGTAGGGGATAGATCTAAATGACTGGGCCATTCATGTTGAACCCTTCATTTTATAGCAAAGGTTCAAGGATAATTCCAAGAATCCTCTAAAATTGCAGAGTTGACAGAGTTCCTCCTGTCTTCTGTGTTCCTTTCTTTTTCTCCACTGCAGAGGCCATCTCCTGCAGGATTAGACGGGCATAGTCTAGGGGTAAGTCATAATACACCCCGTATATTTTGGCCAGAATTTGATGTGAGCTCTGGTCGGGGCTTCCTGTTTTACCCGTAAGGCATCTGTTGAGGATGGAGAAGAGAGTATTCCATAGAGGGGGAATGCGATTCCTTCTGAAGTCATTTCTTTTGGTCAGTTGTTTGTTATACCCCAGCATCATAAAAAATTGAACCAATTCTTCGTCAGGGGGCTCTTTGACATACCTTTTTATTCCCAATAGGCTTCTGGTAGGAATTTCGAACTCTTGTGAGATCATGGCTCTATTGATACCGATAGTTAGGTTTACAGTGTTATCAGGGCTGGACATGTAACCTACCACAAAGTTGATTTCTTCATCAAAACGGCAGCTCTGCCAGAACTGGTGTAGGTATCTTGCAGGAATGTTCTTAACATTTCTTGTTAAGATGTTGTTTAATGGATGATTTTGAAGGATGTTTATCAAAATGGACTGTCCTTGGCCGAAATTTCCAGTGTTCAAAACTACAAAGTGATTATTGGGATTTAAAGGTAGAGGGGTTTCGTACTATTCGTGGTCAATGAAGTTTTGAAGGTTCGTAGATGGGAGATGATGAAACATTCCTCAATATTTGAGTGTTCATCGTTGTTTCTTGGTGAAACAGGATTCTGGGAGTGTTGGGAGTGAGCAGGTGAGTTGTTGGAAGCCATTGATGAAAGATTTTATGTTGTTCTCGAAGAAATAATGATGATTTTGAGGTTTTTGCACAATAGTTGGAGGGTCGTCGAATTTCTTGAGAGAGCAAGATTGGAAAAGATGAAGTTGAAGGGTAAAATTGGCTTTTATAGTGGGGTGAAAAGGATAAGATTTGAATGGTAAAAACTTAATTACATAAGTTTTCACATCTGCACTCAAGTGGGTAGCCGTTTGGCAACTCTTCAGAAACGACGGTATAGTACTCCCCAATCAGATGATGCCACGTCATCTTGGGCGGTACACGTTGTCAGGTCGTGCGTCTTCCACTATCTCTAAGCGCGTGGCACTTGCTAAAGACAAATGCCTGTGGCCCTCAAAAGAACCCGCACTCCAGAATGTATTCAAAACACATAAGTGTGAAGAATCACAGAAGCTCTGTGTTGGGATGAGCCTTTGTGGCCTGGGGTCAGCCATAACTTCGCACAAGATTGCACCTTTTCTTTACCTAAATCGTTTGAAAATAAATGAAATGATTGAGAGAGTTTCCACGAGGAAATCAGTAGTCGCACAGACTTCTGTGGCAAAGAGGCTCTGGGAATCGTCACAGAGTCTCTTTGACCAAAAAATTTTATTTATGGAAAGCTCTCAAAAGATTTTGGCCATTCAAAGTTTTAGATTGTTTAAACAAGTATTTTAGGACATATTTGGAAAGTATTGTCCGAGAAAAGTGTTTTATTAACTTATTTTGTGTAGTGTGCTTACCCAAAAATAGCTCTTGATTTTCTGCATAATCACCTTCTTTAGAACTTGCTCAAACAGATGGCTTCTGTTTCTCCCCCTTGAATGATTAAAGCTCTGTTGCACAAATTGAGACTTCCTTCTGCTCCCCCTTGATCTATGCTTGGGTCAGATGAGATAAGTAATTCACAAGCAATAGATCAAACACTCGAGAGGCTCTGTGACATAGGCCTGAGGCTCTATGAAATATCACAGAAGCTCTGTGGATCAAGAAACTTAAAAAGAGACTTTACATACAGAAGAGAAAATATTTACATATTTACAAGAGAGACTCTACTTACAGAGGTTCTTTGGATCATCCCATGTTCAACATACCTAACTTACCAACCAAAAATAAGAATCTCTTCTCATCTAGTGCCTTTGTGAATAGGTCGGCAAATTGATATTCTGTGGGCACAAAGTACATTTTGATCGTACCATGTTCGACATGATGCTTCAGAAAGTGGTACCTGATATCTATGTGCTTTGTTTTTTTAGAGTTGTATAGGATTGGCAGAGATAGCTATGGCACTTTTGGAGTCACATAAGATGGATATCTTTTCGATACTTAGACCATAGTCTCTGAGCTGAGTTCTCATCCACAAAACTTGTGAACAGTAGCTAGCAACAACAACGTATTCAGCTTCTGTCGTAGATGTAGACACAGTTTTGTTTCTTTGAAGTCCAGCTCACTAATTTACCACCTAGGAATTGAAAACTCCCAGAGGTACTTTTCATGTCTAATTTGCATCCTCCATAATCGAAATCTATATAAGCCGTTAGATCAAAGTCAGAGTTCTTTGGATACCAGAGACCAAGATTTTTTGTTCCTTTTAGGTATATAAAGATCCTCTTTACAGCATAGAGATGTGATTCTTTAGGATTTGCATGATATCTTGCACAAAGACATGTGGCATACATGATATCTGGTGTACCTGCAGTTAGATATAAGAGAGACCCAATCATGCCTCTGTAGAGCTTGCACTCGACAGATTTACCCTCTAGATCTGAGTGTAACTTAGATCCAGTGGCCATGGGAATCTTCATTGTAGAGGAATAAGAGAGTTTAAATTTTGAGAGTATGTCAGAGACATATTTGGATTGGTTTATAAAAATACCCTCTGATGATTGTTTGACTTGGAGCCCTATGAAGAAATTTAACTCTCCCATCATGCTCGTTTCAAACTCGCTTTGCATGAGTTTTTCAAACTTTTTCCAGTATTTTTCATTAGTAGAACCAAATATGATGTCATCCACATATATTTGGACAAGTAGAATCTCCTCACCTTTTCTCTTGGAAAACAAAGTGGTATCAGTGGTACCTCTTTCGAAGTGATTGACAAGGAGGAAGTTTGAGAGTCGTTCGTACCAAGCTCTGGGGGCGTGTTAGAGTCCATATAGGGCATTGTCTAGATGGTATACATGATTTGGATATTTTGAACTCTCAAATCTTGGTGGATGCTGGACATAAACTTCTTCTTGGATTTGGCCGTTGAGGAAAGCAGACTTGACGTCCATTTGGTATACTTTGAAACCTCTGTAGGCAGCGAAGGCTAGGAATATCCTGATTGCCTCGAGCCGTGCGACATGGGAAAAAGTTTCCTCGTAGTCAATCCCCTCCTCTTGGCAGTATCCCTTGGCCACCAATCTTGCCTTGTTCCTAATGACCACCCCATCTCCGCCCTTCTTGTTCCTGAACAACCATTTGGTCCCTATGGTTGTTTTTCCTCTTGGCAGAGGTACAAGGGACCACACTTTGTTGTGCTCAAATTGAAGGAGCTCTTCTTGCATAGTATCCACCCAATTTGGATCATCTAGGGCCTCAAAAACTTTCTTTAGCAGTGGTTGATCGAGTATTCACTTTGTCAGAGGGACTGCCAATGATTTGGCTCTGTGGATAACTCTTTGTCCACTTGGTCATCCTGGGGAGATGGTCATTAGTAGAATCAAGTTGAACTCTGTGGGTATGCACGATGGTCCATGCACATCCTCTGTCATTGATGGCACTTCACTTGCACTTATTCCTGGATTGGAAGTTTCAGCTGGTATTTCTATGAGAGTGAGGATAGAATCCTCTGATGACGTTGAGTTTGAGTCCTCATTTTTCTCTGGTGTTGATTCCTCTGTGGTCACTGGAGAAGGATTTTCTTGTTGGTTAGACATGGACTCCTTGTTTGTTGTATCCTCTGCTTGCTCCCCCTCGAATGTTGTACCTGCACATGTAGCAGAAGAGGGTAAAGTGTTAGACAGAACAGTTAGAGATGTACCTTGAGGTATTTGGTCCGCAGAGGTTGTTTCTCCACAAGCTCTGTGACCATCTGCAGAGGGATCATCTTCGTCATTAAACACATCTTCGAACAACAGGATTTACTCAGATACTGAGACGCCACAGGATTGATTGTTTATACCGAGTTCTGAACTGATTTGTTCAGAAGTCTTTTGAAATGAATTGTCAAAAGAAACATTTATGCTTTCCACAGTTGTTCTTGTTCTCAGAACATAGATTATCTAGGCTTTGGATGTGGTAGAGTATCCAATGAACTTCCCTTCATCTGCCTTTCAATCAAACTTCCCAAGGTGCTCTCTGTCGTTTAAGACAAAGCATCTACACCCAAACACGTGAAAGAACTTGATATTTGGCTTTCTTTGGTTTGTCAAATGATAAGGAGTCTTCGTATGTCTCTTCACTATCACGATCGATTTTGAGTGAAACAGGCGGTTGAGATTGCTTCAGCCCAGAAAAAGTAGGTAATCCAGATGCAGTGAGTATAGTTCTTGCGACCTCCACTAGTGTGCTATTTTTCCTTTCAACCACACCATTCTGTTGTGGAGTTCGTGCGGGAGAGAAGTTCTGAGAGATTCCTTCTTCTGTGAGGTATATTTCAATGGTAGAGTTTCTGAACTCCGTGCCATTGTCACTCCTTAACTTATGCACCTTGCACTCAAACAAGACTTGGATTATTTTCATTAGATTAATCAAGATTTGGGGAACATCCGACTTCTGTCAAACATGTATATACTTTTTGCTTCCTAGGCTCTGTACAGAAATGGGACCACAAAGGTCTACGTGAAGCATGTACAGAGGCCTAGTGCAAGACACATCTGACTTGCCTTTATGGGAAGCTCTTTTGAGTTTACCCATCTCACAAGCAGAACAGAGATCATCTCTATTGAATCTAATATTTGGTAAACCACTCACTAGATTAAGTTTTACCAGCTTATCAAGTGTATGAAAGTTCAGATGGGAAAACCTGTTATGCCAGAGCCAAGCTTCTTCATTCTTACTTGACACAAGACATAGCTTGTTTTATTGACTCTTTTCCTTGAAGTTCATGAGGTAATATCACATCTTCTTTCGGCTCTTAGCAGTTCTATATCTGTATCTTCACCTAATAGAGAGAAGTATGTTCATTTGAACTTCACATCAAATCCTGTGTCGCAGAGTTGGCTTACACTGAGTAGGTTGTTCTTGAGGCCATCCACATATGCAACTTTGCACACAGTCACATCTTCTTTTTCAATGACTACATAGCCTCTGATATACCTCTTTTTATTGTCTCCAAAGGTCACTGATCCCGTGCAGAAGTTTTTTAAGTGGCGAGTGTGCGATGATGGTATTGGTGTTATTCGCGACATGTTGCTCTTGTTTTATATGTTTCTTGTCTCGATAATGCTTTGTTTATTTTGAGTGTTAGCTTTGTGGTATTTTAGAAGTTGTATTGGTATTTGTTTTTTAGTGAAGATTTCTCCCCTGTTTTGGGCCTGTCCTTTATGGCGGGAGATCTTCTTCTTTGGGAGGGAGTCCCTTGCCATGTAGGTGTATTTTCTTTTTTTTTCTGTTATATATTGCCAGGAGTGCCGCCTCCTTTCCAAAAAAAAAAGGTCACTGATCCTCCACCATGTTTTTCTTTATATGAGGATAGGAGACCTCTGTCGCCAGTCATGTGCCTAGAGCACCCGAAGTCTAGGTACCATATGGGCACATACTTCTTCTGCAACACAATTAGAGAGTTTTAGGTACCCATTTCCAAATGGGTCCAATTTTGTTAGGGGGTTTTAAGGTTGCCTTGGCATCCTTAGTTTTAGTTTTAACTTCTTTAGAAGAACCATTTTGCTTCTTCTGACCCTTGAATTTGGCATTCTTGGCTTTGGGTCGAGAGAGGAAGCAGTGTGGACTAGACAAATGTTGATTCAATTTGAACATGAGATCAAAGCAATGACAATAATGAACATGAGATGCAACTTGCTTAAACTTTTCATAAAAATCGTTGAAAATGGGTACAGAGGCTTTATGATTACATTCTCTCCTAGCATCAGACTTTCTTTGACAGAAGGACCTATCTAGGCTAGATTTATTTTTATTTAACTTCTCTTTAGAGAAGCCTTCGGTTGTACCCGTCTTATGTGGTGACCTTCTGTTGGTTTCACTGCCACCGAAGAAAAAGATTTGTTATTTTGAATCCATTTTCCTTTTTGTTTCCGAGTAAGCTTTTCATGAGTTTTCAGACATTTCTTTGGTTTGGACGCTCTTTTGACAGAGTTCGAAGATGGCAAATCTGTGTTATGATACCACACATTTATCATCTTCAGAGGTTTCCTCTTGTGAGGTTCTCCATAATTATTCTGTCTTTTGTTTACAGAGAGTAAGTTAGGAAAACCTGGTTTTATAACATCACCGACACAGAATAAGGAAGATAAAGATTTGTTCCTTTTGGTTCCTGTACAGGGATCCAAGTCACAGAACCCAATTCCTCTTCTGCCGATTTGTGTGTTAACCTTTTCATGCACCTTCTGTGCGTCCTAGTATTTTCTTATTACAAGGTCTCTGTCGAGCAAGTCCTGATGAAGAACTTCTCTTTCTTTTTGGAAAACGTTTTTAAGAGCAAGAATGTTCATTCTATCACTCTCATTATCCATAAGCTCTTTGGTTTTGGCTTTTAAGGCTAAATCCAGATTGTAAATCTTTCCTTTTAAAGGATTTGTTTCTTTGAACCATTCTAATTGAAGATTTTCTTTTTCCAAAGTTGTCTTTGCCTTTTCTTGAGTGAGAAGTCTGACTTCTCGTTCATAAAAGGCAAGTTTTTCCTTTATATCACCACAAGTCTTTTCAAGATCATTAAAATCTTCTGTAAGTTTAAGCAATTTTGCTTCTGTGTCATCAGAGGATGAGTTTGAAGTGGATACCTCACTGTCGGAGTCTGAGCTGCTTACTTCTGCCATGCCACAGAACAGTGCGTTCTTCTTTTCTCCTTCATCAGAAGACTCACCAGACACCTAATTCTCCTGTTTTACCATAAGAGACTTTTGTGCATAGTATTCTGCCTTTTTCTTGTAGAAGGTAGAATCTCTTTGTGGTTGGGGTCTGTTGGGTTGGCTTCGGAATTCTGCTGCGAAGTGACCTGGTTTGCCACACTTGAAGCACCATGTGTTATGTGGAGTTGGTTATGTGGCTTTCTCTTGAGCTATGTGCTCCTCTCTAGGCATACCCCTCTGTGGGTACTCAGCCTGTCTCTGCTGGTATTCACTTCCTCCCTTCTGCTCATAGCTTCTGTTGTCATACATACTCTGTTGGTTGTAGAACTCATCTCTCCCTTGAGTTCTCAGCTCATATCCTTGAGGTGGTCCAAACTGTCTTGGATCATGGAAAGATCTTTATATCGATGGCCCAAAGTTTTGATACTTGCCACATCTGTCATCAGTACCTCTGTTGGAGTTAAACTTCTCATGAAGCCTCTGTTACTAAACCCTTTGGTGAGCAAAGCTAAAGATTTAGATATGGAAACCATGGTTGCCTCATCTTCTTCTGTGATTTCGTCTTCCTCACTATCAGCTACCAAACCCTTCTTCTTCTTCTTCTTCTTTCCTTTCTCCTCCTGAGCTTTGTTCTTTTATGGCTTGTCATGCACCTTTGTGGCCTTTCTGACAAGCGCCAGAGGCCCACCCAATGGGGTTTTGGTCTGGGCTATGTAACTTTCTTGTGCAACCAGAGTGCCATAGAGGTCAGTGAGAGTCCAAGTGTCCAAGTCTTGGTTTGTTTGAAGTGACATGGACAATTGAAGCCACTCATCATTCAAGCTCTTGAGGAGCATGACATTGTTCTCCTCTGAAGTTCTGTGGATTCCAAACTTCTTGCACTTGTTGATCAGTGAATTGAATCTGTCATATGTGCTCTGTAGAGACTCAGCTGGCAGAGCTTTGAAGGCATAATATTCATTTATGCACTTAGCTCTTCTGTTCTTTTGGGTTTTAACTCCATCCTTAAGCTGTTTCTCTATCTCTTTCCATAGATCATAAGTAGAATCACACGCATCTAGAGATTGGAAAAGATCATTTGGAATTGCCATGATTAGAAGTCGTTTGGTTTTCTTAGCACATTCATATTAGTCCCAATCCTAAGGGGACCACTTGTCAATGTCCTTGGGTTTTTCATATTCTGTTACCTCTGGTGTGGTGGGAGTTTTAGGTACCCTGGGTATTGTGACCATGGGGACATAAGGAGGATTTTTTATGTAAGTTATTAGTTCTTTGTCAACTCCTTCTAGAAAGTGGATCATATGAATCTTCCATTGAGGATATTCGTCCATTAAGAGAGTTGGGGGCATGGTTAGAGAGCCAGCAGTGAAAACGTTTGCAGCATTTTCCAGTTTGAAGAGAATAGAGTTTTTGAAAAGAAAGGAAAACAGAGTATGGTACTGAAATCTTTTAAAGATGGGACACATTTGAAACACAAGCTTGAACTTAGGAGAAAAAGAGTTAAAATTTGAACAAAGCACACACTGGAAAGTTTTGAAGAATAAACAGTTCCTATTTATGAGTCAAGATCAAACTAGTTGAAAACAACACAAAAACAGGGGTTGTTTTATGAAACAGAAGAACAGATCTAGAAATCAGTCCAGTAAACTACCAAAAAGAGTCAAGATTATTGCAGAGTGGATCCTTTGATTTTGAGAATCAAAGTTGGCTCTGAGACCAATTGTTGATCCCGTTTTGACTTAACAATGATATGTAAACCAGAAAGGTGCAAAACAGAGTATGACGATTCGTATGCGGAAGCGTTTGTTAAACAGTTTGGTTTAAATGGTGTTAGCGCATTTAATTGTATTCAAGATTTATTGTAAAAGCCTTGTAAAGTCAATGTATTGTAAAGTCAATATAAGTCAAAGTCAAAGTAGTGTTAGTAGAAAGTCAAACTAGATTATATTTAATGTGTTGTAATTAGATGGTATAAATAGGTTTTCTTAGAGATTAAGCAAAGTTAGAGAGCTTAATTGTAATATTCATTGTATTCTTAGAGAGAGTTTTAGAGAGAGATTCTAGAGAGAGAAAGTATCAAATTCATATGTAATTCTCTAGAATTCTCAAGATCAATGGATGACAAATTGTTTACCTGATAAATCAGGTTCTATAACATTTGGTATCAGAGAAAAACGGAATCATCAGACAGATTTTTGATCATACATGGAAGATTTTTGAAGTTGTTGGACTTTTTGGATTGTTTTCGCAGTTACTGTTCATCCTATTCACGAATTCATCAAATTTGGGTGTTTTGGATCTGAGATTGATTGGATAGCATTCGATTTGTGTTTTAGAACACAATTGGTTCATAAATCTTTGCCTAATTCGATATGGATTAAAGGAATTTGAAGAATTTGTGAGAGTTTAGTTCGAAAACTCAAGTTTACTGTTCTTGATTTAAAGATTAAGAATTTGGAAGAATTTTGATTTGAATTAAACTACAAAGTGGTACGAAATCACTTTTCGAACTAGTCTTGAAAAACATCAAGAATTGAAAAAATTTGGTTTTTGCAAGGTGTAGGGTGCGAAAACTTCTTGTGTGCGAAAACTTTCTGATACTGGTCTGCGAAAAGAATTGTTTTCGCAAGGTGAAGGCTGCTAAAAGTATTTGTTTTCGCAAGTGTGGCCTGCGAAAAGAAAAGTTTGCGCAAGTGCCTTCTGCGAAAAGTCCTTGTTTTCGCAATAGTGTTTTGCGAAAAGTTTTTGTTTTCGCATAAGTTGGGTGCGAAAAGTTTCAGTGTGCGAAAAGTTTTGAAGTGTGCTGCTATAACTTTAGTTGTTTGGGTTGCGAAAAGTTTCTTCTGTGATTTTTTTTTTCAAAGTGTAATCTGTTGCACTTTGTTGTCTGAACTTCCGAAACATTCAATCTATTAGGATTAAATCAAGATGTCTACAATAGATAGAAATGGGGAAACATCTTTATCAATGAGAGAGGTTGCGATCATGTACATGCCTGAAATACCTATTCTTGAAGAAGAAAGAAACAAACTGAGAGTTGAGAATTCAAATCATAGGGATCAAACAAAGAAACTTCAAGACAATATGAAAGCATTGGAAAATGAAAATGTTGATCTGAAGAAACAGATTCTAGAAATATCATCTTCAAACAAAAAGTTTCTTTTGGAAGAATGTAATATTAAACTTTCAAAAAGGATTACTGATCTTGAATTTTATATTGCAGATCTTGAAGCAAAGAGAGACAACTCAACTTTTCATGAAGAAATCAAGAAGCTTCAAGAGAAAGCAACATCTTTTAAAAGAGAATGTCGAGCTGACAGAAACAAAAAAACATGTCGAAGAAAATCTTTAGAATCTGAACGAAATGATTTTAAAAGAAAAAAAAAATTCTTATGAAACTAGAAATGTAAAACTTTCAAAACAAAACTCTGATTTTGAAAAAGTTTTATTTTTAGAAAAAGAAAAACTTGAGAAAGAGAGATCTGATTTTGATACTGAAAGAAATTTTTTTGAAACAAAAAGTGTTGAGCTTTCACAAAAAATATCTGATTTGGAAAAGGAACTAGATATGGATCGAAAAGAGCTAGAAAAGATGAAAGTTGAAAATTTTAGAGCAAAAAGTGTGAAAGATGATTTTTCAGATGAAAGAAAGATTTTACAAAATGAAATAAAGAAGCTGACAATGAAGTTATCTGGTTTATCAACATTTTATGAAGGAGCAAAAGGTAAAATCTGATTTTCAAAAGAAATATGATCTAATTTTTTAAGAGAGAAATGTTTTAATCAACAAAGTTAAAGAACTTGAAGACATCGTTTTTAAGGTTGAGGTTTCAAAACAATTAGTCCTGATACGATTATTCAGACTCCACTTGTAGACTCAACTGATTCTGAATGTTCGTTTAAGACGGCTTCAAGTTCAATCAATAAAGACATTTCTTCAAAGGGATTTGACAGATCATATGGTTTCTCAAAGGATCATATTTGTCCTTCCAATCTATTTTATAACCCTTTTTTTGATAATTCAGATAATAATTTGAATGTGCCTAAAGATAATACTTCTTCTAAGCCTAAAGATAATCAAGTTTCCAAGAAGGTAAAGATGGTTTGGAGAGTCAAAGGCACTACTCCCGAGAAAGATGTTCCAAAGTCAACGGTTCCCACTCCAAATGCCAAGAAAAAGAACAATGCATTTCAAGGTAAATCTTTTGTCAAACCTGATTTAGTTTACTCTGTAACTCAATTAATCAGGTTATCACAAAAGAAAATTTGTTGTTCTTACTGTGGAACTAATGATTTTGTTCATAAAGATTATGCTCAATACTGGTATGGTACATATAGAGTTTCTTCAAATAAAACTGCATTTAATAAGCCAGGACCCAAGTTCCGTTGGGTACCAAAATCTACTTAATCTGTTTTGCAGGTTCATCATGTGTAGTGCTGATTGTGCAATGTATACCACACACATGACTGGAAAACAAAAAAGAAGTTGTGTAGAATTTGAAGCAGAGTACATGTACTTTTAAGGGGGAGTATAAGAGTTTTGACTTCTGAATACAATAGTTCAGAACTCGTTCTTCAAAGATTTAGACTTCTGAGTAACTCAGCTCAGGACTCGTACTTCAATGACTATGACTTCTAAACATATCGGTTTAGGACTCGTACTTCAAAGAGATTTAGCTTCTGAATAATTCAGTTCAGAACTCGTACATCAATATTGACGTCTGATCATTTCAGATCAGGACTCATTCTTCAACGAATATGACTTCTGAATTTAACTTTAATCCTGGAAATTCAGAACTTGTTTTAATGATTAAGGATATTTTTATCCATGTCTTGTTACTTGTGCAGATTTTGTCAAGATAAAATATCTTTTGCACATGTTAAGGGGGGAGCTTATAAGATTTGAAATAATTTTATCATGATTTGAGAGGGAGCTCAAACATTTCTGAATTTAAGTATCTTCTGACCTTAATCTCAGATTGTTTGAAAGAAGAACGATTTTCAAGCATGAAAAATGTCTTTCTTTAAATGTTCAAACCACTTCTCAATTTCAAACAGATTTTATGAATTTAGAATTGTGATTTTAAAAGTTTTTCATATCAATCTCAGACTACATCATTATTTCTGACCGTGTCTTTCCAAAGATTAATACTTGCTATCTTTTCTATACTTTCAAGTATTCATACACACCGGTACAACTTTTTATTGCCTTTGTTATTACCATGTCTCAAAATGAAACAACCTTTCGATGGTAATACTCCCGTTTGTATTCCAATTTTGTTGAGCATGATACATTCTTTCAGCGTGAGAATTTAAACGTTTCATTCAAAGATTGTTTATATTTGTTCATATAAACAAAATTCAAATTCTTTGATACCCTAATCCTTTATGATTATATTTCAAAATATTTGATCTGATTGATACATTGTCAGATTCTCAAACAAGTCCTTCGAATTCATTTCATTCATTCATTATCCTTGTTTTGAGAAATCTTCAAAGTTCAAATGCTCAAATATTTCATGATATTATTGAGGAGCATACATTCTGACGACAATGTCATTCAAATGATGAGATTTATTTGTTCAAACTAAACTGTTGAACACCACAAAATTTTTAGGACAAAATTTCATGGGATCAGTGTGAGATTATTAAACTTCTATGGATTCACGTTAACTAGTGTTTCCTACCCATGAAGTTATCCTTGAGTGATTGAGGGGTAAGGGTCTACATCAAAGAGTGGGGGAGATAACTCATCCGGTTGAGTAATCTCATTGAGCTAAGGTAAAATGTAAATGAGAGTTTAGGTAGAAGTGAGCGGATTAAAAACAGAAAGAGCGTGTGAGAACAGAGTTAAAAAATAAGAGAACTCTGCACCAACCATTTTCTGAGTCGGGCAACAACATTATTGATTGGTTCACATTCTTTGGTGACCATCATTGAAACAGGCAGTGAGCCCATGCCAACTCTTGCTTTAACCCCACCAGTTACTCATTTCTTTCTCAACAAAGAAATGTTTTAATTTTTCTTGGGGATGCATCATATAATCTATCTAATCTTCATTCAGAAGGTTTGGATATTGAAAAAGAAGGAAGTTTGCCCCACCTTCGCACTTCGATCAAAAACATTGAGTCCGTGGAAAACTTGTTGCTGTCTCAACAGTTTACACACTTTGAGCCTAATAATCAAGCATACGCTGCTTCAATCATTTCTAACACATGCACGTACACACAAGGAATATGTTTTCTTGTCATAACGTTCATAGAAATTCCTTTGTGTTTTTCGATGATTGAATGGAAGCCCTGGGGGAGTGAACATTAAAAAGCTCATTTCCAAAGTACATTTGTTGTACTATGTGGCTCCATTGTACTTACATGCATTTTAACGGATTCATATGTTGTTTCAGGGTTTCCATTTTCATTCTATCTAAATTTGAAAAAATTCGGATATATATCTTTTGGAATTAACGGCTATATCATATCAAATGGAGGAGAATGTTAGTGGTGAACAACGACAGTGCTGAAATTGAACAAAGTTTTTGATGATCATGATGCTCACAATCATCAAAAAGGGGGAGAAGTAACATACTGAAGAAAAAGAAAGATATGTCAATGAAAGATAAAGGGGGAGAAATAGTTCCAAAGTCAAAGTCAAGAAGCTCGAGTTTACAAGATAAAGATGTTTCGAGATGATTCAAGAAGATGTTTCGGGATAATTCGAGAGAGTTCGATGTTGAAAGATGTTCAAAGATTGTTATTGTTCAAAGTTCAAAGAGATGAAGATACAAGGTTCAAGAAACTATTTAAAGAGTTTGAGTTCAAACCTTTTAAGACTAAAAGCTTCAAAGATTTTAAAGATGCAGAGATCTGAAATTCACATTCAAGACTTGATGACAATTTATTGAAGCTTATATTCAAGAAGATTGATGTGATCCCAGAAACAAGTAAACAAAGAATGAATCAAGCAACACTTATGTCATCTCTCATTAATCTTCAAAAGTGTAAAGTACAATATGTTGAGAGCAAAAGATAAAGTGTCTTGAAATAGTAATCAAAGTTATGAAATCTAACTCTATCTAGGCTATTTATACCTAGAGTAGAATTTTACAATTTAAGTCCTTCTACTTGGATACAACTAACAATTTCAGCACTAACATTCTCCCCCTTTGTATCCAAGAAGAAAAATACAAAAGATTATCTTAGCTGCTCTGGAGGTATGTATCTCTTCCTTATCCCGAAGATGATCTCGAATCTTCTAAGAGCATTCCGATATTCCAGTTTGTCTTCAATTGCTTTCAGATCTTTGTTAATCAACACCTTCTCTTTCTCTTTTAGAGGCACTTTCTACTGTTCATCAAGTCTGGCTTTCTCCGTCAATCGAATCTTTATCATATTGAAAGTACCATCACATAACTTGTTGATTTCAATCAACATCAAGAATACCCCATGGCCCATTGTGATAGATAACCCCAAATTCTAGTTTCTCTAACACAGTGTATAATGGAATACCTTGAATATCGGACAAATTTCTATTAGGCCTTAAAACGTTTACTCTGATCTGATTTCCTTCCAATGCCATTTGAAAATCAGTCAAGTAAGCAAGTTTGATCAGATTCTTCATGAATCTCTTCACCGCTTGATAAGCCTCAGACCAAGTCTGATTCTTATTTGGAAGTCTTGCAAGTATGTCATACAATCTGAAGAAATCTTCACAAGTTAAAGATTTGAAATTTGCCTCACTGAAAGACCATTCCTTGCAATCTGTATGGTAGACTGTGAATCTTGGATACCGTACGTTCAGAATTTTCTCATATTCTATCTTTGAAATCTTCACAATCTCCTTGTCAGTTCTAACAAACTTTAGCTCTCTGTCTTTGTTACTAATCAAGTGCAGATATTCAATTTTATGTAGAGGTGGAAACTTATCTATAGAATACAACTTTATTTTGTCAATCGGTTGAACTTGCTTGACAAATAAATCACTTCTGATATCCTCCTAGGATGGAGTGATAATCCTTATCATGTGACCTCTTCTTTCAATCAAAGACTCTCTATCAATTAGCATCTGAAAGTTTCTTAATTCTTCCTCGGATACCGGATCTTTTATCTTTCCTTCCGGTAGATCAGGTATAACTGGAACATCAATCACTGGATCGGTTGGTCTAGAAGAATCAAGAACATTTTCATCATCTGAATCTGGACCTCCAGGTTGTACATTAACTGCATCAAAAACATCATCAAGTTCCTCCTTTATCTTGATGACAGTAATTTCTGGTTCATCTTCTGAATCCACATATACAATATCCTGTATCAAATCATCAGCCATTCTTTCCTGTTCCGTTCTGTTATCACTTCCACCAGTCTTTTCAACCGTGGGAACGATATCATCCAGAACTTTCAAAACATCACTTTCCTGAACATTATCAGCACCACTAGTACCAGTACCAATATCAACATCAACAATTTCAGTTTGAATACCAGAACAACTAGCTTCTCCAAGTTTCTGCCTCTTACTCATCTCCCCCTCATGGTGATCAGGATCGGGATCTTGATCATCATGCTTTCGTTTAGTGGTTTGGGCTTGAACTCCATACGTTTCCTCCAAAACTTTGATAAGGTCAGAAAGGGTTGTAAAACCAAATGAGATAGCTTTGGTCATGTCAGATATGGATTGTTGTAGGGTTTTGATATCATCTTGGGTTGGTAAGTTGGTTTGTTGTTCGGTTTGGCGTCTAAGAAGACCAAGTAAATCAACTTCTTCTTGAGAGTTATTGTCACCTTGTTCTAACAATCTGGTAAGCATTTGAGATTTAAGTTCATGTAAGGTTAGGTTAGGAAATACCTTGTTTGGTGGAATAGGCTGAGATTGTGTATCAGGTTGAGATTCAGTTGCGGTGGATGAAGATTCCATGACAGACTTTCCTTTAACAAATCTGCTCACTTCCTGAGATAACTTGTTAACAACTTCTTTTAATTCCGCAGTCTGAGCTTTGTACGAATTATTCATTGAAGTAATAGCCAACTCCAAGAGCTTCACTAAGACAAAGTTGTGGGGATGAGGACCCATCAAAGATTTGATCTGTTGTGCACGAACCAGGGTAACACCCAGACCACTTAGGTTACTGGTTGACATGATAGTCGAAGAGACTGCATGGCCTGTGTTCAATGCTGGCATGGTGTTAACATTGACAGGACTTCCACCCTGTCCTTGTAAAGCACCAACGAATGGCGGCAATACTCTGGGTGTTCCGGTTGGGTCACAAAGAACTCCAATATTTTGTGTCACCAATGATGATGTGACTAGGGGTCGTTGTGTCCTAGGAAAAGAAGTAAATCCAAAGGGCTCTAGACTCGATGTGCGTACAATAGAAGGCGGTGGCCAGGGCAACTTCCTACATTGTTCAATACCAGCAAACATCGAGTGTGTTGTCGATAGACTTTGTACTAATCCTCTGTGAGAAGATGAATCACCAACTTATGGAGAAGTTGATGAGTGGCTGAGTGGGGTTGTGCATTGCATAGATGGTTCCACTATGACTTTTTCAATGTCTTGTGGCAATGAACGCTCACTGACAGTAGATGTGGCTACCCGGATAGACTCGGTTTGGATAGGATCAGTAGTTAAAACTTTGGTTGATCCTGTCACACACTCACCATCTTTTTTTCTTTCCATCTCACTTGACCTCACTTGTATTTCTGTTTCAACTAAAGCTCCCTCGTAACTCCTTATATCTCCTCGAGCACCAGAGTTAAGCTCGGTATTAACAACATTTTCAAAATCTGCATGATCATCGGGTTGATCATCATCATCATCATCATCAGAATTATCCTCCCCAGCTTCTGCCTCATCATCAGCTTCATCAGAACTAGAATTAGCAGAATTTACATTTGTTGGATCATCAATATCATCAAAAAGATCATTAAGCTCTTCCTCGGAATCAGAAGAACCAAGACTTTCTTCATCAACAACATTAGCACGAGACGACTGACCAGGAGCACCCCCTTCTCTAGTTCCCCTCACTATGTTTTTACCACTCGTCTCACCTTGTTCAAGTACCCTAGTAGCTTAAACTCTCTCTTTACATACTATACCCTCACTCCTCTCTCTAAGTGGGATGGCACTTTAGGTAGGCCCCTCCGGTCCTGGTCGGGCCATAAGTGCATTTTCTTCTCTATACTCACTTATGAATGGTGACTCATGGTCAGCGTAAGTGTCACACCCCGCTAAAGCAGAAACACGAGGTATAACAGCGTAGGGTTTCATTCAAAAGGTAACAGACAACACCAGCCACAACATTCAATACAATAGTTCAAAATATTACATTACAACGTCTTAAGCAAATTGTTTCAAAAAGAAGACGCCGGATACAAAAAAATTAACAGAAGAAGTTTTAATGCTCTTGATGGCGATGTCATCACACAATATGCACCCTACATGCCTTCACTTACTTATTAGCACCTGAAAAGCATGTTTAAAAAAAGGTCAACTACAAAGAGTTGGTGAGTTCACAGGTTTTCCATATGCACAACAGTTTTTCATCCAATGGTTACTCTCATGAAACGTTCGTTCATGACAAGCTCCAAAATTTAACAAACTTTATGAGTACAATTTACAATGAGTGATTCTTGCAAGATATATAAGTGTTGAGCCACTACTAAGCCTCCGACAATCTACGCCCCGCGAACTACCTCAGAGGTGGTATGTTGGCCACGTGAGTAGAACATTATTAACAGATAAAGTGCACCCCTACTCGTCAGTCAAGGTGGGTTTGTCAAACCAAATAGCGCTATCCACAAATATCACCGGCTCGTTATGAGTTAATAAGTAGTGTACCTATTGGGGACTTAACATTTTTATTATCACTCAACATATCTTTGTCACTTATGTAAAGTTGTACATTCATTTGTACTCATTTCTTAAATCACAAATATCCATAATTTTACTATCATGAATCATTTAGCATTTTAAAATCATAACATGCTTTTCACCCCAAACATTTAAACAAGTAAAACGGGGCTGTGAAAACTCACAACGTTGAAATAATAGTAACATGCTTTTCACCCCAAAACGTATAAAATAGTAAAAAGGGGCTGCGAAAACTCACGATGTTCAGCAAGGATTTCCAAGGGTTGCCGCACGGTTGCACAGTTTCTCGATTCTAGGTCCTTCCTAAGGAAGTGAAACACATTATTAGTTTCGGTCTAACTTATATGGCTAAAGCATTGCTTAACTCATCATGTCTTATAAAATGCCTTAGTATTAGTTACTAGTTTTAAGTATTATTTCGCATTGTTGTTTATATGTTATTTATTGGTTTTTAAAAAGGTTTGTAGGATTTTATTGTTACATCATTAAATTTATATGTTATACATAGTATTTAATCCTTTGTACCATGTTTTATAATTCCTTACTTACCTTGTGTTTTAATCCAAGTTAAAATTCTTATAAATTTCTTACTTATTAAGGCATCATTTATACATTCATATACATGTATATGTTGTTTTAATTTGGTGTTTTTAACAAATTCTACAATTTATATGCTTTTTAACTTTTAATATTCCTAAAATCTCTTTTTCTTGAATTACAGCTTTTACTATTCTGCTGGCAGAAATTGTTTTGGTCCACAAATGGTCATAATTAAGTATTTTCTGGAATAGTTTACTTACCCAAATTTTTATATATATTATTCTAATGTCTTAGGGAACTTTTGACATAGATATCATGATTTTTAGAGGTGGTTAGCTATTTTAATCATTACACTTAAGTTTAAGTGTCACAGTTACCAAAACAGTCTGCACCATCATTTTGTCAAGTCCATTTGGAGGGTCAAATATCAACATTTTTCAGTGATTCAAATTCGGTTTTAAACTTAACTCATAAACGTATGTTCCAGAAAAATGTCATCATTTTTAGTTACATTTTGATGGAGCTATGACGATTTTAAGTTAGGTCTTCCATTCTGCCAGATTCTGATTTCTTGCACACCAGTCTTGGTTTGAGTCTTTGAGACCCCAAATCTTAATATTTTTGAGTGAAACCAATTTTGTTCGATTCATAACTCATTAAAGAAATTTCCAGAAGAAAAATCAAGAATTTTAGTGGAATATAAAGAGACTTATAACTGATTAAAGTAGAGAATTTTCTCTGTCAGATTTTCTTTGCACACTTAATTTCATATGAGTCGTTGAAGGGTCAAATCTTCGAGTTTTTACATGAAACCACTTGGGTTTGAAACATAACACAATAAACAAAGTTCCAGAAAAATATTCATATCATTTGGTTAAGTAGTTTTCGAGATATGGTCGGATGAAAAGCATGCAAGTAATCTGCCAGAAACCAAAAATTGTTTATTCATGGAAAATGAGTGTTTTATATCCATATTTTCACTCATATGGTTGGTTCTTTGCTTGAACACTCATCTACCACTACTTTGACAATGTTCTTAGATAAAAAAAATCTATTTTTGACTTTTAAAAACACATGCATGAACTCACACATCTCAGATTATGACAAAAACACACATGCATGTAGTTAAAACATCATCTTCTTGAGTTCTAGTGGCATGGCTTAAGGATTACCACCATTTGTTTGACATAACATGTCTTTGGTGATAAATACACCATGAAAAGGGTCCATTAAGGTCTTATTTCCAGAAACTCAAGAAGATAAAGATAAAGTGGGAAAAAGAAGGAGAAATTACAAAAAAGAAAGAAGAAGATGAAGGAGAACACAAGGAGATGAGTTTTACCACACTATGATTGATGTATGCCTTCAATGATCTTCAAAGATGGAGCTTTTGGGATGTTCTTGGGGCTGAAATCGGTTGGAGATAGAGAGGGAAGAGAGAGTTTTGAGTTTGAATGTAGAGAGAGAGAGGTTGAGAGGAAAATGAAGAGATTTCTTGAAACTATGGAATATTTAGTGGTGTAGGTGTTGGGTTAATGGGGGGGGGGGGGCGAATTTGGGCTTTAAAATCTGCTATTATTATTAATTTTTTTTTTGTTTAAGTTGTAATTAATATTGCTTAAGTATTCATATTATGTAATTTATATAAAAAGATAGATTTAAAGTAGTTTAAATCTCATTTTTCTAGTTAATTTTTGGTTTAATTATTTAAAGTTTTAAAATTTACTTTTGGGTATATATATAACTATATATTTACTCCTCTTATTATTAATATAGTTATAATTAAATGTTAACTGTTCCAATCGGCATTTTATAAGGCAGTTTAAGCAGTTTCGTTCGGTAACAGGATTTTCTAAGCGTACTGTTGGAATTCTTAGGAAACTAAACCTTAGCCATCGTATTTAAGTCGTAATAAGTTATTTCTACATGTTAAGACATGTATTAAGCTATTCAGTTGCTAACCTAAGTGGCTTGGTTGACGGGTGTCACAGTCTCCCCTTGTTAGAAGAATTTCGTCCCGAAATTCGTTGATTGCTATTTCCCGCCTGGTCCTTTGCAAATAGGTGAGGGTACTTACGCTTCATGTAATCTTCTCGTTCCCATGTATACTCAGGTCCATGCCTCGAATTCCAACGAACTTTTAAGATCGGGATCTTACTACGCCTTGTTCGTTTGACTTATTGATCGAGGATTTCAATTGGTTCTTCTATGAAGTGTAATTGCTCGTTGACCTGAATATCCTCTAGGGGTAGAACCAATGATTCGTCACTTAGGCATTTCATAAGGTTTGACACATGGAACGTATTGTGGATGGCACTTAGCTCTTGCGGTAAACTGAGTTTATATGCTATTGGACCAATCCTTTCGATTATTTCAAATGGGCCAATATACCTCGGACTTAGCTTGCCTCTTTTTCCGAAGCGTACTAATCCTTTCCATGGCGATACTTTCAAAATCACTTTGTCTCCCACTTGGAATTCTAATGGCTTCCTGCGGTTATCTGCGTAGCTCTTCTGACGATCTCTTGTGGCCTTGATTCTGTCCTTAATAACTGAGATCTTGTCAGTAGTCTCTTGAACGATTTCGGGCCTAGTCAATTGTCTGTCGCCAATTTCCAACCAACTAAGTGGGGATCTACACTTGCGTCCATATAAGGCTTCATACGGTGCACACTGAATGCTGGTATGATAACTATTGTTGTAGGAGAACTCCACTAATGGTAGGTGAGTATCCCAACTTCCACCAAAATCTATAACACATGCACGCAGCATATCCTCTAGCGTCTGTATAGTTCTTTATGACTGACCGTCCGTTTGAGGATGGTAGGAAGTGCTCAAGTCCAAACGCGTACCTAACGCTTTCTGGAGTGATCGCCAAAATCGCGATGTAAAACGACTATCTCTGTCCGAGATGATGGAAATAGGCACTCCATGACGCATAACGATTTCATTGATGTAAATTTGTGCAAGCTTTTCCATCTTGTAGTCTTCCCGAATAGGAAGAAAATGCGCAGATTTTGTAAGTCGGTCCACTATAACCCAGATTGCGTCGTGCCCCTTCCTAGTCCTGGGTAGCTTAGTTACGAAATCCATAGCTATTTGTTCCCATTTCCATTGGGGAATCTTGGGTTGCTGAAGAAGACCAGATGGTTTCTGATGTTCAGCCTTAACCATTGCACAAGTTTGGCACTTGCTTACATACAAAGCAACATCTTTCTTCATCCCTGGCCACCAATAGTATTCCTTCAGATCCTGGTACATCTTATCGGCTCCGGGGTGAATTGAATATCCTGATTTATGGGCTTCATCCATGATTATTGATCGCAGATTGACAACCTTAGGTACCCAAACTTTATTTCGGAAGTAACGCACTCCGTCTGGTTGTGTTTCAAATTCCTCTTCCAGATGACGTAGGGTTTCGTTTTTCAAATTCTCCTCTTTTAATGCTTCTTCTTGAGCTTCGAGAATTTGTGTCTTTAGACTCGTCTGAACGAACGCACCCATTGCTCGTACCCTTGACGGTTTCACCCTTTCCTTCCTGCTTAGTACGTCGGCTACCACATTAGCCTTGCCTGGGTGGTACTTTATTTCACAATCATAGTCGCTAAGCAGTTCAACCCATCTTCTTTGCCTCATATTAAGCATTTTCCGGTCAAGGATATGATGAAGGCTTTTATGGTCGGTGTAGACGGTGCATTTCGTGCCGTAAAGATAATGTCTCCAAATCTTAAGTGCGAACACTACGGCTCCTAACTCTAGATCGTGAGTGGTATAGTTCTTCTCATGAACCTTAAGTTGCCTTGAAGCATATGCAATGACCTTGTCCTGTTGCATCAACACGTACCCCAAACCTTGGTGTGATGCATCGCAGTAGACTACGAAATTTTCCGCGCCTTCTGGCAACGCCAGAATTGGTGCATTACATAACCTATGCTTAAGTGTTTGAAATGCTTCTTCTTGTTTCTCTCCCCAAATAAACTTCTTATCCTTTTGGGTTAGTGCCGTTAGCGGTTGCGCAATTTTTGAGAAATTCGCAATGAATCGCCGATAATAGCCTCCTAAACCGAGAAATTGACGAATTTCTGTCGAGGTCTTCGGGGCTTCCCACTTCTTGATGGCCTCAATTTTTGTCGGATCTACATGAATTCCCTTCTCATTAATCACGTGGCCAAGAAATTGTACCTCTCGAATCCAAAATTCGCATTTGGAGAACTTTGCATACAATTTCTGGTCTCTGAGCAATTCTAGTATCAATTTTAGATGTCGCTCATGATCCTCCTTGCTTTGCGAGTAAATTAATATATCATCTATGAACACGATCACGAACTCGTCCAGGTACGGTCTACAAACCCTGTTCATTAAGTCCATGAAGACAACTGGTGCGTTGGTTAGCCCGAAAGGCATAACCAGGAATTCGTAATGGTCGTATCGAGTCCTAAACGCCGTCTTGGGAACAACCTCTTCACGGACCCTCATTTGATGATATCCAGATCGAAGATCAATTTTTGAAAAGTAGGTAGCACCTTGGAGTTGGTCGAACAGGTCGTCGATTCGGGGAAGAGGGTATCGGTTCTTGATGGTCAGCTTATTAAGTTCCCTGTAGTCGATGCACATACGAAACGAACCATCTTTTTTTTTAACGAATAAAACTGGAGCTCCCCAGGGTGAAGAGCTGGGTCTGATGAATCCTTTATTGAGTAGCTCCTTAAGTTGTTCTGACAACTCCTGCATTTCTGAAGGTGCTAACCGGTAAGGTGATTTCGCCACGGGTGCCGCTCCCGGAATTAAGTCGATATGAAATTCAACTTGTCTTGGTGGGGGTAATCCAGGTAATTCATCTGGGAATACCTCGGGAAAATCTCGTACTACTGGGAAGTCTTGAATATTCTTCTCTTTGATCTCCTTATCCACTACGTGTGTCAGAAACGCAACACAATCTTTCCGCAAAAATTTTCGCATCTTCATACTCGACACTATTTTGAATTTCCTCCCCGAGCTTTCTCCCTGTATTTCCAGTACTCTTCCTTCGGTTTGAGGTATCCGGACAATCTTTTCGGAGCAAACGATCTCAGCGCGATTCTTTGATAACCAATCCATACCTACGACTATGTCGAAGCTTCCTAATTTGATTGGAATTAAATCTATGCTAAAATCTTTTTCCGCCAGTTTTAGGGTACAGTTTTTAATTACATCTCTGGCCCTAACTTCCTGTCCATTAGCAAATTCAATAACGTAGACCTCTTTCAACTTTTGGGGTTTCAAGTTAATTTTTGGCCTAAACTCTAGTGATACAAAGCTTCTATCCGCTCCAGAATAAAATAGTGCTGATGCATAGTTCTAAGGCATAGTTTCAAACAGGAATTTGGTCATATTTTTGACACAAGTTCTACTCAACTAGGTGATGAATATCATATGGTATGTCTACAACTAATCATTCGAGCATATAAATATAGTAACATATAGTAACTTCATAATCATGGATTTCAAAACACTTGGTTCAAACAAACACGGTTCAACCATCACATAGGTTCAATAAACAACAAAATGTTTTCTCTAAAAGATACCTAGTACTTAGAGTTCTAATAGTCAGCTACATGCCACCAAAATAAGTTTCCAACTTTAATCATCGAAAGTAGTCAAAAAGTTCTTTCACTAACGCCACTTTCTTGGAACCATTTCTTCACAACTATCCATAATGCATCAATACCAAGCGTGCTATTGTAAGTGCCTAAGATATGCAATGTTCATGCATGCACACACAAAAATTATGCTTATGTGATTAAGTAGAAAATTTATTTTAAGTATACTTCCAATATAACCAATCCAAGTCTCCCATTATACATACCTAAATTAAACATAGGTGATCAGGCTTTGTTTAATTGAGGTATAATAATGTGACACTCAACTTAGTTATATTAGTAATATGCTTCAGATTTTGAAAACCGATTTGAATTTTTTTTAAACTATTGGGTTATAGTTCGTGGTTTCCATAAGAAAACCGGCATTCTCTATAACCTTAGGCTCTGATACCAAATCTGTCACACCCCGCTAAAGCAGAAACACGAGGTATAACAGCGTAGGGTTTCATTCAAAAGGTAACAGACAACACCAGCCACAACATTCAATACAATAGTTCAAAATATTACATTACAACGTCTTAAGCAAATTGTTTCAAAAAGAAGACGCCGGATACAAAAAAATTAACAGAAGAAGTTTTAATGCTCTTGATGGCGATGTCATCACACAATATGCACCCTACATGCCTTCACTTACTTATTAGCACCTGAAAAGCATGTTTAAAAAAAAGGTCAACTACAAAGAGTTGGTGAGTTCACAGGTTTTCCATATGCACAACAGTTTTTCATCCAATGGTTACTCTCATGAAACGTTCGTTCATGACAAGCTCCAAAATTTAACAAACTTTATGAGTACAATTTACAATGAGTGATTCTTGCAAGATATATAAGTGTTGAGCCACTACTAAGCCTCCGACAATCTACGCCCCGCAAACTACCTCAGAGGTGGTATGTTGGCCACGTGAGTAGAACATTATTAACAGATAAAGTGCACCCCTACTCGTCAGTCAAGGTGGGTTTGTCAAACCAAATAGCGCTATCCACAAATATCACCGGCTCGTTATGAGTTAATAAGTAGTGTACCTATTGGGGACTTAACATTTTTATTATCACTCAACATATCTTTGTCACTTATGTAAAGTTGTACATTCATTTGTACTCATTTCTTAAATCACAAATATCCATAATTTTACTATCATGAATCATTTAGCATTTTAAAATCATAACATGCTTTTCACCCCAAACATTTAAACAAGTAAAACGGGGCTGTGAAAACTCACAACGTTGAAATAATAGTAACATGCTTTTCACCCCAAAACGTATAAAATAGTAAAAAGGGGCTGCGAAAACTCACGATGTTCAGCAAGGATTTCCAAGGGTTGCCGCACGGTTGCACAGTTTCTCGATTCTAGGTCCTTCCTAAGGAAGTGAAACACATTATTAGTTTCGGTCTAACTTATATGGCTAAAGCATTGCTTAACTCATCATGTCTTATAAAATGCCTTAGTATTAGTTACTAGTTTTAAGTATTATTTCGCATTGTTGTTTATATGTTATTTATTGGTTTTTAAAAAGGTTTGTAGGATTTTATTGTTACATCATTAAATTTATATGTTATACATAGTATTTAATCCTTTGTACCATGTTTTATAATTCCTTACTTACCTTGTGTTTTAATCCAAGTTAAAATTCTTATAAATTTCTTACTTATTAAGGCATCATTTATACATTCATATACATGTATATGTTGTTTTAATTTGGTGTTTTTAACAAATTCTACAATTTATATGCTTTTTAACTTTTAATATTCCTAAAATCTCTTTTTCTTGAATTACAGCTTTTACTATTCTGCTGGCAGAAATTGTTTTGGTCCACAAATGGTCATAATTAAGTATTTTCTGGAATAGTTTACTTACCCAAATTTTTATATATATTATTCTAATGTCTTAGGGAACTTTTGACATAGATATCATGATTTTTAGAGGTGGTTAGCTATTTTAATCATTACACTTAAGTTTAAGTGTCACAGTTACCAAAACAGTCTGCACCATCATTTTGTCAAGTCCATTTGGAGGGTCAAATATCAACATTTTTCAGTGATTCAAATTCGGTTTTAAACTTAACTCATAAACGTATGTTCCAGAAAAATGTCATCATTTTTAGTTACATTTTGATGGAGCTATGACGATTTTAAGTTAGGTCTTCCATTCTGCCAGATTCTGATTTCTTGCACACCAGTCTTGGTTTGAGTCTTTGAGACCCCAAATCTTAATATTTTTGAGTGAAACCAATTTTGTTCGATTCATAACTCATTAAAGAAATTTCCAGAAGAAAAATCAAGAATTTTAGTGGAATATAAAGAGACTTATAACTGATTAAAGTAGAGAATTTTCTCTGTCAGATTTTCTTTGCACACTTAATTTCATATGAGTCGTTGAAGGGTCAAATCTTCGAGTTTTTACATGAAACCACTTGGGTTTGAAACATAACACAATAAACAAAGTTCCAGAAAAATATTCATATCATTTGGTTAAGTAGTTTTCGAGATATGGTCGGATGAAAAGCATGCAAGTAATCTGCCAGAAACCAAAAATTGTTTATTCATGGAAAATGAGTGTTTTATATCCATATTTTCACTCATATGGTTGGTTCTTTGCTTGAACACTCATCTACCACTACTTTGACAATGTTCTTAGATAAAAAAAATCTATTTTTGACTTTTAAAAACACATGCATGAACTCACACATCTCAGATTATGACAAAAACACACATGCATGTAGTTAAAACATCATCTTCTTGAGTTCTAGTGGCATGGCTTAAGGATTACCACCATTTGTTTGACATAACATGTCTTTGGTGATAAATACACCATGAAAAGGGTCCATTAAGGTCTTATTTCCAGAAACTCAAGAAGATAAAGATAAAGTGGGAAAAAGAAGGAGAAATTACAAAAAAGAAAGAAGAAGATGAAGGAGAACACAAGGAGATGAGTTTTACCACACTATGATTGATGTATGCCTTCAATGATCTTCAAAGATGGAGCTTTTGGGATGTTCTTGGGGCTGAAATCGGTTGGAGATAGAGAGGGAAGAGAGAGTTTTGAGTTTGAATGTAGAGAGAGAGAGGTTGAGAGGAAAATGAAGAGATTTCTTGAAACTATGGAATATTTAGTGGTGTAGGTGTTGGGTTAATGGGGGGGGGGGGGGCGAATTTGGGCTTTAAAATCTGCTATTATTATTAATTTTTTTTTGTTTAAGTTGTAATTAATATTGCTTAAGTATTCATATTATGTAATTTATATAAAAAGATAGATTTAAAGTAGTTTAAATCTCATTTTTCTAGTTAATTTTTGGTTTAATTATTTAAAGTTTTAAAATTTACTTTTGGGTATATATATAACTATATATTTACTCCTCTTATTATTAATATAGTTATAATTAAATGTTAACTGTTCCAATCGGCATTTTATAAGGCAGTTTAAGCAGTTTCGTTCGGTAACAGGATTTTCTAAGCGTACTGTTGGAATTCTTAGGAAACTAAACCTTAGCCATCGTATTTAAGTCGTAATAAGTTATTTCTACATGTTAAGACATGTATTAAGCTATTCAGTTGCTAACCTAAGTGGCTTGGTTGACGGGTGTCACAGTAAGCAAGTACATCTTCAGGTAAGACCATAATACGTTCAAAGTTTATACCTTTAGGGATTCTGATGTAATGCATCCATTGATCTGGACCAAGTAGAGCTCTTTCTTGTCTCGAAATTTCTTGGTTTGCACCGATTATGTATCGAATTACTATCTGAAGAAACCTCTGAAATGGTACAAAGGTTCTTGCCTTGGATGGTTTTGACTTATCAGTAACAACTTCTATCAGCTCATTCCAGATTAGAACAACGAAATCAATCTTTCGATTAAATACGACAGCATGAAACATTGCAGCACAAAAATGTTACATCTGTCAAGTCCCGTATGCTTTGAAGTCATACACATGTTGATGATGTTGAACAGTGTATAATAAAGCGGTGGTAGATACTTCCTTTTGAAAGTGGAAGCACGAGTAAGAACTCCATCTTCAATGTCATTGTATCCCAATTCCATAATATCACAGCACAGTTCCTCTTCATATATCATGTCAGCAAAGTCGTTGGAAAATGGTAGATCCATAACGGTTCTGAGTCTTTTAAGTGTCAACTTCGCATCAAAATGGTCAACTTTTAGAGTGAAAAACTGATTAGTTTCTGATCTAGGCACAAATTGAATGGTGTACCATGCCTGTTGCAGATAAATTGCAGGTGCAAGTTGTGTTTTCTCTATAGCAGTGTGGAGCAGATGGCCTTTGAGGATTTCGACCACAATGTGATAGTCCATTCTCACATTTGTGTCGAAAGTGAAACTATTGTGCTTGATTGCCAACTTGTTCTTTGGAAGAATCAGGTCGTCATCCGGATTTCTCGCGTTCACCGATGGATGTGATGAACGATGTGATGGAATAAATGTGTTTTCATCGGAGGAATTTCCACCACCATGCTCTCGAATATGTGCTATTTGATCTGTTTTGGAACATGTTAGATCACTGGGATAATAGTTGCAAAGTACCACCTTTTGAGAAAAATCTCAAAATTTTCCTAAGCCTGGGAGGTTATCGCACAAAGCATCGAGCCCTAATCGCATGACACTTCTAATCGCACGACACTTGTGCGATGAAAAAGTTATCGCATAAGTCGTGTGAAATCAGGATGAACACTTGTTTTGTGCGATTACTATGAATGTTTGAATACATTCTTTGTGCGATAACTTTGAACACTTCGAAACTATTTGAATGTTCATCCAAGAATCTAAGAAAAACAATGAAAGCACATAAAAATCAATACCCTATAATCGTTTCACTAAGAGAAACCTATCTTATCATGTTTTAGCACCAATCTAACACATATGAGTAGGTTTTGAATTCAAAATATGAACAGTCTCGAAAAACCCATCTTTTTCATCACAAAAACGAACATAGCATGAAATGTACTGGTTGAATGAAATGAAAAGTGATTGAATCACTAACCTTAAATGAGTGTGAATGAAATCCAATCAACAAAAACAACAAACTCGATGATTTAAAAATCACAGTTTTGAGAGAGAATAGAGATAGTCGAGAAGTCAGAAAAACTTAAGTGTTCGAAAAACCGTTCTATATATAGACCCTAGGAATGAGTGACACGTGGCATATTATGATTGGTCCAATCTTTGACCTGCCACCTGTCAACTAATCGCATGAACGATATGCGATCAGTTCATCTTCATCGCATGAAGCTTATGCGATGAAGGATTACAAGTTATCGGTCAAAGGTTATTCGATGAGCATCAATGAACAGTGCTTGTCGTATGAGTCATGTGCGATGAAAGCTCTGGTCGCATGAAGCTTATGCGATGAACAGTTGTTATCGCATGAAGCTTGTGCGATGAGGAGTGTTGTCGTACAAGGCTTGTGCGATTAAACACCTTGATCGTATGAGCTTTGTACGATAACTCCATATACTTGAACATTTTTTAAAAAAATATGACTTTTTCACTTTTTCAAAAATCAACTTTTCCACGTTAAAAGATGTCCAACTTTTCTCTCCAACTTACTTTTCAAAACATTTTGCTCCCCCTACAATGATGCATAAAATTTTCAAAAATAATTTCCATCAAGTAGGGTTTGTTTCAAAACTTTGAATTAGAAGACTTACCTTTTCTTCAATAACTTACACACAACTTGACCAACATATGAATGAACATGATCACATGCTCCCTCTAGACAAACGATCAAATCCTTTTCTTTTCTCCCCCTAAACACATGCAAACACACATCAAACTGCACAAAGAACATGGAATGATAGAAACGAAGTGTATACGGTAAAGAATAAAATTGAAATAAACTTTGTAAAATACTGAAAAACATAAAATTTTGAACAAATCATAATAAAGATTCAATAAGATGAAAATTATTTATTTTTCAATCAAGTTGTATATTAGGACCATAAATGTCCTACATATTAGAAAGTTATATAAAGAATTATAGAGCTTAATTAGTTTAATTAATTATTTGTAAAAGCCTTATTTAAAGATAAATTGGCTTAGATTAGGAAAGATGGGCCATGGGCCTTATACATTAAGCCTTGGTATTTAAAGCTTCTTTCCTTTAGAAATCATAATATTTGTGAGCTTAATAGTTTAGAGAGATAGTTGAGTTCTTCATTCAAACACTTGTGGTTGGTTCGGACTTGGCTAACTGGCAGACACCGCTTCATGGCATTTATGCACTGGCTTTAGTATTCCTTGTCGAAATGGGAAATCCCAAGGCAGAATGTTGGCTCGATGGGGCGTAACATGTGAACGTAGAGCTTCTTCAGAGGTTCCTCCAGGTGAGGAATAACGATCATGATCTTCTCCCATCTGATTTGTTGCTGTGGAGGAGGAGGATGATCAGAAGCTGTTGATTGTTGAGGAGATGTCGGTGGAATAGTAGAAGTCTCGGGAACCTGTGTAGTGTAGGCAGGTGTACCATACAGATTTTGTAGCAGAAACTGGTCATAATCAACGTTGTCGTCTTCATCAGTAGGAAAGATCAGGCTTACCTAGAGATTTATTGCACTGGCGACTTTTTCGTACCATGCATTTTCAGTCTCGGGGTCGATCTCGGAATCTGGATCAATCAGATCAAGTGCAGGCCTTTCTGTAATACCCGGGTAAGTCAGTTAGATAAATTCCCTATCAGTTAAAATATTTAACCTTAAGATTTAATGTTTAGGCTAAGTTGGAGGTAACTTATAAGTTTAAGGGTGTTTGGGTTAAATTTGAGAAGTTCAAGGTCTATTTGGTAAGATATGGTTTGATATAACCCCTTAAGTCTTCAGATGGTTTTCTTATACTGAAATTAGAAAGTGTGTGTGTGCGGGAATTTTGGAGGCGAAGAAAGCGAAAGAAGGAAAGTTACGGTTTGAGCATCAATCGATTGGGTTAGAAACGATTTTGAGGTTAGTCCCTTTATATTTTGTGTTGGTAATTTGTAATAGAAGATATCTATCGGTTTAGAAGTTATGATTTCAGTAATTGGTATAGATTTCAATCGATTTCTGAGAAATGGAACCGACTGTGTTCTTGAGAGTCCCGGGGAAGTCCCGGTAGACTCCCGGTGCTGTCGACTCCCGGTGTAATAGACTCCCGGTGTAGTGAGTCCCGATATAGAAGACTCCCGGTAGTATAAATCCCGGTATAGCAGACTTCCGGTAGTGAGAGTCTCGGTATGGGAACTCCCGGTATAGGAACTCCCGGTACTAAGAGTCCCGGTACTGTATAAGTCCCGGTACCCTGTAGTCCCGGTAGTGAGTTAAGCACATTGTGTAATGAGATAGTTGAGGATGGGAAATTGTTAGGCTTTATGTGTTTGGTCAGTAAAGCGATGTGTGTATCTTAACTTGTTTCAGATTCTGTGGAGTCGTGGTAAGAGATAGAATCTTTTTGAAAGAAGCTTGCGAACGTGTGTAATAACCAAAACAGGTGAGTTTTACTTTGAAAACGTTTTTAACTGGAATACGTATATGCGTGGATTGGGATTGAAATAGTTGATGACTATGTGTTTATATGTGAATTATAATATAGTGAGGTATTATATTTACATGAGTATTATAATGTGTTATAATACGTTGGCCGGGTTTAGGACCGGTGTGTTTGGCTATAAACTCCATATAGCGTTGTTTGGCTGTAAATGTTGTACAGCGTTGTATATTATTAGTTGACTTGCTACCACTAATATGGCCAGGAGGAATGAAAAGGGAAAGTATAAGATATGTGAGCTTATTTGGATGTATATGACTGTGTTGCGTGAATTATATGAATGAAGTTGATAAATGGTTTTTAAACTAACAGGGATTTCTCACTTAGACCATCAGGTCTAACCCTCATTTTGTTTTAAAAACGTGTATTCCAGGTGGTGGATCAAGTAAGAGCAAGTAACTAGAGTAACTGATGGATGGCTTGTGTGAAGAATTATAAGATGAAGATTTTGGCTTGTTTAGCAGTTGTACCATAATATTAAATGTTATGTATGTAAATAGTACAAAGATTGTAGTAGAATGGTTTTCTTTCGATTGTAAAAGACTACGGGACCGTACTTGTAATGTGAAGTTCGTTTGTTATATCTATGTTGTGTTACATTATGTGATATGTTGTGTATATGGGATTTGGGTTGTTACAAATGGTATCAGAGCCTTAGTTTAAGGGATTTAGGTATTTGTATTTGTACCTAGACTTAAACTGTATGTGAAGTAGGATGTCCTTATCATTATAGAACCTTGGGATGACGAAGTATAAAAAGGTAGAAGGAACTTGATGTAAGGTAATTTCATATTACACTTGGCCAGTGTAATTGTGATCTTACAGGTACATGTTTGAACTAGAATACCTTGTTATATGGGGTATGTGCGTATGTGTATATTAATCTTGTTTAAATCTACAGAATGGCAAGCGGTACGCGAAATTCGAATCGAGGAGGAGGAAGAAATCCAAATAGAACTAATCCGCCAATAGGAACAGGAGACAGGGGAGGAAGAACAGGGGGCAGAGTCGGGGGTAGAGCTGGAGGTCGAGCCGGGGGCAGAGTCCAGCCAAATAGTACGGAATTCGTTACCAGTGCTGATCTAATGGCGGAAATGGGAAGAATGCAGGCTAACATATAAACAATGTTTGATCGAAGTCGTAATAATGAAGCTGATAGACCAGATCCGGAACATGAAGTCGAACTACCAATCACCCCTACGGTCTTACCGGTAATGAGAAAATGTGATTACAAGATGTTTCTTAGTTGCAGGTCTCCTACATTCTCAGGAGATTGGGATCCAGTGAAAGCAATGAGATGGATGAAGGAAATAGAAGCTATTTTCAAGACGAGTAAGTGCGCTGACGAAGATCGAGTATTGTATGGAGCGGCAATGTTAAAGGGGGATGCTTTGTATTGGTGGGAATCTTTTATTCATTCTAAAGGATCTGATGTTTATTCTACCCTCTCTTGGGAAGAATTTGTGATAGCCTACAAAAACGCATTTTGTCCCCAAGCAGCCGTCAAACAATTGGAAGGGGAATTTATGAACTTACAACAAGGAAATTTATCCGTTCGAGACTACACCGCTAGCTTCCTAGAAAAGTCTCGGTTCGCAGAATACTACGTTGCTACGGAGGCGATGAAGACGGAAAGGTTTATCTTCGGGCTGAACTCAGAGGTTAGAAGACTAGTGACTGCAAAAGGACCCGATACCTTCTCAGCTGCAGTTGATGCCGCGGAGAATGTTGAACGAGATATGAGAAGAGATGCTGGCGATAAAAGTATCGGGAAGAGAAACTGGGAAGGACCACAATACGATCCGAAGAAGTCCCGATTTCAGAGGTATGATAACCGTCCGCCGTTTCGACCAGCGGAAAGACCATGTCAGAAGTGTAACCGTGTCCACCATGGAAATTGCCGAGGTGATTTACGAGCATGTTATAAGTGTGGGAAGACCGGACATGTCATTAAAGATTTTAAGGTAACGCGGCTATGTTTCTTATGCAATTCACCAGATCACCTTCAGTCAGACTGTCCGAGGGGAAGGATATAGCAAGGCGGATCTTCAGGCAGGCCAGTGATTGTTAAACCAGTAATACCAAGACTGGAACCGCCAGTAACCAGGGGTCGCACATTCCAAATGACTGAGAAAGAAGCAGAAGAAACTCCGGACGTGGTTACAGGTACATTTTTGATAAACTCTACACGTGCTAAGGTGTTATTTGATTCCGGTGCAAATCGATCGTTTGTGTCTCCTACATTTGCTGCTTGTCTGTGTTTGAAACCTAAAATGGTAGAACATGCTCGGTCAGTAGATACGACAAATGATAATCAAGTGTCAGTTAAAGAAGTGTTTGATAACTGTGTGATAAATATAGAGGAGTGTAAAGTTCCGATACAACTGTTTCCTATGACTTTGATAGAGTTTGACGTCGTAGTGGGAATGGACTGGTTAGCCGAGAATCAGGCTAACATAGTATGTGATAAGAAGTTAATAAATGTGGTATTACCTGAGAAGGGACCAGTAGTGATATATGGTGATCGTAGGAATCATCAGTCTAGCCTAATATCTATGATAAAAGCCCGTAAATGTGTTAGCAAGGGTTGTCAGAGTTACTTAGCCTATGTGATAGATAGTAGTCCTGAAAGGAATAGGATGGAAGATATTCTTATTGTTAGTGAATTCCTTGAAGTTTTCCCTGAAGACTTGAATAGTCTTCCTCCGGTTAGACAAGTGGAATTTGGTATCGACTTAGTTCCTGGAGCCACTCCTACTGCTCGTGCACCTTATCGTCTGGCACCTCCAGAGATGAAAGAGATGATGGCACAATTACAAGACCTATCAGATAAAGGCTTCATCAGACCTAGTTCTTTGCCGTGGGGAGCCCCAGTGTTATTTGTGAAAAAGAAGGATGGTTCGATGAGAATGTGTATCGACTACCGAGAATTGAATAAGCGCACGATAAAGAACAAGTATCCGTTACCTCGAATTGATGACCTCTTCGATCAGTTAGTTGGAGCTTGCTATTTCTCCAAGATTGATCTAAGATCCGGTTATCACCAGTTGAAAGTTAAAGAAGAAGACGTTCTAAAGACTGCTTTTCGTACAAGCTATGGCCACTACGAATTCTTAGTAATGCCGTTTGGACTGACAAACGCTCCAGCTGCCTTTATGGATTTAATGAATCGGGTATGTAAGCCGTATCTTGATAAATTCGTTATTGTATTTATTGATGATATCCTTATCTATTCCCGATCCAAAGAGGATCACGCACAACATCTTCGTTTAGTTCTGGAGTTGCTGAAGAAAGAAAAGTTATACGCTAAGTTCTCTAAATGAGAATTCTGGTTGCGAGAAGTTCAGTTTCTGGGGCATGTCGTTTCTGAGAAGGGTATTGTAATACCCCGGGTAAGTCTGTTAGTTAAAAATATTATTTCCGTTAAATTATTTAACTTTAAAGTTACTATTTTGGGTAAGTTGAGATGAATTATCAAGTTAAGGGTACTTTGCTTATTATTGAATAGATTAGGGTCTAAAGGGTAACATTAGTTGATAATATCTGAATTAGGGATACAGATGTCTTCATAATAACAAAACTCAGATTAAGGTGTGTGTGTGTGTTGGGAGCAAAAAGAAGAAGAAAGAAAGGAGAAAGAAGGGTAAAGGCTCAAATTGGAGTTATTTGAACTGATTAAGGTATGTTTCTAGTACAATTTATGTTTATAATGGTTAGTAGGAAGTATCTATCGGATTAGAATCATCACATCTAGTCTGGGGTTGATTTCTGTCGGATTTCTGGGCAAAAAGGGATAAACCGACAGTAGTGTCCGGACACAGTATGAATGTGTCCGGATAGTTTCGTTGTTGGTGTCCGGATGATAGTTGAAGGTGTCCGGACAAGTCTTTTTTTCCGGGTAAGTTCTCTTTTCTTGATTGTCCGGATGAAGTATGTTTCCGGATAGTGTCCGGATTACTTATGCTGTCCGGAAAAGGCATGCTGTCCGGAAAAGGCATGCTGTCCGAATTATTGGTGTTGTCCGGAAAACTCTGTTGTATCCGGATACTTTAGCTGTTTGGTTATTTTTAACTATTTTTTTTGAATGAGGACTGAATAAGTTTGAGGATTTGAGTTCTATAGAGTTCTTAGCCTTAGTAAGACTTATGTGTTTTATGTGGTAAAGAGATATCTGTATCTATGTGTTACAGATCCTGTGAATTCTGAGTAAAGGACTGAACCTGTTTATAAGGCTTGGAAACGTGTTGATAAGCAACCAGGTGAGTTTTCCTTTGAAAACACTTTTTAACTGGAATACATATATCTGTGAAATTGAGAGTGAAATTGTCGATAATTATGTGCTCGAATGTGAATTATAATATAGTGAGATATTATATTTACATGTGTATTATAAATGTGTTATAATACGTTGGCCGGGTTTAAGACCGGTGTGATTGGCTATAGAACTTGTATAGCGTTGTTTGGCTGTAGATGTTGTGCAGCGTTGTATTTTATTAGCTGGCTTGCTACCACTATTATGGCCAGGAGGTAATGAGAAAAGAAGGTATATGATGTGTGAATTCAATTGGATATGTGTAATTATGTGGCGTGATTTATATGAATAAAGTTTATATAAATGGTTTTAAATTAACAGGGGTTTCTCACTTAGACCATCAGGTCTAACCCTCATTTTGTTTTAAAAATATGTATTCCAGGTGGCGGATCAAGTAAGGGCAAGTAAGTAGAGTACGAATTGGAAGGCTAGTGAGAAGGACTATAAGATGAAGCTTTTGACTTATTTTAGTAGTTGTATTGAAATGTTAAATGTTATGTATGTAAATAGTACAAGGATTGTATTTCAAATGTTTTCTTTCTATTGTAAAAAACTACTGGACCGTACTTGAAAAGTGAAGTTTGTTTGTTATATCTATTTGTGTTATATTGCGTGTTATGTTGTGTATATGGGATATGGGATGTTACAAATGGTATCAGAGCCTTAGTTTAAGGGATTTAGGTATTAGTATTTGTACCTAGACTTAAACTGCATGTGAAGTAAGATGTCCCTATTATGGTAGAACCTCGGGATACTAAGTATAAAAGGTAGAAGGAACATCATATAAGGTAATTTCATATTACACCTGGCCAGTGTAATTGTGATCTTACAGGTACATGTCTGAACTGGAATACCTTGTTATATGGGGTATGTGCTTATGTGTATATTAACCCTGTTTAAATCCACAGAATGGCAAGCGGTACAAGAAATTCGAATCGAGGAGGAGGAAGAAATCCAAACAGAACTAATCCGTCAGTAGGAACAGGGGATAGGGGAGGCAGAACGGGGGGCAGAGTCGGGGGTAGAACTGGAGGTAGAGCTGGAGGTCGAGCCGGAGGCAGAACCCAACAAAATAGTACGGATTTCATTACCAGGGCTGATCTAATGGCAGAAATGGGAAGACTACAAGACAATATTCAAGCTATGTTCAACCAAACTCATAATACTGAAACAGAAGGACCAGACCCTACTCATGAAGAGGAGATGCCAATCACCCCTACGGTCTTACCGGTAATGAGAAAATGTGATTACAAGATGTTTCTTAGCTGCTAGCCTCCTACGTTTTCAGGGGATCGGGATCCAGTGAAAGCAATGAGATGGATGAAGGAAATTGAAGCCATTTTCAAAACAAGCAAATGTGCGGATGAAGATAGAGTATTGTACGGGGCAGCCATGCTAAAAGGAGATGCATTGTATTGGTGGGAATCTTTTATACATTCTAAAGGATCTGACGTATATTCTACCCTCTCTTGGAAAGAATTTGTGATAGCCTACAGGAACGCATTTTGTCCCCAAGCAGCCGTCAAACAACTGGAAGGCGAATTTATGAATTTACAACAAGGAAGCTTGTCCGTTCGAGATTATACTGCTAGCTTCTTGGAAAAGTCTCGGTTCGCAGAATACTATGTTGCTACGGAGGCAATGAAGATGGAAAGGTTTATTTTCGGACTGAACTCAGAGGTTAGAAGACTAGTGACTGCAAAAGGACCCGATACCTTTTCAGCTGCAGTCGATGCCGCGGAAAATGTTGAACGAGATATGAGAAGAGATGCTGGGGATAAGAGTATCGGAAATAGAAAGTGGGAAGGACCACAATATGATTCGAAGAGGTCCCGATTTCAGAGGTATGATAACCGTCCGCCGTTTCGACCAGCGGAAAGACCATGTCCAAAGTGCAACCGTGTCCATCAAGTAAACTGTCAAGGTGATTTACGAGCATGCTATAAGTGTGGGAAGACCAGACACGTCATCAAGGATTGTAAGGTAACGCGGCTATGTTTCTTATGCAATTCTCCGGATCATCTTCAGTCAAACTGTCCGCGGGGGAGAATACAGCAAGGTGGGTCATCGGGCAGGCCAGCGATTGTTAAACCAGTAATACCGAGGTTGGAACCGCCAGTAACTAGGGGTCGTGCCTTTCAAATGACTGAGAAAGAAGCGGAGGAGACGCCAGATGTGGTCACAGGTACATTTTTGATAAACTCTACACGTGCTAAGGTGTTGTTTGATTCCGGTGCAAACCGATCGTTTGTGTCACCTACATTTGCTGCTTGTCTGTGTTTGAAACCTAAAATGTTAGAACATGCTCTATTAGTAGATACTGCAAATGACAACCAAGTGTCGGTTAGTGAAGTATTTGATGGTTGTGTGATTAATATAGAGGGGTGTGGAGTGCCTATACAATTGTTTCCTATAACTTTAATAGAGTTTGACGTAGTAGTGGGAATGGACTGGTTAGCTGAGAATCAGGCTAATATAGTGTGTGATAAAAAGATAATAAATGTTGTATTGCCAGAGAAGGGTCCGGTAGTGATTTATGGTGATCGTAGGAATCATCAGTCTTGCCTCATATCACTAGTAAAGGCACGTAAGTGTGTAAATAAGGGTTGTCAGAGTTACTTGGCCTATGTGATAGATATTAAGCCGGAAAAGAATAGGATGAAAGATATTCCTATCGTTAGTGAATTCCCTGAAGTATTTCCTGAAGACTTGAACAGTCTTCCGCCGGTTAGGCAAGTAGAGTTCGGTATAGACCTAATTCCTGGAGCCACTCCTGTAGCCCGTGCACCGTACCGTTTGGCACCTCCAGAGATGAAAGAGATGATGGCACAACTACAAGACCTATCAGATAAGGGCTTCATCAGACCTAGTTCTTCACCGTGGGGAGCACCAGTGTTATTTGTGAAAAAGAAAGATGGGTCGATGAGAATGTGTATTGACTATCGAGAATTGAATAAGCGCACGATAAAGAACAAGTATCCGCTACCCCGAATTGATGATCTCTTTGATCAGTTAGTTGGAGCTTGCTATTTCTCCAAGATTGATCTAAGGTCCGGTTATCACCAGTTGAAGGTTAAGGAAGAAGACGTTTTAAAGACTGCATTTTGAACGAGGTATGGTCATCATGAATTTTTAGTAATGCCATTTGGATTGACGAACGCTCCAGCTGCCTTTATGGATTTAATGAATCGAGTATGTAAGCCATATCTCGATAAATTTGTAATTGTATTTATCGATGATATTCTTATTTATTCTCGATCCAAGGAAGAGCACGCGCAGCATCTTCGTTTGATTCTAGAGCTACTGAAGAAGGAAAAGTTGTATGCGAAATTTTCTAAATGTGAATTCTGGCTACGGAAAGTGCAATTTCTGGGGCACGTGGTTTCTGAGAAAGGTATACAAGTCGATCCGATTAAAGTAGAAACAGTTGAAAAGTGGGAACAGCCTAAGACAGCAACAGAGGTACGCAGTTTTCTGAGTTTAGCCGGTTACTATCGAAAATTTATAAAAGACTTCTCTCGTATTGCAACACCTTTGACTAAGCTGACCCGGAAAAATTTAAAGTTTGAATGGAAAGCGGAACAGGACGAGGCATTCAGAATATTGAAAGAGAAACTGTGCAGCGCGCCAATTCTATCACTACCTGAAGGTTCTGAAGACTTTGTCGTCTACAGTGATGCGTCTAAATTGGGATTGGGTTGTGTGCTTATGCAGCGCGGAAAGGTTATATCTTATGCTTCTCGCCAACTGAAGGATCATGAAAGACAGTATCCTACGCACGATATGGAGCTTGCTGCAGTCGTCTTCGCGTTAAAGATTTGGAGACATTATCTGTATGGTTCCAAATGTCAGATTTATACTGATCATAAGAGTCTCCAACACCTCTTTGATCAGAAGGAACTAAATATGAGACAAAGAAGATGGCTAGAATTGCTGAATGATTACGACTGTGAAATCCTTTATCGTCCGGGAAAAGCAAATGTGGTAGCTGATGCATTGAGTCGTCAAGAAAGGAGTGGAACAATAAAAGTTATTTCGCTAAGAACTGAACTCCTACCCAACATATTCGACGAATTGCAGAAGTGTCAAGTGGAGGCATATCAGGATGAACATCTGAAATCAGAACGGTTAGCGGGGATGTCAGCATTGCTAGTAAAAGATTATCGTGGATTATTGTGTCTGGGAAACAGAGTGTGGGTACCTCGTTTGGGTGGGTTACGTGATCGTGTTTTACAAGAAGCTCACCAATCCCGTTTCTCTATTCACCCAGGTACAAACAAGTTGTATAAAGACCTAAAGCAATTCTATTGGTGGCCGGGGATAAAAAGAGGGATTGCTCAGTATGTGGAAAGATGTGATACTTGTAAGAAAGTAAAGATTGAACACCAAAAGCCGTTTGGTCAACTACAGCGGCTAGAAATACCTATGTGGAAATGGGAGCAGATTACCACAGATTTCATCACCAAACTACCTAGGACTCCTAGAGGATTTGATTCTATTTGGGTGATCGTCGACAGATTGACCAAGTCTGCACACTTTCTACCGATAAAGGAAACTGATTCGATGGAGCGATTAGCAAAGTTGTACATTGACGAAATAGTAACTCGACATGGAGTTCCAATCTCGATCATTTCTGATCGTGATAGTCGTTTTACTTCAAGATTTTGGAGAAGTTTTCAAAGGGAAATGGGGACACAGATAAAGTTAAGTACGGCGTATCATCCCCAAATAGATGGTCAGAGTGAACGAACGATACAAACTTTAGAAGATATGCTCCGGGCTTGCATTGTTGATTTTGGGGGATCATGGGATAAGCATTTACCGTTAATCGAATTCGCTTACAACAACAGTTATCATTCCAGCATACAAGCGGCACCGTTTGAAGTACTGTATGGTAGGAAATGTCGAACGCCTCTGTGTTGGAACGAAGTGGGAGAGAAACAGTTAGCGGGGCCGGAAATAGTTCAGCTAACCGCCGATAAGGTTACTCAGATTCGAGAAAGGTTGAAAGTGGCTCAAGATAGACAGAAGAGCTATGCTGACCGCCGTCGAAAGACATTGGAATTTCAAGTTGGGGATTACGTAATGTTAAAGGTTTCGCCGTGGAAAGGAGTCATCAAATTTGGACGACAAGGCAAACTTAGCCCAAGGTATATCGGACCGTTTGCTATAACTGAAAGGATCGGTGAAGTAGCTTACCGATTAGATCTTCCACCGGAATTGAGCAGAATCCATAATGCATTTCACGTATCAAACTTCCGAAAGTGTTTGGTTACTCCAGATCAGTAAGTCTCCCTACCAGAAATACAAGTCGATGAAAAACTGAATTATGTGGAAGAACCGGAAGCAATAGTTGATCATAAAGTCAAAGTGCTGCGGAATAAGGAGATCAGGCAAGTGAAAGTTCAGTGGAGGCATCATAGAGGTCAGGATGCCACGTGGGAATCCGAATCGGAAATGAGAACCAAATACCCTCACCTTTTTGACTAACCGAATTCCGGGACAAAATTCTTTTGAGGGGGAGATGATGTAATACCCCGGGTAAGTCCGTTAGTTAAAAATATTATTTTCGTTAAATTATTTAACTTTAAAGTTACTATTTTGGGTAAGTTGAGATGAATTATCAAGTTAAGGGTACTTTGCTTATTATTGAATAGATTAGGGTCTTAAGGGTAACATTAGTTGATAATATCTGAATTAGGGATACAGATGTCTTCATAATAACAAAACTCAGATTAAGGTGTGTGTGTGTGTGTGTTGGGAGCAAAAAGAAGAAGAAAGAAAGGAGAAAGAAGGGTAAAGGCTCAAATTGGAGTTATTTGAACTGATTAAGGTATGTTTCTAGTACAATTTATGTTTATAATGGTTAGTAGGAAGTATCTATCGGATTAGAATCATCACATCTAGTCTGGGGTTGATTTCTGTCGGATTTCTGGGCAAAAAGGGATAAACCGACAGTAGTGTCCGGACACAGTATGAATGTGTCCGGATAGTTTCGTTGTTGGTGTTCGGATGATAGTTGAAGGTGTCCGGACAAGTCTTTTTTCCGGGTAAGTTCTCTTTTCTTGATTGTCCGGATGAAGTATGTTTCCGGATAGTGTCCGGATTACTTATGCTGTCCGGAAAAGGCATGTTGTCCGGATTATTGGTGTTGTCCGGAAAACTCTGTTGTATCCGGATACTTTAGCTGTTTGGTTATTTTTAACTATTTTTTTTTAATGAGGACTGAATAAGTTTGAGGATTTGAGTTCTATAGAGTTCTTAGCCTTAGTAAGACTTATGTGTTTTATGTGGTAAAGAGATATCTGTATCTATGTGTTACAGATCCTGTGAATTCTGAGTAAAGGACTGAACCTGTTTAGAAGGCTTGGAAACGTGTTGATAAGCAACCAGGTGAGTTTTGCTTTGAAAACACTTTTTAACTGGAATACATATATCTGTGGAATTGAGAGAGAAATTGTTGATAATTATGTGCTCGAATGTGAATTATAATATAGTGAGATATTATATTTACATGTGTATTATAAATGTGTTATAATACGTTGGCCGGGTTTAAGACCGGTGTGATTGGCTATAGAACTTGTATAGCGTTGTTTGGCTGTAGATGTTGTGCAGCGTTGTATTTTATTAGCTGGCTTGCTACCACTAATATGGCCAGGAGGTAATGAGAAAGGAAGGTATATGATGTGTGAATTCAATTGGATATGTGTAATTATGTGGCGTGATTTATATGAATAAAGTTTATATAAATGGTTTTAAATTAACAGGGGTTTCTCACTTAGACCATCAGGTCTAACCCTCATTTTGTTTTAAAAATATGTATTCCAGGTGGCGGATCAAGTAAGGGCAAGTAAGTAGAGTACGAATTGGAAGGCTAGTGAGAAGGACTATAAGATGAAGCTTTTGACTTATTTTAGTAGTTGTATTGAAATGTTAAATGTTATGTATGTAAATAGTACAAGGATTGTATTTCAAATGTTTTCTTTCTATTGTAAAAGACTACTAGACCGTACTTGAAAAGTGAAGTTTGTTTGTTATATCTATTTGTGTTATATTGCGTGTTATGTTGTGTATATGGGATATGAGATGTTACAGGTATACAAGTGTAACGTCCTAAAAATTACAAGCAAATTTAAATTTTTAAATAAACATTTCATTTATAACAACTCATTAAATGATCCCAACGTTTCGTTTGCAAACTCATAATTAATATCTTCATAATAAAGACCAGCGGAATTAAACGTTTAATTATTAAAAACCATAAAGCAACCAGCTCTCCTCGCGCGCCAGTGTGTACTCGTCACGCCTTGGAGCCGCCCGTACCTGAAACCACAATCTATTGGGAAAGGGTAAGCACGAAGCTTAGTGAATTCAACACCATAAGTAACACAGTTATTTCCACACCACCATAAACAGATAATTGCACATAAACAGCATACAAGTCTACGAACAAATCATAAACATGTATATCCACACCCACCCACCTAAAAGGCACAAGTCGGTCCCACCGACCACATGATAACATCTCCGGCCCCGCCGAATCCCCGGTCCCACCGAGTCTCTACGCCACCCGCGTATAAAATCTCCGGCCCCGCCGGATCCTCGGTCCCACCGAGTTAACATGACAACATAGTATCAACTAGACACCCCACTATCTAGTTCCACAACACAATCACATAAGGCTACCACACACGTACTACAGCAATGATAAAACAACCGTTATTAGATATCGTGGAAACGCAACCCGTCACCCCCGGGTTCATACGCCACCCGCGTATACAACCTTCGTTCCTACCGAATTACTACGCCACCCGCGTATGTGACCCTCGGCCCCGCCGAACTCCTACGCCACCCGCGTAGTCACAACAATAAGGTCCGACTAGACACCCCACTATTTAACCCCGCATCAAAAGCAAATAGAACTACCACATACATACACAACGTAATGTAAAAATAACCGACATTAGTTATAGTGAGAGAACTCACCTCGAATGCGCGCCTAGCTCAACAATACAAATTCAAGCTTCCCAATTACGGTCACTTCCCAGCACCTAAACGCACGTTAAAACGTATCAATACGAGACCCGGACCCTACGACACGACACTCGCTTAAACCGTCACTAAAACTACTTCCCGGTCTCGCCAAGCAGGTCTGTTCGGGACCTGTTTCGACCTCCTTAAACCCAGTAAATCCTCAATATTATTACATGGTCAGAAAGTACTATGAGTTAGGGTTCCAAGGACATATTATACGCCTCCTAACGATTTTTCTACCATTTATTATGGATTTTACAAAAACAGTTCCCCGAACAGCGAAAATCAGCACCTTTCAGTATAAAATGACATTTTGACCAATGCTACGTCCCGAACTGGGCTTCGCACAAAACACAGAAACGTTTATAGACTCAAAAAGGGAACTTTTGGCGCTGGTCTCGCCCAGATACGAGTTACGAGCAAAAGGTTAAGGTTTTCCCAAGACAAAGGCAGATTCCAGAATTTTTCACATGAAATGATAGAAAAGTTATGGCCGTCGCAAAAACAGTGGCTGAACAATTATTCACAAGAAATGACGACTCTAAAAACAACGGTTCGATCGATTTGGCTTAAGCGATTAAGTCACGGCTTAATGGGTTCAACAATGATTATTAATAAGACAAGGCCACGCACCACCCATTGCCCTCCGGCAGTGGTGGTCGCCGGTGGCGGCCGGCGGCGGTTTTCGACGAAACAAAAAAAACGAACCGCAACCCCGCGAAATCACCATTCTCTCGATCGGTGACCGTATGCACCCATACCTAGCGCACAGCACCACCACCTCTACCCGACGCCCAGCCACCACAGTGGCGGCGCGCGGCGGCCGGCGGTGGCGTTTCTCGCCGGCGACAAAAGGAAGAAGAATGAGACAACGAAAAGGGAAAGCAAATCACATACCTTACGATACACACTCGACGGCGCACCCCGCCCTCCTCGACTTCCCAACGAACAGCAGGCTTCCGGCGAACACCAGGCGGCTCCGGCGAACCTCCTCCTCTCGACTCTTCTCTCGATCTCCCTCGTTCTCTCTTTCTCTTCTCGATTTCTATCTCTCTCGTCCTCTCCTAACAGAATCGACGGCGGCGCCGGTGGTGCTTTGCAGCGACGGCCGGCAAAAAAAAGATCTCCGGCGACACCTCTCTCCACTCTCTCCACTTCTCGCTCTCTCTACTTCTGTCTCTCTTGCTCGTCGCCGACACACAAAAACGGGGGAGGGGGAGATGGTTGACGGCACAATGGGAAGGGTTAATAGGGTTTAGGTTTTTGGTTGACGTTGCAAAAAGCGAGAAGGAGAGAAAGGCCTGCACGTGGGCCGACCATCCCAATACACAAATATAAGAATTACATAATGGTCCCTGCAGTTAAGCTAATGACATTAAAACTCCTAAATCCTAAAATCTTAACGATAAGCTAACGCTGCTACCTTTCGATGAGTTCCGCTAACGAGACTCATTTTAAACATAATCAAATTGAGCAAAAGTATAATCCGTACCGGGACACGGGCTTTACAACTCTCCCCCACTTGGATTAGACTTCGTCCCCGAAGTCTACGTCCGCAAACAGCTTCTAATAATTCTCTCGCATTTGATGATATCCCAAACTCAATCCACTTTCAAGCTCTAACCATTCTAAAGCTGCTCACCAGTATACCCTACAGGATACTCGATTACGATCCCTCCTATCATTAATTGACGATTAACTTCTACGAATTCTAATAGACTCCAAAGAATTTCAATAAATTATATTAACAAAACATCGACCCCCTGCCGAACATCGGTCCAACCGATTACAATAACAAACATCGGCCACCCGCCGAACATCGGTCCAACCGATTACAATAACAAACATCGGCCACCCGCCGAACATCGGTCCAACCGATTACAATAACAAACATCGACCACCCGCCGAACATCGGTCCAACCGATTACAATAACAAACATCGGCCACCCGCCGAACATCGGTCCAACCGATAACAATAACACATAAGCGTGGTATTATCCTAGACACTAACACTAATAGATATCCCCCACAATCAAGTCAACTAACACACACGTAGGTCATTCCCTTAACCGATACTACCCGGCCTACATTACCAACACGCGTGGAATACCCAACCTCCCACTGTCGACGCATCCCCCACACTCGCTCTACAAAGCTAATTTATCTGAACCGAGGATACACCCTGACGCCTACCTCTCAGGTAACGCCTCAGGGCCCCTCACATCGGAATTACCTCCCACGTAAGTGCCCACAACTATATCCTCCTAGCACCTACTAGAAAGCCTAGGCTATAACACCTGAACACCGGGGCCTCACCCCGAGATACCCAACCGACCACTACCAGCGACTGACTAACGTGCCTAAGGATCCAAAGCAAAACAGCCTACCCACAAGTGCCTATCTCGGATTGTCTCCCTCACCCAAACGTGTAAATACTCGACGTGCAATGAATGCCAAACGGTGCGACAAAACAATTCATCAACAAGACTCCACCTCGAGTCATTAAAACCGGGCAATTAGCCCATGACTAACTCCAAGTCAAAACCGAGCAAAATGCTCCACGCTTGCTAGACCCATAAGTCGGTCAAAAACGCGTTTAAATAAAGTTTAAGCAAGCAATACTCTTAAATAACATTAGTCCCAAACTCGACACGAGTTAAACAAAAGCGTTTTCCAAAAGGACTCACACCCTTAAAATTCTCAAAATGACACATAACACTTATAAACGCACTTCCCAAATGGTTTACAAACTCATTTACAAAATATTCTCAACGTTAAGATTTTTCATTTCAAAAAGACCGTAAGCAATAAAACTACTATTACCAGGTCGGTAATTACGCAAAAATGGACACGCTCGTCCCACATATGAAAATCATGTTGAAAATCATCTCATTGCAGCTTAATTTACTCACAAAACGTAAGCGAAATAAATAATTTCTTTGAAAATGAACCGTCACGGTTCTAGTATGAATTGACTCATGACATGTATTTAAAGTAACCGCTCGACCTTACACCGGGTGCGACAAAAGCGTGCACATAGTTTCAAAATCAGTCCCACGACGTTTGACCCCAAAATTCCTCTTTTTCAACATAAAATGTCGTGGCACAGGGTTCACTAACAAATCTTACGCACGTCGGCTAGTCATACAAACGATAAAACGGTTTACAAATATATTTTTGTTAAAACACAACTGTCTCGTGTAAGTTTCAAACTTAAGATAAAAACCAATCCGTTTCCACCATTTGAAAATATCGACTAAAACCTCATAAAATCTCGAAAGGTGGGGTTCTTTAAATTGATTTCCAAGATTTCCCCAAATGGTCACATAAATAAATAAGATATGCACCACGAGAAATTAAACCCACACGACTCAACATGCCGTAAAACAGAACTTATCTTAACCAACTCACTCAAATAGCTTTATACAGACATCATGGAATGTAACTTTCCGCCTCAACTCTAACATATGTGGAGGAGTTCCAATGTTAAAGTCACAAGCCGTAGCCACTTGCCCAACATTTTAAACACCACAAAACACGGATATCATCTTACCCGTAAGAACCGTTGGAAAAATAAAGAAATGAGACAAATTCTAACAAAGTTTGCACCCCCGTAATAAAACGATTTCATACATTTTCAAAACCATATTTCAAAATCTTGTGCGTGTGCTAAACACTTCCCAAAATTTCAAAACACCATCCATAAAAATGATTTGAAACACAAGAATTTGTTAATGCAATCTATTTCAAAATCAAACTTTGTGCATGACTCAGTCGGCATTCTACGCCTCGACTCCTACTCCTCCAAATCTCTCCGATCCACTAACGTCATCCGGACATTTAAACCTCTTAGGCAAGTTGGGAAATTACGCCAAATAATCCCTGCGATTTTTCCTCAAATCAAAGTCGGCTCTATAAGCCTATGATTCTTGCACAATCATCCATCTTGGCCCGAAACAAACATCATCCTTATCGTCACTCCAAGTGACTAATACTAGAATCGTCCTTCTATTCTAACGACTACTGGATTAGATCCTTCGCCACTACCCTCAACGATCATTTCATCTAAGCAAATCAAGTACACACTTGTACTAATAGATTTAATATGGTTGTTTCTCCTAATGATGGCCATTCCGGGTAGATAACACAACGCGTTAATAGCACATAATAACTCACACTAACAACACTCACACTCAACTCCTCGGATTCCTCGTGACTTTCCCCGACTCGAGCATTGATCCTGTGCTTCCGGTAGTAGGAGCTCTACTACTACCATCCCCACCTATCATCGCCCGTTCCGAGTCCCATCCCAAGGGGTCCAAGTAGTTCCTCATCGAAACTAAACGCATATGCACGCACCGGCATACGTACACACTCTTCCTAGTTCCCTAGGAGTTTCACCCAATTCCACTACCCTCGCCAAGACGAAGTTCCCACTAGTCCTGACGAGTCGCCTCGCGAATGCACAATCGCATATAGTGGAAAACCAGATAGACATTCGAATATAAGATTCCATCCTACAACGGTTGGACTCAAACAAGAGCTGCGCAATAGAACTAAATCCAACATTCTAAGCCTATTCGGTTCCTACCGCATACAACTCATAGTGCATTAGCATAAACTCCTATTAGCAAGCAACAAACATGCAACACAGTGTAATAAGCACCAAGCAATTTAACATACATACTCATACATAAACACCCTTCCTAGCTCTCTAGGAATTTCATCTCCACCCACTACCCTTGCTACTACCGAATCCCTACTAATCATAACGAGTGGCCTCGCAAATACCCGATTATATGCAGTGCGAAATAAATAGACGTTCGGATACAAGACTCTATCCTAGAACGGTTGGACTCAAACAAGAGCTGCGCAATAGAACTAAATCTAATATCCTAAGTCTATAAATCTCTTACTGCATACAACCTAGAGGGCATCCACTTAGTCACCTATCATAATTAGCATGGATTCCTAATAGCAGATAGTACCACATACAGCATAGTGTCCACAACAGGCAATCTAGCATGCATATTCTATGATCTAGAAAGCAATAATACACTAAGTACTGTACCTTTCCCCCTTGGGCTCCGACTGACTGTACACACTGCGCCTTCGATCACCGTTCCTCGAACGGATTTTTCCCTTTTTTCTTTTATTTCAAAAAGGTTCAATAAATAATTTGAAAATTTCCCAGCCGCAACTTGAGACCAAACACACCGAGGTGCGTTTGATTCACTCAAGCTGTGCTCTGATACCAAGTTGTAACGTCCCAAAAATTACAAGCAAATTTAAATTTTTAAATAAACATTTCATTTATAACAACTCATTAAATGATCCCAACGTTTCGTTTGCAAACTCATAATTAATATCTTCATAATAAAGACCAGCGGAATTAAACGTTTAATTATTAAAAACCATAAAGCAACCAGCTCTCCTCGCGCGCCAGTGTGTACTCGTCACGCCTTGGAGCCGCCCGTACCTGAAACCACAATCTATTGGGAAAGGGTAAGCACGAAGCTTAGTGAATTCAACACCATAAGTAACACAGTTATTTCCACACCACCATAAACAGATAATTGCATATAAACAGCATACAAGTCTACGAACAAATCATAAACATGTATATCCACACCCACCCACCTAAAAGGCACAAGTCGGTCCCACCGACCACATGATAACATCTCCGGCCCCGCCGAATCCCCGGTCCCACCGAGTCTCTACGCCACCCGCGTATAAAATCTCCGGCCCCGCCGGATCCTCGGTCCCATCGAGTTAACATGACAACATAGTATCAACTAGACACCCCACTATCTAGTTCCACAACACAATCACATAAGGCTACCACACACGTACTATAGCAATGATAAAACAACCGTTATTAGATATCGTGGAAACGCAACCCGGCACCCCCGGGTTCATACGCCACCCGCGTATACAACCTTCGGTCCCACCGAATTACTACGCCACCCGCGTATGTGACCCTCGGCCCCGCCGAACTCCTACGCCACCCGCGTAGTCACAACAATAAGGTCCGACTAGACACCCCACTATTTAACCCCGCATCAAAAGCAAATAGAACTACCACATACATACACAACGTAATGTAAAAATAACCGACATTAGTTATAGTGAGAGAACTCACCTCGAATGCGCGCCTAGCTCAACAATACAAATTCAAGCTTCCCAATTACGGTCACTTCCCAGCACCTAAACGCACGTTAAAACGTATCAATACGAGACCCGGACCCTACGACACGACACTCGCTTAAACCGTCACTAAAACTACTTCCCGGTCTCGCCAAGCAGGTCTGTTCGGGACCTGTTTCGACCTCCTTAAACCCAGTAAATCCTCAATATTATTACATGGTCAGAAAGTACTATGAGTTAGGGTTCCAAGGACATATTATACGCCTCCTAACGATTTTTCTACCATTTATTATGGATTTTACAAAAACAGTTCCCCGAACAGCGAAAATCAGCACCTTTCAGTATAAAATGACATTTTGACCAATGCTACGTCCCGAACTGGGCTTCGCACAAAACACAGAAAAGTTTATAGACTCAAAAAGGGAACTTTTGGCGCTGGTCTCGCCCAGATACGATTTACGAGCAAAAAGTTATGGTTTTCCCAAGACAAAGGCAGATTCCAGAATTTTTCACATGAAATGACGAATCACTGAACTTACGACCACTTTTCCACCTAGCTAGAGGCCGAACCAGTTTTCCACTAAAACACGGAAAACGTGCCCGACCCCAAGATTGAATCGTGGGAGCCAGTTTCGGCTCAATCGGAGTTACGACAGAAAAGTTATGGCCGTCGCAAAAACAGTGGCTGAACAATTATTCACAAGAAATGACGACTCTAAAAACAACGGTTCGATCGATTTGGCTTAAGCGATTAAGTCACGGCTTAATGGGTTCAACAATGATTATTAATAAGACAAGGCCACGCACCACCCACTGCCCTCCGGCAGTGGTGGTCGCCGGTGGCGGTTTTCGACGAAACAAAAAAAACGAACCGCAACCCCGCGAAATCACCATTCTCTCGATCGGTGACCGTATGCACCCATACCTAGCGCACACCACCACCTCTACCCGACGCCCAGCCACCACAGTGGCGGCGCGCGGTGGCCGGCGGTGGCGTTTCTCGCCGGCGACAAAAGGAAGAAGAATGAGACAACGAAAAGGGAAAGCAAATCACATACCTTACGAGACACACTTGACGGCGCACCCCGCCCTCCTCGACTTCCCGACGAACAGCAGGCTTCCGGCGAACACCAGGCGGCTCCGGCGAACCTCCTCCTCTCGACTCCTCCTCTCGACTCTTCTCTCGATCTCCCTCGTTCTCTCTTTCTCTTCTCGATTTCTATCTCTCTCTCGCCCTCTCCTAACAGAACCGACGGCGGCGCCGGTGGTGCTTTGCAGCGACGGCCGGCAAAAAAAAAGATCTCCGGCGACACCTCTCTCCACTCTCTCCACTTCTCGCTCTCTCTACTTCTGTCTCTCTTGCTCGTCGCCGACACACAAAAACGGGGGAGGGGGAGATGGTTGACGGCACAATGGGAAGGGTTAATAGGGCTTAGGTTTTTGGTTGACGTTGCAAAAAGCGAGAAGGAGAGAAAGGCCTGCACATGGGCCGACCATCCCAATACACAAATATAAGAATTACATAATGGTCCCTGCAGTTAAGCTAATGACATTAAAACTCCTAAATCCTAAAATCTTAACGATAAGCTAACGCTGCTACCTTTCGATGAGTTCCGCTAACGAGACTCATTTTAAACATAATCAAATTGAGCAAAAGTATAATCCGTACCGGGACACGGGATTTACAACAAGTTGATCCGATGAAAGTGGAAGCAGTTGAAAAGTGGGAACCGCCGAAGACAGCAACCGAAGTACGTAGTTTTCTGGGTTTAGGCGGCTACTATCGGAAATTTATAAAAGACTTCTCTCGTATCGCAACGCCTTTGACTAAGCTTACCCGGAAGAACATGAAGTTTGAGTGGAAAGTAGAACAAGACGAAGCATTCCGGATATTGAAAGAGAAACTGTGCAGCGCGCCGATTCTATCACTACCTGAAGGTACGGAAGACTTTGTTGTTTATAGTGATGCGTCTAAACTGGGATTGGGATGTGTGCTTATGCAGCGTGGGAAAGTTATTGCATATGCTTCTCGTCAATTAAAGGATCATGAAAGACAGTATCCTACGCATGACTGGAACTTGCAGCAGTCATCTTCGCGTTAAAGATTTGGAGACATTATCTGTATGGTTCCAAATGTCAGATTTATATTGATCACATGAGTCTCCAACACCTCTTTGATCAAAAGGAACTGAATATGAGACAAAGAAGATGGCTAGAATTGCTGAATGATTACGACTGTGAAATCCTTTATCATCCGGGAAAGGCAAATGTGGTAGCTGATGCATTGAGTCGTCAGGAAAGGAGTGGGACAATAAAGGTTATTTCGCTACGAACTGAACTCCTACCCAGCATATTCGACGAATTGCAGAAGTGTCAAGTGGAGGCATATCAGGATGAACATCTGAAATCAGAACGGTTAGCGGGGATGTCAGCATTGTTAGTAAAAGATGATCGTGGGTTATTGTGTTTGGGAAACAGAGTGTGGGTACCTCGTTTGGGTGGGTTACGTGATCATGTTCTACAAGAAGCCCATCAATCCCGTTTCTCTATTCACCCAGGTACAAACAAGATGTATAAAGACTTAAAGCAATTCTATTGGTGGCCGGGGATAAAAAGAGGGATTGCATAGTATGTGGAAAGATGCGATACTTGTAAGAAAGTAAAGATTGAACACCAAAAGCCGTTTGGTCAACTACAACGGCTAGAAATACCTATGTGGAAGTGGGAGCAGATTACCACAGATTTCATCACCAAACTACCAAGGACTCCTAAGGGATTTGATTCTATTTGGGTGATCGTCGACAGATTGACAAAGTCTGCACACTTTCTACCGATAAAGGAAACCGATTCGATGGAGCGATTGGCTAAGTTATACATTGATGAAATAGTAACTCGACATGGAGTTCCAATCTCTATCATTTCTGATCATGATAGTCGTTTTACTTCAAGATTTTGGAGAAGTTTTCAAAGGGAAATGGGCACACAGATAAAGTTGAGTACGGCGTATCATCCCCAAACAGATGGGCAGAGTGAACGAACAATTCAGACCCTAGAAGATATGCTCCGGGCTTGCATTGTTGATTTTGGGGGATCGTGGGATAAGCATTTACCATTGATTGAATTCGCTTACAACAACAGTTATCATTCCAGCATACAAGCGGCTCCGTTCGAAGTACTGTATGGTAGAAAATTCCGAACGCCTCTGTGTTGGAACGAAGTGGGAGAAAAACAGTTAGCGGGGCCGGAAATAGTTCAGTTAACCGCCGATAAGGTTACTCAGATTCGTGAACGATTGAAAGTGGCTCAAGACAGACAGAAAAGCTACGCTGATCGACGCCGAAAGCCATTGGAATTTCAGGTTGGGGATTACGTAATGTTAAAGGTTTCGCCGTGGAAAGGAGTCATCAGATTTGGACGACAAGGTAAACTTAGCCCTAGGTATATTGGACCGTTTGCAATAACAGAAAGGATCGATGAAGTCGCTTACCGATTAGATCTTCCGCCAGAATTGAGCAGAATCCATAATGCGTTTCATGTATCGAACTTCCGAAAGTGTTTGGTCACTCCAGACCAGGCAGTCTCTCTACCAGATATCTGAGTCGACGAAAAACTGAATTATGTGGAAGAGCCGGAAACTATAGTTGATCGTAAAGTTAAAGTGCTGCGGAGTAAGGAGATCAGGCAAGTGAAAGTGCAGTGGAGACATCATAGAGGTCAAGATGCTACGTGGGAATCAGAGACGGAAATGAGAGCCAAATACCCTTATCTTTTTTACTTAACGGAATTCCGGGACGGAATTCTTTTAAGGGGGAGATGATGTAATACCCCGGGTAAGTCAGTTAGATAAATTCCCTATCAGTTAAAATATTTAACCTTAAGATTTAATGTTTAGGGTAAGTTGGAGGTAAGTTATAAGTTTAAGGGTGTTTGGGTTAAATTTGAGAAGTTTAAGGTCTATTTGGTAAGATATGGTTTGATATTACCCCTTAAGTCTTCAGATGGTTTTCTTATACTGAAATTAGAAAGTGTGTGTGTGTGTGCGGGAGTTTTGGAGGCGAAGAAAGCAAAAGAAGGAAAGTTACGGTTTGAGCATCAATCGATTGGGTTAGAAACGATTTTGAGGTTAGTCCCTTTATATTTTGTGTTGGTAATTTGTAATAGAAGATATCTATCGGTTTAGAAGTTATGATTTCAGTAATTGGTATAGATTTCAATCGATTTCTGAGAAATGGAACCGACTGTGTTCTTGAGAATCCCGGGGAAGTCCCGGTAGACTCCCGGTGCTGTCGACTCCCGGTGTAATAGACTCCCGGTGTAGTGAGTCCCGATATAGAAGACTCCCGGTAGTATAAATCCCGGTATAGCAGACTTCCGGTAGTTAGAGTCCCGGTATGGGAACTCCCGGTATAGGAACTCCCAGTACTAAGAGTCCCGGTACTGTATAAGTCCCGGTACCCTGTAGTCCCGGTAGTGAGTTAAGCACAGTGTGTAATGAGATAGTTGAGGATGGGAAATTGTTAGGCTTTATGTGTTTGGTCAGTAAAGCGATGTGTGTATCTTAACTTGTTTCAGATTCTGTGGAGTCGTGGTAAGAGATAGAATCGTTTTGAAAGAAGCTTGCGAACGTGTGTAATAACCAAAACAGGTGAGTTTTACTTTGAAAACGCTTTTAACTGGAATACGTATATGCGTGGATTGGGATTGAAATAGTTGATGACTATGTGTTTATATGTGAATTATAATATAGTGAGGTATTTAATTTACATGAGTATTATAATGTGTTATAATACGTTGGCCGAGTTTAGGACCAGTGTGTTTGGCTATAGACTCCGTATAGCGTTGTTTGGCTGTAAATGTTGTACAGTGTTGTATATTATTAGTTGGCTTGCTACCACTAATATGGCCAGGAGGAATGAAAAGGGAAAGTATAAGATATGTGAGCTTATTTGGATGTATATGACTGTGTTGCGTGAATTATATGAATGAAGTTGATATAAATGGTTTTTAAACTAACAGGGATTTCTCACTTAGACCATCAGGTCTAACCCTCATTTTGTTTTAAAAATATGTATTTCAGGTGATGGATCAAGTAAGAGCAAGTAACTAGAGTAACTGATGGATGGCTTGTGTGAAGAATTATAAGATGAAGATTTTGGCTTGTTTAGCAGTTGTACCATAATATTAAATGTCATGTATGTAAATAGTACAAAGATTGTAGTAGAATGGTTTTCTTTCGATTGTAAAAGACTACGGGACCGTACTTGTAATGTGAAGTTCGTTTGTTATATCTATGTTGTGTTACATTATGTGATATGTTGTGTATATGGGATTTGGGTTGTTACACTTTCTGATGCAGAATAAGTGACCAGTTCTTGTGATTCTCCTTTGGGCTTTTCAACCGTTGGGTCTTCGTCGTCTGAGATATCCATGTCGATAACCATCTAAGCTAAGCTCAATTGGGCTTCAGGTTCATCTTCGGTTGCAGTTTCCACAGTTGATGGTTCCGGTTGAACCACGGTTGTTTCAGGGATGATTGGGACGGACTCAGACAATCGTTATCTCTTGTTCTCCCCCTCACGGTGATCAGGATCATCCTGGTCATCGTGCCGTCTCTTGAGTCCACCAGCTTGACCTTTGCAAGTGTATTCGAGTGAGCGGACTCTTTCGGATAACGTTTTAAGCGCTTGTTGAACGTCCTTGAGAGTCTCGTCAAGCTGGTCCAATCTGATGGTCATGGATGACGAAGGAGCAGATACCTGTGATCGTAGAACTGAGATCAGGTCTGCTTCAGTAGAGGCATCAGTGTCGGTGTGCTGGAGCAGTTGAGCCAGAAGCATAGTCTTTAGTGTGTCCACCGAATAAGTTGGCTGAACGGGAGCCGGTGGAGGTGTTGGTGCGGTTTTAGGTCCGACTACCTTTTCTTTACCTTTGATTAAGCACTTGAGTTTGTCGAACTCGGTGGTGAACTGCTGCTCCATAGCCTCGCGAATAGCCTTTAGGGTGCCGTCCAGATATTCCCTTGACAGAAGGTCGGGTGACTTAACTACGAGATCACTTAGATTACCCGTTGAGGCGTCTATCTTAGAGGTAGAGCCACCTACGTTTACGGATGGCAAAGCGGTGGCCGTGGTAGGATTTCCTTCCGATCCTTGCGTTCCGCTCAAAGGCGGAGACACTACGGATGTTCCTATCGGGTCACGAAGAGCACCAATTTGTAGAATCTCGTCATGTGTCCTAGTCGAAGAATGTATTATATCAATTGGCTCTAGACCTGATCGTTCAACGAAAGAAGGCGAGATCGGGGGTTGCTGGTCTCTTGTTTCAATACCAATACTCTCCGATTGAGAGATCGGTAGACGTTGTGCTAAGTCCCCGTGCAAAAGTGAAACACCCGTCTGTTGATAGACGGGTGAGTGGCTAGGAAGGTCGTGCAATTTCGTTGCAAGGTCCACGACGGCTTCTTCAATACCGTGTCCCAACGGATGAGACGCGATAGTAGATGTGGCTACCTGGATGACGCTGGTTAGGGGTCGCTCACGAGCCTCTCTAGTCCTAATGCTCGTCCGCTTTTGGTTTTGTTTTGATCTCCATTCTCTCCGACTCGCATGTTCAAAATTTTCAACTAATTCTCCCTCCTCTTTCCTTGTGTCTCCCGTAGCAGGCTGAGTAGTAGGGATGAGGGGGTGCGGGTGAGTCAGAAGGAGATCCTTCAATAATCGGAGGTCGACGACCGATACGGGGTGGAATCAAGGATGCACGGATGGCTAAGTCCGTATCGGTGTCAGTGTCGGATTCGACAGTTTCGACCTGGGCGAAGGGTGACATAGGCTCTGTTGTGTCACTGTCGGGATCCTCTTCGAGTAGAGGGGCAGTGACAACCGGGACCTCGTGTAGGCTAGTCGACGGTCCAGCTTTGTCAGTCGTTCGGGTGGTTCGTACGGGTGGCTATTGACTGGTTCCGGGTCGGCTGGTTTGGGTAGTACCGGCATGCGTATCCAATGCACCGCCCGCGCCTGTTCCCCTCCCATGCACTCTCAACACACCCCGTCCGGGAGCCCCAGCTACCCGGACTCTACCTCCTCTCGTCCTTGGACCCTCGCGTCGCTCAATTCTAATTCCCTAGGGAGGTCCCTCCGGCTCTGGCTGGACCATGGGATTCCCTAACTCTCGCTTGTACTCTATAACACTCGGTGCATTGGGGTCTGCATGTGCCAGTAGGTATTCTAGGATAGGCATGGTTGGGGTAGTCGGTGGGTTGCGAATCACTAGATATTGTAAGTTGAAAGGAGGACATACCAGGTGATTGATACGCCTTGGGATGAGTGGATTCGCCTCCATGTGTTGTCGGACGGCCAGGGAAAGGAAACGCGGAAATGGTAGAAACTTCTTTTCTTTAGATCCTCCGACTTGTCTAATTGCTTTCACGAGTTCCCGCTAGATGATTACGGCGAATTCGATATGTCGGTTGTAGCACACGGCGTGAAATAAGCGTAGGAAGTCGATTGTGCATTGGTCGATCCCCTTCCATTTGGAGGACAAGCATCTGTTCAAGATGTTGAACAGTGTATACCAGACCGGTGTGATATACTTTTGGTTAAATACGGAGGGGCGGGTGAGCTCGTGGTGACATCCAAGTGCGCGGATGTCAGCGCAGAGTGTTACGTCATCGACAGCGGGGGCGTATGCGGCATTGCCTCTAGCAGTAGGTTCCAGAAGGGACAATAGTCATCGGAGAGAATCTGGTGTGAGCGTGAAAGGGTGATTGTATGTGTGCCGTGATGGTCTGAGTGTTGTTGGCAGTGACAACTCTGGTCGTGCGCCACACTTGGTAGACGTATAGTACTGGGACATCAGTGGTGGCGGTGAGAGCTCGGCGAAGCGGGTGGCCGAGCATGATGTCAACGACCACTCGGTGGGTGGGTCGGAATTCAGTAGCGTCGAGATGGTGATTGTTCGGTGAGATCTCAATGCCATGGTCCTCGGGAACCAATGCATTGTCGGCCGCTTCGTCAATAAATTCCTCTTGAGGAGGAATGTTCTGCTGTTGTTGCTCTTATTGATCCTCCATAAGTATACCTGAAAGAAGTAGAGTTAGTATGTGGAAGGATCAAATTAACGGCGATGCGTACCTTGGCAGTTGAATGGCTCAATCAGCGGTTGATTTAGGACTGGCAGTTGGAGCAGGACATTGGGAATGCCAATGTTGGAAAATTGGGAAAGGCACTGGACTCAAGCAGTGTCCGGATAAACAGGGTATCCGGACAGTTGAGACTTACCGGGTAACATGGGGACCGAACAACATAGTTACCGGATAAAGACACTTACCGGTCATCTTATGGTTACCGGATAACACATGGTTACAGGATAAAAACACTTACCGGTCATCTTAGGGTTACCGGATAACACATTGTTACCGGATAAAAGCAAATGGACCGGATAAATGGGAACAGACCGGATGATAAAGGGTACCGGATAAAGGGTTACCGGGTGTCGACCGATCCGGATAGCCGAACTTACCGGATACTTGAGTACCGGATGGCTTGGGTTACCGGATGGTCAAGATTACCGAAAGAAAAATAAGTTACCGGGTAACTTGAATGTTACCGGGTACATTCGAGTTACCGGACGAACTACGGTGCAAACAAATCGGCCTAAAACATGTCCCCAGTCTACATCTATACATTCTAGACATATCCAATCACATTTATAGGAGACAAACCACAATCAATCGAAGCAAATAAGCCCAAAATCGGTGGGTTTGGGATCGATTTTACCATCGAGTCGAGTGTGGTAGTGTGCAATGATGATCGAGAAGTAGTAAGAAACACATACCTTGTTCGTGGAGTGCGAAATCCATCGAGTAAAGATGAGATCCGAGGGTTTCCGAAAGAGGGAGAAGCGAGAGGGTTTTAGGAGGGTTTTCTCGAGAATCCAGGTAAAATGAATTGAAAGTGTCCGGATGGCTTTATATAGGGACTACTTACCGGATATCTTACCCGGTAACTTACCCGGTCCGGAAAGTGTACCCGGTAACAAGGGTTACCTGGTCACTTACCGGGTAAGTGTCCGGAAAGCCTAAAAATTTTGACACTTTTGACCCTTTCTTTAAAAATTGTCCTGCTACCCCCGACCTTAGCACAGGTATTTCCCTGCTCCCCCTCGGAACGTGCATGAGATTGATTTGGGAGACGTCTACAAAACACAAAAAAATTGTGACACTTTTAAAGAAAACATTTAGACGCTCCCCCTCAAATGATGAACTACTAAGGTTTTACTCCCCCTCGGAATGTGCGCGTAGTGTGATGTGAATAACACTCAGGAATGTCCACACACTCAAAAAAAACTTTTATGGAAGTAAAAAAACGTGTGTGACACTCCCCCTCAACAATAGAAGTTACTTCCCTGATACTTGTTCGTGCTCCCCCTAAACTCACGAACAACTCGTAAAAGCACAGATATAGCCAAAATTGAATAAGACGACGGTATTAAACAAAAGGAAACACACATGAAAGGAAAGTAAATAAGCAAAATCTACCTAATTAATACAGAGACTTAACCTAACAATGTAACTGATACAAGTAGAATACAGATGCGAGAAAGTGTATACTCAATCATCTAGAGTGTGAACAACAGATGATGATTAGACAGTTTCTCGTAGATGTATGAAACTTGTATCGGGCACACAATCAGATCAAGTCTTCAGATTTAGCATACCTAACCTGGACACTAGATAATTAAAGCGTTTTTCGTCCAGGGGTTTTGTAAACAAGTCTGCTAGCTGATGTTCTGTATTTACAACGTAGAGTTCGACTGTACCTCTTTCAATGTGATCCTTGATAAAATGGTACCGAACGTCTATGTGCTTCGTCTTGGTATGCTGGACCGGATTGCTGGATATTGCAATAGCGCTCTTCGAGTCGCAGTAGACGGGCACCTTGGTGTATGTGAAACCGTAGTCCTTGAGTTGTGTGCGCATCCATATTACTTGTGAACAGCAGCTTGCGGCGACCACGTATTCCGCCTTGGTAGTCGACGTAGATACACACTGCTGCTTCTTGGATGCCCAACTCACCAGACTGTCGCCCAAGAACTGCACATGACCCGATGTGATCTTCCGATCCATCATGCTACCTGCGTGATCCGCATCAGAATATGTTGAAAGCTCAAAGCCTGTCTCTTTCGGGTACCACTAGCCAACATCAGCAGTACCTCTCAAATAACGAAAAATTCGTTTAACAGCGATTAAGTGAGACTCTTTCGGTTTTAACTAAAACCGGGCGCAAAGAAATGTTGAAAACATGATGTCCGGTCTACTAGCAGTTAGGTACATTAAAGAACCGATCATTCCCCGGTATGTTTTAGTATCCACATCCTTTCCGTTAGGATCGGCGTGTAACTTTGTACCGGGTGCCATGGGAGTTTTCATTGGTGAGGACTGTTCCATCTGGAATTTCGTAACAATATCCCGGATGTACTTGGACTGATTTATGAATATCCCGGTCGACAGTTGTTTAACTTGAAGACCGAGGAAAAAATTCATCTCACACAACATACTCATTTTAAAAAAAAGTTCTCATTAAAGTGGCAAAGTTCTTACAAAATAGTGGATTAGTAGAACCGAAAATTATGTCATCGACATACACTTGAACCAACACTATGTGACCTTTTTCGTTTTTAATAAAAAGGGTGGTATCGATTTTACCTCGTGAAAAACCCGATTTGATTAAAAACTTAGATAACGTATCATACCAGGCCCGTGGAGCTTGCTTCAAACCGTAAAGCGCCTTGTCTAGAATGTAGACATGATTAGGCTTCTTCTCGTCCATGAAACCGTCCGGTTGCGATATGTACGCCTCTTCCTTGAGTTCGCCGTTGAGGAATGCGGTCTTCACATCCATTTTTTATGACTTCTGATTAACTCAGATCAGAACTCGGACTTAATTTTTTATGACTTCTGATCAACTCATATCAGGACTCGTACTTAAATGTTTTGACTTCTAAAGATCTCAGTTTAGAACTCGTACTTCCCTGTTTACTAAACTGATTCTACTCGCTGCATGAAAAGGATTGTTAGGAATTACATCATTTCTATGGTCTATCCAGAACCGGAAGGACCTACCCAAGAAACACATCCAATTATAAAGAACAGTGAGGCGTCTAGATTGATAGATGAGTTTGGAGAGAAAAGAATATGGTGAGGATGTGACAGGACTTAAAAGAATTATTGGTCCTTACCAAACCGAGTCAGTTATCCGGGTAACCACACAATCTATTCATTCTCGTTCTTTGGAGATGAATATTGAAACAAACATGGACCCACTGTGTCGATAACTCGTGTCACCCCACCCAGCCACTCAAGTATCTCCCAACAGATGCTTGTTTCATATATTCACGGAGATTTAGCACATAATCTATCTATTCCTCACTCGGAGGTCTTAGATATTGAAAAAGGAAGACATCAGCTCCGGTCTCCGAACTTCATATTCTAATCACTGTGTCAATTGATTTTTAACTTGAGTGTAACAACCCGGATCCCAAACATACATCAAATAACATATATTTCATAACGTCGTTACATAACAAAGATACATTATATAACAAATACGGTCCCTTAGTCTTTACAATCCAAAATAAGGTATTCCATTACAACTTTTCGCTAATTAAATACATTATATCTAATAACAAGGTTATAAACGCAAAACACATCATAGTCTTTGTTGATCCAAACCCTCAGTGATTTGATAATGACCCTATCTTAAATACTTAGTGAAAATTGTAAGTAAACAATATGTATCAGAGTTTCACTATCGCTGATAAGTACTAAGATCTTACAGTACTGCTGATAGGAACTCTCGCACTTTTAGATTAAACATTCAGCGAACACTGTTCACCATATCGCTGAGTCTGTTCAGTCCTTATGGTGATCGCTGATAAGTTAGTTGTTTACTTATGATCCCTGAAGACAAGATTCACGTCAACAAAGGTTCTACGCTGAAGTCGAAGATCAAGCTCAAGAACCAGCGACAAGTCTCCTAATGAACTGATGCGGATCAGCGAAGACTCAGATTTGTCCACTCAACGTGAAGTATCAAGTACAAGACTTCAGCTATCGCTGAACTTTATCATCTGCTGAATAGTAAATGATAATCGCTGAATCAACGAAAGCTGATCATGAAGTCCTCCGTACAAAGTACTTTTGTCTTAACCTCCCTTGCACGCCACCGTACGAAATGTCAGAAAAGAACCTCCGAAAATCTGAAATCGTACAACCACTCTGACACTACACTGTTCATTCATGCGGCTACTAAGGTTGTCATCAAAGGTCAATGACATGCAACCAATCCGCTAATGACACGTGTAAAGTATATACTGGATTGCATTAAATGCATGCAGTATATAAAGAGATGAACTCACTTCATTTGAAGTAACTTGCTAACTCTGGACAAGTTCAAATCTCTCAAGATAGGATTTTATTAGTAATCTCCTTATCTTTCTTAGTGCAAGAAAACCTTAGTGTTCCAACTTGTTTAGATTTAGGTTTATCCTTAATCTTGTTTCCGCAACAAGCTGTAAATTGTTAATGATTTATCAATAAATAATTTAGAAAAGTAAAATAGTGTGTTTGTATTCAACCCCCCCCCCCCCCCCCCCCCTTCTACAAACTTGTTTAAGCCTTTCGGGACCAACAAGTGGTATCAGAGCAGATTTGTTTAATCTCATAAACAAGATCTAATCTAAGATATTTTCTCTTCCTTGCTATTATCTGAAAATGGCCAACTCAAACACAAACACTCACTATATCGACAATGGTTCTCTTGCAAAACCCCCTAGATTTTCCAGAGACAACTTCAACTTATGGAAAAATAGGATGACACTCTTCTTAGAAGGTGTAGACCCTACTATACCTTACTATCTTGAAAACGGTCCACACATCCCTGTAACGATTGATCCTGCCGTTCCAGCCACTGCAACTAGAGCTGCTATTCCAGAAAGGCTGATTCCAAAGGAAATCCATCATTGGACCGATGAAGACAAGAAGAAAGTGGCTATAGATACAAAAGCCAGATCCATACTATCCATGGCCCTTCCTGACGAAGTCTACCATTCCGTCATGAACCTGAAATCCTCGAAGGCCATGTGGGACACAATATGTGTTCAGTATGAAGGAACGTCTGAAGTCCAGGATTCAAGAAAGATCAACCTGGTAAGACAATACGAAAGTTTCATCTCTGGTAAGAATGAAACTCTCTCTGAAGTACATCAACGTTTTAACTGCTTAATTATAGATCTTAAAACGGTTGGTAAGGAATATTCTAACTTTGAAGTTCTGACAAAGTTTTTAGAATGTTTACCTGAAAGCTGGGACAATTATTCCATGTGTCTCAAGCTGTCAAAAGATCTAAGATCAATGACACTCGCTACCTTATATGGCACATTGCTGAATCATGAGCAATCTAGCCATCTTAAGAAGAATCTTGTAAAAGATTCCAAAAGCACCCCTGTTGCTTTAATCTCAGAGGAACCTTCTACTCAGCGACCCGTGGTCACTATCACTGAGTTAGAAAGTAACTCTGAAAGATCATCAGATTCTGATTCTTCAGATGATGAATCCTTGGCTCTCCTAACTAAAAAGTTCAGGAGATTCGCCAAGAAGAAAATGTTTAGAAAGAACAAAACTCTTTCTATAGCTGACAAGCCTAAGTCATCAGCTCTTGTTGATAAGGCTACTGCTACTTGTTTTAACTGCGAAAAGACAGGTCATTTCGCTAACGAGTGCAGGTCAAAGAAAATCATGAGACCTTCAGCCTTTACAAAGAAATCCTTTGTTCCAAGGAATAAAGACGACAAATACTTAAAGCTGAAGGAGAAGTATGCAAAGCTGAAAAGCTTTAAGAAGAAGGGAAAAGGCCTAATGGCTGACTATGATTGGGCTGCTTCTGATGAAGAAACCTCATCATCTGATTCTGAAGATGATGAAGCAAATCAATGTCTCATGGCCAAGATTGAAGAAGAGGAAGAAAGTTCAGACATACCCTCCACTTCAACATCTGCCATTCAGGTATCACCTTCCTTCTTTACCAATATTGTAAATATTGATGAAGCTGATAGTCTCCGTAAAATCGAACTACTGACTAGAAGCTTATACGAAGCCATTAACGGCAAAGCTGTGGTTGAAAACCAAAATCTTGATCTCGCTGAAAAGCTTAAAAATTGCCACCTTCAAATAGAAAAGCTTTCTAAATTTGAAGAAGATTTTAAAGATCAAGTCCATTTAAATCAGCTAGTCAAAATTGAACGAGCGGAAGCTATCGCTGCATTAAAAGCTGAACAAGCTACTGTTGAAGGATGGTGTAATTCTTCAACAAAGATCACTGAGATAATTAAGGCTCAGATTCCTCTGAGTGATAAACGTGGTCTGGGTTATAAATATGATACTCCAATACCAACCACTGAACGTTCAATGCTTAAATTTGGAACGTTCGTATCCTCAGTAGCTGACACTTCTTCATCTCAGTACTCCTCGTCGATTACACCAATCCCTGAGGAAACTCCTACCTCCTCAAAAGGTAAGGAGAAAATGGTTTATTCAAAACCTACCTCTGTCTCTAAAGATAAAGGTAAAGGAATTGTAATTTATCAAAATCCTCAGAAGGGTACTTTAGTACCTAAGCTGAATGCTTCCAAAGCCTTAGTGATTCATTCATCTGGTTCTAGAAATCAGACCTCTGGATCAGTTCAGCGACCTACTCCTAGACTCAGAGTAGATGTCCTTGGTAAGAAATCTGAAGAACTGAATGTTCGTCCTATTTCAAAAACCAATAGTGTACTTGGTGCTGGCACTTCTAATTCCAAATTAAAAGCTCAGCACACAAGTGGTCCTAGAACTAATTTTAGTTATAGGAAATGTTATCACTGTGGACTTACCGATCATATTGCAAGTAAGTGTCCCACAGCCACCAAAGCCGATAAGATAGCTAAGGTGAAGATAGCACCAAAGAAGACCAAACCAGTTGCAAGTCAGGTCAAGGTGACTCATACCGCTGAGGTCAAGAAATTGACCAAAGTGAAGAAAGACAAAGCTGAATCTTCAAATGCTGCGAAGACTGCTGAACCCATTCCAACCACTTCCACTGACAAACGCGTATACATGGTGAAGTGGGTACCCAAGCAAAACTAATCTTCCTTTGTATTGCAGGTTAAGAAGGGTATCTGGTATCTCGATAGCGGATGCTCTAGACACATGACTGGAAAGAAAAGCCTGCTCGCTGAATACAAGGAAGAGAAGGGTCCCTCTGTAACTTTCGGTGGAAATGGAAAAGGACACACCCGAGGGTATGGTGTACTTTCAAATGGTACAACATCCTTCAGAAGAGTCGCATATGTTGAAGGGCTGAAGCATAATCTTCTGAGCATCAGTCAGCTTTGCGACATGGATAACAAAGTGGTTTTCACCAAGGAATCCTGCTTTGTCTCTGACAAAAAGGAGAAGATAGCTCTCAGCGGTTATCGTTTGGAAAATGTTTACGTTATAAACATGGACTCAACAACCACTGAGAACTCCTGTTTCTTCTCAAAGGCATCTTCTGATGTCAACTGGCTATGGCACAAGAGACTCTCACATCTCAACTTCAAGACACTGAATACTCTTTCATCCAAAGAGTTAGTCACTGGTCTACCTCAACATTCATACGCCAAAGAATCCTTATGTTCAGCGTGTGAAAAAGGGAAGCAGACCAAGGCAAGCTTTAAGTCCAAGCAAGTTTCCTCAGTGTCATCTCCTCTTCAACTACTCCATATGGATTTGTTTGGCCCCGTTAACAAACAATCCATCGCTGGAAAGAAATATACGCTGGTCATAGTTGATGAATTCTCTCGTTATACATGGGTAATGTTTCTCCGTTCTAAGAGTGACACCCCTGAAGAACTCATCACCTTTGTTCGGAAGATGGAAACTCTGAACAATATGACTGTTCGCTCAATAAGGAGTGATCATGGAACTGAATTCAAAAACAGTTCTCTTGATTCCTTCCTTGAGAGCAAGGGTATTTCTCATAACTTTTCGTCAGTGAGAACACCACAACAAAACGGAGTCGCTGAAAGAAGAAATAGAACAATTATTGAAGCTGCACGTTCAATGCTCAGCGATTCTCACCTGCCTACTCAGTTTTGGGCAGAAGCTGTCAACACGGCTTGTTTTACGCAAAACAGGTCGCTGATAGTCAAAAGATTCAAAAAGACAGCCTATGAACTCTTTCATGGGAGAAAGCCTTCAATCAGCTTTCTTCACATCTTTGGTTGTCAGTGTTTCATACTTAACAGCAGAGATGCCCTTGGAAAGTTTGATCCTAAGGTTGGTGATGGAATCTTTCTTGGATACTCCTCAGTTTCCAAAGCCTTCAGAGTCTTCAACCGAAGAAGACAAACTGTAGAAGAAACTATTCACGTCACGTTTGACGAATCCCGTTCAGCGAACTCTAAACCGAACGCTGATACAGAAGAACTGAATCAATGGATGTTTTCTCATCTTGGTGATTCAGAAGATGTTCCCACTACTCATACTCATACAACTGAAAATGATGGTCCTACTATCATTCCCAATATGCAGAATAGTGAAGCTGAAACATCTTGGGTCTAAGCTGTTCCTATAAATACTATACCCGCAGTTGATCCAAATGTCTCAGAAATTCCATCTATTTCTCAGCAATCAGTGAATGAAGTGACAAATGCAAGCATTCCTCTCTTAGCTGATTATCCAGAAGTAGCTGAAGCCTCATCTTCAGTTTCTCCAGTTCAGACTGCGTCAGCGACGCATGCTCCGGCTCAGCGATGGACTGTAAATCACCCAATCGATCAAATTCTTGGTGATCCCAACGCTGGTATTCAGACTCGTAGAAGTGCAGGTAATATTTGTTTATTTGTTAACTTTATTTCTCTAACTGAACCAAAGAAAATAGATGATGCCCTCAGAGATCCAAACTGGGTCAGCGCTATGCAAGAAGAGCTGACTGAATTCGAAAGAAACAAAGTTTGGAAACTTGTTCGGAGACCAACTGACAAAACAGTGATAGGCACTAAGTGGGTCTATCGAAACAAGTTGGACGAACATGGTACTGTAACTCGCAACAAAGCTCGTCTTGTTGCTCAGGGATACAGACAAGAGGAAGGTATAGATTATGACGAAACCTTTGCTCCTGTAGCAAGACTTGAATCTATTCGTCTTTTCTTAGCATATGCTGTACACAAAAACTTCACTGTACATCAAATGGATGTTAAGTCAGCGTTTCTAAATGGAAAGCTGAATGAAGAAGTTTATGTGGAACAACCTCCAGGATTCTCAGATCCTAAGCGTCCAGGTTATGTTTATAAGCTGGATAAGGCACTTTATGGCTTGAAGCAAGCTCCTCGTGCATGGTATGACACTCTTTCTACGTATCTCCACCTTGAAAAATTTGAGAGAGGTAAGATTGACAAAACTTTGTTTTTTAGAAAAATAAAGGGTCATATCATTTTAGTTCAAATATATGTTGATGACATTATATTTGGTTCTACTAACCCTGAGCTTTGTACTCGTTTCGCTGATAGAATGAAAGATGAGTATAAAATGAGTATGATGGGTGAACTAACATATTTCCTTGGTCTTCAGATTAAGCAAACTGAAAAAGGAACTTTTATAAATCAGGGAAAGTATGTTAAAGATATGCTGAAAAAATTCGACTTAACTGAAAGTTCAGCTATGAAAACCCCTATGGCACCACCGCTGATACTTGATAAGGACACAAAGGGTGTTCCTGTCAATGTCACGCTGTACCGTGGGATGATCGGCTCACTACTGTATCTTACAGCTAGCCGACCCGATATTATGTTTGCAACATGTCTGTGCGCACGATATCAAGCTGAACCTAAGATATCTCATATGAAAGCTGTAAAGCGAATCTTTCGATATCTTAAGGGTACAGCGAATCTAGGTCTTTGGTATCCCAAAGATTCAGGATTCGATCTAACCGCCTATTCAGACAGTGATTTTGCAGGTTGCAAAATGGATAGGAAAAGCACCACAGGAGGATGTCAGCTCCTGGGTGGAAAGCTGGTAAGTTGGACAAGTAAGAAGCAAAACTCGGTGTCCACTTCCACAGCTGAAGCTGAGTATGTAGCCGCTGGAAGATGCTGTTCTCATGTCTTGTGGATGAGAAATCAACTACTAGACTATGATCTTCAGCTCTCCAAAATTCCAATCTATTGCGACAGCACAAGTGCCATCGCTATAGCAAACAATCCAGTGCTACACTCAAAGACAAAACACATAGAAATCAGATATCATTTTATCAGAGATCATGTGATGAATGGTGATATAGAACTTCATTTTATCCCAACTGATTATCAGTTAGCTGATTTGTTTACCAAACCTCTTGATGAGACAAGATTCAACTTTCTCATCAGCGAGCTTGGAATGCTGAACTTTGAAGGATAAATCTTCAGCGGTTCACATTTAATCAGCGATACGTTTATACATTCTTGTATAGGCTCTGGATAAAATAAACTAGTACAATCCATTTCATCATCTTCTCTCTGAATAAATTGGGTTAAACTGATATCAAGGTATGTTTTCTCTGACAAAACGCATGAAAATGCAAGATTTCAAATTCTTTCATCGCTGAATAATATTTTGAAATTTCTTAAAACCCTCACTGATATTTCTATTCAGTGCTTCATATTTTCCAAAGAGTCCCTGAGTTTTTCTTTCAAAACCTCAGAGACAACGAAAGAATGTGAAAGGACAGTTGTGACGTCATTGCAACGGATAACACCAGGCACGTTTCTTTTTCTGACACACGTTTGCACGTTTCGTTGTCTATCCAATCAAATGCAAACACGTGTCCGTGTCATGATGAAAAACTTTCCCGCTCAAGTTTTTCTCTCTCTACTCTCTTCCTATATAAACTCTCTCAAAGTTTATATTTGTCTTTTATGCGAATCAATCTTTCTCCGCAAGAAAAGAACACTGTTGCATTTTGTGCTCTCGATCTTCAAGAACTGTTCATCATCTTCTTCATCAAACTCAAGGTCAATATGTTCTTATCTTTTATCAAATGCAAATAACTTGTTTTCGATCTTATCATTGTTTTACACAAGATCAAACAAAAGAACTCAAAAATAAAATCATTTTCTTTCATGGTTTTATAAACACAACCATTTCATGGTTGTTCTTCAAGTTTTAAATCTAAAATCTTAAACTTGTTCTTCTTTCGTATCCATTTTTTTTAAAAAAAACTGGAATACAAGGCTTATAGGTGTTATATTCGTTTTTTTTTTTTAAAAAAAAAAAACAAGAAAAACCCTAATCTTCATTAAGACTTTTTTGTCTGAATGAAATGGACAAAATTCGAAAAATCTTAATGGAAATTCTCTTTCCACATTAAGATATTTCTTATTTGTTAACATCTTTGGTTGAACTGATAATACAGTGAAATGGCAACTTCAAAGCTGAATGTTACCGCTGAGTCCATCTCCAGTGATTCTGAGGAACTGGAAATCACCAAAGCTCCTCAGGTTAAGTTTGAGCTGGATCAACTAGACTGGACTAAGGCAAACAACCTTTCAGCGCTTCTCGAGTTTCCTCCTCGGAAGCAGGTATCCCATCTAGACGACGCTGTGATTTTTTTGAAGAATATCCCAATATACACAGCACTGACAATCACACCTCCTGCCAGTCAGCGTCTATTATCCCAATTCTGGTACTCTGCCAGACACACCAACCTACCCTCAGCCAAAGATCCATCTAAAACCATCGACTGCATACTCAGCGATACTGAGTATGGCACCATCAAGATAACCCCCGCAATAATCCGTAAAGCTCTGAAATTCCCTAACGCTACCTCAGAAAATCCTTTCATTCCATTTCCTGACCACAGGAAGCACGCTGACAGGGAAGAAATCATTGCTTTCCTTGATGCGATGGGTTACATCTGGGAGACTGGAAGAGACAAGCTACCTGAGAAGAAGCTGACGCTGATAAAGAAATCCAAGATGCCCAGCGAGATGAACTTCATCTTCGCTCACCTGATCAGCTGCATGACAGCGAAATCCGGATCTTCTGATCAAGCCGCTCAACCTCAGCAGGCCCTGGGTTACGCACTGCTGAAAGGTCTCAACATTGACTGGGCCTCCATCATCTACGAAGACCTCATTCAACGTGTTGATTCTGCCGCTGACCGACCAGCATGGGTTCCTTACCCGCGATTCATCAGCGCCATCTTTCAATATGGCCTGAAGGACAGCTATCCTGAGGAGGGTGATCTGAAACTCTCTCAGATTGGCCCTAAAGTTCTCGACTTCAAGCCTGTCGCCAACGAGGTACGTCTCTCTACTCTTCTCACTCTTCTTAATTCTCCGCTTTCTGTGGCTCCTTCAGCGACAATACCCATCGCTGATACCCCGGCCACAAAATCCATTCCTTCTAAGAAAAGGAAACAATCTCTTACCCCTCTTAATTCCAAAAGGATCAAGAAAACCAAGGAGCAACCCCAGCAGTTGCATGCTGAAGACTCCTCAGCTCATTCTGAAGAGCTGAAGGAAAGTTCTGTGGTACGCTCTGCCACACCAATTCAAGCCATCCCTTCTAAACCTACTTCAACGTCCCTAAACGCTGAGGTTAGAACTTTGGAATCTACCCAACCTTCGTCAGTCTCTCAAAAGACTGATGAAGTACTTCTCAGCGAATCCAACGCTGAACTTGAACCCCAACCCCAATTCTTATCCTTCGCTCCTCCCTCTACTTCTTTGGACACTCCTCCAGTCAAAACTGGAGATGCCATCATTCAAGAAGCCGTTGAAGCTTCTCAGCGAATGACGAAGAAAGGACCTGCAGAGATCTCCATTCCTCACGGAACTTTTGAGGGAGATATGGAACACTATGGAGGGACTCGAAACTTTGATGAGTTCGTCAACGCTCCTGCAGGTACAGATCCCACCTTAAACACTGTAACTAAACCTGAAACTTCTGAGCTTTCCTTTGTTCACAAGTACTTATATGTTACAGGTCCTTTTTTGGGAGACATCAACCAGTCTCTGAAGTCTATGGAGATGAAACTTACGGATCTCACCACCGGTCTATCAAATAACTCTACAGCTGTAACAAACGCTGGAGAGAATCTGACGAAGCTGACTACTGTGGTGGAAAAGAAGGCCTCCTCTGATGACATCAAAGATCTTGATAAAACTCTCGCCGACTTTGCCAAAGTGCTCTCCGACATCTACACTGACTACACCAACCTCAAATCATCAGTTTCCACCATTTCCAGCGAAGTTACAACGCTGAAGAAATCGGTTGGTACACTCGAAGGTGATATGTCAGTGGTCAAGACCGACTTGGGCTCAGTGAAGACCGACCTTGGTTCCGTCAAGACAATGATCGAGACGCTGGTGAACAAGGCAAATAATCCAGCTCCTGCTCCGGCCCCTGCACCTGTTTTGGACTCATTCACCGCAGAGGATCGCCAAGAGCTGAAGAAAATCACGCCTGCTATTTCTGGCCTAGAAGACAGAATAGCTAAGCTTGAAGGTTGTGTGAAAATCTCTGGCCCAGAAGACAGAGACAACACCAATGCTGAATCTACCCATTCCTCCCCCGCCCATCATGAGAAAGAGGGGGAGAAGAGCGCTGAACAGGAGAAGAGCGCTGAAGACCTTTCCCATGATGAATCTATCAGGGGAGAGGGTAATGAAGATCGGATTACTGGACCTCAGGGAGATGAAAACCCTGAGGGAACCGAGAACCTCGCCTCTATATCTGAGGGGGAGCAACTCGATGAAGATGCTGAGGAATCTGAAGCAGAAGAAGACGAAGACTTCGACATCCCTGAAGCTGAACCATCCTCCTCTCCAAGGAACGATGATGATGAAGATGAAGATGACGATGATTTCTTTGTTGTCAAACCTGCTCCTCGAACCAAAGCTCTTAAAGGTATTTCAATAAAAGAACCTTCAGGGGAGAAGACAAAGACAAAGCACTCAGCCTCTGGCGCTGAGAAAAGCAAAGACAAAGGCATCGCTGAAGATGATAATCTGGCGATCCTACTTGCAAAGCCGATTTGTCAGGTACACTAAACTTATTTTTCCTTCCCTGATCATCTATGAAAAATCAGTTATCCATTCCACAAACACCATACACATCCACATTTTTTTCTATCTTTTCTACCCAAGTTCTTCTACCCAGTTCTTATTTGTAAGATCGCTGCGTTTCAGCTAGTCCTCTCCCCTGTTTGAGGATATCGCTGAAAGATCTGTTGCGACTTCACCAATAATTCCAGCTAACGCTGAAGACATAATCCCAGTCTTAGATTTAATCTCTGAGACTGATGAACCAGAAGAACAACCTCTCTCGCACAGAAACAGACTTTCCTCAGTTGCTCAAAGGCTGAGTGAAGAAGATCAAAAGAGGAGAGAAGAAATGATAAAGCGATTCGAGGATCAGCGAATCATCCTAAGGCGCGATCAACTACCTTCAGTTCCTCCTAAGTTCAGAATTTCAAAAGCTGAATACCAAGATCATCTCAGAGCTGAACGCCTCATCGCTGAAAGGAAGGAAGCTGAAGATAAAGACAGAGAATACGCCATCAAGCTCACTCAAGAATCTGTCAAAGACCCCAAGCTGAAGCGTATTCCCATTCAAATCCAACGAAAGCTTTGGGAACAAGCCCAGAAGATCGTGGAAAAGAAAGCTGAAGTTTCTCAGACCACCCTGATCTGGTGTAAAGAGAAAATCCACTTCAGATATCGTCCAGCGAAGATCAACAAGGTATTCATCTCTGGAAGAACCTCCGTCGGAGTACCTATTGTTGACATCAAACTGTTCAGAGAAGATGACTCATCTGAAACCTTTCGTGCTGACACTGTAAAAAGGTATGGTCTCTCTGAATGGCTGGAGATGAGGTTAGCTATCCAACCGTCAAAATCTAAGTACAAGGATCATTTCGAAAACAGATCGATTTGATATCTTCTTGTGTGGATATTCCTCCTGTTTCTGATCTAAAGCCGAAAAGAAAAAAGGACTCTCCAAGGAAGAAACGTCAAGATTCAAACTCAGGTCCTGTCATACGAAATGAAACTGGAATTGGTTTCTCTCGCGCTGAAGTACTTGGTCCTGATCCTGATCTATCTGCCCTTGATGTCTCTTTGCCACCATGTGAACTTTTTGTCCCTGGTAAAGTCATCAGTAATCCTTATGGAATATTCTTTCTTGACTACGACGGACGTAAATGCTTTCAACGGATCGCTGAGCTTCCAATCACTCCAATCGAACAGCTCAAAGATCTCATCTACTGGTGCGACTTCAGAAAAGACATTCAGGCACGACACCTAAAACCCTTGATTTTTGAAGCTGCTCTGAAGCTAAAGAATAAAGGAGAAAAGGTTCCTGACTGGATGATTCCAACTGAAAAGACAACCCTTGATGAACTTCTCATTAAGGAAGAACCCTTTGAAGGCTGACAACAATCACCATTTTCTCTATTGTATCAGTCATCCTTCAGTACTTGTAATTTATTTCGCTTGTACTTGTAATCTTTCTTATTCATATTGTAACCTGATTCAAAGATTTAAAGAAAGATTTCAGCGAATGTACTTTACTCCATCAGTACTGAAAAGATCCCAGAAAACAGTAAAAGGGACAAATATTTTATGAGTTCTTTTTATCCTTATGTTTTCATTAAATAGCAATTTTCTCTGTTGCTATGTCATAATCAAATAGGGGGAGATTGTTGATCCAAACCCTCAGTGATTTGATAATGACCCTATCTTAAATACTTAGTGAAAATTGTAAGTAAACAATATGTATCAGAGTTTCACTATCGCTGATAAGTACTAAGATCTTACAGTATTGCTGATAGGAACTCTCGCACTTTTAGATTAAACATTCAGCGAACACTGTTAACCATATCGCTGAGTCTGTTCAGTCCTTATGGTGATCGCTGATAAGTTAGTTGTTTACTTATGATCCCTGAAGACAAGATTCACGTCAACAAAGGTTCTACGCTGAAGTCGAAGATCAAGCTCAAGAACCAGCGACAAGTCTCCTAATGAACTGATGCGGATCAGCGAAGACTCAGATTTGTCCACTCAACGTGAAGTATCAAGTACAAGACTTCAGCTATCGCTGAACTTTATCATCTGCTGAATAGTAAATGATAATCGCTGAATCAACGAAAGCTGATCATGAAGTCCTCCGTACAAAGTACTTTTGTCTTAACCTCCCTTGCACGCCACCGTACGAAATGTCAGAAAAGAACCTCCGAAAATCTGAAATCGTACAACCACTCTGACACTACACTGTTCATTCATGCGGCTACTAAGGTTGTCATCAAAGGTCAATGACATGCAACCAATCCGCTAATGACACGTGTAAAGTATATACTGGATTGCATTAAATGCATGCAGTATATAAAGAGATGAACTCACTTCATTTGAAGTAACTTGCTAACTCTGGACAAGTTCAAATCTCTCAAGATAGGATTTTATTAGTAATCTCCTTATCTTTCTTAGTGCAAGAAAACCTTAGTGTTCCAACTTGTTTAGATTTAGGTTTATCCTTAATCTTGTTTCCGCAACAAGCTGTAAATTGTTAATGATTTATCAATAAACAATTTAGAAAAGTAAAATAGTGTGTTTGTATTCAACCCCCCCCCCCCCTTCTACAAACTTGTTTAAGCCTTTCGGGACCAACAGTCTTCAACATATAAGTCTTCCCAAAAGCTAGCCACCGAATTCTCTATTCACTTGTTCTTACCCGATCCATGACCTGGAATACATATTTTTAAAACAAAATGAGGGTTAGACCTATTGGTCTATGTGAGAAAATCCCTGTCATTTTTAAAACCATTTGCATAAATACCATATATATATCACAAAAGATAAATACCAATCATAACTCACGCATCGTGTACTTTTCCTGTCTCATTCCCATGGCCATATTAGTTGGTTGCAAGCCAACTAATAAATTAACTCCGCTGTACGACAATTACAGCCAACACCCCTGTACGAATATTACAGTCAACACCACCGGTCCTAAGCCCGGCCAACACACTCTCGTATAGTGTAATACTCATGTAAATATAATATACATCTCCACATATTATATTTCAAACATAAGCACATAATCACATATCCGATACACACATATATGTATTCCAGTTTGAAAACATTTTGAAGTAAAACTCACCTGTTAGTCTATCAAAACGTCCTCCAAGCCTTTCTCAAAACGACTCTGCTTTCACTTCAAATTCACATAATCTGTACAAATCAAATACATACTCCTCTTTACCAAATGAACACATAAGGCTTACTTAATAGTCTAAGAACTTAAAATAACTTAATTCCTCAAATATCTTCCCCAAACCCGAACTTAAGTCAAGTCCACAGAATAGTCAGTCCTCATTCATTCCCTATCCAAGAGTCAACAAAACACAGGCTACTCGATACTCAAAAGTATCTGAATTCTCAAAAATGACCAAACAACCCAAAGTTCCCGGATACCATCAGACTATCCGGACAACAGGACTTTCCGGACAACACAACCAATCCGGACAACACCAACTTTCCGGACAGCATGTCCAATCCGGACGTCATCCGGAAACCACAGTAATCCGGACTCCATCCGGTATCTAAACTCGTCCGGAAACTTAATGAAAGAGGAACTTACCGGATGCAAGATTCGTCCGGACACCTGCATGAAGAAACTACCGGACACTATCAACAAAACTACCCGGACACCTTCATCCTGTCCGGAAACCTCTGACTGTTTATCCAAATTCTACCCAGATTCGACAGAAAATTATACTAAACATGAAATCGACTATTCTAATCCGATAGGAACCATCTAATTGCAATTACAAACATAAATTACAAAGCAACATACCTTAATTTCACTTCCAAAGATACCAATTTGAATCCTTAGCTTTATCTTTTTCTTCTTCCTCTTTTTGGTCTCAAAACACACACACACACACTACAAAATCTAGATATTTTATGAGTTGTGAAATATCAGGAATCCAAAAGGATAATATCAACCCATTTTACCATTTCAGCCCTTAAACTCTTCACTAATGACCATGATACCCTTAACTTATATACTAATCTAAATTTACCCTAAACATTAATTATAAAGTTAATTAATTTTAACAGAACGAGACTTTAACTAACGAATTTACCCGGGGTATTACATCATCTCCCCCTTAAAATAATTCCGTCCAAGAATTCGGTTAGTCAAAAAGGTACGGGTACTTTGGTCCTCATTTCTGATTCTGATTCCCAAGTAGCATCCTGACCTCTATGGTGTCTCCACTGTACTTTTACTTGCTTGATTACTTTGTTCCGCAAAACTTTAACTTTGTGGTCAACTATGGCTTCAGGTTCCTCCACATAATTCAGCTTTTCATCAACTTGTATATCCGGTAGAGATACGGCTTGATCCGGTGTAACCAAACACTTTCGAAAATTCGATACACGAAAGGCGTTGTGTATACGGCTTAATTCTGGCGGGAGATCTAACCGGTAAGCTACTTCCCCGATTCTTTCTGTAATTGCAAACGGTCCAATGTACCTCGGACTAAGTTTACCCTTCTTCCCAAACCGAATGACTCCTTTCCAAGGTGAGACTTTTAATATTACAAAATCTCCAACTTGAAACTCTAACGGTTTTCGGTGTCGGTCTGCGTAACTTTTCTGCCTGTCTTGAGCCACTTTCAAACGTTCCCGAATCTGAGTAATCTTATCCGCGGTTAACTGAACTATATCTGGCCCCGCTAACTGCTTCTCTCCCACTTCGTTCCAACACAGAGGCGTTTGGCATTTTCTACCATACAGAACTTCAAACGGTGCCGCTTGTATGCTGGAATGATAACTATTGTTGTAAGCGAATTCGATCAACGGCAAGTGCTTATCCCACGATCCCCCAAAATCAACAATGCAGGCCCGTAACATATCTTCTAATGTCTGAATTGTCCGTTCACTCTGACCATCGGTTTGAGGATGATACGTTGTACTTAACTTTATCCGTGTACCCATCTCTTTTTGAAAACTCCTCCAGAACCTTGAAGTAAAACGACCATCACGATCAGAAATAATCGAAATTGGAACTCCATGTCGAGTTACTATTTCGTCGATGTACAACTTGGCTAGTCGTTCCAACGAATCCGTTTCTTTTATCGGTAAGAAGTGAGCAGACTTCGTCAATCTATCAACGATCACCCAAATGGCATCAAATCCCTTCGGAGTCCTTGGTAGCTTTGTGATGAAATCTGTAGTAATCTGGTCCCATTTCGACATAGGTATTTCTAACCGTTGTAACTGACCAAACGGTTTTTGATGTTCAATCTTTACCTTCTTACAAGTAGTACAACCTTCCACATGTTAAGCAATGCCCCTTTTTATTCCCGGCCACCAATAAAATTGTTTTAAATCTTTATACATCTTATTCGTACCTGGGTGAATAGAGAAACGAGATTGATGAGCTTCTTGCAATACCCGATCACGTAAACCACCCAAACGAGGCACCCAGATTCTGTTTCCCAAAAACAACAACCCACGATCATCTTTTACAAGCAATGCTGATACACCCACTAACCGTTCTGGTTTCAAACGTTCTTCTTGAAAAGCTTCTATTTGACACTTCTGCAATTCGTCAAAGATGTTAGGTAGGAGTTCAGCTCGTAGTGAAATAGCTTTTATTGTTCAACTCCTTTCTTGACGACTTAGTGCATCAGCTACCACATTCGCCTTTCACGGATGATAAAAAATTTCACAGTCGTAATCATTCACCAATTCTAGCCATCTTCTTTGCCTCATATTTAGTTCCTTCTGATCGAAAAGATGTTGGAGATTCTTATGATCAGTATAAATTTGACATTTAGAGCCGTAAAGATAATGTCTCCAAATTTTCAACGCGAAAACAACTGATGCAAGTTCCATGTCGTGTGTATGATACTGTCTTTCATGATCTTTTAACTGACGAGAAGCATAAGCAATAACCTTTCCACGCTGCATTAGTACACAAACCAATCCCAGCTTGGAAGCATCACTATAAACAGCAAAATGATCGGAACCTTCAGGTAATGCTAGTATCGGTGCGCTACATAGTTTCTCTTTCAATATTCAGAATGCTTCATCCTGTTCTGCTTTCCATTCGAACTTTAGATTCTTCCGGGTCAGCTTAGTGAGAGGCGTAGCAATACGAGAAAAATCTTTTATAAACTTTCGGTAATACCCGGCTAAACCCAAAAAACTACGTACTTCGGTTGGCGTTCTCGGCGGTTCCCACTTTTCAATCGCTTCCACTTTCATCGGATCAACTTGAATGCCTTTCTCAGAAACTACATGCCCCAGAAACTGAACCTCTCGTAGCCAGAATTCACATTTAGAGAACTTAGCGTATAACTGTTCCTTCTTTAACAATTCTAGAATTAACCGAAGATGTTGTGCGTGATCCTCTTTGGATCGGGAGTAGATAAGGATATCATCGATAAAAAATACAATAACAAATTTATCGAGATATGGCTTACATACCCGATTCATTAGATCCATAAAAGCAGCTGGAGCATTCGTCAATCCAAACGGCATCACCAGGAATTCATAGTGACCATACCTTGTGCGAAAAGCAGTTTTCAGAACGTCTTCTTCTTTAACCTTCAGCTGATGATAACCATATCTTAGATCAATCTTAGAGAAATAGAAAGCTCCAACCAATTGATCGAAGAGGTCATCAATTCTGGGAAGCGGATACTTGTTCTTGATCGTGCGCTTATTCAGTTCCCGGTAGTGGATACACATTCTCATCGAACCATCCTTCTTTTTCACAAACAAAACTGGTGCACCCCACGGCGAAGAACTGGGTCTGATGAAGCCTTTATCGAATAGGTCTTGCAGTTGTGTCATCATTTCTTTCATCTCTGGAGGTGCTAGACGATACGGTGCACGGGCTACAGGAGCGGCTCCAGGAATCAGATCTATACCAAACTCTACTTGTCTAACGGGCGGAAGACTATTCAACTCTTCGGGGAAAACTTCTGGGAATTCACTAACAATAGGAATATCTTCCAACTTATTCTTTTCTGGCTTAATATCTATCACATAAGCTAAGTAACTCGGGCAACCTTTATTAACACACTTACGGGCTTTTATCATAGATATAAGGCAAGACTGATGATTTCTACGATCACCATAAATCACTACCGGTCCCCTCTCAGGAAAGACAACATTTATTAACTTCTTATCACAAACTATGTTAGTTTGATTCTCGGCTAACCAATCCATCCCCACTACCACATCGAACTCGATCAAAGCTATAGGAAATAGTTGAATAGGTACTCCACACCCCTCTATATTTATCACATAACTATCAAATACCTCATTAACCGATACTTGATTATCATTTGCAGTATCTACTATTAAAGCATGATCTAACACTTTAGGCTTTAAATGCATATAAGCAGCAAATGAAGGAGATACGAACGATCGGTTTGCACCGGAGTCAAATAACACTTTAGCACGTGTAGAGTTTATTAAAAATGTACCTGTAACCACATCCGGAGTTTCCTCCGCTTCTTTTGCTGTCATTTGAAACGTACGACCCCTTGTTCTTGGTGGTTCTAGTCTTGGAACTACCGATCTAACACTCGATGGTTTTCCTGACGTACCCCCTTGCTGTACTCTTCCCCTCGGACAATCAGACTGGATGTGATCCGGAGAATTACATAAGAAACAAAACCGCGTTACCCGACAGTCTTTAGCAACATGTCCAGTCTTCCCACACCTATAACAAACCCGAGTATCAACTTGACAGTTTCCTTGGTGGATACGATTGCATTTCTGACAAGGTCTTTCCGCTGGTCGGAAAGGTGGACGGTTATCGTATCTCTGAAACCTGGACTTCTTTGGATCGTACGGTGGTCCTTCCCACTTTCGTTTTCCCATACCTTTATCACTAATGTTCCTCCCTTTATCCTGTTCCACGGTTTCCGCTGCGTCTACTGCGGTAGAGTAGGTTTCTGGTCCTTTTTCTATCACAATACTTCTGACTTCTACATTCAACCCAAAGATAAACCTTTCAATCTTCATTGCCTCCGTGGCAACGTAGTATTCCGTGAAATGAGACTTTTCTAGAAAATGAGCGGTGTAGTCCCGAACTGACAAATTCCCTTGCTGCAAGTTCATAAACTCCCCTTCCAATTGTTTAACTGCGGCTTGAGGACAAAACTATTTCCTGAAAGCTATAACAAATTCTTCCCAAGAGAAAGTAGAATATATGTCAGACCCTCCCGATGAAATATGAGCTTCCCACCAGTATAAAGCATCGCCTTTTAACATTGCAGTTCCATAAAGTACTCTATCCTCTTCAGCGCATTTACTAGTCTTGAAGATAGCTTCTATTTCCTTCAGCCACTTCATAGCTTTCACTGGATCCTGATCTCCTGAGTACGTAGGAGGCTTGCAACTGAGAAACATTTTATAATCACACTTTTTCATTACTGGTACGACAGTAGGTGTGATAGGCATCTCATCTTCCAGGTTAGGATCTGGTCTTTCCGTTTCAGTATTACGAGTCTGGTTAAACATGGCTTGAATATTTGCTTGTAACCTTCCCATTTCAGCTGTTAGATCGTCCCTTGTTACAAATTCAGTACCTCACAGCTGAACTCTGCCGCCTGTTCTGCCTCTACCTCTTTCTCCCCCTCTTCCTCTTACCCCAACTGTTGGATTTGTTCTATCCTGATCTCCCCTTCCCCCTCGATTCGTTTGTCTAGTACCACTTGCCATTCTGTTGATTCAAACAAGGTTAATATACACAAAAGCACATACCCCATATAACAAGGTATTCCAGTTCAAACATGTACCTGTAAGATCACAATTACACTGGCCAGGTGTAATATGAAATTACCTTACATGATGTTCCTTCTACCTTTATACTTAATCATGCCAAGGTTCTAAAATAATAGGGACATCCTACTTCACATGCAGTTTAAGTCTAGGTACAGATATGAATACCTAAATCCCTTAAACTAGGGCTCTGATACCATCTGTAACAACCCGGATCCCAAACATACAACAAATAACATATATTTCATAACGTCGTTACATAACAAAGATACATTATATAACAAATACGGTCCCTTAGTCTTTACAATCCAAAATAAGGTATTCCATTACAACTTTTAGCTAATTAAATACATTATATCTAATAACAAGGTTATAAACACAAAACACGTCATAGTCTTCAACATATAGGTCTTCCCAAAAGCTCGCCACCGAATTCTCTATTCACTTGTTCTTACCCGGTCCATGACCTGGAATACATATTTTTAAAACAAAATGAGGGTTAGACCTATTGGTCTATGTGAGAAAATCCCTGTCATTTTTAAAACCATTTGCACAAATACCATATATATATCACAAAAGATAAATACCAATCATAACTCACGCATCGTGTACTTTTCCTGTCTCATTCCCATGCCCATATTAGTTGGTTGCAAGACAACTAATAAATTAACTCCACTGTACGACAATTACAGACAACACCGTTGTACGAATATTACAGCCAACACCACCGGTCCTAAGCCCGGCCAACACACTCTCGTATAGTGTAATACTCATGTAAATATAATATACATCTCCACATATTATATTTCAAATATAAGCACATAATCACATATCCAATACACACATATATGTATTCCAGTTTGAAAACATTTTGAAGTAAAACTCACATGTTACTCTATCAAAACGTCCTCCAAGCTTTTCTCAAAACGACTCTGCTTTCACTTCAAATTCACATAATCTGTACAAATCAAATACATACTCCTCTTTACCAAATGAACACATAAGGCTTACTTAATAGTCTAAGAACTTAGAATAACTTAATTCCTCAAATATCTTCCCCAAACCCGAACTTAAGTCAAGTCCACAGAATAGTCAGTCCTCATTCATTCCCTATCCAAGAGTCAACAAAACACAGGCTACTGGATACTCAAAAGTATCTGAATTCTAAAAAATGACCAAACAACCCAAAGTTCCCGGATACCATCAGACTATCCGGACAACACAACCAATCCGGACAACCCCAACTTTCCGGACAGCATGTCCAATCCGGACTTCATCCGGAAACCACAGTAATCCGGACTCCATCCGGTATCTAAATTCGTCCGGAAACTTAATGAAAAGAGGAACTTACCGGATGCAAGATTCGTCCGGGCACCTGCATGAAGAAACTACCGGACACTGTCAACAAAACTACCCGGACACCTTCATCATGTCCGGAAACCTCTGACTGTTTATCCAAATTCAACCCAGATTCGACAGAAAATTATACTAAACATGAAATCGACTATTCTAATCCGATAGGAACCATCTAATAGCAATTACAAACATAAATTACAAAGCAACATACCTCAATTTCACTTCCAAAGACACCAATTTGAATCCTTAGCTTTATCTTTTTCTTCTTCCTCTTTTTGGTCTCAAAACACACACACACTACACAATCTGGATATTTTCTGAGTTGTGAAATATCAGGAATCCAAAAGGATAATATCAACCCATTTTACCATTTCAGCCCTTAAACTCTTCACTAATGACCATGATACCCTTAACTTATAAACTAATCTAAATTTACCCTAAACATTAATTATAAAGTTAATTAATTTTAACGGAACGAGACTTTAACTAACGAACTTACCCGGGGTATTACATTGAGTCCCAAGTTAAATCAATATTTGAGCCAAACAGATATATATATATATATATATATATATATAAATATATATATATATATATATATTATTTCTTTCACACATGCACTAGTCTTTGTGATTCCACATTGCATATCTTTGTGATATTGTCGAAACAGTTTGAGAAGTAATTTTTAAAATTTTACTACAGAGATACCTCGAAGCCAACTCTGAACATATGCCGTACAATTATTTTAATTGTTGTGATAACAGTTACTTTTGTGTTTCTGTGTTAGATATTTACCCCATTTTGGTTACTAAAATGTTTTATCTGGTATTTTGCTACTCATCTATTTCGTCTTTGCAAGTACATGATTCTACGGATGCTCCTACGCATCATGAAGGGGAGTAATGATACAAATTCAAAGAGGCACGGATTATCAAGTTGAGGGGGAGTTAGCAAAAGTTGAGGGGGAGTAACTGTTAGTTGATCAGTTCCGAAAAAGATTTCAAATTGTTCGCTAAGTGATGAATTCTTCTCATTCCTTATCAAGGGGTGTTCGCTACAGACTATTTCCTCCATCGAGCATATTGGTTCTACAAGTTCTTAAAGCTGAAGGTGAAAGAAAATTCAACTCGCGGTTCAAAGACAGATTCTTCACTGAAGATGTATTGTGAAATGTCACCAAATCTGGTGATAAAGTTGAAGATATGAAGACAAGAGCTTTATTCAAGGGGGAGCCTGAAAAGACATGAGGACAAGCAACACCATAGCGTTCCAAAGATTCCAAAGGGAGAGAAAATCAAGTCCTGAAGATTTCAAGACCGATTTTTCTTTATATAACTTTAGGGGGAGATTGTTAGGACCATAAATGTCCTACATATTAGAAAGTTATATAAAGAATTATAGAGCTTAATTAGTTTAATTAATTATTTGTAAAAGCCTTATTTAAAGATAAATTGGCTTAGATTAGGAAAGATGGGCCATGGGCCTTATACATTAAGCCTTGCTATTTAAGGCTTCTTTCCTTTAGAAATTAGGTTAAGGTTAATCAAAATATTTGTGAGCTTAATAGTTTAGAGAGAGAGTTCATCATTCTAATACTTGTAACCTCTTGTTAATCATTCAATAAGATTAATCGTTGTTTATTCGTTGTTACCTGATCAATCTGGAACTCACATTGTAAAACTTGAAAGATTAATAAAAAAAATTCAAACTATTGAATGAAAATTATGAATAATCAAAATTTCATGTCCATCATGCCTAGCTTTGAAATCAGAAATTTGAAACGTTTCTCATCCAAAGCTTTTGTGAAAAGATCGGCAAGTTGAAATTCAGTAGATACAAAATAAAGTTCAGCTGTACCTTTTTCAACATGGTCCTTGATAAAATGATACCGTATATCGATGTGCTTTGTCTTCGTGTGTTGGACCAGATTCACTGAAATAGAAATTGCAGATTTACTATCACAATAAATGGGAATTTTATCATACTTACACCCGAAATCCATTAGTTGAGTCTGCATCCAAAGAACTTGCGAACAACAACTTGCGGCAGCAACATATTCAGCCTCCGCTGTAGATATCGAAACACAGTTTTGTTTCTTTGAAGCCCAGCTCACTAATTTGTCTCCCAATAATTGTACATGTCCGGTTGTGCTTTTCCGATCCAATAAACTTCCACAATGATCCGCGTCAGAATAAGCTGTTAGCTCATATCCCGTGCCTTTCAGATACCATAGTCCAAGATAGGTCGTGCCTTTTAAATATCTGAAGATGCGCTTGACTGCTCCGAGATGAGATTCTTTCGGATCAACCTGAAATCTTGCACATAAACATGTAGCAAACATAATATCGGGATGACTTGCAGTTAAATACATGAGTGATCCGATCATACCTCGATAAGTCCTTAGATCTACCTTCTTACCATTTGTAGAAGTTGGTGCCATAGGTGTTCCGAATGATGTACAATTCTCCATTTTGAATTTCTTCAAGATATCGAATATGTATTTGGATTGATTGATGAAGATTCCCGTTGAGAATTGTTTCACTTGCAATCCGAGAAAGAAATTGATCTCTCCCATCATGCTCATCTGGAACCTAGTCACCATAAGGTCAGAAAACCATGTACACAAACCAGGGTTAGTCGAACCAAATATAATGTCATCTACATAAATTTGTACAACAATGATTTCACCTTCTTCACGCTTAATGAATAATGTTGTATCGATTTTACCTTTGTCGAATCCTGACTCAAGTAGAAAGGTTGAAAGAACTTCATACCATAAGCGAGGGGCTTGTTTCAGTCCATACAAGGCTTTATCCAGAATATAGACATGATTTGGATGTTCCTTGTCGACGAAACCTTCTGGTTGAGACACATATACCTACTCCTTAAGAATGCCATTCAAAAAAGTTGTTTTCACATCCATCTGATAGACTGTGAAATTCGTGTAAGCCGCAAAAGCGAGAAAGATTCTTATTGCTTCAATTCTTGCAACCGGAGCATATGTCTCATCATAGTCGATGCCCTCTTGCTGACGATATCCTTTTGCTACGACTCTAGCTTTATTACGAAAAATTTATTCCATCTTCATCCTTTTTATTTTTAAAGACCCACTTGGTTTCTATGACACTTTTATCCGAGGGTCATGAAACTAGCCTCCAAACTTTCAACGCTTCAAACTGGTTAAGCTCATCTTGCATGGCTAACACCCAATCTGGATCATTTAGAGCCTCAGAAACCGTTAAAGGTTCAATATTGTTCAAAAAGATCGCAAATAGACACTCATTTGCTGTAGCCATTAGAGCGGACAATCGTGTTTGAACTGGTGAATCCGGATCACCTATTATATGATGAATAGGATGAGCCTTTGTCCACTTTGTTGAGTGTAGGTGTGGAACATACGATGTTTGAACATTTTCAAGAGAAGCATTTGTCTCTTCATCAGCTAATGGCACTTCTACTTCAGCACTCGGATTTTCTAGAGGAATATCGGTAGACGGAATTGGTTCTCCAGAAAATTCAGGTGGTTGCTGAGGAGTAGTTGTAACATTAACTGAAGAGCTAGCATTATGTGTTGACTCTTCCACAATTATAGGAACAGATTGTTGTGTAGCACTAACATTTGGTACATAAATTTCTTGAACAGGAGTGGAAACATCAATCGTTGTTGATTGAGTTGCATCTATTTCAGTAGTAGGAACGGCAGCGAAAATTGTAGTAGATGCAGGTTTTATCCTATTAAGAACATCATAAGATTTGTAAGTACCAAAATATTCATCATAGAAATCTTCAAATAAATAATCAAGACCAGTTAAATGAGATTTAGAAGTTGAAGGTTGATCATGATTCGGTTTTGGAACAGGTTCTGAACTGAATTGTTCAGAAGCTAAGATTCCAGTTATCACGGGTTCTGAACTGTTGTGATCAGAAGTGTTGATCCAAACCCTCAGTGATTTGATAATGACTCTTTGAGAAACACTTTGTGAAAATTGTAAGTAGACAATATGTATTAGAGTTTCACTATCGCTAATAAGTACTAAGACTGTTACAGTACCGCTGATAGGAACTCTCGTTATTTAATTTAGACATTCAGCGATACTGTTCATCAGTGATCCCTGAGTCTGTTCAGTCTCACTGATGATCGCTGATAAAATATGTTGTTTACTTATGATCCCTGAAGACAAGTTTCACGTCAACTATGTTCTACGCTGAAGTCGAAGATCAAGCCAAAGAACCAGCGACAAGTCTACTAATGAACTGATGCGGATATCAGCGAAGCCAAGACCTGTCCACTCAACATGAAGTTTCAAGTAGAAGACTTCAGCGAACGTTGGACTTTATCACTCGCTGATAAAGATTTATTCAGAACGCTGATCATGAAGTTTCCCCTACAAGTTACTTTTGTCTTACCCCCTTGCACGTCTCCGTACGATCTGTCAGAACGGACATCCCTTTTGTCCAGAATCGTACAACCAACTTTGATTCTACATTGTTCATCATGCGGCTACTAGGTTGTCTACCAAGGTCAAACCATGCAACCAATCAACTACTGCCACGTGTAAAGTTGTACTGTTGTGCATTAAATGCATGCAATATATAAAGGAAACCCTACTTCAGAAATGAAGCGCTCGGCCATTTCCTTCTCTTACTATTCTGTGTGTTAGAATATTTCTCTTTAATATTCTTATTTTATCTCTATCTTATTTCTAGTGCAAGAAATCTTAGTGATTCTAATAGCTTGTTTAGATTAGGTTTATTCCTTAATCTTGTTCCGCAACAAGTTGTAAATTGTTTGATACATATCAATAAACAATTTAAAAAAGTAAAAATCGTGTGTTTGTATTCAACCCTCCTTCTACAAACTTGTGTAACCCCTTTGGGACCAACAAGTGGTATCAGAGCAGATTGTTTAAACTCATAAACAAGATCTTGCTTAGACTAATCTTTTCTCTTCCTTGCTATTTTCTAAAATGGCTAACTCTACAAACACAAACTATATTGACAATGGTTCTCTTGCAAACCCCCTAGATTTTCCAGAGATAAGTTTAATCTATGGAAAAATAGGATGATGCTCTTCTTTGAAGGTGTAGACCCTACTATGCCTTATTACATCGAGAATGGTCCATATGTCCCTGTTAGAATTGACCCTGAAGTTCCAGGCACTGCTAATAGAGCTGCCATCCCTGAAAGAATCATTCCTAGGGAACCTAATACATGGACTGATAAAGACAAGAAGAAAGTGGCTATCGACACTAAGGCCATATCCATTCTTTCTATGGCTCTTCTTGACGAAGTCTACCATTCCGTCATGAACCTGAAAACCTCCAAAGCCATGTGGAACACAATCTGTGTTCAATATGAAGGTATGTCTGAAGTCCAGGACTCAAGAAAAATCAACCTGGTAAGACAGTACGAAAGCTTCATTTGTGGTAAACATGAATCTTTCTCTGAAGTTCATCAGCGGTTTAACTGTTAAATTATTGACCTAAAAACTGTTGGTAAGGAATATTCTAACTTTGAGATCTTGACAAAGTTCTTAGAATGTTTACCTGAAACCTGGGACAATTATTCAATGTGTCTGAAGCTTTCAAAGGATCTAAAATCTATGACTCTCTCTACCTTATTTGGCACTATGCTCAATCATGAGCAATCGTGTCATCTTAAGAAGAATCTTGTAAAAGATTACAAAAGCATACCTATTGCTTTACTCTCAGAGTCACCTTCCACTCGGCGATCAACTATCACTATCACTGAGTTGGAATCTAACTCTGATGACTCATCTGAAGCTGATCCTTCAGAAATGGATGAGTCTATGGCCCTCCTGACTAATTCTATCAGGAGTTTCACCATAAAGAGTAACTTCAGAAGATACAAACCTCTGGCACTCACTGATAAGCCAAAATCGTCAACCCCTGTTGATAAGGCTACTGCTACTTGTTATAATTGTGAAAAGATCGGTCACTTTGCTAGTGAATGCAGATCTAAGAAAGTTTTTAAACCCTCATCTTCTTCCTACAAGAAATCCTCTAACCCCAGGGCTAGAGATGACAAGTACAAGAAGCTGAAAGAAAAGTATTCAAAGCTGAAAAGATTTAAGAAGAAAGGCAAAGACATGATCGCTGAAGATCATGACTGGGCTCTTTCTGATGAAGAATCATCTGACTCTGAAGATGATGACGAGGCCAATCTCTGCCTCATGGCCAAAATAGAAGAAGAGGAAGAACAAACTGAAATTCCCTCTACTTCAACTTCTACCTCTAAGGTATCAACTTCCTTCTTTACTAATATTTCAGATATTAATGAAGTTGATAGTCTTCGGAAAATCGAACTTCTGACTATAAATTTATATGATGCCATGAATGGCAAGACCATAGTTGAAAATCAAAACATTGATCTAGTTGAACAACTTAGAAACTGTCACCTTCAAATAGAAAAGCTTTCTAAAATTGAAGAAGATTTAAAAGATCAGGTCCATATAAATCAAATAGTCAAAATCGAGCGTGAAGAAGCTATCGCTGCATTAAAAGCTGAAAAAGCTACTGTTGAAGGATGGTGTAAATCCTCAACAACGATCACCGAGATAATAAAGTCTCAGATTCCCCTAAGTGACAAACGTGGTCTTGGTTACAAAGCTGACGCTGAAGAACCAACCACTGATAGTTCCATGCTTAAGTTTGGAATGTTCGTGTCCTCTATCCCTGACACTTCCTCATCTCAGTGTTCCTCTTCTAAAAACCCCATCCATGAGGAAAAACCTACCTTAATCTCTAAAGGTAAAGGAAAAGAAAAAGTTTTCAACCAAAAACCTCAGAAGGGTACCTTTGTACCTAAGCTGAATGCTTCTAAAGCTTCAGTGACGTATCCCTCTACTTCTAAGAACAAGATCCCTGGATTCGTTCTGTGAAATCCCAGATCTAGCAATGTAACACAATCACATGTAGAGAGAATCTAGAGAGCAAAGTAGTCATCCATATATTGAATATCAAAGTACAAATGACATAGGTTTAAAAGTGTTATGGAAATAACAAAGAGTTCTTCTTTATATAGTAGGGCCATGAGATGTCCATGCCTCTACTTAAAAGATACAGTACAAAAGCTAACACTGTCTTGATAGCTACAATAGTGCTCTAACAATCTCCCCCTTAGCTATCAAGGCAGAAAGGGTCTTCTTCTCCGGAACCCAAGATACGTTTCAATTCTTCTCATAACCATTCTGAAGTTCAATCTTTCATCAATCTCTTCAATAGCTCTGCGCAAAATAATTCTAGGTCTAGTAGACATCTAGGTAATCTTCCGTTCAGCATCATGTCTTTTGAGCCTTTCTTCCAACTAAAGTCTTACAATCTTAAGTGTACCATCAGAATACTTTGCTAGTTCATCAATCCGTATGAAGATCTTGTTTGCACCACTTCTAAAAACAATACCAAACTCTAGTTGTTCAATCACAGAAAATAAGGGCATCCTCATCAATCCAGACATATCTTGATTAGGACTTATCAAATTTACTCTAGGTTGATTGCTTTCCACGGCCATCTGAAAACCATGACACTGTGTGAACAAGACGTGTCTTCTCAGAAATCTTTTAATGGCATTCAATGCAAGAGTCACATTTTCTCTTCTGATCTGAAGATCTCTGAAATGATGGTACATGAACTCAAAGTCTTCAATCATTAGATGGCAAAAATCAGCTTCAGTAAACCTGTAGTCTCTACAGTCCTGCCTTTGAACAACAAACTCCGGATACCACATTTTGTAGTATAATCTGGCAGTCACTTCCTTTATGGTTACAATCAACTTTTTGCTCCTCACATTTTTTTTCTTCTGACACTTGTCTCTCAGAAAGTACATGTATTCGAACTTGTATTCGGCTGACTGATCTGTAATTCCCAACACGGCGTAGGGATTCAATCTCCTGATTCTATGCACAAACAGTCTTCTTTCAGAATCTTCCAAGAAAGGTGTTCTCAAATACAAAGTTATTTGCCGTTGTTCAAGTTCAGATAAGTTTCTGCTTCGTGAAGTTGATGGACCAGGTTGATCAGATACTGGTGGATTAGAAGGACCGGCTTCATCGTGTGAAGGAATGATAGGTGGTACAAAGGGTGTGGTGAATGGAGATTTGGTTTCTTCCGGCTTTGGTTCTTTAAAAAATGGATCATGGAAAGGTTGTGATTCATGTTGAACGGGAATGGATTGTGAGATTGGTTGAGTTACATGTTGAACAGGAATAGTTTCAGAAACCACTTCAGATAATGGTATGGTGGTATGTGATGAGCTGGGTTGGTTAAGGTTAAAGAATAATGGTGTAACATCAGATTGAGTTGGCATCAAGGTAGTTGAACTAGGTTCGGGTGAGTGTATAGGGCTAACGATTATTTCTTCAGGTGACTTTGGCTCATATATTTCAGTCAGAATGTCTACTTCCTCTTGTGTGAACCCAACACCTTGATCATCTGGTTCATAAGTAATCATTAAGAGCGGTTCAGCTTCCTCCTTTACTTTCCAATACTTCTCATACTCACTAGCTTTTTCATCAGCTTCATCATCAGAACTGACATCAACCACTTCAACAGTTTCAACAAATCTGTCCACAACTTCCCTTATCTCCTCCTCATTTACCTCAGGCTTTTCAACCGTCGGTTCTACATTCGGATCCACATATAACACAATTTGTTTTCCGCTTTCTTCTCCCATTGCTCCGGATTCATATAACTGAATAACTTCTTCAATAGATAACTGTTTGCCCAAACTCGGAGTTTCTGAATCAGACTTCCGCTTCTTACTTTTCTCCCCCTCATGATCATGATCATCGGGATCTTGATCATGCATACGCTTTGTTCCTTGAGCTTGTGTCTTACAACTCTGATTCAGGAAAGAGACTTGCTTTGCTAACTCATCCATGGATCTCTTCATATCATTCAGAGACTGTACAACTTCAGACTTAAAAGAATTGAACTCCGTGGATAAAGCATTGAACTTCATGGATGTAACTGTCGGCGTAGGTGTAGGTGGAGGTGGTGGTGGATGTGGAGTAGATTGGAAGTTCTCGAGTAAAGACCATAGAGTTTTTCTTTGTTGATCTTCAGGACTTATTGACATCAGCTTAGCATAGAACAAATCTCTTAACTCATCAATACTTTGATCAATCGGATTTTGCTGAACTGGAGGAGGCTGAGTTACACGACTTTGCGGAGGCGGAGGCAAGAAAATTTCCGGACATGGACGTATAGCGGGCTCATCAATCACCGACCCTTTGCCTTTCAATAAAGCTTTCACTCCTTGTAACTCCCGAATGAATGTTTCCTCAACAGCCTTTAGGGCGCCGTCAAAAGTTTTTCTTGTCACGAAGACTGGTAAAGTAACACCGGCACCACTTAGGTTAGCCGTTGACACAACAGTTGTAGCAACTGTGTGACTTATTCTCAGTGTTGGCATAGTGTTAGAACTGGTAGGATTTCCACTATGTCCTTGTAGTCCTGTGAGAGGATCTACTCTAAGTGTTCCGGATGGGTCACTAAGACGCGCATCAAATGTTCCCGTAAGTGTCCTATTCAAAGAATAAAAATTTTTAGCAATTGGTACTAGACGCTCAACTTGTGCAGGAATAAAGGTTGAGGACCGGGGAGGAGGTTGCTCTGTTTCAATATCCAAAATCTCCAAGTGAGACCCGGATAGAGTATGTGCTAAAGCCCCGTGAGAAGATGAGACAGCTTCTTGTTGAGAAGAGGCTGAATGGCTGGCTAAGGCGTGCAATTGCGTTAGTGGGCGACTAACGTCTTTTTCAACACCTGATCCCAACATATGAGATCTGGTGGTGGATGTGGCTGCCCTTCTGGTATAGTAAGTTTGGGTAGCTCTCACAATCTCCATATTTTTTTCTTCATTTTCTCTCGCAGACTCACATATATTTTCGACTATATCTCCCTCGATTCTCCTTGTACCTTTCATTCCTTCACCAACTTGAGAAGACATTAAGGGCATGTCATCTAAGTTTAATTCTTCCACATTATGTTTGCTGACAAGTGCATTTGTGGAAACTCAAGAATATCAGCAACATCACCAAATATATTTTCTGCATCAACACCATCATTGTCATCATTGCCATCAACATTACCATCAGAATCATCGTCATGTTGTTCCTCTGCGTGATCAGACGCATTGTCAGACTCTGTACTATCATTAGAATACTCAACCAAAGGAACGTTTCCAATATGTTCGGGAACACGCCCTTCGGTGTCTTGTTCTACACGATCATCTAGTGGTATGTCCGTAGACGATGGTCGTGTATCGTCAAGTACAGATGACTGACCCCCACCGGTTCCCCTCTCGGTATTTTCCCTCGACTCTCCCCGTTCAGTAGCCCGTACATCCTGAACCCTCACTGACTCCTCTCGCCTAGGGGATGAGTCCTGGGTAGGTCCCTTTGGTGCTGGCCGGACCATAGACTCTCTATAATCTAAAATACACTCGGCGTCCTGATCCGCGTATCCAAGGAACCCTTCCGGTATTGGCATTTCATAATCATATTGCCTTCGTGGTTGTTGAAGATATTGCATAGCTTTTTCGGGCGCAGATGGATGGTTCACTGTAACAACCCAAATCCCATAACATACATCATAATACATAACATGCATACATATCATTGAATTACAACCAAATGTTACATAATAAACCAAGTACGGTCTCATTAGTATTGACGCTACAAAATATATAAAAACTTCTTAAACATCATCGATCAACGGAGGCAGCCTACACCTTATTCTTTCCTTTGCCGCTATCGATTCCTCGACCTGGAAAACAAATTTTTGAAAACAAAATGAGGGTTAGACCAAACGGGTCTAGTGAGTTAATCCTGGTCTTTTCCAAAATCAATATAAAACTCTTTTCACATAATACTTTGTATCAAAATAGTTTACATAAAACCTTTCGTATAAGCATGCATATACCACACGTATATAAATACCACATTAGGACTCGAGCACCGCGTATCTCTCCTCATCTCATCTTCTTTCCCCTGGCCACATTAGTCGGTAGCAAGCCAACTAATTATCGTCACTGTACAATACAGTCGACTCTACTGTAATTACATACAGCCCCGCTGCAATTACCTACAGCTCCACTGCAATTTCATGCAGCCCCGCTGTATTTCCATACAGCCCCGCCAAATAATAATTCGGCTCACCTATCCTTGTTTCGTGCAATATAAATACAATATATATCTCAATATATCATATTGTCATTTATAAACCTTTCATCATTTTTCCAACCATATATATATATATATATAAATATATACATATATCCTTTTAACATAAACATATAATCACACCTTGACACGTATCCGTCTCATATATATAAACACATATATATATATTTCACACATACTCACATACATATATAAACACATATATATATTTTACACATACTCACATACATATATAAACACATATATGTATTTCAGTTGAAAACGTTTTAAAGTAAAACTAACCTCGATTGCTTATCAAAAACACTTGCAAGCTCCTTTCAAAAAGATCCTATCCTTCACCTTGACTTCACAGAATCTTAAAATCGACTCAAACCCGTTCAATCGATGCTCAAACCGAGCCTTTCCACTTCTGCTCCTTTTTCGCCTCACGAACACGCACACACACACTGTCTTTCTATTTTTAGGTTATTGAAGGGAGAACTGAAATGGGAGAGATATTTATATCTCCATTTACACTTTTGGCACAAACTACTCACTAATGACCAACCCACCCCAAATCTTATAACTTATTTCAAACTTCCCCTTAATATCAAAATCCCTTAGTTAAATAAATTTAACGGACTTACCCGGGGTATTACATTCACTCTTCGTGGGATTTCTCTGTTTGGCCGCAGCATACTTTGAATAATAATCTAAAGAAACCGCATGTAAGGAATATACGGTTTTCCTTTGTTTTGTCGTCGAAGCTCTATCTTTTCGTTCAGCTCATGCCAGAAGATGGCTGCATAATCTACATGTAGATCATACACCACCACATGAAATAGTTTCAGAAATCCGATACTTGCAGTGTCAGTTCCCAAATGTTTAGCATTTAAGCACCAGATTAAGATTGAAAAGATCTCGTAATACAAAGGTGGTAGATATTAAACAAACCTCTGAAGTTCTTAACAGAACTATTCCTCCAAAGCAGAAAATCACTGGAATTCCAATCTGTCCAGACTTTTTGGATATGTGCATACAAGCCAAAACCTCTATTGAGCTTGAAAATTTCAAAAAACAGAAGTTATTGTCCACTCAAAATCCAAAAAATTCAAAGTTTTTAAAACCCTTAAAAATTAAAGAGATCCTACATGGCAACAAAAGGGTAAATGGCCAAAACCTAACAAATCTTTTTCTTCTGTGGCAGTGAAATAAAAAGAAGTTCACCACAGAAGGGACTCACAGAAGGCTACTATAAACAAAGATTTTTGCCAACAATCTAATCTACATAAATCTTCTTGTAATAGGAAGCCATATGCTAGAATAGAATGTAATGCCTCTGTGGCCCAGTTTAAAGCTTTCAATGATAATTTCAAGCAAATCAATTCTGATGTTCTATACTGTCATTGCTTTGATCTAATGTTCAAGTTGAATAATCATTTCTGTAGTTCAAATTGTTTTCTCTCTGCACCTAAATCAAATATTAAAGAGAAACAAACTGATTCTTCGACAAAAGAAAAAATGTATTTCAAGAATGCTAAGGCAAACTTGAAAAATTCTGACGAAACTGGACCCATATGGATATGGGTACCTAAAACTCTATGATTGTCTTGCAGAAGCAGTATGTGCCAATATGGTATCTAGACTCCGGATGCTCAAGGCACCTGACTGGCAACAGAAGTCTTATATCCACGTACCAAGAAAAACAAGATGGTGGATCAGTGACTTTTGGAGACAACAAAAAGGGGCATATTAAAGGCTATGGAGTCATAAAGAAAGAAAATATCACCGTACACAAAGTTGCATATGTGGATGGCCTAAAACACAACCTACTCAGTGTCAGCCAACTTTGTGACACAGGATTCGATGTACTGTTCAAAAGAACATTTTGCTCTCTACTAAGTGAAGACACCGGAATTGAACTTCTGCGAGCCAAAAGAAAAGGTGATATGTATCTAATGAACTTCAATGCCAAAAACATGGACAACATTTGTCTTGTAGCAAGCAAGAGTGAAGAAGCTTGGTTATGGCATAACAGGTTCTGTCATTTAAACTTTCATACTCTAGATAAACTGGTAAAACTTGATCTAGTCAAAGGTTTACCTATTGTTAAATTTAATAAGGATCATTTATGTTCTGCCTGTGAATTGGGAAAACTCAAAAGAGCTTCCCACAAAGGCAAAACTGATGTGTCTTGTCCTAGGCCTCTGTACGTGCTTCACGTTGACCTCTGCGGTCCAATCACTATACAGAGCCTAGGTGGCAAGAAATACATACTTGTCTTAATTGATGAGTATTCACGATTTACATGGGTTGAATTTGTCAGAAAGAAATCAGATGTTCCATGCATCCTGATTAATCTAATGAAAAGAATCCAAGTTCTTTATGAGTACAGACTTCTGAAGTTACGAAGTGACAATGGCACAGAATTCAAAAACTCTGTCATTGAAGCATATCTCACAGAAGAAGGAATATCCCAGAACTTCTCTGCCGCTCGCACCCCACAACAGAATGGCGTGGTCGAACGAAAGAACCGCACGCTCGTGGAGGCTGCAAGAACCATGCTTTCTGCATGCGGATTACCAATGACCTTTAGGGCAGAAGCAATTTCAACTGCTTGCTATACCCAAAATCGTTCAACAATCGTGAAAAGACACATCAAAACTCCTTATGAATTGATCAACAAACGGCGACCAAACATCAAGTTTATCCATGTGTTTGGATGCAAATGCTTTGTCTTAAGCGACAGAGACTCAAGAGGAAAGTTTGAAGAAAAGGCTGACCAAGGCAAGTTCATCGGGTACTCTGCCGCTTCCAAAGCCTACAGAGTTTACCTTCTGAAGTCGCGCACGATAGAAGAAAGCATCAATATGTCCTTTGATGACTCATTCCAAAAGGCTTCTGAACAACTCAGTTCATAACTCGGGCTAAACATGGAATCCTCTGGCATCTCAAAAAAAATAAAGTTTTAAGTCTTCTATTTCAAGAGATGTTCAACGACGATGTCGATCCCTCTGCTAGAACCAACAGAACCTCTGTCGAATCACCTTCTGTAAACGAAGTAAGTATCTCTCTGTCTGATCCATTTAATATCTCATCCTCTTCTACAACTACTGCAGGAACTGAAAATCAAACAAAAGATATGACAACTAAAGATTCAACAACAGAGGTAATCCAAATGCTAACAAATCCAACAGAGGAAGCAACACCAGAAGAAACACCAGAGGGAAGTGAAGATGAAACCATAATGCCTACAGAGAAGGAAATTCCAACTTTGATACCCATTCCTACAGAAGCTGAACTAAACACATGGGCTTCTCCATCAACCACTTCAACCACAGAAGTTCAACTTGATGACTCAAATGATCATCTTCCACGAACAACTCAATGGACAAAAAGCCATCCTCCAAGCCAAATCATTGGTAATCCCACTGATAAGGTAAAAACAAGATCAACTTCTGCAAATTTTTGTTTCTTTACCAACTTTATTAGTGTGATCGAACCGAAAAAGATCTGTGAGGCCCTGGAAGACCCAAACTGGGTGGATGCTATGCAAGGTCTGGACTCTAGTACCTCTGCCACGAGGGAAACAGGCCATAGGGACTAAGTGGGTCTTCAGAAACAAAAAGGATGAGGATGGAGTGATCATTCGAAACAAAGCAAGACTGGTGGCCAAGGGATATCGCCAAGAAGAGGGCATAGATTACGATGAAACTTTTGCCCCTGTTGCACGGCTCGAAGCAATAAGAATTTTCTTAGCCTTCGCAGCCCACAGAGGTTTTAAAGTATATCAAATGGATGTAAAATCTGCTTTTCTAAATGGTGAAATTCAAGAAGAAGTATACGTCCAACAACCAACAGGGTTTGAAAGCTCAAAGTACCCAAGGTATGTCTATTACCTCGACAAAGCTCTATATGGACTGAAACAGGCTCCAAGAGCATGGTACGAAAGACTTTCTACCTTTCTTCTCGATAACGACTACAAAAGAGGTACCACTGATACAACTCTGTTCTTTAAAGGAGAAGGAAATGAGCTTATTCTTGTACAAATATATGTAGATGACATCATTTTTGGGTCTACAAATGCACAAAAATGTAAAGATTTTGAAAAGCTCATGCAGAGTGAGTTTGAAATGAGTATGATGGGAGAATTAACCTTTTTCCTCGGACTTCAAGTCAAACAAACATCAGAAGGTATTTTCATAAACCAATCAAAATATGTCTCTGACATACTTGAAAAATATAACCTCTCTGATGCCTCTGTCATGAAAACCCCAACGGCCACTGGAAATAAACTTTTTTCAGATCCAAATGGCATCTCTGTCGAGTGCACACTTTACAGAGGAATGATTGGGTCTTTATTATACTTAACAGCCAGTAGACCTGACATAATGCATGCCACATGCCTCTGTGCAAGATATCAAGATAATCCTAAGAAGTCACATTATATTGCTGTAAAGAGAATCTTCAGATACCTCAGAGGGACCAAAAATCTTGGCCTCTGGTATCCACAGAACTCTGGTTTTAGACTAAAGGCTCACACAGATTCAGATTATGGAGGATGTAAACTCGACAGAAAGAGTACCTCTGGGAGTTGTCAATTCCTAGGTGGGAAATTAGTAAGTTGGACTTCAAAGAAACTGAATTGTGTCTCAACATCTACGGCAGAAGCTGAATACGTTGCTGCTGCTAGCTGTTGCTCTCAAGTTCTGTGGATGAAAACTCAGCTGAAAGACTTTGGTCACATCATCTGCAAAATTCCCATCTTCTGTGATTCCAAAAGTGCAATTGCCATCTCTGCAAATCCAGTACAGCATTCAAAGACAAAGCACATAGATATCAGGTATCACTTTCTGAAATATCATGTTGAAAACCAAACCATCGAGATGCATTTTGTACCAACAGAATTTCAGCTTGCTGATTTATTCACCAAGGCACTTGATGAGAAAAGATTCCTTTACTTGGTGGGTAAATTAGGAATCATAAATATGGATTAACCTCTGTAAGTATCTTGTCTTCATTTTAAAAGTATGTATACTTTTTTTGTTTTTGTAAATTATTAAAATAATAAGTTTTTTTTTATTTTCGTAAATAATTTGCTTTTGTATGTAAATTCTGAAAACAACAGAGATTCTGTAGGACTCCTAAGAACCTCTGAAGATCCTTACAGAACCTCTGATACACTTGACCTAGGTTATATACATTACTTCTGATCATTGAACCAAGCATAGGTCAAGGGGGAGCAGAAGAAAAACTACTTGATCTACAAAGGTTAATTAGATCAAGGGGGAGCAAAAGGAGACATTGCTTAATCTACAGAGATTTATAAGTCAAGGGGGAGCAAAGGAAGAAATAACATCGACAGAAGAAAAGAACTTGGTCGGACAAAGAAGAACAAAAAGGTTGGTATCTCGTACAAATTCTTTTTAAAAAAAAATCTTGGACACAAATTTCTAAATATGTTCTAGAAACATTATTAAAAACATTCCAAATAAAATTTGATCAAAAAGAATATTGAGTTTTTCATTATTAGAAATTTAAGGTCACAGAGCCTCTGCTGAGTCCAACAGAGGTTCGGCAGGCAAAAACTGGTCATGAATCAATAATCTTGGAAACTCTGTAAATCACCTTGGGTATCAATTTCAAAAAGAATCATCGCGTACAAATACACTGCAACAGAAGTCATTAAGTTACAGAGTTCTCTCCACAAGAAAGAACTTCTGTAGACCAACACTTGTTTTAAAAGACTTTTTGCTGCACAAAACCTTTTTCAAAAACAATTTTCTAGGACACCATCTTTCAAACAGGTCCTAAAAACATTGTTAAAAACAATCACAAACTTGGATGATCAAAAATGTTTATAAATTGGTAGATATAAGAAATTTCTTGTCTCAGAACCTCTGTTGGCTCTGACAGAGGTCCAAAAACCTCTGTAAAGGAGTTTCTATACTAATAAATTATCGATCCTCTCCATGGACTTTTCAACCATTTTTTTGAGAAAGTACAACCTACAGAGGCAAGAAAAATAAGGTTTTCAAATCACAGAGCCTCTGTCAGTTTTTACTTTGGGCATTTCTGTAACAGTAACGGTAACGGTAACTTTTCTGCGAGTGAAAATCATGTGGAGGTAAAGAGGCCCACGCGCCTAGCATTTAATAAGGCCGCCCACGACGTCTCGTCATAACTGACACAGATGACGTGTCATCTTTTCATTGGACCTACATGGAGTACGTGCCTCTGGAAAGTTGAACCCACCGTAACCACTCAAGTGCGGACCCCAAATATTATTTACCTCAAAATATTAACCCTTTCATATTCTACGGTTACATACTCAGTATAAAACCCAAGTTACCTTTCCTCACAAAAACTTTACTTACTTTCTTCTCCGGCGAACCTGCAACTATTCTCAAAATCTTCATTCTACTTTCCAAAACCCCAACCAACATCCCTGCTCGTTATCTGAATCAATTTTGGCAAAGTTGCCGTTTTGATTCAGATGATTCTCTGATAAAAGGCTATATTTCGAAGCCAGACAAATCTGCATACCTCGAACTCATGTTCAACAGAACTATGTTCTCGCTTGAGTTCAACCTGCCAACCAGAGGTCTACTTGGAATAAAGAAATATGCTGAGGTTCCGACGGACGAGGAGCTCTGTCGTTTTGTAGAGATGTTAGGGTATAACACAACCCTAAGGAAACGCAATGATTTCCGCAGAGGTAGACTACCACCTCTGTGGAATACTCTCTTCTCCATCCTGAATCGTTGTCTCACAGGGAAGACTGGCAGCCCTAACCAAAGCTCACACCAGATCCTGACCATCATGTATGGGATCTATTACGATCTTCCACTTGATTATGCCACCATAATGATGCAGGAGATAGTAAATACGATCGACAAAAACATCGCAACCCAAAAAGCCAAAAAGAACACACCAGGATATCTGCCACCTCTGCAATATCAGAGAATTCTAGGAGTCATTTTCGAGCCTCTACTTCTTATGGAGAAATGGCCAATGGAAGGGCCAACTGTTAAACTTTATCCCATGAACAAAAATACTCCTACAGAGCATGAAGACAACTATCCCCACTGCAGACCTCTATCGAAGAACCTTCTGACATATGCAAGCGATGAAGATAGGAAGTTAGACTATATACGCGCACACAGGACTCCAGAACCAAGCCCTGTGACACCCCCGCGTCTAGGAGCCCCCTTAGATTTAGATATAGTAGAGAGGATGACAGAAGAAGAATGGGCCAGAGCTTTAGAAAAACATCATTCAATACAAGACCGTTTCAAAGCCCAAAGAGAGAGCATATACCCCTCTTCTCCCAAAAGAAAAATCTCTGCAACTACACCTCAAAAGAAGAGCAAGAAAAGGAAAACCACAGAGGAAACTACAACCTCTGCAGCTCAACCTTCTTCTCCACCACATGCGACAGAAACCAGTTCCTCTGCACCTCCCTCCCTTCCAAAACAAAAGAAACGAAAAACCAAATCCACAGAAGAGGGAGCTCCAAAACCAAAGAAGAGGAAGTCAAAGAAGAAGAAACCAACATCACCTTTGCAGGTCATTACAGAGGAAGTCGAACAAGAAGAGGAAGATCATACTACACCTCTGCAACCTCCCTCCCCAATAATCTATACAGATCAACAGGTAGACTTTAATGCCTTCCTCAACCATCCAGACATAGCTCACACCTTAGATCCATCAGGATGGATCGCAGAACCATTGGACCAGAACATTCAAAGTCAAACTACAGAGGTTCTGCGCACAACAGAAGAAATTTCCCCACCTCATTCCAGTTTTGACACTCAACGTCGAACCCCTCAACATTCAATAGAAGTCATATCTGAGGCTCAAGGTACACAACCTATGCACCCTCACGTTCGACTACTCATAGGATCTCATTTTATATATGATTCCTTAAGATCAGGAGCAGAAGCGACAATAGTGGAAACTGCAGAAGAAGAGGTAGGGATAGAGATTACAATAGAGGAAGAGGTTAGGGTAGAAACCACAGAGGGTTCTACAGAAAAAGATGCCGCAGAAGTAGAAGGCACACATCCCCAACCCCCTCCCAGTGCAACCCACATATCTGATACCGCCGGTCTAGCGGCAGAAGGTATCATTGAAAAAGAGCAGCACAGCTCGATCCTAACCCCACCCAGCCAGCCAGAGGTTACTCTTTCAACCTCTGTGCCTATTATAACCGGGGAAACCATTCCTGGGGAATCCTCTCCAAAGGACTCACCCATTGTTCGTGATTCATCGCCCAGAATCACATCTGACATCCCCGTAGAGGAATTCGTTTCCTCTGCCACACACACAACAATAGGGCCAAACCTCCTTTCAGAGAGGAGTAGAGAGCACAAAGACAAAGAGACTCTAGACAAGTCTCCAAGTCAACATAAGGACATTCCAATACCTACCTCTGGAGTGGATTTGGACACTGACCTTCACATAACTTCTATAGAGGTTGAAACACAAGTTTCTCCTCGAGGATCAGAAGGAAATCCTTCCACCCTCAACATAAATACAGGGGTGAACGAAGGTGTCCCCGGAACAGGGACTCACTCTAGGGCCGAATGTGTTCCCCCAGAGGTTACAACGAGTTCACACATATCAAGGGATGAGTTCCAAACCCTTGTCACCTCTGTGAACCAAACAATGAAAGAGTTGGAAAGCTCTTTCAAATCTTATGCAGAAACTACTTCAAGAGCCATTTCAAGTCTGAATACCAAAATGGACACCTTGTCCACAGAGGTACAACAAGCTCTTTCCCAGATGAAGTCTGCCACATAAACTTCTGTCACAACCTCTGCCAGACTACATGCTGAAAAATTCGAAAGAAGTGCAACCTCTACATTCAACGACTCTGTCAAAAGCTTCCGCAAAAACTCAAAGATCAATCCTCGACTTCTAAGGGCCTTACACCTGAAGACCTAAAGAAGGCCTTAGAAGAAGTTCAAGAGCACACACTGCAAAACACTCAAGCCATGAAGCCTTCTGACTACATGACCAGAGTTCAGCTCACAGAACTTGGGCAAGGAATCCTTGATCAAATGACAGAGTTCATCAGAGCCTTCACAGTTGCCAACGCAAACTACGTCATAGAGTTTCAAGAAAGCGTCGGGAAAATGCGCTTCCAAACAGAAGCAGAGGTTGAAAAACTACTCGGCCTCTGTGATGACTTGTGCGCGAAGATGATTGCTGCAGGGGCGGTTCCACCAAAGAAATCAGGTATATCATGCAGGGCAGAGGGTACTTCAGATATAAATCAGGATGACTCTGATGATGACCATCATGGTCCATCAGATCATCCTGAGGGGGAGAAACAAAGGAAAACAGCTGCAAGCAATCCTCCAATATCAGCAGTGCCAATTTCCTCTGCACCCCTAACCCAAACCCAAACTCAGGAAACTCAACAGAGACCCACAGAGGAAACACCAGCCTCTGTGGAAACCACCTCTGTCTTTGAAAAAGATGTCCCTCAAGTTCAAATCCTGACATCTTCATCCTCAGAAGAACTTCCCTCTACTACACCCAAACCAACAGAACCATCCCCACCAAAGTCCTCACAAACTGATAAGTCAAAAACTACAGAGGCAATCCTCATCATACCCAAAGAAACCTCTACACCTAAACCAACAGAAGCAATCCCAGAAAATCCAAAATAGGCAACAGGTTCTGAGCCTCAAGCCAAAGATAAAGGAAAGGGTATCATGACAGAAGAACCGAAGAAGAAAAAGCCAATGCCTTAGACGACAACAAAAGTTGATGAACAGCTCATTTGATGCCTTTGTCACTCCTAAACCTGAAGAAAACTGGGCATTCAATTTAGATCCTCTGTCTGAAATTCCGGTCCTTGGTCCAAAAGCAAAGGTAACAAAGGGTAGGGTTGCAGAGATAATACAAGAAATAGATGCTCTGCGAAGACCAATACCACCACCGACTACATGACATGCAGAAATGGAATAGGTGGTGTATAGGTATCTTTACAGACAACAATATCAGAACAATCCTCCGCCACATATCGAAGATCCTCAACTCAGAGCTGACCTTGACAACACCTTCACCAGAACAAAACCAAAAGCAAGGGCAGAAGTCTTCTCAGAGTCCAAAATTGAAAAGGTAATATACTGCAAATTCTCTCAAACAAGAACCTTTCTAAAGATCAAGTACAACATCTACAAAGTCAAAAGGGAGAACAGGTCCGAAAATCATATTTCAGATGCCGATATAAGGAACTTGAACCCCTACGATCTGCCAGATCTTCTACTTTGGACGAAAGAAAACTTCGACAACGATGCTAACAGAATGGCCTATCAAGTCTTCAGGAAAGCGATGAGGGAAAAGCTTCTGCTATATAGCACGATAGACTTTCAACTGGGAAGAGATCTTGGAGTCAAAAATCTAAGTCTGAGACCACCAGAGGATCACTGCCCACCTTCTGCCATACCCAACTCAATCATAACAACACCAAGGTACGGGTTAGTATATAAGGATCCTGCTGGCCAAGTAAGACTCTTTGTGGAAATGGACTGTCAAAAGTATGCAACCAGTACTCTGAACAAATTCAGATCAATCCTAGAAGAGAACAGAGGTACTGAGCTTATGGATCAAGAATCAGCAGAAAGAATGATCAGAGAAATAGATGTTGCAATTGGCTTGAGAGAACTCTGCATCAAATTCTATCACGAGCTCAGAGAAGTGGGATTCGACAACAGAAGTTTCAACGACTTCAAAGATGCAAATGTCTGAGTCTTTTTTACATATCTCTGTAAACTTTAAAAAGAAATGAAATGAATCTTTGAGGTATTGTTTAACCTCTGTCTATTTTACTTAGCCTAATCATGCATAAAGTCAAATTTTCATTTTTCAATACTTAGGGGGAGATTGTTAGCTCCAAATATTCATAAAATTAGAAGTATTGAAAAATAGGCCAAGTATGAAAGACTTCCACAGAAGCTCTACGAAGTGCCACAGAAGCTCTGCCGAAGTAAGCAATATCATTCAAGAAACACCAAGACCCAAGAAAGACAGAATACTGCACACAAAAGACCGAAGAAGGATCTACAAAAGAAAGCTCACAAATAATCGAGCCGCAGAACCTTTATCACCCTTGACAAAGCCTCTGCGGTTCAGACTGAAGACTTGGAAGATATTTATAATATCTTACCACTATTACAGGAATATCTAACCACTGTTACAGAAATATCTTGCTACTGTTCCAGGGTACGTTCGCCAACTTGTACAAGGCATGGTCTGACTCCTACACGTGTCATACTCCGATAGGACCACCTTTCAAGTTGATATTAGCGCATTTAATGCATGCAGTTTTCCAACTGTTCATACCATCCTTTATTTCCTGTAGCAATAGTCCTTTTGTCTAGAATAGATCTTTTGTAGTAGTATAAAAGGAAGACTCATGTTGAGTTCTTCCTCAACAACAACAAACATATAGATATAATCTTCCATGCAAAAACACTTACACACAATTATCATCAAATCTGTTCTTAGTGTTCTTAATCAAATACAGTAATCTTTGAGATATTCATCTGTTCTTCATATACTGTTTATTTGGTATTTTGTGTTGTTTCTATATAAACATATCTGTTAGTTCTTCAAATACGCTTCCGCAACACATCTTATTTGAACTAATAGATTAGATAATCTTTGTTAATCAAATACGGGAACCAACAATTGGCTTTATGAAATTCTTTCACTTGTGTCAGTTGCCCGGTATATCCCATTGCCCTTATTCCTTGAAAGACCTCTTCTTCAGACGGATATGGATCAAATTCTGTCTTTCCTTCACGTGAATCAGGCTCAGGTAGCCTCAATACAAGTCTCATTCTGTGAAAGTCAAGCTTCGTTACGAACTCATCAATCTGGAATATAAAGATCGGTATTCCGTTCTCCATAGATGTAGTGATTGTCTTCCATGCTTGTTGTAGATATAACATAGGCACATTGACCGTGTGAGTCAATGCGTATGCTAACGGATGATTTCGAAGCACTTCCTTTACCACCGGATGAATGTTTATTTTATCAAAATCAACATGATGATTGTTGAAGATGATCTCAACGTAGTTGACCGGGTGAATGATAGCATAATCTGAATGACCTCCGGTAAGTGATTGGTGTACGGATCGTGTTGATGGTAAAGGAACATCAGGTGTTGGATCGGGAACAATTGGAACATGATCACCAAATCCCACTACACGGCTTTGCTCTTCTTGATTTGCCATGTGAACTGTTGTTTTTGAGCAAAACAGTTTCTGAAATTTCCTAAGTGTAGGATTCGGATCACACACACACACATAGGAATTTGAATCCAATGTGAAAAAGACTGTCAATGGATTCGGATGAACAAGGATCCGAAACCAAAGGATTCCGGATCAAGAAGGATCCGAAACCAACACATGAATATTCTGAAGGATCCAAAACCAATAGAATTCAAATTAATAAGATCCGAATCCATGACTTAGCATATTTCAGGAATTTCAAAAATGCTTTCATAAAAGGATTTCGTATCCAAGAGGAACTGAAACCAAAGATTTTGTATCCAATTGGATCCGAAACCAAAACATCAAGCACAAACCTTTTTGACAAAAAGAAGATCCATGATTTATCCGAAATCAGAACTTGTTTCATTTAAGCATGAAGAGTCAAATCAGATTTAAAAGAGATCTGAAACCCTTAACAATTTTGACCTAATTTGACTTTTTAGTTCATGGACTTACGAAGAACACGAAGAACATGTAAAAGTACAGATCGATAAATAAAAAAACCACACATGTTAATTATGAAATTCTAATACAGATACGTTCGATAGATTTGATAGAGAGTAATAGACATCAAAACAAGCAATCATGACTAGTGATGATGTTGAAACAGTGATGAACACAAGGATTATTAAGAACATGAACAATAACCAATTTGATTTCTTTCAAATAAGCATACCAGATGAGTAAAATCAATGAAATTACTCTGATGGAAATGTTCAAATGATAAAACCGATTGAAATGAAACAAGAATCAAGAGAAATGATAACCTGATGAAGAAGAATCGAGAAGTTGAAGTTGAAGGGATTCGAAGAAGACAATGAACAGTGCTTTCAGAGAGAAACCGAATAGTTTGCAAGATTTTGAAAAAAGTGGGAAATGAGGATTTGAAATCTTTTTATACTAAAAAATTGGACACTTGGCACGATTTTAGAGTATCCCACTCGTGCAAACAATAGAAAAGACATGTCCGAAAAATAGACATGGCACTGTTCATCTGAACAATTTACATGAACAAAGATGCAAAAAGTTCCAAATGAATTCGAATCAAATTGAGATTTTTAACACTTGGTTTCGTATCCTCTTAGATCTGAAACCATTGGTTTCGTATCCTGAAGGATCCGAAACGGATGGTTTCGCATCCTTAAGGGTCCGAAACCATTGGATTCGTATCCTTAAGGGTCCGAAACCTCAAAGATTTTCAAGAAAAATTACAACTTTTTTTCAGAAGAAATTTCAAACTGTTCAAAAAATCTCACATCAGATAAAATCTTTGTAAGCTCTTACTTAAAATCTTCCTTTTTTTAATTGAAAGTAAAAACAATATACTATACCGTACTTACAGACTTATGACAATCTGCTCCCCCTAAAAAGATGCATATTCAGTTGTCTCGACTTCAGAAAAATCTGCAAATACAGATGAAAAACTTGGTACTCATTGAACATGAGTCCAGATTGTTAGATGTATCACTTGATGAAAAATTCTAACTTCCCCTCAAACGATGAAAATAATTAAATAAACAAGTATACATACTCCCCCTCAATGTTTTAAAGAAAACTAAGAAGTGCCTAAGTGTTCAACATTCCTAGTTTGCTGATTAAGAAATTGAACCTTTTTTCATCCAAAGGTTTTGTAAAAAGATCAGCAAGCTCTAGTTCTGTCGGCACGAAATGCATTTCAATAGTTCCCTTCTCAACATGGTCTTTAATAAAATGGTACCTGATATCGATGTGCTTCGTTTTGGAGTGCTGAACAGGATTTTCAGTTATTACAATTGCGCTTTTGGAGTAACAATAAATTGGGATCTTGTTGATGATGTATCCGTAATCCTTAAGCTATGTCTTCATCCAAATTACTTGTGAGCAACAGCTAGCGGCGGCCACATATTCTACTTCCGCTGTAGAAGTTGACACGCAGTTTTGCTTCTTTGATGACCAGCTTACAAGTTTATCTCCAAAAAATTGACAAGCACCAGATGTGCTTTTCCTGTCCATTCTATTACCCGCATGATCTGCATCTGTGTAAGCAGTTAGCTCAATCCCTGAATCCTTAGGATACCAAAGGCCCAAATTTCTTGTGCCTTTGAGATATCTAAGGATTCGCTTAACAGCCACAAGGTGAGATTCCTTCGTGTTAGCTTGAAAACGTGCACAAAAAGATGTTTCAAACATAATATCCGGTCTACTCGCCGTTAGATATAGTAAAGATCCAATAATGCCACGGTATAACTTTTGATCGACTGATTTACCAGATAAATCGGCGTCCAAAAGTCTACCGGTAGCCATTGGTGTTTTCATGATGGAAGATGAATTTAAGTCAAATTTCTTAAGCATGTCATTTATATATTTTGATTGATTAATGAAAATGCCTTCATTTGACTGTGTCACTTGGAGTCCAAGGAAAAATTTTAGCTCTCCCATCATACTCATTTGAAAACGGCGTTTCATGACCTCTTCAAAATCTTTACACATATCAGGATTAGTAGAGCCAAATATTATGTCATCAACATATATTTGTACAAGTAATAAATCTTTACCTTGCTTTTTGAGAAAAAGAGTTGTATCTATTGTACCTTTGGTGTATCCAGAGTTAAGCAGATGGATGGTTAGAGTCTCATACCATGCCCTTAGAGCTTGTTTCAGACCGTAGAGTGCTTTGTCCAGAACGTAGACTTGGTTTGGATATTTCGGATCTACAAAACCTTCATGTTGACTTACATATACCTCTTCATGAAGTATTCCATTCAGGAAAGCAGACTTAACGTCCATCTGAAATACCTTCATATTTTTATGCGTGACATATGCAAGAAAAATTCTGATGGCTTCAATCCTTGCTACTGGTGCGTAGGTTTCATCATAATCTATTCCTTCTTGTTGATTATAACCCTTTGCAACCAGTCTTGCTTTGTTTCTAACTATAATCCCTGCTTCGTCTTTCTTGTTCCTAAAGACCCATTTAGTTCCAACAATGGTCTTGTCCTTAGGACGCTTCACCAAATGCCAAACCTCGTTGCGCTTAAACTCATTTAACTCTTCTTGCATGGCGTTTATCCAATCCGGATCTTGTAGTGCTTCACATGCTTTCTTTGGTTCTAACGAGCTTAGAAAGTTGACATACAAACATTCGTTTGTAGTCGCAGATCGTGTATTCACACCATCCTTGATGTCACCAATAATATCCGCAGGAGGATGTGCCCTTGTCCATTTGTGAGTACTAGGGAGTGTTGGAATTTCTGCACGAGTGTTGTTTGAGTCATTTTCATCCAAAACCGCAAGAATTTATTCAGTTGATTCAGGTGAAGATACATGTGTCGGTTCAGGTATTTTAACTTCTGGTATTTGAACTTCAGGTGAAGATACATCTGATGATGTGTTTACTGAAATCTGAACTTCAGGTTGAATTTCAGGTTCAGAAACTGAAATAGTTGTAGGTTCATTCGGAGTCTCGTTAGTTGCACCAGAAGTACTTGCACCGATATCTTCAGATGGACCGGAGACATTAACACTCGTCTGTTGTGAAGATGCATTTACGGATGTGATAGGTGGTTCCATATCTGCACAATATTCCATAAACGCATCATGAAATAACAAATCTAACTCTTTAGAATTATTATTATTTAATATAGAATTAGAAAACTGTTTTGGCACAGGTTCTACTCCTTTTTTAGTAGAAGCTTCAGGTTGTTTTCCGAGTCCTGAACCGTTTTGCCCAGAAGTCAAAGTCACATTCTCGTCAAACGTTACATTGATGCTTTCGATGACGGATTTTGTGCGATAGTTGTAGATTATGTTGGTCCCGAAGGGCTATACAAGTTTGTAGAAGGGGGGGGGGGGTTGAATACAAACACACAGATTTTACTTTTCTAAATTGTTTATTGATAAATCATTAACAATTTACAGCTTGTTGCGGAACAAGATTAAGGATAAACCTAAATCTAAACAAGTTGGAACACTAAGTTTCTTGCACTAAGAAAGAGAAGGAAATTACTAATAATAACCTATCTCAAGATAAGAAGGATGAACTTGTCCAGAGTTAGCAAGTTACTTCAAAATGAAGTGAGTTCTTCTTCTTATATATTGCATGCATTTAATGCATGGCAGTTTACACTTTACACGTGGCAGCAGCTCATTGGTTGTATGTCATTGACCTTCGTTGACAACCTTAGTAGCCGCATGTTTGAACAGTGTAGTATCAGAGTGGTTGTACGATTTCAGACAATAAGGAGGTTCTTTTCTGACATATCGTACGGAGTCGTGCAAGGGTGGTTAAGACAAAAGTACTTTGTACGGAGGACTTCATGATCAGCTTTTCGTTGATTCAGCGCTTTACCATTGTTTATCAACGAATGATAAAGTTCAGCGATAGCTAAAGTCTTGTACTTGATACTTCACGTTGAGTGGACAAATCTGAGTCTTCGCTGATCCGCATCAGTTCATTAGGAGACTTGTTGCTGGTTCATGAGCTTGATCTTCGACTTCAGCGTAGAACCTATGTTGACGTGAAACTTGTCTTCAGAGATCATAAGTAAACAACTAACTTATCAGCGATCACCATAAGGACTGAACAAACTCAGAGCATTATGGTGAACAGCGTTCGCTGAATGTTTTATCTAAAGAGCGAGAGTTCCTATCAGCGGTACTGTAAGATCTTAGTACTTATCAGCGATAGTGAAACTCTGATACATTTTGTTTACTTACAATTTTCACTAAGTATATAAGAGAGGGTCATTATCAAATCACTGAGGGTTTGGATCAACAATCTCCCCCTATTTGATTATGACATAGCAACAGAGAAAATTGCTATATAATGAAAACATAAGGATAAAAAGAACTCATAAAATATTTGTCCCTTTTACTGTTTTCTGGGATCTTTTCTGTACTGATGGAGTAAAGTACTTTCGCTGAAATCTTTCTTTAAACTATGAATCGGATTACAAAAGGAAGTGGAAAGATTACAAGTACAAGCGAAATAAATTACAAGTACAAGCGAAATAAATTACATGTACAAAAGAATAACTGATACAATAGAAGAATAAGGCGATCCTATCAGTTTATAAAGGTTCTTCCTTAATGAGAAGTTCATCAAGGGTCTTTGATGTGGGGATCATCTTATCAGGGACCTTTACTCCTGGATTCTTTTAGTTCAGCGCTTCTTCAAAAATCAAGGGTTTAATATGTCGTGCCTGAATGTCGTTTTTGAAATCACACCAGTAGATGAGATCTTTCAGCTGTTCGATGGGAGTAATAGGAAGTTCAGAGATACGTTGAAAACGTTTTCGTCCATCATAGTCGATAAAGAATATCCCATAGGGTTTGCTTAAGACTTTCCCAGGGATGAAAGTCTCATCAGGAGGAAGAGATGTGTCAAGTGCAGAAAGGTCAGGTTCTGGACCAAGGACTTCAGCAAGAGAAAAACCAATACATGTTTCCTTCCGTATCTGAGGACCTGAGTCTGATTTTCGAGAGGAGGGGGAGGAGGAATATCCACACAAGAAGATACTAAGTCGATCTGTTTATTTATCAGATTTTTGAAATGATCCTTGTACTTAGATTGAGACTTCTGGATGGCTAATCTGATCTCCAACCATTTAGAGAGACCGTACTTTGTGATGGCTTCAGCATAGAATTTTTCGTACTGTCCGTTTTCTCTGAATATCTCGATTTTTGCGATTGAAACTTTGAGGGTTGATCTTCCAGTGATAAGTACCTTGTTGATTCTAGCAGTTCGATATCTGAAGTGTACCTTTTCTTTGCACCAGTTTAAAGTAGATTGAGACACGGTCCTCCTTTCTTCAACGATCTTCTTGGCGTCTTCCCATAGCTGACGTTGAACTTCGATTGGAATTCTTTTCAGCTTGGGGTCTTTCACTGATTTTTGTGAAATCTTGATGGCGAGTTCTCTGTCTTTTTATTCAGCTTCCCTTCTTTCAGCGATTAGACGTTCAGCTCTGAGGTGATCCTTGTATTCCTTTTGTGAAATTCTGAACTTTAGAGGAATAGTAGGAAGTTGATCACGCTTCAGAATGATTCGCTGATCTTCGAACTTCTTTATTATCTCTTCTCTTCTTCTCTGATCCTCTTCACTTGGTTTTTGAGGAACCAAGGAAGGTCTGTTTGTATGAGAGAGCATCTGTTCTTCAGGTTCATCAGTCTCATAGATCAAATATAAGACCGGGATTATTTCTTCAGCGTTGGGAGCTGGGATTATTGTTGGCGAAGTCGCAGCTGTAAAAACTTCAGCGATATCCTCAAACAGGGGAGAGGACTAGCTGAAACACAGCGATCGTACGAGTAAGAACTTGGGTAGAACAGAGATAGAGAAAGAATGTGGTTGTGTATAGAGGTTTTTATGGAGAGGAGAGCTGATAATGTGTATAGATAGAGGAGGGATGAGTGTAAGGAAGATTTAGTGTACCTGACAAACTGGCTTTGGAAGCGAGATTGTCATTGTCTTCAGCGACACCTTTTCCTTTGCCCTTGTCAGCTTCAGACGCTGAAGGCTTTGATTTGGTCCGCTCCCCTGAAGGTTCGTTTATCACGATACCTTTAAGAATTGTAGTCCTCTGAGCAGGATTGACGATAAAGGAGTCATCATCATCATCATCGTCATCATCATCATTCTTTGGAGAACAGGATGGTTCATCATCAGATAAGTCGATGGCTTCTTCATCTTCAGCTTCATATTCAGATTCTTCAGCTTCTTCTTCGAGTTGCTCCCCCTCAGATACAGAGGTAAGCTTCTCGGTTCCCTCAGAGTTTTCATCTCCCTGAGGTCCAGCGATTGTTTCTTCATTAGTCTTCTCACCCTCTTCAGTGAGGGTAAGGTCTTCAGTCTTCTCCCCCTTGATAGATTCATCATGGGGAAGGTCTTCAGATTTCTTCTCCCCCCCCCCCTTCCACATGATGAGTGGGGGAGGAATGGGATGACTCAGCAGTTGGTTTGGGTTCCCTGTCTTCTTGGCCAGGGATCCCCATATAATCTTCAATCGCTGCTACTCTGTCTTCTAGTCCAGTAATAGCAGGACTGATCTTTTGTAGATTATCTCGATCGGCCTGAGTGAATTGAGAAGTTGAGGTGGTCAGGTGATCGAGCACTATCTGAACAATCTCTTTGACCGCAGAGACTTCAGACTTCACTGAATTTACTGAGGTGTTAACTTCAGTCTTTACAGCAGACATCTCTCCTTCTAGTTTTCCAACCGATGTCTTCAGCGTTGTGACTTCGCTGGACATGGATTGAACTGTTGTTTTGATGGCGAGGTAGTCTGTGTAGATGTTAGCGAGAACTTTGGCAAAGTTGCTGAGAGTATGATCAACCTTCTCCAAGTCAGCTTTGGAGGCATTCTTCTCAACCACTGTTGTCAGCTTTGTGAGATTCTCTCCAGCGTTTGTTACAGCTTCATCTCTATGGTCTTCAGAGAGGCGTTGATGTCTCCTAAATTAGGACCTGTAACATATAAGTTACAGTGTATATGGGTTGGTGTATACCTGCAGGGGGGTCGACGAAGTCATCAAAACTTCTGTGACCTGAAAAATGTTCCATGTCGTCAGCGAGAGTGCGTATACGCATTGACGTTCCTACAGGTCCTGTATCATCTTTAGCTTCTGGAGGAATGACAGGTCCTCCAGTGACAACTGGATTAGAGTCCAATTGAGTAGAGGGAGAAGCGAAGGTTGAGAATGTTGGTTGGGTGCGGTGTTCAGCGTTGGATCCGCTGAGAATCACTTCTTCAGTCTGTAGAGAGACTGAAGGAGGTTGGGTAGATTCCAAGTTTGTAACCTCAGCGTTTAGAGACGCTGAAGCTGGGATGGAATGGGTGGCTTGTTCAGCTGTGGCAGAGCGTACCACTGAACGTTCCTTCAGCTCTTCGAGATGAGCTGAGGAGTCTTCAGCAAGAGATTGCTGGGGTTGCTCCTTGGTTTCTTAGTTCTTTTGGAACTAAGTTGGGTAGAGGAATGTTTCCTTTTATGAGAAGGAATGGAGGTTGCAGCTTGGGTATTAGCGATGGGTTTGTCCGCTGAAGGAGATGCAGAATTCGAAGAAGTAGGGTTGAGAAGAGTTAAGAGTGTAGAGTGTAGAGAGACGTACCTCGTTTTCTACCGGTTTGAAGTCGAGTACCTTAGGGCCAACCTGAGAGAGTTTCAGGTCACCCTCTTTTGGGTAGTTGTCCTTCAGGCCTGTTTGGAAGACGGCGCTGATGAATCTTGGATATGGAACCCATGGAGATCGGTCAGCGGCGGAGTCTACTCTGAGTACCAGATCATCGTAGATTATCGATACCCAGTCTATATGTAGACCTTTCAGCAAAGCATATCCCATTGCTTGCTGAGGTTGAGCGGCTTGATCAGAGGAGCCGGTCTTTGCAGCCATGCAGCTGATTAAGTGAGCGAAGATGAAGTTCATCTCGCTGGGCATTTTTGATTTCTGGATGAGGGTCAGCTTCTTCTCAGGCTTCTTGTCCCTCCCAGTTTCCCATACATAGCCCATTGCATCGAAGAATTCAGTGATGGCATCCCTATCTGAGTGTTTCTTGTGGTCAGGGAGAGGAACAAAAGGTTTTTCTTTGGTTGCGATGGGAAGGCTCAGGGCTTTGCAGATAATGGCAGGGGTGATCTTTATTGTGCCATAATCAGTATCACAGAGGATGCAGTCAATTGTCTTTGAGGAGTCTTTGGTTGATGGTAGCTGAGAGTGTCTGGCAGAGTACCAGAACTGGGATAGTAGTAGCTGAGGTGCAAGAGGTGTTATTGTTAGGGCTGTAGATAGGCAACAGTTTTTCAGGAAATTCACAGCATCATTCAGATGTGTGACTTGCTTTCGAGGAGGAAACTCGAGAAACGCATAGAGGTTATTTGATTTCCAATTCCTCGGTAGCATCAGTAGCAGTGTTCTCAGCGGTGGTGTTCTTAGCAGTGGAAATGTCAGTAGATGCCATTTCTGTATTATCAGTTCAACCAAAGATTAACAAATAAGAATAATCTTAATGTGAAAAGATTTTCCAATAAGATGGTTCGAATTTTGTCCATTTCATTCAGACAAAAATGTCTTAATGAAGATTAGGGTTTTTCTTGTTTTTGAAAAACGAAATGCAAACCCAAAAAAATCTTGTTTTCCAGTTTCCTTTGAGAATTAGGATTCTGGAAAGACGTATGAAGAACAAGTTTAAGATTTTGCGTTTAAACTTGAAGAACAACCATGAAAGGTTGTGTTCATAAAACCATGAAAGAAATGATTTCATTTGAAAAAGTTCTATTGTTTGATCTTGTAAAAACAAAGAGAAGATCATTAAAAAGTTTTAAGAAACAGGTAAATAACAGAATTATTAACCTGGTTCGTTTGAAGAAGAAGAAGTTCTTGAAAATTTGAGAGAACAAATGCAACAGTAATTCTTTCTTGCTTGGAGGAGAAGTTTTTCGCGTAAAGGAAAAATACAAACCCAGAATGAGTTTATATAGTGATATTAGAGAGAGAAAATCTTGAGCGGGAAAAGATTTTCATCATGACACGGACACGTGTTTGCATTTGATTGGAAGGTAAACGAAACGTGCAAACGTGTGTCAGAAAAAGAACGTGCCAGGGCTTATCCGTTGCAATGACGTCACAACTGTCCTTTCATATTCTAGGATGTCTCTGAGGTTTTGAAAAACTCAGGGACACTTTTGAAAACATGAAGCACTGAATAGAAATATCAGTGTTGGTTTTAGAAATTTCAAAGTATCGTTGATTAAGGAAGAGATTTTCAGCGATGCAATTTGTTTTGAAATCTTGCATTTACATGCGATTGTCAGTGAGAGAAAAACATACCTTGATATCATCGAATCAAGTTTATTCAGAGAGAAAATGATAGAATGGGTTATACAAGTTGATTTTATCCTATCGCTGATCAAATGTGAACCGCTGAAGATTTTACTCTTCAAAGTTCAGCATTCCAAGCTCGCTGATGAGAAAGTTGAATCTTGTCTCATCAAGAGGTTTGGTGAACAGATCAGCTTACTGATAATCAGTTGGGATAAAGTGAAGTTCTATATCACCATTCATCACATGATCTCAGATAAAATGATACCTGATTTCGATGTGTTTTGTCTTTGAGTGTAGCACTGGATTGTTGGCTATAGCGATGGCACTTGTGATGTCGCAATAGATTGGAATATTTGAGAGCTGTAGGTCATAGTCCAGTAGTTGATTTTTCATCCACAAGACCTGAGAGCAACAGCTTCCAGCGGCTACATACTCAGCTTCAGTTGTGGAGGTGGACACTGAGTTTTCCTTTTTACTTGTCCAACTCACCAGCTTTCCACCCAGGAGCTGACATCCTCCTGTGGTGTTTTTCCTATCCAATTTGCAACCTGCAAAATCACTATCTGAATAGGCGATTAGATCGAACCCTGAGTCTTTGGGATACCAAAGACGTAGATTCGCAGTACCCTTAAGGTATCGAAAAATTCTCTTTACAACGGTCATATGAGATATCTTAGGTTCAGCTTGATATCGTGCACAGAAACAGGTTTAGTACATAATATCGGGTCGGCTAGCTGTAAGATACAAGAGAGAGCCGATCATCCCACGGTACAGCGTGACATCAACAGGAATACCATTAGTATCCTTGTCTAGTGTCAGCGGTGGTGCCATAGAGGTTTTCATAGCTGAACTCTGGGTTAAGTCGAATTTCTTCAGCATATCTTTAACATACTTTCCCTGATTAATGAAAGTTCCTTTTTCATTTTGCTTTATCTGAAGACCAAGGAAATATGTTAGTTCACCCATCATGCCCAGTTTATACTCATCTTTCATTCTATCAGCGAAACGAGTACAAAGATCAGGGTTAGTAGAACCAAATATAATGTCATCAACATATATTTGAACAAGAATAATATGACCTTTTACTTTCCTGAAAAATAGAGTCTTATCGATTTTACCACGCTCAAATTTTTCAATATGGAGATAAGTAGATAGAGTGTCATACCATGCACGTGGAGCTTGTTTTAAGCCATAAAGTGCATTATCCAGTTTATAAACATAACCTGGACGCTTAGGATCTGAGAATCCTGGAGGTTGTTCCACATAGACTTCTTCATTCAGCTTTCCATTTAGAAATGCTGACTTAACATCCATCTGATATACTTTGAAGTCTTTGTGTACAGCGTATGCTAAGAATAGACGAATAGATTCTAGTCTTGCTACTGGAGCAAATGTTTCGTCGTAATCTATGCCTTCCTCTTGTCTGTATCCCTGAGCAACAAGTCGAGCCTTATTGCGGGTTATAGTTCCATGTTCGTCCAACTTGTTTTGATAGACCCATTTAGTGCCTATCACTGTCTTGTCAGATGGTCTTCGAACAAGTTTCCAAACTTTGTTTCTTTCGAATTCAGTCAGCTCTTCTTGCATGGCGCTGACCCAGTTTGGATCTTTGAGGGCATCATCTACTTTCTTTGGTTCAGTCAGAGAAATAAAGTTAACAAATAAACAAATATTACCTGCACTTCGTCGAGTCTGAACACCAGTGTTTGGATCACCTAGAATTTGATCAATTGGGTGATTTACAGTCCATCGCTGAGCCGGAGTGTGAAACGCTGACTCAACCTGAACTGGAGGAGCTGGAGATGAGGCTTCAACAACTTCTGGAGTATCAGCTAAGAGAGGAATGGGTGCAGTTGTCATTATATTCACTGATTGCTGAGAAGAAGATGGAATGTCTGAGTCTTTGGTTCAGAAGCAGGTATAGTGTTTAAAGGAACAGCTGAGACCCATGATGTTTCAGCTTCACTATTATGCATATTTGGAATGATAGTAGGACTATCATCTTCAACTGTATGAGTATGAGGAGTGGGAATATATTCTGAATCACCAAGATGAGAAAACATCCATTGAGTCAGTTCTTCAGTATCAGCGGACGGTTTAGAGTTCGCTGAACGGGATTCGTCAAACGTGACGTGAATAGTTTCTTCTACAGTTTGTCTTTTTCGATTGAAGACTCTGAAGGCTTTAGAGATTGAAGAATATCCAAGAAAGATTCCATCATCATCCTTGGGATCAAACTTTCCAAGGGCATCTCTGTTGTTCAGTATGAAACACTAACATCCAAAGATGTGAAGAAAGCTGATTGAAGGCTTTCTCCCATGAAAAAGTTCATAGGCTGTTTTATTGAATCTTTTGACTATCAGCGACCTGTTTTGCGTAAAACAAGCAGTGTTGACAGCTTCTGCCCAAAACTGAGTTAGCAGGTGAGAATCGCTGAGCATTGAACGTGCAGCTTCAATAATTGTTCTATTTCTTCTTTCAGCGACTCCATTTTGTTGCGGTGTTCTCACTGATGAAAAGTTGTGAGAAATACCCTTACTCTCAAAGAAGGAATTAAGAGAACTGTTTTTGAATTCAGTCCATTGATCACTCCTTATTGAGCGAACGGTCAAGTTGTTCCGGGTTTCCATCTTCCGAACAAAGGTGATGAGTTCTTCAGGGATGTCACTCTTGGAACGGAGAAACATAACCCATGTATAACGAGAGAATTCATCAACTATGACCAGTGTATATTTCTTTCCAGCGATGGATTGTTTGTTAACAGGGCCAAACAAATCCATATGGAGAAGTTGTAGAGGAGATGACACTGAGGAGACTTGCTTTGACTTAAAGCTTGCTTTGGTCTGCTTACCTTTTTACACGCTGAACATAAAGACTCTTTGGGGTATGAGTGTTGAGGTAGACCAGTGACTAACTCTTTTGAAGAAAGAGTGTTCAGTGTCTTGAAAATCAGATGAGAGAGCCTCTTATGCCATAGCCAGTTGACATCAGATGAGGCTTTTGAAAAGAAACAGGAGTTCTCAGTAGTTGTTGAGTCCATGTTTATTACATAAACATTTTCCAAACGATAACCGCTGAGAGCTATCTTCTCCTTTTTGTCAGTGACAAAGCAGGATTCCTTAGTAAAGATTACTTTGTTATCCTTGTCGCAAAGTTGACTGATGCTTAAAAGATTATGCTTCAGCCCTTCAACATATGCGACTCTTCTGAAGGTTGTTGTACCATTAGAGAGTACACCAAACCCTCAGGTATGTCCTTTTCCATTTCCACCGAAAGTCACAAAGGGACCCTTCTCTTCCTTGTATTCAGCGAGCAGGCTTTTCTTTCTAGTCATGTGTCTAGAGCATCCTCTATCGAGATACCAGATACCCTTCTTAACCTGCATTACAAAGGAAGATTAGTTTTTCTTGGGTACCCACTTAACCATGTATACACGTTTGTCAGTGGAAGTAGTTGGAATGGAAGGTTCAGCAATCTTCGCAGCATTTGAAGATTCATCTTTGTCATTCTTCACTTTGGTTAATTTCTTAACCTCATTGGTCTTCTTTGCCTTGGGGGCAATGATCTTCACCTTAGCTATCTTTTCAGCTTTGGTGGCTGTGGGGCACTTACTAAAAGTAGTTCTAGGACCATTTGAATGCTAAGCTTTAGATTTTAAATAAGAAGTACCAGCACCAAGTAAGCTATTGACTTTTGAAATGGGAGGAATATTCAGTTCTTCGGATTTCTTACCAGAGACATCCACTCTGATTCTAGGAGTAGATCGCTGAATAGATCCACGCTGAGTAGATCCAGAGATCTGATTCCTTGATCCAGAGGGATGAATCACTAAAGCTTTAGAAGCATTCAGCTTAGGTACTACGGTACCCTTCTGAGGATTTTGGTTAAAAGCAATTCCTTTACCTTTATCTTTAAAGATAGAGGTAGGTTTTGGATAAACCATTTTCTCTTTACCTTTTGAAGAGGTAGAAATTTCCTCAGGGATAGGCGGTCTAAAAGAGGAACACTGAGAGGATGAAGTATCAGCGACTGAGGATACGAAAGTTCCAAATAAGAGCATGGAACGATCAGTGGTTGGTTCTAGAAGATCAGCTTTGTAACCAAGACCACGTTTATCACTCAGGGGAATCTGAGACTTAATTATCTTAGTGATCTTGGTTGAAGAATTACACCATCCTTCAACAGTAGCTTTTTCAGCTCTTAATGCAGCGATAGCTTCTTCGCGTTCGATTTTGACTAGCTGATTTAAGTGCACTTGATCTTTAAAATCTTCTTCAATTTTAGAAAGCTTTTCTATTTGAAGGTGACAGTTTTTAAGCTGTTCAGCGAGATCAAGGTTTTGATTTTCAACTACAGTTTTGCCATTCATGGCTTCATATAAACTTCTAGTCAAGAGATCGATTTTACGAAGACTATCAGCTTCATCAATATTTGCAATATTTGTAAAGAAGGAAGGTGATACCTGAGTAGCAGAGGTTGAAGTGGAGGGAATGACTGAACTTTCTTCCTCATCTTCAATCTTTGCCATAAGACAGAGATTGGCTTCATCATCTTCAGAGTCAGATGATGATTCTTTTTCATCAGAAGCAGCCCAATCATAGTTAGCCATCAGGCCTTTGCCTTTCTTCTTAAAGCTTTTCAGCTTTGCATACTTTTCTTTCAGCTTGGCGTATTTATCATCTTTATTCCTAGGAATAAAGGATTTCTTGGGAAATGCTGAGTTTCTCGAAACTTTCTTAGACCTGCACTCGTTAGCGAAATGTCCTATCTTTTCGCAGTTAAAACAAGTAGCAGTAGCCTTATCAACAGGAGCTGGTGATCTTGGCTTGTCAGTAATGGAAAGAGGTTTATTCTTTCTGAGCCTTTTCTTTTTGGCGAATCTCCTGAACTTTTTAGTGAGGAGAGCCAAAGATTCATCATCATCTGAAGAGTCAGAATCTGATGACCTTTCAGAGTTACTTTCCAACTCAGTGATAGTGACCGAGGGTCGCTGAGTGCAAGGTTCCTCTGAGATTAAAGCAACAGGGGTGCTTTTGGAATCTTTTACAAGATTCTTCTTAAGATGACTCGATTGCTCATGATTCAGCATCGTGCCATATAAGGTAGAAAGGGTCATTGATTTTAGATCTTTTGACAGCCTGAGACACATAGAATAACTGTCCCAGCTTTCAGGTAAACATTCTAAAAACTTTGTCAGCACTTCAAAGTTAGAATATTCCTTACCAACAGTTTTCAGATCTATTATTAAACAGTTAAAACGTTGGTGAACTTCAGAGAGAGTTTCATTCTTACCACAAATGAAACTTTCGTACTGTCTTACCAGGTTGATCTTTCGAGAGTCCTGGACTTCAGAAGTACCTTCATACTGAACACAGATTGTGTCCCACAAAGCTTTTGAGGTTTTCAGGTTCATGACGGAATGGTAGACTTCGTCAGGAAGAGCCATGGATAGTATGGATCTGGCTTTGGTGTCGATAGCCACTTTCTTCTTATCTTCGTCAGTCAACATATGAACTTCCTTGGGTATCAGCCTTTCTGGAATAGCAGGTCTATTCTCAGCGGCTGGAACTGCAGCATCAATTCTTACAGGAATATATGGGCTGTTTTCAAGATAGTAAGGCATAGTAGGGTCTACACCTTCTAAGAAGAGAATCATCCTATTTTTCCATAGATTAAAATTATCTCTAGAGAATCTAGGGGGTTTTGCAAGAGAACCATTGTCAATATAGTTTGTGTTTGTGTTGGCAGCCATTTTCAGAAATAGCAAGGAAGAGAAATCTTAGTATAGATCAGATCTTGTTTATGAGATTAAACAAATCTGCTCTGATACCACTTGTTGGTCCCGAAGGGCTATACAAGTTTGTAGAAGGGGGGGGGGGGTTGAATACAAACACACAAATTTTACTTTTCTAAATTGTTTATTGATAAATCATTAACAATTTACAGCTTGTTGCGGAACAAGATTAAGGATAAACCTAAATCTAAACAAGTTGGAACACTAAGTTTCTTGCACTAAGAAAGAGAAGGAAATTACTAATAATAACCTATCTCAAGATAAGAAGGATGAACTTGTCCAGAGTTAGCAAGTTACTTCAAAATGAAGTGAGTTCTTCTTCTTATATACTGCATCCATTTAATGCATGGCAGTTTACACTTTACACGTGGCAGCAGCTCATTGGTTGTATGTCATTGACCTTTGTTGACAACCTTAGTAGCCGCATGTTTAAACATTGTAGTATCAGAGTGGTTGTACGATTTCAGACAATAAGGAGGTTCTTTTCTGACATATCGTATGGAGTCGTGCAAGGGTAGTTAAGACAAAAGTACTTTGTACGGAGGACTTCATGATCAGCTTTTCGTTGATTCAACGCTTTACCATTGTTTATCAGCGAATGATAAAGTTCAGCGATAGCTAAAGTCTTGTACTTGATACGTCACGTTGAGTGGACAAATCTGAGTCTTCGCTGATCCGCATCAGTTCATTAGGAGACTTGTCGCTGGTTCTTGAGCTTGATCTTTGACTTCAGTGTAGAACCTATGTTGACGTGAAACTTGTCTTCAGAGATCATAAGTAAACAAGTAACTTATCAGCGATCACCATAAGGACTGAACAAAATCAGAGCATTATGGTGAACAGTGTTTGCTAAATGTTTTATCTAAAGAGCAAGAGTTCCTATCAGCGGTACTGTAAGATCTTAGTACTTATCAGCGATAGTGAAACTCTGATACATATTGTTTACTTACAATTTTCACTAAGTATATAAGAGAGGGTCATTATCAAATCACTGAGGGTTTGGATCAACAGATTCGGTATGCTTTAGAATTCAAGGAATAGCCAATAAAAATCCCCTCATCAGCTTTGACTTGGAACTTTGTAAGGTGTTCTCGATCTTTTAGGACATAACATCTGCATCCAAAAACACGCAAAAATTTGATGTTAGGTTTGCGATTATTGATTATTTCATATGCAATTTTATTAAGACGTTTATTAATAATTGTCCTGTTTTGAGTAAAACATGTTGTGGAAACTGCTTCAGCCCACAAACTTGGTGGAAGACCCGAATAGGAAAGCATCGTCCGAGCAGCTTCTACAAGAGTCCGATTCTTTCTTTCAACCACTACATTCTGTTGTGGAGTAATTGGTGCAGAAAAATTGTGAGAAATGCCAACAGATTCAAGAAATGATTGTAGAGTTGCATTCTTGAATTCAGTCCCGTTGTCACTCCTTATCTTTTGAACTGGACGTTGTAGAAGGATTTGAATCTTTTTAATGAACTTGATAATCTGCTCAGGGGCTTCAGATTTGAGTCGTAGGAAATCCAGCCAAGTATAGCGTGAGTACTCATCAATCATCACTAAGATATACTTCTTTCCTCCCATCGATTGAGTCCTCATTGGGCCACAAAGATCCATGTGAATTAACTCCAAGGCATTGTTGTAGTTAGACAAAGTTTTGGACTTGTGAGAGACGTGTTTCATCTTTCCCATCTCACATGCCGGACAAATAGAGACTTTGTCAATCTTCAATTCAGGAAGCCCGGAAACTAATCCATCAATCCTCAGCTTGTTGATGCTTCGAAATTTTTGATGCGAGAGTCTTCGATGCCACAACCAACATTCATCTTGAGAGGCTTTTGATACAAGACAAACTTGATTGGAAGCAATAAGAGTCGTAAAATATGTGATATATAAATCTCCGCATCTTTTCGCTCTGAAGATTTCTGACCATTTTGCATCCACAACATAGCAGAACTCTTTGTCAAATATCACCTTACAATCCTTGTCACAAAACTGACTTATACTAAAAAGGTTATGCCCTAAACCTTCTACATAAAAAATATTTTCAATTGCCATTGAGTCATTTTTCAGCGTTCCGTAGCCTCGAACGTGACCTTTTGAATTGTTGCCAAAACCCACCGATCCGCCAGGATGTATAGTAAAATCATGCAGTAGGTGATTGAACCCCGTCATGTGTCTTGAAGCTCCCGAATCAATGACCCACACATGACGGTCCTGTAAAAGAAAATTACCTTATCTTAGGTACCCATATCTGTATGGGTCCTTTCTTATTAGTACGGATCAGTTTGTTTATCTCAGTTGATGAACCCTGGATTTTTCCTTTAAAAGTGAGTTCATTTTGTGAATTTGGTTTGTTTTCTTGACCTTTAGGAAGCCATTTCCAAACCATATTCACTTCAACTGATTTTGTTTCCTTCTTTTTATTCTTTTTGTTTGTTCTGAAACCGAACATTCTTGCAAATTTATTAGCTGAAGCTTTTAAAGAATGTGAAGTATTAGACTTTTTGTTCTTAGGAGCATTGTTATTCAGCTTGAAATAGTTGTCCCAACAATAAGCACAATGTATTCTTCTTTTAGATTGTGTCAACAATTTAGAATCTGAAATTGCGGAGTTTTTATTGTCACAAGCATTGCAAACATTACAAGAATGTATACAATTTTTATTCAAAGAACAACATTTCTTATCAACAGTACTCCTATCCTTCCTAATTGTAACACGCTCCTTCAAATCCACGCACTTTTCTTCATCCATTTATGAAGAAGAAGAAGAAGAAGAAGAATTGTTAGAACTCTTAGAGTTAGAAGAATCATTCGAACACGAATTAGATTTGGTTTCTGATGATTCTCCGTTTTCTTTTCTTTTCAACTCTAGTTCTGTTTCCAAATCAGATACTTTTGATGAAAGCACATTATTTATACCTTCAAAAGATTTTCTTTCACTTTCAAAAACAGCTCTTTCTTTTTCTAGTTTCTCTTTTTCAAGAAATAAAACTTTCTCAAAGTCAGAAACTTGTTTTGAAACTTTTATGCATCTCAATTGAAGTACTTTCTTTTCTTCAAGAAATTTAGTTTTATCAGAAGAATCCTTTGCATCAAAATCAATCGGACTCGAAGATTTATCCTGATCTTTGAATTCAGTTTGTTTTGAACATTTTTCACAAGGTTTTGAAGCTTTAGAATTTGATAATTCGAATAATTGGGATTCAAGTCGTCGAATCTCACTCTTAAGATCAAGATTGACTTTTTGACTGTGATCAAGATCTATCCCAATATTCTCATAATTATCCTCTAATTTTTCAAAGTTTAATTGTAATTTAGAAATTTGATTTTCTAAATCAACAATTTTAAGTAAAGCAGAATCCAAATCAGGAAATTCAGAAGAGGTTTCTTGAACAAACTCCTTTTTGTTAGAATCAGATTTAGTATTTGACTCCATTTCATCAGTAGATTCAGATTTAACAGATTCAGGTTCATTAATTTTATAATTAGAAGATTTATCCATAGATTCATTTGAAAACAATAAACAAAATTCAGTTAGTTCAACCTTTTTGGTTTTATAACTAGAATTTAATTCATCGTATTTAAATTATTAGGTTTAATCTGAACCTTTTTCCGTCTTGACTTCCTCCCTTTTTGAAATAGGAGTTGAAGAATTTGAAGTATTAGTTTTAACAAAAGTTTGCTTCAAACTCTCATTATTTGATTTAACATACTTTTGTGATATTTGAGGTATTTCTTTTTTAAGAGTTTGCTTCAACCTTTAATTATTAGGTTTAACAAAAATTTGTGATATTGGGGGTATTTCCTTTTTAAGAGTTTGCTTCAAACCTTCACTTTTAGATTTAGGTTCTTCTGTTTTAAGAGTTTCCTTTAAACCTTCACCCAATTTTTCAATTGTGTAAAGATTTTTAGGTGCATTCTTTAGAACCTCAACATCAGATAATCCTAGACCCATTTTTGGATTATAAAATCGAGTATCTTTTGGGATACTAGTTAACAATTTCAGAGTTTGCTCAGTCTAACCTCTTTTATAATTTAAATCTTCAAGCTCTTTGATCTTTGCAAAAGCTTCTTTTCTTTCTTCAGAAAGAATCTTGATTTTAAACTGATAATCTATGTTTTCATCACTTATATCTTTCATTTTCTTCTTCATTTCAGAAATTTCAGATTCAAGCTTTTTAACTTTTGTTCTAATTACTTCTTTTTCTTTTTCTCTATCTTCAGTTAAGCATTTATAAAGAAGTGCCTCATCTTGATATCTTAAAATTGAACTTTTCTCAGTATCAAGATTCTTTTGAACTGATTCAAGTCTCTTATTAAGTTCAGATATCATGAGTTCCATTTCTTTATATTTAGAATCTTCGGTTTCAGAATCATTATCAAAATTATCAAAATTATCCGAATTGTCAGAAGAATAAAGAGACGATACCTCGGATTCCTGGTCATCTTCATTCATCTTTGCCATTAAGTTGTACTTTACTTCGGTTGAGCTTCTTCATCATCAGAGGAATCAAGGAGCCAGATTTCTTTTTCGGCGTTGACTGGCTTTCCACTTTCTTTTGCTTTAGCCAAGTGAGCTTTCCTCTAATAGTATTCAGAATCCTTAACTTTCCTCTGTTTACATTCTCTAGCAAAATGACCGGGCTTTCCACAATTAAAGCAGTTTCTATCATCTTTATCCTTCTTCTCTTCTTTTTCCTTTTTCTCCTCTTTCTCCTATTTCTCCTCTTTCTCTTCCTCTTTGTTCTCATACCTTTTCTCAGAGCGCTTGTATTTGTTAGCTTTGTTATATTCAGGTTTAGTCTTTGAATAGAACTTCTTTCTACCAAACCTATTTTGAAACTTGTTGGTTAACAAAGCTAACTTTTCAGCAATTTCAGTCATTTCATCTCCAGAACTGTCACTTCCATCATCATCAGAACATTTCTTTTTCTTGTTGAAATCCACTTTTCTTATGTTCACTAAGAAGAGCTAAGGATTCTTCCACCTTTTTGTTCTTTTCTTTGACTTCTTTCACCTTATCTTCATGTTGCCCAAGAATACTGAAGATATCGGTCAGCTTTTCATCGTCCATGTCCCTTGACATTTGAAGCTGAATCGAGTAAGAATCCCACTCAGGTAGAAGGTTCTTAACAAACTTGTAATTAATTTATGATTCTGACTTGTCGACCCCATTCCTTCGTAGATCATTGAGAACGATGTTGTATCTATTGTAAGTCTCCTTTAACGATTCTCCATCTTTTGCTTTGAAGCATACATAAGCATTGACACTTTGATTTCTTTTAGTCTTCATTGATTTTGATGATCCTTCAAACTGTCTTTCAAGCTCATCCCATATTTCCTTTGCTGAATTTCGACTATCTACTCGGTTGTAGATATCATTTGGAATGGCCATGGTCAAGTATGTCAATGCTAATTCATCAATGGCCACTTTTTCTTTATTAGCTTCATTGTAATATCTGTACTCTTTCTCAATTCTCCTTGGAGGAACGTATTGACTTGTAGATGTTTCAGCAATACCATCAACATCCAAATATGCTTTGAAAGGACCATTTTTTATTGATAGCATGAGATCTCTATTTTGATGATTTAGGAATTGAGTCATTCTCTTCTTCCATTGAGAATACTCTTCAGCTATTAGTACTGGAGGCTTATTCTTTGAACCCATACTCAGTAATTCTCTCGACATCTTTGAAAAATGCTAGATGGATCTTTCAGAAAATCAAGTAGTAAGTGTAAAAACAATTTACACTTAGAATTAACTGTTAAAAAAATCAACACTGTAGTCACAACTCGGATGCAACTAACATACACCAATTCGGATGAATAAGGATCCAAAACCAACAGATCTCGGAATGAACTGATACGAAACCAACAAGAATTCGGATGCAGCTTGATGCGAAACCAACAGATTTCGGATGAAACCTGATGCGAAACCACAGATTTCGGATGTAACTTGATCCGAAACCACTAGAATTCGGACTGGTCTTGATGCGAAACAAATAGATTTCGGATGTAACTTGATCCGAAACCAACAGAATTCGGACTAAACTGGATGCGAAACCAACGATTTCTTATCCTAAAGAATCTGAAACCCAAACTTGTGAAAAAATTTACAAGTAACAAATATCACTCTTCGCAATGTGATTCGAAACCAAGCTTGAACGATCTGAAATCCTCTTGAATGATCCGAAACCCTGAAGAATGATCTGAAACTCTGATGAATGATCCGAAACCCTCACTTAAACACCAAAAATCACTAAATCTGCCATAACTTTTTCAGTTCTTGATCAATTGCAATGAAATTTGCACAAATTTGTTCGAAATCAGATTCCACACACTTTCTTAGTTGATTGCAAATCCTAATTCGATCGATTTAATCGAATTAAGATCCAAACAGTAAAGAAATGTTTTTCGAACAAAATAGGTACAAATTCGTCAAAAAGATGAATTCTGAGCAGAATTTGGTAAAGATCCTTGTTTTAAAGATGATCAGGAATGACAATCGAGTTTAGTAGTGTCAATAATCAATTCAAAAACTCAAAAAATGGTAGAAATGATGAAATCTGGATTAACAGTGAATGAAGATGCATCAGAAACCATGATGAACAGTATCAGATGCATGATCCGAGTTCTTCAAAAATCATGATGAACAGTGTAAAAATTCTTCAAAATGGTCTGAATTTGCTTGAATTTCCTGTTTGAGCTCTGATACCAAATGTGAAATCCCAGATCTAGCAATATAACACAATCACATGTAGAGAGAATATAGAGAGCAAAGTAGTCATCCATATATTGAATATCAAAGTACAAATGACATGGGTTTAAAAGTGTTATGGAAATAACAAAGAGTTCTTCTTTATATAGTAGGGCCATGACATGTCCATGCCTCTACTTAAAAGATACAATACAAAAGCTAACACTGTCTTGATAGCTACAATAGTGCTCTAACACGTTCAGCGATCTACTCCTAGAATCAGAGTGGATATAATTGGTAAGAAATCTGAAGAACGGATTATTCCTCCCATTTCCAATGCCAAAGGTATACTTGGTGCTGGCTATGCTCATTTAAAAATCTCGGCTAAGCATGCAAATGGTCCTAAAGCTACTTTTAGTTATAGGAAATGTTATCACTGTGGACTTACCCATCATATTGCTAGTAAGTACCCCACAGCCACCAAAGCTAAAAAGTTAGCTAAGGTGAAGATCAATGCCCCCAAGGCAAAGAAGGCAATCCTGGTGCAAATCAGGTTAAGGTGAATCCTACCACTGAGGTTAAGAAATTAACCAAAGTGAAGACTAGTTCTGAAGCTGAATCTTCAAATGCTGCGAAGATTGTTGAACCTTCCACTTCCTCTTCCACCACTGACAAATGTGGACGCATGGTAAAATGGGTGCCTAAGTCAAACTAATCTTCCCTTGTGTGCAGGTCCTGAAGGGTATCTGGTATCTTGATAGCGGATGCTCTAGACACATGACTGGGAAAAAAAACCTGCTCACTGAATATAAGGAAGAGAAGGGTCCCTCCGTGACCTTCGGTGGAAACAAAAAAGGCTATACCTGAGGGTTTGGTGCACTCTCAAATGGTACAACAACCTTCAGAAGAGTCGCATATGTCGAAGGACTGAAGCACTATCTTCTAAGCATCAGTCAGCTATGTGACAAGGATTACAAAGTGATTTTCACTAAGGAATCCTGCTTTGTTACTGACAAAAAGGAGAAGATATCTCTCAGCGGATAACGTATGGAAAATGTTTATGTTATACACATGGACTCTACAACCACTGAGAACTCCTGTTTCTTTTCAAAAGCCTCATCTGATGTCAACTGGCTTTGGCATAAGAGGCTCTCTCATCTCAACTTAAAGACACTAAATACTCTTTCTTCTAAAGAGTTAGTCACTGGTCTACCTCAATAATCATACGCTAAGGAATCTCTATGTTCAGCGTGTGAGAAAGGGAAACAAACCAAGGCAAGCTTCAAGTCTAAACAAGTTTCCTCAGTGTCATCTCCTCTACAACTTCTCCATATGGACCTGTTTGGCCCTGTTAACAAACAATCCATCGCTGGAAAGAAATATACATTGGTCATAGTTGATGAATTCTCTCACTATACCTGGGTAATGTTTCTCCGTTCAAAGAGTGACACCCCTGAAGAACTCATCACTTTTGTCAGGAAAATGGAAGTCCTGAACAACATGACCGTTCGCTCTATAAGGAGTGATCATGTGACTGAATTCAAAAACAGTTCTCTTGATTCCTTCTTTGAAAGTAAGGATATTTCTCACAACTTTTCTTCAGTGAGAACACCTCAACAAAATGGAGTCGCTGAAAGAAAAAATCGAACTATCATTGAAGCTGCATGATCAACGCTCAGCGATTCTCACCTGCCTACTCAGTTTTGGGCAGAACCTGTCAACACTGCTTGTTTTACTCAAAACAGGTCACTGATTGTCAAAAGATTCAAGAAGACAGCCTATGAACCTTTCCATGGGAGAAAGCCTTCAATTAGCTTTCTTCACATCTTTGGATGTCAGTGTTTCATACTGAACAACAGAGATGCCCTTGGAAAGTTTGATCATAAGGCTGATGATGGAATATTTCTTGGATATTCTTCTCTCTCTAAAGCCTTCAGAGTCTTCAATAGAAGAAGACAAACTGTAGAAGAAACAATCCACGTCACTTTTGACGAATCCCGTTCAGCGAACTCTAGACCTTCTGCTGATACTGAAGAACTGAATCAATTGATGTTTTCTCATTTTGGTGATTCAGAAGATGCTCCTATCCCTCAAACTCATACTCATACCGCTGAAGATGATGATCCTACTATCATCCCATGCATGCAGACAACTGAAGTTGAATCCTCATGGGTCTTAGATGTTCCTCTTAACACTATGCCTGCTTCTGAACCTTCTATCTCAGATATCCCATCTACTTCTCAGCAATCAGTTAATGAAATGACATCTGAACCTCTTCCTCTCTTGGTTGATATACCAGAAGTTGCTGAAGCCTCATCTTCAGCTCCTCTAGAAGTTCAGGTTGAGTCAGCGACTTATGCTCCGGCTCATCGATGGACTATTAATCACCCTATTGATCAAATTCTTGCTGATCCAAACGCTGGTGTTCAGACTCGACGAAGTGCAGGTAATATTTGTTTATTTGTTAACTTTATTTCTCTGATTGAACCAAAGAAAACAAATGATGCCCTCAGAGATCCAAACTGGGTCAGCGCTATGCAAGAAGAGCTGACAGAATTCAAAAGAAACAAAGTTTGGAAGCTCGTTCCACGACCATCTGACAAGTCAGTGATAGGCACTAAATGGGTCTATCGAAACAAGTTGGATGAACATGGAACTGTAACCCGCAACAAGGCTCGTCTTGTTGCTCAGGGATACAGACAAGAGGAAGGTATAGATTACGACGAAACATTCGCCCCAATGGCAAGACTCGAAGCCATTCGTCTATTCTTAGCTTACGTTGTACACAAAGACTTCAAGGTGTATCAAATGGATGTTAAATCAGCGTTCCTCAGTGGAAAGCTGAATGAAGAAGTCTACGTGGAACAACCTCCAAGATTCTCATATCCTAGGCATCCAGGTTATGTTTATAAACTGGATAAGGCACTTTATGGCTTAAAGCAAGCTCCTCGTGCATGGTATGACACTCTCTCTTCTTATCTCCATATTGAAAAATTTGAGCGTGGTCAAATCGATAAAACTCTATTTTTCAGGAAAATAAAAGGTCATATCATTCTTGTTCAGATATATGTCGATGATATTATATTTGGTTCTACTAACCCTGACTTATGTACTCGTTTCGCTGATAGAATGAAAGCTGAATATAAAATGAGTATGATGGGTGAGCTAACCTATTTCCTTGGTCTTCAAATCAAGCAGAGTGAAAAAGGAACTTTCATTCACCAAGGAAAATATGTTAAAGATATGCTGAAAAAGTTTGATTTAACTCAGAGCTCAGCTAAGAAAACCCCTATGGTACCGCCGCTGACACTAAACAAGGATCCTTCTGGAAAACCTATTAATGTCACAGCGTACCGTGGGATGATCGGCTCTCTTCTGTATCTTACAGCTAGCCGACCTGATATTATGTACGCAACCTGTTTGTGTGCACGATATCAAGCTGAACCTAAGGAATATCATTTTATCGTTGAAAAGCGAATCTTTCGATACCTTAAGGGTACTCCTAACCTAGGTCTTTGGTATCCCAAAGGCTCAGGGTTTTATCTAATCGCCTATTCAGATAGTGATTTTGCAGGTTGCAAATTGGATAGGAAAAGCACCACAGGAGGCTGTCAGCTCCTGGGTGGAAAGCTGGTGAGTTGGACAAGTAAAAAAGTAAAACTCAGTGTCCACCTCAACTACTGAAGCTGAGTACGTAGCCGTTGGAAGCTGTTGTTCTCAGCTACTTGACTATGACCTTCAGCTCTCGAAAATTCCAATCTATTGCGACAGTACTAGTGCCATCGCTATAGCCAACAATCCAGTGCTACACTCAAAGACCAAACACATCGAAATTAGGTATCATTTTAGCAGAGATCGTGTGATGAATGGTGATATAGAACTTCATTTTATTCCAACTGATTTTCAGTTAGCTGATTTGTTCACCAAACCTCTTGATGAGACAAGGTTCAACTTTCTCATCAGCGAGCTTGGAATGCTGAACTTAGAAGAGTGAAATCTTCAGCGGTTCACATTTGATCAGGGATTATAAAATGAATTTGTATAAACCTATCAATCACCTACTTTCTGAACAAAATTGATTCGCTGATATCAAGGTATGTTCTCTCTTACTCGCTGACGTTCGCCTAAGAATTCAAGATTCCAAAACAAATTTCATCGCTGAATATCTCTTCCTTTTAGTGATACTTTTGAAATTTCTAAATCTCACTGATATTTCTAGTCAGTGCTTCATGTTTTTAAAATGTCCCTGAGTTTTCAAAATCCTCAGAGACACCCTAAAATATGAAAGGACGTTTGTGACATCATCACAACAGATAGACCATGGCACGCCTTTTCTCTAACACGTTCGCCCGTTTCGTTTACCTTGACCAATCAAATTCAAGGGACGTGTCCGTGTCATCATGAAAAACTTTCCCGCTAATAGTTTTTCTCTCTCTACTCTCACTATATAAACCCATTTGAGTTTATATTTTTACCTTTTACGCGCACATCATCTCTCTCGAGCAAGAATCAACTGTTGCATTTGAACTTATTATCTCCAGAAACTGTTCATCTTCATCTTCTTCAACGCTAAAGGTTAATATTTCTGTATTTTCCTTTAAAAAACTTGTTTTAGATCTTATTCTTGGTTTTAAAAGATCAAACAAAAGAACTTTTTTAAAATGAAATCATTTTCTCTTCATGATTTTATGAATACAATTTGTTTTTCAGATTGTTCTTCAAGTCTAAAATAAAAATCTTAAACTTGACTTTCTCATACGTTTTTCTAGAATCCCATCTTTAAAAGGAAACTGGAAAACAAGAATATTCACTACGTTTTGTATGTTGTTCAAAACTAGAAAAACCTTAATCTCCATTTCTTTCTCTAAATGGAATGTGCAAAACCCAAAAACCCTTATTTTGGAACCTTTATCCATTTTAAGAATTTCTCTTTATCTTCTTCATGTTTATATGTTGTAAACAGAAATGGCATCTACTGAAGCTACCACTGATCAGTCTCCTACTACCTCTGAAAGTATTGAACTCGTCAAAGCTCCTCATATCAACTTCAAAATCGAGCAAGTTAACTTTCAAGGAAACAATCCCTATGCCCTCTTCAACATTCCTCCAAGGAAGCAGATCACACATCTGAACAACGCTGTCAATTTCCTTCAGACCTGTCTTCTATCGACAGCTCTGACAACCAGACCTCCTTCTCACAGGCACCTTCTAGCTCAGTTCTGGTATACTTCCAGAAGAGCTCAGATAACCTCCACCAAAGACCCTAAGAAAAAGATCGATGTCATCCTCTTCGACACCGAACATGGTTCCTCCAAGATTACTCCCGGCTCTATCAGGTATGCCCTCAAGCTCCCTAGTGCTTCAAAGAAAAACGTTTCGTTCCTCTGCCTAATCCCAAGAACCCAGCTGATAGAGAAGCACTCATTGCATTCTTTGATGCAATGCAGTATGTATGGGAAACAGGGGGAGACAAACTCCCTGAGAAGAAGCTGACCTCCATCAAGAAATCCAAAATGCCCAGCGAGATGAACTTCATCTTCTCTCATCTGATCAGTTGCATGACAGCTAAGGTTGGTTCTACTGACCAAGCATCCAAACCCCAGTAGGCTATGGGGTACGCACTGCTGAAGGGCCTTCACATCGATTGGGCCAAAATCATTTTCGACGACATGATGCTCAGAGTCGACGAAACAAAGAGGCCGCTGACTGTTCCATATCCCCGCTTTATGAGCGCTCTCTTCTAACAAGGGCTTGGGGACAAATACCCGAAGGTGGGCGACCTGAAACTCTCACAGGTTGGCACTAAGGTTCTCGACTACTCGCCCATGCCAAACGAGGTACGTCTCTCTACTCTCTTATCTCTTCTCAACCCTACTTCTTCTACTTCTACAGCTACCACATCGGCAGCGGTAATCCCAATCGCTGATACCCAGGCTGCAAAATCCACTCCTTCTAGAAAAAGGAAACCTTCTGATACCCCACTTGGCACTACCAAGACCAAGAAGTCCTCCAAAGAGCAACCCCCTAAGCCTACCCAGGCTGAAGACTCCACGTCTATCTCTCCAAAGAAGACGTTGGATAGTTCCGTGGTACGCTCTACCACAGCTGCTGAATCCACCCCTTCAATACCTGCTTCAGCGTCTCTAAACGCTGAGGTTGACCTGGAACAGAACCTACCTCCCTCAGTACCTCCAAGTACTGCGGAAGTATTCCTCAACGATTCCAACGCTGAACCTGCTTCCCAATCCCTCTTCCCAACCTTCATTCCTCCTACTATTTCTTTGGTCACTCCACCTGTTTTCCCCCTATTCTCTTCAACAAACATCGTTCTAAATGATACATCTGCTGAAGCCTTATAGCGGATGATGGATCAAAACATAGGACCTGCGGGCACTTCTCAGCGTCAACCAACTTTGGAAGACGACTACGAACAGTTCTCAGGTCACCGAAGCTTCGATGACTTCGTCAACCACCCTACAGGTATACAGAAAACCTTAAACACTCCTCTCTCAAAATCCCCAACTTCTGAGCTTTTCTTTGTTCATAAGTTTTTATCTTCTACAGGTCCTAATTTGGGCGACATCAACACCTCGCTCAAGGATTTATCTAACAAGGTGGAATTTGTCACCACTACACTCTCCACCAACTCTTCAGTGGTTACAAACGCTGGAGAGGCTCTCAAGACACTCACCGATGAGGTGAAAGACAAGGCTTCCAGTGCTGATCTGGAAAAGGTGGAAGGTAGTCTCTCCAAACTTGCTGAGACTCTTGCTGACAACTCTACCTCCATCAACACTCTGAACTCTACAAACAACACCCTCTCCACCAACTTCACCACCCTGTCGAACGAAGTCACATCGTTGTCGACAGTCGTTGGAAATCTTCAGGGAGAGGTATCTACTATGAAGTCAGAGGTAAGCACTGTGAAAACTCTCCTGCAGAGAATTCTCGATCGCCTGGACGCCCCAACATGTCCTCCATCGCACTTTACTCAGGTGGATCAGGAAACTCTTGAAACGATCAACCCTGCTATTTCTGGCCTGGAAGACATAATAGCAAAGGTTGAAACTTACGTTAGAGTCACTGGCTAAGAAGACAGTGACCCAAAGCATGATGATGATGTTGCTGCTGCTGTTTCCTTCCCCATCCGTCATGTGGAAGAGGGGAAGAAGATGACTCAAGAAGACCTTCCCCATAACTCTGAGGGAAAGGGTATTATTTCTACTACTGCTGATAAACCTCAGGTAGTTGAAAACCCTGAGGAAACCGAGAAACCTACCTCTAATTTTGAGGGGGAGCAACTCGATGAGGACGCTGACACTGAAGTCCTAGAACCCTTTGTTGAGGAAGAAGCTGAAGAAGAAGAAGAAGAAGATGATGATGATGAAGACGTCGATATCGCTGATGATGAACCATCATCATCCCCTAAAGATGATGATTATGATGATGACGATGATGAAGATATCGATTGCTCCTTCCAGGCAATCAAAAGGACCCTTGCTCTCAAAGGGATAATCATTAATGAATCATCAGGGGAGGGGACTACGAAAAAGCCTGCAGCGACTGAAGCAGACAAAGGCAAAAATAAAGTCGTCGCTACTGAAGGCAATCTGACTATCTTGCTTCGAAAGCCAATTTTTCAGGTACAATATATTTTCTTCCCTTACACTGCATCCCTCCTCTATCCCTTCTCAACCTCAGTTCTCCTCTCCATAAAACCTCTATACACTTAAACCTCATTCTTTCTCTATCTCTTCTCCCAAATGATCATACTTAAACGATCGTTATCTTTCAGCTAGTCCTCTCCCTTGCTTGAGGATCCAGCTGAAGTTCCTCCAGCTACTTCAACAATAAATCCAGCCCCGAATGCTGAAGAAATAATCTCGGTCTTAGACTTCACTGAGACTGATGAACCAAAAGAACAACTGCTCTCTCATAAAAATAGACCTTCCTTGGCTCCTCAAACGCTAAGTGAAGAAGAACTGAAAAAGAGAGAAGCAATGATCAAACAGCTTGAAGATCAGCGAATCATCCTTCCTCGATAGAGAATATCAAGAAAAGAAGTCGCTGAACACTTCAAAGCTGAAAAACAACTCGCCGATCGAAGAAGAGCTGAAGAACAAGATAAAGCTTACGTTATTGAGCTCGCTCAACGATCGGTGAAAGATCATGCACTGAAGAAGACTCCCATCGATGTCCAACGTCAATTGTGGAAGGACGCCACAAAGATCATCGACAAGAAGACCAAGGTATCTGATTCAACTCTGGAATGGTGCAAAGAACGAATTAACTATCGATTCCATGTCTCCAGAATCAACAAAGTGAACATCAGGGGAAGGATGTCCATAAAAGTTCCAGTTGTTGAAGCCGACATATTCATAGAAAATGGTACTAAGGAAAGCATCTACGCCTCTTCGATCATCAAGTACGGTTTCTCTGAGTGGTTGGAGATGCGAATAGTCATTCAGGGATCTCGCTCAGCCTTTAAAAACCATGTCGAGAAAGTTTTGAATAAATAGATCGACTTGGTTACATCTGTTGTGGATATTCCTCCTCCTCCTCCTCCTGCTCCAGTTCAACGAAGAAAGGCCTCTGCAAAGAAAAAGATAATACCTTCAGACTCAGGTCCTCCTATCCGAAATGAAACCGGAATGGGCTTTTCACGCGAAGAAGTTCTTGGTCCTGAACCTGATCTCTAAGCTCTCGACATCTCCCTGCCCCCTGGTGAACGCTTTGTCCCTGGAAAAGTCTTAAGCGATCCTTATGGTATCTTCTTCAGAGACTACGATGGATGAGAATGCTTCCAACGCGTCTCTGAGCTATGCATTGCCCCTATCGAACAGCTCATAGATCTCGTCTACTGGTGTGGATTTAGAGAAGATCTTCTCGGACACTTCTTCAAGCCCCTTATCTTTAAAGAAGCTAAGCGAAGAAGGGATCTTGGTGAAAATGTCCCTGACTGGATGATCCCTACCACAAAGTCCCTTGATGAACTTCTCATTAAGGATGAACCTGTATAGCTGATAGGATTTCCTATAATTCTTCTATCTTTATCGTCTTGTATCTTTTGTACTTGTAAAATTTATTTTGCTGTACTTGTAATTTTTCCACTTCCCTCTGTAACTTATACGAAGTTTAAAGAAAAATTTCAGCGAATGTACTTTACTCCATCAGTACTCAAAAGATCCCCGAAAACAGTAAATGGGACAAATATTTTATGAGTTCTTTTTATCCTTATGTTTTCCTATTTTAGCAATTTTCTCTTATTGCTATGTCATAATCAAATAGGGGGAGATTGTTGATCCAAACCCTTAGTGATTTGATAATGACTCTCTAAGAAACACTTAGTGAAAATTGTAAGTAGGCAATATGTATTAGAGTTTCACTATCGCTAATAAGTACTAAGACTGTTACAGTACCGCTGATAGGAACTCTCGTTATTTAATTTAGACATTCAGCGATACTGTTCATCAGTGAGCCCTGAGTCTGTTCAGTCTCACTGATGATCGCTGATAAAATATGTTGTTTACTTATGATCCCTGAAGACAAGTTTCACGTCAACTATGTTCTACGCTAAAGTCGAAGATCAAGCCAAAGAACCAATGACAAGTCTACTAATGAACTGATGCGGATATCAGCAAAGCCAAGACCTATCCACTCAACGTGAAGTTTCAAGTAGAAGACTTCAGCGAACGCTGAACTTTATCACTCGCTGATAAAGATTTATTCAGCGAACGCTGATCATGAAGTTTCCTCTACAAGTTACTTTTGTCTTACCCCCTTGCACGTCTCCATACGATCTGTCATAACGGACATCCCTTTTGTCCAGAATCGTACAACCAACTCTGATTCTACATTGTTCATCATGCGGCTACTAGGTTGTCTACCAAGGTCAAACCATGCAACCAATCAGCTGCTGCCATGTGTAAAGTTGTACTAATGTGCATTAAATGCAGTATATAAAGGAAACCCTACTTCAGAAATGAAGCGCTCGGCCATTTCCTTCTCTTACTATTCTGTGTGTTAGAATATTTCTCTTTAATATTCTTATTTTCTCTCTATCTTAATTCTAGTGCAAGAAATCTTAGTGATTTTAATAGCTTGTTTAGATTAGGTTTATTCCTTAATCTTGTTCCGGAACAAGTTGTAAATTGTTTGATACATATCAATAAACAATTTAGAAAAGTAAAAATCGTGTGTTTGTATTCAACCCCCCTTCTACAAACTTGTATAACCCCTTTGGGACCAACAAGAAGCCATCTCGTTATTTTCATCAAACTTCACATTTACGCTCTCAATTATGGTCCTGGACTGCTTCAGATAGATACGATATGAAGTTGCAGAGAAAGAATATCTGGCAAAGATTCCATCAATCGCTTTCGGACTGAACTTGTTACGGTTCTCCTTGTCGTTCAATACAAAACATTTGCAACCAAAGACACGAAAGTGCTTTATGTTTGGCTTCCGGTTGTTCATTATCTCGTAGGGAGTTTTACTAAACCGGCGATGAATTACAGAACGATTATGAGTGTAACATGAAGTTGCGACAGCCTCAGCCCAAAGAAATAATGGTAGATACGAGTAAGCCAGCATAGTTCTTGCGGATTCGACTAACGTTCTGTTTCGTCTTTCCACAACACCATTCTGTTTCGGAGTTCTGGCCGCAGAAAATTGTTGAATAATCCCGTTCGATTCATAGAAATCTCCCAACATTCTGTTCTTGAATTCTATGCCATTGTCCCGAACGAACAATTTTAACTGATATTTGCGTATTATTCTGTGCCGACTTGATGACGTTGATTAAATGGTCGGAAGTCTCATCTTTTGAGTGAAGAAACTTGACCCACGTGTAGCGTGAAAAATCATCAACAATCACCAATACGTACTTTCTACCACTAATACTTTCAGTTCTCATGGGGCCACACAAATCGACATGAATTAATTCCAATACACTCTTTGTCGTAGGTTCAGGTTTTGACTTATGATGAACCCTTTTCATCTTACCTTTCTCGCAAGCATCACAAAGATTTTCAACACCAAACTTCAACACTGGAAGACCCCAAACTAGATCACCTAGAACTAGTTTCTGAATATATCGAAAATTCAGATGTGACAGTCGTCGGTGCCATAACCAGCTTTATTGAACTGAAGCCTTTGATAGAAGACACACTTCACTTTCTGGTTTTACCGTGGACAAATTGATTGTATAGAGACTTGACTTTTGCGTGCCAACCAAGAGTTTTTCCCTTCTTCAGTTCTGACACAACACCTTGTTGCTTTGAAATTAACTTCCAAATCTTTATCACAAAACTGTCCGATGCTAAAATGATTGTGTCCTAGTCCTTCAACGTAGCTCACTTTCTTAATCGTTATCTTGTCTTGTACAATGTCTCCAAATCCTTTAATTGGAGAAAAATGGTTATTACCAAATCTTACTCGGCCGCAATCCTTCTCAACAAAATTTGACAACATATCTCTTTGGCCGGTCATATGCTGTGAACATCCAGAATCTAGATACCATAAATTATTTTTCTGCAACCAATCAGATTAGACATTTTTAGGTACCCACTTTAAGATGGGTCCTTTTTGGTTAGTTTGTTGAGATACCTTTTTGTAAACACGTGGTCTTTTCTTCTTGAAATCATTACTTTGATCAAAAACATTTGGAACACATTATGAATTAAACCAACAACGTGAACCAGGTCTAGCAAAGAGATTATTACGACCACAAGCAGAACAAACACTTTCCTCATTTGAAAATCGCAACAATTGTTTGTTTGAATAACGTTTGCGAGAGTTTACAAACTGTCGTTTAACATTCCCAACAGATTGTTTCTTATTCGAAAAACTATTATTTTTTACTTTCTGCTTGGTCGGTAAAGAAGTCTTTTGCCTTACCCGCCATTCTGTCTTAGCATTCTTCTCATTCACAGAATTATCTGAAAAATCAGAAAATTTAGAGTCAGAAAATTTAGAATTATGAGAAGTGTTTTTCTTTGACTTTTTATTCTTCTTTCTTTTCTTTAAGGGTTTTTCAGAAATAGGCTCTTTCTTCGTATTTTAACACTCCCTTACAGAAAATACTTGAAGGTTTTTCATTTTTCAAAACAAAGCCTTTATGGTCCAGAAGCTTCTTTGAAAAAACAAACTCACACACTTTTCCCTTATCACTAACCTCAGACTTTGACTTCTCCTTAGTAACAGGGTTAGGTTGAGAATCCTCAAAATCAGAATCAACATTGTGAGTTCCAGTTTGATCAGGTAACAACGAATAAGCGAAACGATTAATCCTTATTGAATGATTCAAGATAGTTACAAAGGATTTGAATGAATAACTCAAATATCTCTCTCTCAACTATTAAGCTCGTAAACTAAAAGTGCTTAATCTTAACCTAATTTCTAAACAAATCAAACCTTAAATACTTGGACCTATTACAACCAAGGCCCAAGCCCAAAACACTAATAAGCCCAATAATCAATATTAAGGCTTTTACAAATAATAATTAACTCTATAATTAAACTCTATAATTCTTTATATAACTTTCTAATATATAGGACATTTATGGTCCTAACAATCTCCCCCTAAAGTTATATAAAGAAAAATTGGTCTTGAAATCTTCAAGTCTTGATCTTCTCTCCCTCTTGAATCTTTGAAACACTTTGGTGTTGCTTGACTTCATGTCTTTTAACGCTCCCCCTTGAATAAAGCTCTTATCTTCATATCTTCAACTTTGTCACTAGATTCAACGAATCTGTCTTTGAACTGCAAGTTGAATTTACTTTGAAAAAACTTCAGAACTTGTCAAACGCTTGAAGGAGGAACTAATAACTTGTAGCGAACACCACTTAATGAAGGATGAGAAGAATTGATCACTTGTATGCACTTTGAACTCTTTTTGGATTTCGGAACTGATCAATCAACAGTTTCTCCCCCTCGGCTTTTGCTAACTCCCCCTCAACTTGATATTCGATGTCTTTGAATCTGTACCCTTTATTCCCCTCATGATAATTAGGAGCATCCAGAGCATCATGTATGTTCAAAGACAATAGTGACGAGTAGCATAAAATCCAGATCAAAACATTAAGTAACCAGAATGGGGTAATCAACTAACACAGAAACACGTTAGTAACTGTTATCACAACAATTAAAATAATTGTGTGGCCTATGTTCAGAGTTGGCAATGGGGTATCTCTGATAGGACTTCCAGTTATCACTAAAGTAAAATTTTTAAAATTACTTCTCAAACTGTTCCGGCAATATCACGAAGATATGCAAATGGAATCACAAAGACTCGTGCATGTGTGAAAGAAATGATTCATATCGATTTGGCTCAAAAATTGATTTAACTTGGGACTCAAGTTAAAAATCAATTGACACAGTGATTAGAATATGAAGTTCGGAGACCGGAGCGGATGTCTTCCTTTTTCAATATCTAAGACCTCCGAGTGAGGAATAGATAGATTATGTGCTAATTCTCCGTGAATATATGAAACAAGCATCTGTTGGGAGATACTTGAGTGGCTGGGTGGGGTGACACGAGTTATTGACACTGGGTCCATGTCTGTTTCAATATTCATCTCCAAAGAACAAGAATGAATAGATTGTGTGGTTACCCGGATAACTGACTCGGTTTGGTAAGGACCAATAAATTCTTTTAAGTCCTGTCACATCCTCACCATATTCTTTTCACTCCGAACTCATCTATCAATCTAGACCCCTCACTGATGTATATAAGAGATGTGTTTCTTGGGTAGGTCCTTCCGGTTCTGGATTGACCATAGAAACAATGTAAGTCCTAACATACATTTTATTTACCAAATAAATCATTGCAATAAACATTGAGGTACGAGTTCTAAACTGAGGTGTTTAGAAGTCAAAGCATTTAAGAACGAGTTCTGAACTGAATTATTCAGAAGTCATAAAAATGAAGTTCGAGTTCTGATCTCAGGTAATCAGAAGTCATGGTTTTAAGAATGAGTTCTAAACTGAATTGTTCAGAAGTCATTAAAATCATTTGAAATATGGAATTTCAAGAAACAAAATCAAGCGCTAAACAGATCGACTCAATAAGAAAATTATGTTCAAAAATGAAACAGTGATTAGAAAGTTTAATTGTGAAGAAAAAGTCACAATTAATGTGTCAGATAAGAATTGAATCATTTACAAGAAATAGCGAACTTGGAAAACAACCGGAAATTCAAACGAGTGTATTTCCATCGAAAAATCAACGAATATGTGAGACATGGAAATAACTAAGTCAAGGAAACATAACACGTGGCAATCATGGAAGTTAAAATTGGAGAATAACAAACACAAGTGAGTTATTCAGAATGAATTACCATGGTTTTTGAATTCAGTTGAAGTTCACTTACCTTTCATAGAATAGTACTCCCCCTCAAATGTGGCACAACCTTCGAATGCAGTCATGTGAAAAGAATGTTCTGAACTAAGCGCACATGACATTCCTGCAAAATAAATTAGAAGGATTTCGGTATCCATCCATTGATGGATCCTTGACGGTTAGATGCCCTATTGTAGTGAGGACCGGGGATACTATAAGTACCGTACCAATGAGATGCATATTTCCGATCAACAAAATTATTCAAACCACGTGTAGAACAACAAATACAATCATGCGAGAGTTGAAGCAACTGTTGAATTGAATAAAGTGTTGGGTTTTGTTCAAAACATGATTTCAAAGATCATAAAAATGTGCAACGGAAGCTTAAAAATTGAACAACATGAAAAACATTTCATTACCCACAAATGATCCATTTGCATGAACATGAAAGATTAAAAACAACCATAGGGGGTTTTAAGAAATTACAACCTTTGTAGACCTTTGTTTATGACTTCTTGATGGAGAAGATGGAAAGAACTCAAGTTAGAGTTCCTCTAGAGAAGTCCACCAACAAGCTCCAACACCTTTGTATGCTAGTACCTTCTTGATCAAAAATGCAAAAGAGAGCTTCTTCTTCAAGACTACAATAGACTTTGAAAAAGAAGAACAAAACCACCACCAACAATGGTGGTTTCGGCCAAAAATGGGAGAGAGGAAGAAGAGAGAGTGATGGCTAGTTGTTTTTCACAAGTGGTTTGCATGTATGACTAAGTTCCAAGTATAAGCACATGATCTCTTCCTTTTGCCACCCAAGAGGGCCAATAGAAAATCACTTAGCCATGCAATATTACAATGTAACCCTTCTAGTATTAAGATGCTTAAAATCATATTTTAACTATCTTAAATTTTCTCCTCAAGTCCCTCCTTACAATTTTAGTTACATAATAAATCCATCATATGTATTAACAAACTAAAATTTATTATTTGCATCTAATATTATAAATTATATTCGATAATATAATTAATAATATTTATCAAGAATATAATTAATATTTAAAAAGAATCAAATTCTTATAAATATCAATTCGGTGTTTACTTGCTATATGGTGTGACCCTATAGGATCATATATTACCGGTAATATTATTTTATAATCATTCTTGAGCATATGGAACCAACAATCTCCCACTTGCTCAAGATTGTATTATAGAATGATATAGACAGTGGTGGACGTCTAGCAACATCTCACTGCCCCCAGCAATATATGACTGTAAAAGCCATTCAGTAACATCTAATTCCTACAAGCTCATAGCTTCAATTGATGTAAGAGGTGTGGTATCAGTTATCCCTTTGTTTGGACATCATGTTGAACATGAGACATGGATCACTATCATTCTCATTTATGGTTCAACTTTGGTAAGGCGCCTTAGATGTCTCACTCTTAACACATTAAGAGAAACAAATCCCATCTTGACTACATACGCCTCTCATGCAGTTCATGCCATGCCCAATAATGGCCTTTATAGCTGCCTTTTTCAAGAACAGCGGTTAACCATATCAAAGCATAACACTCCCTACACTTGAGTCCCAAATATGTATCTCAGGTCGAAGGATACAAAGATACTACCTTTTATTCAAGAATCACTTATGACGACGATCCATGAGGTGATCTTGAAGCGGGTCAGGTCCAATACTTGTTCCCTAACAAGTACCTATGAACTTGGTTGCAACAACTTGTCACTTTTACTTTTAAAAGTCAACCAATCCAATTCATATTAGTCTTACTTCATGGTTGCTCCCACAACTATGATCGACTATGGACATTTTAGAATAACTGGTTTATTCAAGGATTAAAACATGCTAATTAGAACACAACGAGTATGTAAAAGATCATATCCTATATATCTAGTTTAAATACAATACTTGTTGCTTAACTTGTTCCAATATCCAAATACTAAATCCAAATCTAATTGATTTGTGTGAACTTTGTGAATACTAACTTCTCCATTTTTAACTTTATTCTGAATATAGTTAAATGTTTGGAGTAGATGCTTGGTACTCTGATGTGACATCAGGTCCTTTAGCTTGCGTAATGGTACCCACATTCTCACAAAGAATTTCTAGATAATCCTGAATGGGAGGCATCTACCTAGCTTTTCAATGAACTCTTTCATCCAAGCATCTTTCTTTTGCAGCTTCTAAAGCAGAGGTGTATTCTTATTTTATAGTGTATTATGCAACTTTAACTTCGCTTGGAACCTTTTCAAACCAACTACTTCTTCATTCATAATGAAGACATTTCCCTTTTGTAACCGAGAACCTTCTCGATTTTTATGGAAGCTATCATTAGTGCAGCATTTTACTATGATCTTTTTCCAACCCTCATTTAAGGAACATTTCTCTGGTTCTTCGTAAGTACCTTAAATTGTTCTTTATAGTCATCCAATGACCTTCCCTCGTATTTCGTTGTTATCTCCTTCTAATGCTCTAAAGCATTATGATACACTCGATCTAGTGCATTTCATGGCATATATGATAGATCCAATTTTCCGAAGCATATGGAATACCAATCATTTCATCTAGCTCAGCCTTTGTGCTAGAACATTTGGACATGATCAAAATGATGTCATATCATACTTGCAAGAAACTACCTTTAGAGCCTTGCATCTTGAACCTTTCAAGATCATGTCAACATATGCACTTTGACTTAAACCTATAAGTCGTCTTGATCTAATCTCTAAAGATCTTTATTCCAAGAACACAATTAGCCTTTTCTAAGTCTTTTATTAAGGAAATACTGTCCGAGCCAAGACATGATGTCTTGCTAAGTCGGAAAGTTAATTTCCAAATACTAGTATGTCTTGCACATACAGGATTACGAATTTTACTGCGCTCCCACTAGTTTTAGTAAATGCATGAGTAATCTTTTATTTTGATGAAAATTAAACTTTTAATTTTTCTGTCAAAATAAAGACTTCTGCTTTGTGATACTTGTACTGATCCATGAACGGATTGTATCTTAGTGTTCATGACTCTAAGCCACTCACTAGATTCAAAATCTGACATAGCATTTTAGCAGTTGATGGGTTTACTAGAACCCAGTCATACATCATTCTTTATTAGTTATAAGAAATCGATATCTCTCTAACTTCTGAATGATTCTACTAGATTTGCGAACACTTGGTGTTTTTACTAAGTTTCTGATCAATCAAATTGCTCAGTTTCAACAACCTTTGTTTGATAACTAGTGCCAACCAATAAGTGCATTAGATTATGAGGTTCTTGATTCCCTTCAAGTTCCTTAAATCTCCCATTTGCCTTGCTCATTAAAAACTTGTTTTCTAATAAACAATTTTATTGTTTGTGGGATTGTAGAATCGGTATATAAAACAATTTATAGTATATTCTACAATATATGCATTTGGTAGGTTTTGGGTCGAGTTTACTTTAACTAGGGCAGAATTCCGAATTGATATAGGAATAGTACTTTCTCTCATCGTAGAGCGAACCATATTGAATAAGGTTCGGTTCATCCTTTCGGATATACATAATTTCTAAGATGATCCAAGAGTTCTTGGTTTAGTCACTATCCTCCTACATTAGAAAAAAGCTTTAATGGTCCTGCTGAGTTGTTTTCTTAATCTTCACTTTGAAACAACTTGAATTACATCAAATGCTTCATCTTTATGTTCCATAAACTTCAACAATTGAAATCGTCAGTGAAGGTATTATCTATCACCATATCTAGACTTGGTTTTGAGTGATGGCTAGTTGTTTTTCACAAGTGGTTTGCGTGTATGACTAAGTTCCAAGTATAAGCACATGATCTCTTCCTTTTGCCACCCAAGAGGGCCAATAGAAAATCACTTAGCCATGCAATATTACAATGTAACCCTTCTAGTATTAAGATGGTTAAAATCATATTTTAACTATCTTAAATTTTCTCCTGAAGTCCCTCCTTACAATTTTAGTTACATAATAAATCCATCATATGTATTAACAAACTAAAATTTAATATTTGCATCTAATATTATAAATTATATTCAATAATATAATTAATAATATTTATCAAGAATATAATCAATATTTATAAAGAATCAAATTCTTATAAATATCAATTCGGTGTTTACTTGCTATATGGTGTGACCCTATAGGATCATATATTACCGGTAATATTATTTTATAATCATTCTTGAGCATATGGAACCAACATAAAGTTTTAAAGGAAACTTCACACAATGTTCAACAGAAGTTCGAGAATTAAAATCATCATGATTTTGATTGTATGTCCTAACATGCGAAACTGGCTTAAATGAATTTGTGTTCGCTTTGCTTTCATTTGACTTTTTCACCACCCAAACTTGTTTGAACCTCTTTCTCCGACCATTATTATCTGAAATATCTTTAAAGTTATGATCAGTAGAGTTTGAGTAGGAAGGATGTCTATCATTTGATCGACCGGTCTTTTCCTGCGGCTGTGATTGTTTTGAAAACGAGAATCAGTTTTAGAAACCTTATACACAGTCGGGGTCTTTGGTTTTGAAGAACATTCGCCTTTTTCAAAATTGACCAGGCGATTTACCACTTTGGTAAGAAAATCAGTGTTGCTTGGAAGAGGTTTGTCAAATGGAAAACATTCAAACTCTTCATCTGAACCTTCATCGGAATTCATGAACTTTGAAAAATCAATGTCAGGGACAAGGGGATCAGGACTGTCTGAGGAAGATGAGGAACACTTAGAATCTGTGTTTTTAGAAATATCTGGTGCGGAAGCGATTAAAAAATCAGAGTGTAGATCCCTCTTAACACTATCAGCTTGAGACTCTTTACCTCTTCATGAACTGGTTTTTCCAATGAAAGCTTTACACGAAGATATGTTGGATGAGACCGAGGAAGTTTCGGTTGAAATCGTCTTTTTGTTTTGGAGTAGGTCAAGTTTCTTTTGAAGTTGACCGTTTCTCACGTGCTCTTCTATCACTTATGTTGCCAAAGCAAACAGTTTTGATGTGAGCCGATTGATTTCGTCCCGAAGGATTTCCTGTCTCTCATCCGACATAGATTCGGTTTTGACGGATTTGAGTTTCTCAAGTTCAGTTATAAGCGCTTGCTTTTCCTTTTGAAAATTGGATCCTTCCTTCTCGAGTGACTCCAACTCGACTATTTTTGCTTCGAAAATGAGAGGAGGGATATAGAGTTTGAACTCGTCCATCTCAGTTTTGGGTTCAGGTGCTTTGGCCTCATCCTTTTTGGAGGAATCATTGGGCGTCGCGACCTTATAGCCATCAAAGTAGTCATTCGAGAGGTATTTCTTTGGATTTTTCTTGTACGGGTAGTTCATAGGCTCGTAGCAAAAAGGAAGTTGCATTTTGGTGGTATGTTTGCGCTTGTATTCCTCAGTTTCCTCTTCTTTCTCCGGTTCAAGAGGACCAGTCCATTTGATTTTGTATTCAGGATACTTCTTAGCCATACCGAGACAATCAAAGTGATAAAGTGTCGGTCTTTTGGCTATACCCTTTTTCAAGTACTGAGGGTTATCGTATCTGATTCCCCATTCCTTGTTGAAGTATGTGAATTCCTTGGGTTTATTCATGTGAATAGTCTGGTCTGTTTGACCTCTTTTGTGGAGTTTGGTTTCAAGATCTGTTATTTTGGAAACCATTTCTTTGTGCTGAACTTGAAGAGAAGAGCATTGATAAACAATCTTTGTATTCTCATTCTTTCACTGATCCAGTTGTAAATTCAGTGCAGATATTTTGGACCTTAAGTCCTTAGGTGCTATTGAAAGATTTGTACATTTTTCTTTTAAATTAGCATTTTCGGACTTATACTTTTCAGTTATTCGCTTTTGAACATCTAGCTTTTCAGTTAATGATTTGATTTCAAGCAGTTGTTCATTAGTGATGGCCTTATAGGAATCTATTCGTTCAACAATAGGCTCAAACTGTTCGATTAAGCCTTGATAAATAGGGTCACATACCTGACACAGCTTTGCATGTTCTTCTGGAAGAGAATGGTAGCCCATGAAAGCGTCGGCATCTTCAGAATCGCTTTCATCGTCAGAACGAGCCAGTCAGTGGTCATCTTCGACAAAGAGAGTTTCTCGTGCCTCTTTCTGTTCTGCCAACAGGAGTTTGGCATTGTAGTAGTGTGCGTTCTTCACGACAGGCTTCCTTTGCAAAGTGACCCAGCTTCCCGCAGTTGTTGCAAGTAACGGGTTCGTCCTTCTTCTTTGTTTCAGGCTTTCAATCTTCTTTCTCAGTCTTCTCCTTCTTATCAGGCTGCTTGTGCTCATCTGCCTTTTTCTTGCCTTCGTATTTATCCTTATAATCATGGCGCTTGTTCGATGAAGTGGAGTAGCGCTGATTATTGGATGTAGGCTTCTTGAAGAACTTCTTCTATTGGAAAGATCTGGAGAGCAGGGCCATTGCTTTCTTCACAGCAGTCAATTCAGGTCACTGTCCTCTTCTTCCTCAGATTCACTTGGCTCTTGGACTCGTTTAGAACGACGGTTGGAGGACTTGCCTCGTTTTGAAGAAACTAGAGCTAGTGGATCAGCAGGTGACTTGGACGCAAACTTCTTGTCGCTCAGAATTTCCATGACTTCATCCTCGTCCTGGAGGAGCATCTCATAAAGTTCATGGATAGCAACGTTCTCCATCAGATGGTTGTGTTTGATGTGTGAAGCAAACACTTTCCATTCAGGTAGGAGGTTATTCAAAAACTTGAGCACGTTCTCCGTATTTGATCGATTGATCTTGTTATTTTGGAGTGTAATACCCCATATAAGTTCGTTAGTTAAAATCCCTTTCCGTTAAGCTAAGTTAACTTTAAAGTTAGATGTTTAGGGTAAGTTTGGGTAAATTTATAAGTTAAGAGTGTTTGGGTTATTATTAAGAAGTTCAAGGACCAAAGTGGTAAATTAAGTTTGATATTATCATCTTAGACTTCAGATACTATTTCACAACTCAAAAACAGCAGATATTTTAGTGTGTGTAAGTGTGTGTATGTTTGGGAGCAAAAGCAAGAAGGAGAAAGGAAGGAAAGCTAGGTTAAGGCTCCAATTGATGTGCTTTGGAAGTGAATTAAGGTATGTTCCTTTGTATTTTGCGTTTGTAATTGCTTTTGGAAGGGTTCTATCGGAGTAGAATAGTCGAAATCACTTCTGGTAATAATTCAGTCGGTTTTCTGGGTAAAAAGGACCAAACCGACAGAGGTTTCCGGACACAGTATGACTGTGTTCGGGTAGTTTCTTTGGTGGTGTCCGGGTGGTTGTATTGTTAGTGTCCGGACGATTTGTAGATGATTTCCGGAAGATTTAGATACCGGATGGCATCCGGATTCCTTTGGTGTCCGGATTCCTCATGTTGTCCGGATTCTTTGTGTTGTCCGGAAAGTTGTCCGGATACTTTTGTGGTTTCCGGATAATTTGGCTGTTTGGTCAATTTTTAAGGATAAGAGTTATGTAGATGTATCTAGAGTCCATAGCCTGCTAGTAAGTCTTATACATAAGTTGGTAAGGAGATATTTGTATGTAAATGGTTTCAGATTCTGAGAATTTTGGATAAAAGATCGGATAGCTCGGAGAAAGGCTTCGAAGCGTATTTTAAGCATTCAAGGTGAGTTTTGCTTTAAAACGTTTTTGAATTGGGATACATATATATGTGTATATATATATATATATGAGATGATTATGTGGTAGGAATATGATTATGTGTATATAAATGACAATATGATGTAATGAGATATATATTGTATTTATATAAGCTTTTCACTACACAAGTGCACTTGTTGCCGGGTTCCGGTGTGCGAACCGGTAAGTAGCCGGGTTCCGGTGTGCGGACCGGTGAGTAGTCGGGTTCCGGTGTGCGGACCGACGGGTAGCCAGGTTCCGGTGTGCGGACCGGTTGTTGATTTATTAGTTGGCTTGCTACCAACTAATATGGCCATTTGTGGAGGAATAAGGTGAATGAGATGTACACGATGCACGAGTCTGGATTGGTATTTAAATACGTGTGGTATGTTTATATTTTACGAAAGGATTACCAAAGGTTTATCTAAACTATTTTGATACAAAGGATTTAGATAAAAGGTTTTATAATGATTTTGGAAAGGACCGTGATTAACTCACTATACCCGTTTGGTCTAACCCTCATTTTGTTTTCAAAAATATGTTTTCCAGGTCGAGGAATTGATAGCGGCAAAAGAAAGAATAAGGTGTAGGCTGCCTCCGTTGATCGATGATGTTTAAGAAGCTTTTATATATTTTGTAGTGTCAAGACTAATGAGACCGTACTTGGTTTGTTATGTAACTTTTGTTGTAAATCAATGATATGTATTATGATGTATGTTATGGGATCTGGGTTGTTACATGGAGCTCATTCAGTAGGAGGCAAAAACGTTCATAAGTCTGGGAGAGTGATTCACCGGCGCATTGCTTGAAGCCATCAAATTTGGTTATGCAGCTATTGATCTTCAGTTGGTTGCCGACTTTGCTCCCACTCATCATTTTCTCCACCTGATCCCACATGCCCTTTGATGTGTCCTTGTAGCTATCTATGGCTGTGTAGATCGGATTCGGTAGAGCCTAAACAAGATACCTCTTGGCATGCTTTTCACCATCATGCATGCCCTTTTCGTCCTCGCTCATCTCCGAGTATGTCTTGGCCTCATAATGAACTTAACCACCTTCTTCTGGTGCTGGTACAGTCTTCATGGGTTTAGGTTGTGGGCCATCAGTTAGAGCACGCCAGATGAACTCGTAGTTATCCTTCGACTCGATGAATATGATGAATCTGTCCCGCCATTGGCTATATTCTCCCTGGTAGAGAGTCGGTGCCGATAGCAAGTGCGTCATGAGACATCTTTGTTGATTTCACTAATGTGATCGTCAGACGCTTGTTCGATTCAAAGTGTAAACCTAACGCAAGGCACTAAGAGTGATGTCCTAACACAGGTTCTAAGAGTGATGTAGGCTAAACAGGTAAGAAACTAGCTAATCAGAACTTAACGGATAGGAATCCGGATGAAATAGTGTTTTGTCTAGAAGTGTCTGGATCAGATGTGAGTACAATGTTCAATTAGCAGAAGTTTCCGGGTAAGCACAAGTTACCGGATAACAGAAAGTTACCGAATAAAGTGAGCTTACCGGATAGAATAGAGTACCGGATCACAAGGTTACCGGATAAGATAAAGAACAGAACTTACCGGATGATAATACTTTCCGGATAGCTGAGTGTCCGGATGATGTGTCCGGAATGATGAGTTTACCGGATAAAATTGTGTCCGGAAAGAAATATCAACCAGAAACTTTGGAGTTGTCCGGGTAAATGGAATTTACCGGAAACTTTAGGTTACCGGATGAGTTTTGTCCGGAAAGTAGCGAAAGGAATAAACTTACCCGGAAAGAATTAAGCAAGTTCCGGAAACTGCTGTTGTGTATCCGGAAACTGCGGCTGAGGTTCAATAGATCGACTGGAATGCGATTAGGGTTGATAACAACTCTCCTGAAAGGTTAGAAACCTTCCAAAATCGCAAAATAACACTACCCTAATCGATTTTCAAGCAAAATAACACGACTTTGAAGAAAAAAATTGATTTTTGATACGAATATAGACCAAAAACCAAAAACTTGATTTTGCTTAAAAACAACTCAGATGATCGAGTTAGGATACGAAAAATTGCGGAAACGTTTATAGTGATGATATGAATCGAATGCAATAAACGAAAACGAGCAATTTTTCCAGAATCAAAATATGAGATTTTAACCAAGAACACAGTCGACTTTTAAAACAATAAATCTTACCAGAAAGCTGTTGAATCACTTTGAATCGAATCGTCCGTATGCTCTGATACCAATTGTGAGTTCCAGATTAGTGCATTCAATCAATAGAAATCAATAAATAGAAACAGTCGTTATGATTTCAACTGGTCATCCAATTCACTTTCAAGAATTTGAGTGAGTTACAATACGTATGAAAGTAGATGATTAGACAACTAGCCTATTTTCTAAGGCAAACAAAACTTTATATACTTAGGCCTTAGACAAACAAGGCCCAAGCCCATTAGGCTAAACTAAGCCCAATTAACACAATTAAGGGCTTTTACATTAATTAAACGCTATAATTAAACTATATAATTCTTTATATATCTTTCTAATATGTAGGACATTTATGGTCCTAACAAACATTGTGCACTTCAAAATCCTTTTTAGACGAAGAAAACTTTTCAGGAGTAAACCACAATTTGGAAGCAAATTATTTTCTTTCTTTATCCAAAGCAATTTATAATTCATTCACTTCTTGATAAAGTTCACTTATTTTCTCTTCAAAAGATTGTCTTTCATTTTCAAAAATTAACTTTCTCATTTTCAAATTGTTTACGCTCAAGATTCAAAGTTTTCTCAAAATCAGACATCTTACTTTCATTTGTAAGATTTTTTCTTTCTTTTCTAAATCATTTTTCAATGTCTTCACATTCTGAGAAAGTTCACTAATCTTTTCTTCAAGAAGTTTTCTTTCCTTTGTAAAATTTGCTTTTTCACTTTCAAATTGATTATGCTCAGAGAGTAAAATTTGCTCAAGATCCGAAATTTTCTTTGAAAGACGGAAACACTTTTGATTAACTTTTTGTTTTTATTCCGAAGATTTAGTAAAAGAATCTGAAAACTTTTTACATAGAGATTTTTCAAGAATATCCTTTTTGGTTTCAGACTTTTTCTCAAACTTAGAAGATAATTCCTTAACACTATTTGTAAAAATAGATGTAAGAAAATCCTTTTCCAAATCGAATTTCACTCTTTGATCTTGAATAGAATTTTCGAGTTCACATATCCTTCCTTCTAGAATCAAAGGTGGAACATATCTTTTTGCTTCAAGAGGTTTTTCACATTTAGGTTTAGTAGCAAAAATATCAAAATAGTCATTCGAAAGTGTTCCATTCGGATTCTTTTCATATTTTTCATTCTCTAGAGTATAACAAAATGGAAGTTGTATTTTTGTTGTCGTTAATCTTTTAGTAACTTCCTCTTGTCTGTTTTCTTCTTCATTTGTCCATGGAGTTTCAAATTCAGAATAATATCTGGCATACCTTAGGTATTTGAAATCATACAATGTTGGTAAAGATCTACTTACTTTGGCCAAACATTTAGGATTTTCATAACCAAGTCCCCAATATTTGTTAACTGAACTAACAAGCCTTGGTTTGTTCATATGAATAGTTTGATCTGTTTGACCCCTCGAATACAGCTTCTTTTCCAAATCTTTAACTTTGTTCAAAAACTCTGTATTTTGATTTGTGACACTGTTCAAAGAAATTTCACTTTCATTATTCTTGTCCTCTAGCTCTTTGACTTTCTTTGTTAGTTCAGAAATCTGAGAATCGAATAATGTCTTTTCTTTTTCAAGTTGTTCTTGTTGATCTTTGAGAATTTTGAGTTCAACATGTTTCTTTTCTTTCTCAAGATCTTTAACAAGAATAGTTTGATTTAAAGCTTCATTTTGTTTCTTTTCTTTTTCTAGATTGACTCTTAATTCTTGAACTCCTGGTTTCATGACAGCTAATTCACGCAATAAAATAGTTGTTGCATTTTCTGAATCAGCTAATTTATTTCGTGTATCTGCTAATTCACTACGTAAAGTAGTTATTTCATGATCATCCGAGGAAGGTATAGGAAAGGAATTTACCTGAGAGTCACTGTTCGAAGTGTTCTCTTCATCTGAATTGAATTCAGCTTGGCACATGTTTGCATGTTCCTCATTCTCCGACTCATCATCAGTCTGATCTAGCCAATACTCTTCTTCCACAAGTAAAGCTTTCCCCGCTTCTTTCTGTTTGGCTAGCAATATCTTGTTTTTGTAGTAGTCAGAGTTCCTAACTACTTTCTTACGACAGTCTTTAGCATAATGACCAGGCGTGCCACAGTTGTAACACTTCGCTACCTCAGTTGATTTCTTCTCTTCAAACTTCTTCTTGCCATCAACTCTATTGTCATACTTCTTTTCAACATTCTCAAACTTCTTCTCCTCAAACGGTTTTCCCTCATATCTGTTGTTGTTCTCCAACTTTCGAGAACCAGATGTATACCTCAGATTATTCGAAGACGGTGACTTATAGAATCTTTTCTGAAATTGTGATAATGCCACTTTTTGGCGTTATTTTCGGTCCTCAAACCAATGAGATTGGCTTGTGTTGAAGCAAAAACGCGAAATTTTATGGTTTATCGAGTGAAATGTGCAGGTTATCCGAAAGAAGATGAGCATCGAGAAAAAGAAGCGGAAAAGAGCCAAAAGAGAGTTCAAAACGAACCCCAACGGAAGCCAAAGACCCGTACCCAGATCCATGAACCAAACCTGGCCCAGACATCTCAAGAAGCCGCGCGGTTTACTGCGCGGCATGAAGCCAAAAGAGAGTTCAAAACGAACCCCAACGGAAGCCCAAGACCCGTACCCAGATCCATGAACCAAACCTGACCCGGACATCTCAAGAAGCCGCGCGGTTTACTGCGCGGCATGAAGCCGCGGGACATACCGCGTATGTCTCTGGATCGTTTCTATACATGGTGTTTTTTCCGGAATTAGGTCATGACTTCGACACGTGTGACGGTAGGCTACGAGGGGACGATTTTCAGAGCTATTTCACGTACTTTGAAGCCATGATAGATGATTGATTGAAGAGAGTTCACCACGCGAAGCGGATTAGAGCCGGGAGAAGGGATTCATTAGTACATTCTTTACGTTTACGATCACGATGCTTTCATACACCACTTTATACCCTTTTTCTTGTGTTTTTATCCACCCCAACATGAACTAATCTTTGGATGTTGGGGGTTGGAACAACTATGGTTTTTATGATGGATGACGTGTAACCGAAGGATTGTTTTTACTTGATTTGATCTATGAAGCATTTGAATTCAGTTTTCATTATCAATTGTAGCTTGATCACCTTCAATTGACTTTCATGGTTTTTGATTAAGTTTGAGACAATTAATTAAAAGCTAGATCAAGTAGTCAAGTGTCGGAAAGGAGATTAGGATAGAGATAGCCGAATCACTTTCTACTCGGAATAGTTTGACCTAATGTATTTTAAAACCCTAGGTGTAGATTGAAATAAAATATGTTATTGCTTGAGAAAGAATAACAGTGAACTTTTACAAACTAGGGTTCATAGAAATAATCGGTAATAATCATTGTTCGGGTATTCGTTCATCAGTAATATAACCATAGGAAATCCAACCCTAACCTTTTCTCTATCTAAGTTCTTTCAAAACCTTCCGTTAATCGATTTTCGTTTTTATTTAGTTTTGAAAACAAGTTATGAACCACAACTCAAAATTGCGATCGTTCAGTTAATAGATCTTATAGTCATTGTGATACTTAGTTCCTAGTTCCCTGTGTTCGATACTCGTACTTTTGTACTATTACTTGATTTCGACACCGTACACTTGCGGTTAGATTTAGGGGGTGTAAATCCGTCTATCAAGTTTTTGGCGCCGTTGTCGGGGAACTAGTAGCAACTGATAGCACTACCAGCTATAAGCGCTATTACATTGAACATTTTTATTTTTGTTATTTTATTTCATCACTTTCAGTTTTTGGATTGCTAATTTTGCTTACTTTTCGTTTCAGGTACTAATTGGTTTATGCCAAGGAAAACCCGAGGGAAAGACATCGAACCGCTCGATCCGGAAATTGAAAGAACCGCCCGTCGATTACAAAAAGAATCAAAAGCTAAAAGACATTTGAAATGGGCGACGAAGCTTCTCCTGAGAGACATCCTATGCGGTCGTTTGTCGATCCGAACGTGGCAGACACCCACATAGGCATCCAACCACCCACTACTGGGGCGAACTATTTTGAGATCAAACCGAGTACTATCGTGATGGTATAGCAGAATCAGTATGGAGGAGCCCCAACAGAAGATCCTCATGCACATCTCCGATATTTGAATGGATTTGCAATACGTTCAAGATAAATAGGGTGAACGAGGATGCCATCAAGCTGAGACTGTTCAGCTTTTCACTCAAAGGCAGAGCCGAAACTTGGACAGAAAGTATCCAACCGGACTCGATCACCACCTGGGCGCAACTGAAAGCGGCCTTCTTCCAGAAATTCTTTCCACCAAGCAGAACCGCCCAACTTATGGTTGAAATCACCCATTTTGCTCAATGGGATCAAGAGACATTGTATGAAGCTTAGGAGAGGTACAAAAATATGATCAAGAAATTCCCTCATCATGGGTTACAAGGTTGGGTCATTATCCAAACGTTCTTCAGTGGACTTCACCCGCAGTTCAAAAATGACATCACAGCTGCAGCGGGTGGAGCCCTAATGGATAAGTCTTATGAGGACGCATGCGAGTTGATCGATAATCTGGCTGAACATAGTTTTTCTACTCTAATATCAGCAGTTAGAAGAGTTGCGAGTGTGCAAGAGAATGATGAAACTGAAGGCCATAAAAGCGCAATTAAACGCACTCACAAGTCAATTGAAGGGATCTTCTCTTCAATCAGCATTTATGATGGACGAGGGTATGCCGGATATGGCTCCACCCGTGAATGAGCCGGAACAAGTTCAATTTCTGCAAAATCGGAACAACCGGCCAAGGAACGATCCATTCTCGAACACATACAATGAGGGTTGGAAGAAGCACCCGAATTTCTCATGGAGTCAACCGCAAGAGCAACCTAGGGAAACCATGGCCCAACAACAGCAGCAACATTACGGTAATAACTCCAACTTTTCTAATTCTTCTAATTCTAACAATGTCTATCGTCCTCCAAGTTACAACCAACGGAAATTCGATGAAGGACAATCTGGAGAGAAGAATCCAGGGCTAGAGGACATGATGATGAAGTTCATGTCTAAGATGGATAGCGCGGTTGAGGGACTAGCCGGTACGGTAGAAACAGTCAAGGCGGCTACTGATCAGAACACGGCGTCTATTAAGCTCCTTGAAAGGCAAGTGGGACAGATTTCTGAAGCCTTACAAAACCGAGCTCCCAGAACATTTCCAAGTCAAACCGAAAGGAAAAACCGGGAAGATTGCAAAGCCATTCATCTGAGAAGTAGTAAGGAGCTGATTAAAGACCCGAACCGAGACTCATCATCAAAGGAAACTGAGCCTAAAAGGAAAGATATTGAGATTGTAGATATGGATGAGTTGGAAGCCGATGAAGATATTGTGATTGAGGAGAACTCGAAGGGCGAAGAGAAGAAGCAAGAACAGCCAACCATGCCAAAGCAACCACTGGTCAAGCCGGTAGTTCCGAAAGTGCCATATCCAAATAGGCTTAAAGCCCACAGGGAGGATCTTAACTTTTCTAGATTTCTTGAAGTTTTTAAGAAATTGCATATTAACATCCCTTTTGCAGATGCTTTGGCACAAATGCCCTCATATGTGAAATTCTTGAAAGATATCCTTTCTAACAAACGGAAGATTGAGGAGCATGCGACAGTTGCACTTACTGAGGAGTGCAGCGCGATCATCCAGCATAAGCTTCCCCTGAAGCTTAAGGATCCAGGGAGTTTTACTATCCCTGTTCATATAGGCAATTCTGAATTTAGTAAGGCTTTGTGTGATCTTGGAGCAAGTATTAATCTAATGCCTTTGTCTATTTTCAGGAAACTTGGACTTGGGGAGGTACAACCGACTAACGTGACATTGCAGCTTGCCGACAGATCCATCAAGTATCCGTATGGCGTAATATAAGATATTCTGATTAAAGTGGATAAGTTCTACTTTTCGGTAGACTTTGTGGTACTTGACATGGATGAGGACAAGAAAATCCCACTGATACTTGGTCGACCATTTTTAGCCACGGGAGGAGCACTTATCGACGTGAAAGGAGGAAAGCTCACCTTGAGAGTGGGAAACGAAGAAGCTGTCTTCAATGTTTTCCGGGCAGCCAAGCAAAGCATGGGACCGAACGAGTGCTATCGGGTAGATGTGATGGATTCCGTGATTAGAGAAACATGTGGTGTGCAAGTTTCCGAAGACCAATTGAATAATGTTTTGATGGGTACCGATGATGATCCAGAAAGCGAAAGTGTGATGCAACTAAATGCATTACCATTACACAAGGGGCCTCGATGACCCGTGGTTGAGGATTTGGGAACTCCTATTCCAAAGTCTCAACCGTCATCACATACACCACCGTAACTTGAGCTCAAATCGTTGCCATCACATCTAGAGTATGCGTACTTGGGAGATAAGGAAACACTGTCGGTAATCATCTCATCCAAATTGAGTCCCGAGAAGAAAGAGAAGTTACTAAGAGTTTTGAGAGAGCATCAAGCTGCGATTGGATGGACGATAGCCGATCTCAAAGGTTTGAGTCCAACTTTTTGTTCACATCGAATCACTCTTGAAGAAGGGCATCGACCGGTAGTTCAACATCAACGTCGGCTCAACCCAAATATGAAAGAAGTGGTCCGAAAGGAGGTTCTAAAACTCCTTGATGCTGGAATTATCTATCCGGTTCCGGATAGTCCGTGGGTGAGCCCGGTCCAAGTAGTGCCAAATAAGGGTGGAATAACCGTTGTCCGAAACAACAATAATGAGCTCATTCCATCCCGAACAGTTACCGGTTGGAGGGTGTGTATTGACTACCGAAAGTTGAATGATGCGACAAAGAAAGATCACTTCCCTCTTCCATTCATTGGTTAGATGTTGGAGCGGTTATCCGGGAATGAGTATTATTGTTTCTTAGACGGGTATTCGGGGTATAATCAGATACCAATAGCCCCCGAAGATCAAGACAAGACAACATTCACATGTCCTTATGGTACGTTTGCTTACCGGAGGATGCCATTCGGTTTATGTAATGATCCAGCAACCTTTCAGAGGTGTATGATGGCGATCTTCTCAGACATGGTGGAGAGGCGATTGAGATTTTTATGGACGACTTTTCAGTGTTCGGACCTTCATTCGATACATGCTTAGAACACTTGGAAGCAGTCCTTAAAAGATGCAAGGAAACGAGTCTTGTACTAAATTGGGAGAAGTAGTCACTTCATGGTAACCGAGGGGATAGTGCTTGGTCACAAATTATCAAAAGCGGGGATTGAAGTGGAGAAGGCGAAAGTGGCAGTAATCGAGAATCTACCCTATCCGAACTCCGTCAAGGGAGTCCGAAGCTTCTTGGGGCATGCCGGGTTTTACCGGCGGTTTATTAAGGATTTTTATAAAATTACTAACCCTTTGTGTTCTTTATTTCTTAAAGATGCTAAATTTGATTTCACTGATGATTGTATCTTTGCTTTTGACAGGTTGAAGAAGGAACTGATATCCGCACCGATTCTCACGGCTCCTGATTGGAGTTTGCCATTTATTCTGATGTGTGATGCGAGTGACACCGCTGTTGGAGCGGTGTTGCGCCAAAAGAAAGATTAGCGGATGCATGCGATCTACTATGCGAGTAAGACTTTGGATGATGCTCAGCTCAACTACGCGACTACCGAGACGGAACGGTTAGCTGTTGTCTATGCTTGCGAGAAGTTCCGGTCATATCTAGTGGGGGCCAAGGTAATTGTGTACACTGACCACTCTGCCTTAAAATATCTTATGGCCAAGAAAGATGCCAAACCGAGACTCATCCGGTGGGTGCTGTTGCTCCAAGAGTTCGACTTGGAGATTTTGGACAAGAAGGGTTCCGAGAATACTGTGGCGGATCACCTCTCGAGACTTAAGGGAGGTGAAGAACAAAGCAAGGACAAGACCCTCATCAACGATTCATTTCCGGATGAGCAACTCTTCAAGGTTAGTCATTTTGAGCCTTAGTTCGCGGACTTGGTGAATTATTTGGTGGGGGAGTAGGGCCATATCAGATGAACTCCCACCAAAAGAAGAGATTTCTTTTTGAAGCCAAAAGATATTATTATGATGAGCCTTACCTCTACAAGTTATGTACCGATGGGATGATCTGTAGATGTGTACCGGATGAAGAAAAGGCCGACATTCTAAACCACTGTCATACCTTAGAATGTGGAGGCCACTTCAGCACCTACCGAACAGTTGCAAAGGTTCTACAATCGGGTTTCTTCTAGCCGTCTATGTTTAAAGAGACCCGCGACTTCATCTCTAAATGTGATCGGTGCCAAAGAACGGGAAACATGTCCAAGAAAGATGAGATGCCAATGCATATTTTCATGGAAGTCGAACTCTTCGACGTGTGGGGAATAGATTTCATGGGACCGTTCCCGAACTCGTTCCGGAATGAGTATATCTTAGTAGCGGTGGACTACGTGTCTAAGTGGGTGGAAGCGATCGCGACTCCTACAAATGATTCTAAAGTAGTGATTAATTTCCTATGTAAGACTATCTTTGCAAGGTTTGGAGTTCCGAGAGTACTTAACTGGTGGTTCCGACGTGTGCGGTCTGTCGTATTCCGCAGCCAAATGTCACGTCAGCCAAGCACCTGACGATCGACCTGTTCCTCGTTCATCAAGACCCAAAGGAGATCAGGAGTTAGAAGCCATGAAGATTTCATTCGACCAAAACGATCTCGGCGATTCATATCGAAAACATCATGACCGGTTGAATATTCAACTCACGATTGGTAACTGTCTGACCCGACGAGTCTTGGTCGATGGAGGCAGTTCAGCAAACATCATCTTCCTTGATACCATCAAGGCTATGGGAATCGATCGATCGGAAATCACCCGACGCTCGACAACCTTGGTCGGTTCCAATGGAGACGCGACGAGTACCTTCGGAGAGCTCACCTTGTCTGTCTATGCCGGAGGAATCAACAAGCAAACCAAGTTCAACGTCATCGACTATGCGTCGGCCTATAACATCATCTTAGGTCGACCATGGATCCATGACATGAAAGCCGTTCCCTCGACGTATCATCAGACCATGAAATTCCCTACGCCGTGGGGAGTCCAGGAGATCAAAAGTGAGCCAAAAGTCGCCCGCGACTGCTATAAGCCGACCCTGAAGCCGCAGAAGCAGGCCATCTAGCAAATGCAGGTCTAGGATGCTCCTGGGACAACCGACGACTATCACCTGGAGGAAGTCGTCCTGGACCAGAGCAATCCTGACCAGAAGGTCTTTATAGGTTCGTCCCTCGATCCCTGCCTTAAAGACAAACTGATATCTTTTTTGCAGGAACACGCCGACTATTTTGCCTGGTCGCACGAAGACATGGTCGGCATAGACCCCAGCATTATTTCTCACAAGCTCAATGTCGACCCGTCATTTAAGCCTATCAAACAAAAGCGCCGAAAATTTACTCCTGAAAGGAATAAGGTAATAAATGACGAGGTCGACAACCTCCTCAAGACAGAGAAAATTCGAGAAGTAAAGTACCCCGACTGGCTTGCCAATGTCGTGGTCGTAGCGAAGAAAATGGCAAATGGAGGGTCTGTATTGATTTTACAGATCTCAACAAAGCTTGTCCAAAAGATCATTTCCCATTGCCACATATCGATGCCATGGTCGACGCGACAACAGGGCATGAACTATTGACGTTCATGGATGCTTATTCTGGATACAATCAGATCCTGATGCACGTCGAGGACCAAGAAAAGACTGCATTTATGACAGATCAATGTATTTATTGTTATAAGGTTATGCCCTTTGGTCTAAAAAATGCAGGTTCTACCTACCAGCGCCTGGTGAATAAAATGTTCAAGGATCACCTTGGTGACACGATGGAGGTTTATATCGACGATATACTGGTCAAGTCAAAGCAAGCAATCGACCACGTCGATCATTTGAGGCAGTCGTTCGATATCCTCTAAAAATATAGCATGAAGCTCAACCCGACGAAGTATTCCTTTGGCGTCAGTGCAGGAAAATTCCTGGGATATATGGTCACTCGTCGAGGAATCGAGGCCAACCCCGACCAGATCAAAGCTATCATCGAGATCAAATCTCCAAGAAATTTCAAAGAGGTCCAAAGGCTCACTGGTCGGGTGGCAGCTTTGAATAGGTTTATCTCTCGATCCTCAGATAGATGCCATTTATTTTATAATGTCCTCAGGAAAAATAAAGGCTTCGACTGGACCGATGATCATGAGCAAGCACTGCAAAAATTAAAGGAATACATGACGTCGCCGCCTTTGCTATCAAAGCCTTACGATCATGAGGTCTTGCATCTATATTTAGCTGTTAGTCCTAATGCAGTAAGTGTCGTCCTGACACGAGAAGATGAAAAGCAGCAACTGACGATCTACTATGTAAGTAAATCTCTCTTGGACGCAGAAACCAGTTATTCCTCTATGGAAAAATTGCTTTTATCGCTAGTCACAGCTGCTAAAAAATTGCGACACTGTTTTGAATCGCATCCTATTACTGTCGTGACTAACTTTCCTCTTAAGTTTGTCTTGAGGAAACATGAGTTGACAGGACGTTTGGCAAAATGGAGCATATATCTCAGCAGTTACGACATCGATTTCAAGCCCAGGACCGCGATCAAATCGCAAGCCTTGGCGTATTTCATTGCTGATTTCAGCCCTGAGCTGGAAAAATAAGTAGAGCTCGAAGTGTCAACTGTGGCGACTTACGACGACGTACCCTGGACTCTACATGTCGACGGTTCATCCAACACTAGGGGTTCAGGACTAGGCGTCGTCTTAAAGTCGCCACAGGGGGTCAAGATGGTGTATTCCATGCGATGCGACTTCAAAACCACCAACAACGAAGCTGAGTATGAAGCCCTGATCGTGGGAATGAATATGGCCCACGACTCGGGGGCAACCGCGATACGTGTCAGAAACGATTCTCTTTTGGTCGTGAACCAGATGAATGGAGAATTCGCGGCTAAAGATTCAAAAATGACAGCGTACCTGAAGGTAGCAAAAGAAAATTCCGAAAATTTCAAATCATTTTCTATTGAACAGATTCCAAGGGACCAGAACACTCAAGCCGACGCCTTAGCAAACCTTGGGTCTGCTCTTGTCGAACCAATATTCAATAGCATTCCTATGATCCATCTGGCGACGTCGTCCATCAAAAATCACGATGTCGTCCAGATCGAAGACCAAGAATATGATTGGTCGTGCGACATCCGAAATTTTCTAATGCACGACCAACCCCCAGAAGACAAGATGGAAGCTCGGAAGATCATATTCAAAGCATCCAGGTAGGTCGTGATCGGAGATAAACTCTATCGACGATCATCGACAGGCTTAAACCTGAGATACGTCATCAGCAAAAGTCAAGTTCAGAAGATCCTTCAAGAGATGCACGATGGAGAGTGTGGCAACCACTCTGGAGGTCGCAGTTTGGCCAATCGTATCTCTCGAGAGGGCTATTTTTGGCCAACGCTGCGACAAGACGCCATCAGGTATGTCCAGAACTGTGATCCCTGTCAACGACATTCAGGTACGTCCCATAAACCTTCTGAACCTTTACACTCGATACTTATCCCATGGCCCTTCATGAGATGGGGGATGGACATTGTCGATAAGCTACCACCTGCCCCTGGGCAAAAGGTATTTCTCCTCGTACTTACGGATTATTTTTCTAAGTGTGTAGAAGCAGCTTCCTTTTCCCAAGTTTGGGACAAGGAAGTCGTCTCTTTTATCCAGACTAACATCATATGCAGGTTTGGGATTCCATCCGAAATTGTCTGTGACAATGGATCCCAGTTCATAAGCACCAGGACTAGACAGTTCTGTGAAGACCGCAATATCAAGCTGACGACCTCGACCCCCAGGTATCCCCAGGAAAACGGACTTGTTGAGTCGAGCAATAAAACCATCATTGCTTCGATCAAGAAAAGGTTAAAAGCTGCAAAGGGAAAGTGGGTCGAAGAACTCCCTTCGATCCTGTGGTGAATCGCACGACACCACGCACGTCCACAGGACAAACCCCTTTCTCTCTGGTCTATGGTTGCGAAGCAGTCTTGCCGGTCGAGGTCCAGCTCCCAACCTCGAGGCATACTTCAGTCGACCACAACATGGTTGATTTAAGTTATGACCTCGACGTCCTTGAAGAACTTAGAGAATCAGCATTGATCAGAATGGCGTCGTAGAAGCAAGCGATCGAGCGACATTTCAACAAGAATGTCAAAGCTAAAGTCTTTCAAGAAGGCGACTACGTCCTCCGACGAGTGTTCCAAAGCACTCAAGAGCTCAATGCAGGTAAGCTTTCCACCAAGTGGGAAGGTCCTTATCGTATCTCAGAAGTCGTGGGTAAAGGTGCCTATCGGCTCCAAACCCTCGACAATCGAGATGTCCCACGTAGCTGGAATGCAACACATTTGAAAAGGTATTTCTTCTAAACCCTTTTTTCTTATACGATTTTTATTTATCACGACGAGTACTGACTTAAGCATCGGAGGGTCGTTGGTTAGCCAACGACCAACCTCTGACCTTGTTTTATCGCAGGATCGCACGACATAAGTTACTAAGTCTATTGTACGACTTTAGTACGCTTTCGTAGGATCGCACGACATAAGCAATCAGGTCTACTTTATGACTTGACTACCTTATCACAAGGACGCATGATTTAAGTTCAGCATACGATTTAATTGCTCAATCATAGGGTCTAACAACCCCACGATCTAAGTTTTTTAACTTAGAAGAATTTCATGTTCTGAATGAATGCTTTAATCGCATGTACTTATATTTGCTTACACGATTTAAAAATATAAAAGTCTTATGACTTATGTTCTAATCGACGTATTACAATGGATGCCTAGGTCGCACGACTTCTTGTTCATTTTATACTTAGTGAATTTCACAATCGATATTGTTCACAAAATGTATAAGACATAAGTTCAACAAAAAAGTAAATTTCATTCATTGAATGATCGTTACATCCAAACGACTCGACCACCAACGGTCGAGCGATAAAAACAAAAACTAAGAAAAAAAATTCCTAAGACTGAGGAGGAACGTCGGTCGCGTCTATGCCATAGGCTTCGCCTATGGAGCCTTCATCCATCTCCTCCTCCTTGACCTCCTTCTCGTCATCTGAGTCGAGGTCCCGCTCAGTCCCAACCTTCGACAGGAAAAACGCCAGCTCATCCGATGCATAGGGGAGAGGATACTTGCCCGACAAGTGTCGTCTCATGATTGCCGCCCGTGCGGTCAGTCGGGCAAGAGCGAAGACGGATTTCGCCTCGTCCTTTAGCTCCTTCACCTCGTCCTCCAGCTCCGCCACCCTGGACTTGGAATCCTCAGCTTCTTTTTCACTCGCAGCCAAGGATTCCTTAGTCTTGTCCAGCTCCGCCCTTTGTTCGGCAATCAGGGACAGGGACTGCTTCAGACAATAGTTTGCCTCGCCCCTTGCGTGTCCGACGGCCTCCGACTCGTTCAGGGCATCATCGAGCCGTATGGACATCTCCTCGGCACGTGCCAGAGCGGACTTCTCCCTCTCCAACGCCGCGTTCTCTCTCTCAAGAGCAGAAGACGCTAAATCTTCTATCTTTGTCGTTTCGGCGTGGAGAGCCAGGGAAGACTGGAACGCCTGTAAAACACAAAAAGTATTATTAGTGGACACTCGACAGAGTTAACAACGACAAAATAAAACTAGTCTTAAAAGAAAGACTTACCATGAACGCTAGTCCGGCAACATGGGATCCCGTCTCCTCGACCGAGACTCCCCGGAAGCGCTCCCTGAAAGAGGGGAGCTGATACTTCCCCAAATGGGGAAACAACGTCGTCCCGTCTAGGACATTATCCGCCATAAAGTTTGACGGCAACGTAAAGTTAACTGTCATAACCTCAGCCTCCCCCGTCGCGTGACCCTTGCCCTTGTCAGCCGACGAAGGGGTCGACGTGACAGTAGGAGACACCGTCGTTTTCGCCGGAGGTGCAGAGCTCACTGGTGTTGCATCGATCGCACCAGAAGACGTCTTCGTCTTCATCGGTGATGCGACCGATACCTTCACCTTCTCAGGCGTAACGACTCTCGACGAGTCGTTAGCCTTTGATGACGGTTCCCTCGGGAGCGTCATCCTCGTTTTCTTCAAGACACCCGACCCGGTGGTCGAGGTCACTTTCCTCTTTTCTCTGCCCTTACGGGCAAGCTCAGCTTGAGCTTCCCTCTTGGCAGCTGCAAATGACACCTTTGCCTGCGATTCTCCTGGAAAACAAGAAAGGAAAAGCGATTAGACGATCGAGATAAAGGAAAGACTAGGTCGAGCAGGAAAGTCGAAGGAATACTTACCGGTCATTTCTTCCTCCTCTCTCGACTCCTCTTGCTCTTCTTTATCCTCTGTCTCCTCTTCCTCTTCTTCTCCCTCTTCTTCTTCTCGTCTCTCCTGTCGGTTTTCACCCAAGTAAACCAAGTCGTCGTCTTCGTCTATCAGATGTCGTGTGACGAACGACCGGTCATCAGTGCTGAGTTCCAAGAACTTCTCGATCTTAGCCTTGGAATCGTCTTTGGGCTTCGCGTCTTCGAATTTAATGTATGAAGGCATAAAGAGAGAAGATTAGTTGAGAAACAAAGCAGTAAAGGTAATAAGAAACGCTCGACCAAAGCTAAAACTCACCCGTCATGTTCCAGCCGGACCTAATCCAGTCGATGTCGGGGTCCAGCGTCGCTACCCGCACGAATGCGTACCTGGTCTTCCACTTGCGATCGTTAACCGCAGTCTTCAAGACCAAGGTACGATCGCCCTTGTGTTTCGAGAACAAGTTGTAGCGACGGTACCCGTCCATCTTGACCTGGTAAGCCGTCAAGAGGTCATTCACATTCATCGGCAACTCCCAATTCGTGGTAAGTCGCTCGATGACCTGGATAACATGCCAAAACTGGGGCATTAGTTGCCCCGGCGAGAGGTCGAACTCGCACATAAAGGATTTGGCTAGAGGCGAATACGGCCATTGGAAGCCTATCTTAAATGGATATTCGTATATCACGACATATCCATCAGGGCACATCTTCGGTCGAATTTGACCGGCCTTACTCAATGTAATCCCCGCAGGGATTTTTGCTAAACTCCTAAGGTCGTCGAGATCATCTTGATCTTGAATAGTACTTTTGGGTTCTGTCGACATCGCTAAACCTGTTAACCAAATTTGTCGGTCTGAAAAACCCTAGATATCCCAGTTTTTCCTAGGTTTTCTAGCAATCGACTTACGACACATACAAAGAGTAAGGAGTCGTACCTTATATAGGCGCTCTAAACCTCGAAATACCTAATCGATTCGAAGATTTTCGCAGGTTTGGAAAGAATTCGCTGAAAGATGGAAAGAAATCGGGAAGGAATCTCTCTCTAAACTCTCTGAAAGGGTAAAATAGAAAAGATCCACCAAGGGTCACTATTTATGTAAACGATCGTGTCAGGTCGAGTCACTCGATGATCGACACATTCCTTCGCCTTTTCGTATGCACACACGGATCGTCGACACCTGGCGTTTACAGCTGTTGGGCACGATCGCACGTCAGCATGACGTCATGATCTTATCGCCTTCTCAACTTCCGTAGTTCAAATCGAATCGATTCAGTTTTCAAAACTAACGATTTTCGACACGTTTCACGCCCCTGGACATTCTTTTAAACAAATATTTTTCTTTGACAAAAATTTAAAATTCAAACTTGAAAATTGTCTTTTTATTTTAAATTTTGGGGGCAAATTGTTTGGGTAAAAATCCACGAGTCTCGACCACGACCAAAAAGGGAAAACATATTCCTTATACTTTCTTATGATGAGATAAAATCATAAACACTTTATCGTCTGACCAAAGTTTAAAACGAAAGTTACTCACGACACTCGACCGTCGTAAGATACCTTACGACCTCGACCGACTAACGTATAACAACTGTTATGATTTCTATGTGTAATGCAGGGTCAACACCATTAATGGCCAACGGACATAACCGGCGAGGTTAATTACGAGCATTAATCCCAGCAGCCGTTATTCTTACATTCATGAGGGTCATTCAAAGCTACAAAGACTATAAATACAAGGACTTCAGCCTCAATTGCGGACAACTGATTTCAAGGACAATCACACAGCGAAAGCACTTGAAGCAAAGAAATCTCTCTCGAAAGATCTCTCTCGACGCACGATTCCTACGCACGACGCTTTACCTTATACACGACACATTGATTTTACATTCGATACACTTGTTTACTTTACACATTAGCTTATTTCTATCATTTGCATTGTAAGCATTGTACTGTCGACACCTGAAACATAAGGACATCGCCCCTGTTTGGCGACCATAGTGCACCGACGACATCATCACTGTCGTCCGCGGGTTTTTTCCTCGTTGAGGTTTTTCCCGCGTCACCAAATTCCTTGCGTCTTATTTATATTTTTGTCATTGTCGCATTGCTTTGTCGAACGATTTCTATCTTTAGTTGTTAAGCTCCACAATCAACCTTAAGTTATCCTTCTGGACGACTTTTTGGCATTAACAGGTTGTGTTACAAAATCTCGGAAAACGTTTAACACGCACACACAATATTTTAAATCATGGTTTTGAACATGCATGAAATTATTTTATTGCGGGAGTTGCAAACCCCGTCGGGACTTGTTTTATTTTGTTGTTGTCCAACGTTACTTTCGGATACAGCAATATCCATATTTTTATGATGTTTAAGATGTTGGGCAAGTAACTACGGCTTATGACTTTAACATTGGATCTCCTCCACATATGTTAAAGTTTGGACGGAAAGTTATCTTCCATTATTTCTATATAAAGCTATTTTGGAGAATTTATTTAATGTGAGTTTGTTAAACAATGTTGTTTATATGGTATTACAACAAAAAGGGGATTTTTGGAATTTCGGCGTTTTAGTCATGATTTTGCTTATTGCAATTCGACTTTTGGAAGCAAAATGTTTGGTGCCATTTTATTGACTTGAGGTCATTGAGCCCATTGAATTTCATGGAGTTTTGTTTTACGACGTTTTGTGTCGTATGAGTGCAATTTCACAATGTGCATACTCCATTTATTTATGTGAGAATTTATGAGTTATGCTGGGCATTTTGTTCCACTCGGGCTTTGTTGAGAATTATTATTTTATGCCATAAGACGACCAAAAGGGACGAGTTTTGGAACTTTGGTGTCGCGTAATTTCTCTTTCAAAGATTTGCATTAGCACATTTTGTTGCAACCTGTTCAGTATATGGATTGAATTATACGTGACGTAAGTAATGCATGAAAGAACACCTTGATAGTACTTCATAACAATTTGCTTGTTGCGTTTTCGGTCAGTTGATAGTTTTATTATCATTTCATGTAAATGCATTATATCGACCTAGGGGTATGCATAGCTTGGTAACCATTACTTCTCGACACTTTGATAAGTGGATCGAGAATGAAAATGTTTTATTAACCCATTGCATAAATGAAGACCATTTAGTCAAAGTATGTTTTAGTGTTGTGGGGATCATGCATGGTTTACAATACAGTATATTTTGAAAACACGAATGCGTGAGTCGTTGACATTTGGTCAATTTTGGCTTGATGAACATTTTGGAAAATTGTAAACCTTTTTGGTTATAGAAAAAAGGTGTGTTTTGAGTGTTTGATAAGTAAATTTTAAGCAACGACATTTTGACATTTTGCATTACAAGTGAAAAGACTTTTTAGTGTAAATGCTTCGTGATGGGGATTTTAGAAAATTATTTGTCTTAACCTAGAGTGTGTAGAATTATTTAAGTTTTTGGAACATTAATGTGCACTGTTTGTATGATTCAAAGTTGGAAGTTGATTTAAACCCTTTTTGGTGTCAATCATTTACTAACACTTATTTTCTCCTAAGTTTTGGGAAAACACATTGATGTGTGTGAGCCTTGTCAGAAACGTTTTACTCATGTGTCATTATATGACCAGATGAGAAAATTTTGGAAATTGATTTAAAGAATTTCATCTTTTGAAATTTCGTCGTGAACTATTTGATGCATGTTATTTCATTTCAAGAAGACTACTGAGAGAGTGTTACAAGTTGCATGCATACTCCAATTTGAGATTTCCTCATAATGTTTTAGTCGATATCTTCAAAGGAAGAAAACGTATTGGTTTTGTTCTTAAACTTGGAACTGACACAAGTCATTTTATGATTTGACCAAAGTGTACTTATGAATCGTTTCATCGTTTTTGTGAAATAAACTGACGCGCGCAAATTTTGTTGGCAAACCTTGTTCCATGCCATTTTATGGTTAAAAAGGAATTTTGGAGTCGAATGTCGTTTAAACTTCTTTCGAAGTACGTGCAAACCTTTTGTTGCACACTATTTGAAGTAGGCAGTTACTTTACGTGCATGACATGAATCAATCCGTACTAGGACCGTAGCGGTTCATTTCAAAGAAGTTGTTTATTACGCTTTTGCGTTTTATTAATAATCTAAAGTACGATGAAATAGTTTTCAACATGATTTTCATGTGGGACGAGCGTGTCCATTTTTGCGCAACTACCAAATTGATAGCAGTAGTTTTTATGCGTACGGCTAATTTGATGTGAAAACCTTTATGTTGAAAATTTCTATAAAAAGTTTTGATTGGCATATTTGTTAAATAATACACTTGAGAACCTTGAACTCATTAGGACCTTGGAAAGGTTAAGTAACCCCGGTTAAGAGTATGTGGGTGTAGAACTTCGACTATGAAAAGTTGGGTGTTTCGATGTGTGATGGCGCTATAGGCCGAATGGTATCGATGACAGAGTCGATCTATTTGTTGTAACTGAAGGGTTAGATTCGCGGTATCATATTTTGAGGTTAGTATAACCGTTTTTGTCGGCATCCCAGTTTTGGGTCTTGGACAATTTTTGCATGAGGAACCCTTTAGACACCGTATTGATAACTTTAATTTTGTGGGAATGTTCGACAGACGGAACTCGTGTGTAGAGTTTTGTTGGGAGTCAAGTTTGGTGGTATAACTAGGTGTCAACCTTTTGGGTTCGAGGCCAGAAACCGTTAGTGTATTCGGAGGGTTGTAGTCAAATTTTAAAGAAATAATGATGACGGTTGTGGTAATCTTAAGATGCTCAATTGTGATGAGTAAATTTGGTGGGATAACTTCCTTGTGTGGTAAAAGAACCTGTCGGTTTGATGATTAATGTTGGGGCAGATTCTTGGAGTTGTATAATCGATGGGTCAGTGATGACCGCAGGTCTTGGAGTCTTTTAGGGCTCGTTAGAATTAAACGACAGTTAGCAGTAGGAACAATCAGAATTGGAGATTCTGTTGGGTTCGATAGTGAACAAACCATGGATCGATTTAGAGTCTGGAACCGCAATCGGGGAAGTATGGAACATCTAAGGTTGGGAGACAACCGAAGTTGTCTGATCTGGAGTCACTCCAGTGGATGGAACGTCCACCCGGACATAAGTACAGTGTACCTCAGAAGACATTGTTGGTAAGGGTCTGCTTGAGGTTTGTCATAGCAGTCTGTGTAGGGGAATTTAGATTCCAGTTGGAAGCTATCGGAACATGGTCGGTGTTGAGTTGGTTGGCCTTCGGTTGTAAAGGATATAGATTTCGAGGACGAAATCATTCTAAGGTTGGGAGGATTGTAACACCCCGAAAATTGGAATATGAGTGTTGGGGTTGCGGACGTCCGCATGGGCACAAGGCCGGACGTCCGCGTAGCGCGGAAGTCAGCGGGTCGTCCGCGGAAGCAATAGAAAATTAGAGGGGTTAGGATCAGCTCAAGCCGGACGTCCGCGTGGTGGTCAATCCGGACATCCGCGACCTGTCTGATGAGATATTTTGGTTATTTTAGCCTTTCCACCTCTCTTCCCTCATTTCACTTTCTTTACAAAAACACAACTCAACTCTCTCTCTCTAAACCGATCTCTCTCTCTAGAAAACCCTAAATCCTTCCCTCTCCTCTTCATCTTCTCCACTCAAATCAAACCCCTTTCCACCATTGTTGAAGATATGGAAGCTTGAAGCTTTTGTGGAGACTATGAGCTTTTATTTGGAGGATTCAAGTGGTGAAGGTAATCTCTCCCTACCCAAAAGATAGATTGTTGTTGTTTTCACTATCTCTTCCATTTTGGGGTATTATTGGATGATTTTGGTTATGTTGGGTTAAGGTAATCTTCTTCTTCTTCACCCATGAAAATTAGGGTTTTGGTATAAGTTGAGATCTTGATGTAAAATGTTTGGGGAATGATTCTTTATGGTTAGATGTGAATATTTATGGTTGAAAACTTATGGATCTAGGTTTTTTGGAAGTTTTGTCTTGAGGATTCGTGTTTCTTCAAAGGAGCTTACGTTTGGGGAAAATCTAGATTTAGCCTAAATCTAGCAAGGTGAGTTCAAGTTGATTTGTGAAAACTTTGTACATGCCAAAAATGTTATTTTCCAAGTATTTGTGTATTTACTTGAAATTATCATTGTTGGGTTATTTGATGAGTTTAACCATTTTTGAAGTGTTTACCTTTATAAAGTTGTAAAACACCCATATTTGAGATTTTTGGATATTTTGATGTGTGGAAATCATAATATGTCCTTAAAAGATTTATTGCTCAAAATGAAGTTTATTTGATGGTTTGATCATGTTAGTGTAATTGATTCTATAAACCATTTGGGAAATACACGATTTAGTGTCAAGAGTCATTTTGAGAATTGTAATGGTATGAGTCCTTTTTGGGAAAACCCCTTTCGTTTAACCCGTGTCGATTTTTGGGTTAATGATGATTTCGTGGTACTTGTTTACCTAAACGATGTTTAAATGCACTTTATGCTATGATGACTACCGTTATTTATAGGTCTAATGAGTTTTGAGCATTTTGCTCGGTTTTGACTTTAAAGAAGTATTGGGGACATTTCCTCCGGTTTTGATGGCTCAATATGGAGTCTTAATTATGGTTAGCATTTATTGCAACTTGATGCATTTTATTGCATATTATTGATACTTACATGCCCGGGTGCGTTAGTCATTCCAGGATGGGCATATTATTATAGACTGTGTTGCATTGGATCCATAGGCACGTAAGTCAGTCTTTGTTGGATGGTCTACTGGGTGTCACGGGATTTGACTGGGCCCCATGTTTTATGACCTTTACCTTTCAAGGGTTGAGCTGTCAGGTTGATTGACGGACGTTTTATTGACCTTCGCCATGTCGGCATGTGCAACAGGTTCAGGTTGGGAGTAGTTCTAGTTAGGGGTGAGCATCGGAACTCGGTACCCGTCTTTGGAACTGGAACCGTTTCGAAAGTGCCGGTTCCAGAACCGGTACCGATGTGATTGGTTCCGGTTCCTAAAATACGGAACCGATTAGGACTGGTTCCGGTTCTGGTTTTCATTTTTTTGGAACCGTTACCCGTTGGGTACCCGTCGGGACCGGTTCTGGGACCGGGTACCAAGACCTGCTGGGTACCCAGAATCGGAACCGACAGGTACCCGCTATTTTTTAATAAAAATTATTTATATATTTATTATATTTAAATATTTAATGATGTGTTATTGGTTTTGTTAGATGTTTTATTCGTTTTGATCCAAATGTTTTATTTGTTAGGTCTTGACGTAAGGACGTTATGTATTATATAAGTCATTTTGTTGATGTCAAGACTCAATACGCCGGAGTTTCTAATTTATTTATGTAATAATTAGTTTTTATATGATTATTTTTCACCATTTGTTGTGTTTATTTCTTTAAGTTGGTACTTTGTAGTTTGCAATAGACTTAAAATTACATTTTTATTGTATGAAATGTTAAAAAAAATTAAAAAATTGATAGCGGGTACCCGGAACCGGAACCGCCGGTTCCGGGACTGGTTCCAAAATATAGAGAACCGATGTAAGCGGTTCCGGTTCCAGTTCCTTCATCCTAGGAACCGCCGGTTCCGGTTCCAGTTCCATGAAATTTAGCCGGGTACCCGGTTATGCTCACCCCTAGTTCTAGTGACATTGTGAAAGGTTATGTGCTAGAAATGTGCTCGAGAGGTGAATTGGTTAAGTGATGTCTTCCGCATTTATCCTTGTGAATAACACTTTGTATTTGGGTTAAGTAATACCCGAAGTGAATTTAGTCTTTGTAATAAGACTTGAATTATATATTGTTGAGGTTGATCATAGATTTTAATTTGAGGTATTTCACCTATTGAATTATAGGAAGAAATCCTATCATTTCGGATGTATTATCGAAATTTTTATTTAGTTGCTCTTTCCCAATTCGAGGGTGTTACAGAATCAAAACCATCCAAATGGTAAATATTATAGTGCAAAATAAAATAGTAATCAATGATAAATACTAAGGGGCCGTTTACCTAATCACTTACCCGGGTAAGTGCTTACTGGTAAAATTCAACACTATCACTTACTTCCCGGGTAAGATTTTAGTCCACCAAAATGGCATCGTATGCAACAATTTAGCATGTAAACTCTAACCGTGGTAAGAGCCGTCGCACTCACTTACCGGGTAAGACTTTCGGTTCTTGCTTTCGACTTTCGGTCCTTGCTTCCGCTCTTAACGGGTAAGATTCTTAGTCCTTGTCATATTCATCCAGTAAGCTAACGTGGCTTGGTAAGCACTTACCCGGGTAAGCGTTTTGTAAACGACCCCTAAGTGCCAAATTTGGTGAGAAACGTGAGAAGTGGTTATCAATCGTTGAATGAGAAATAGACAAACATTAGGATGACATGCACCGAGATAAGATGCACAAAATCAATTTCCTTTTAAGCCGCAATTCTTAGGAGGGTATTTGATTAAAAATATCAATGGTTTAAAAGTTGTTATTAGACTTCTCACCAAAAATAAGACTTACACTTTTTTGATGAGTTACATTTCATTTCAACTCACTTTATTATCTTTAGAAATTGATTATCGTCATCGCGCTGGCCTAACACCGGTGTAGTATAAATATAAATTTTGTGTTTTGAGTAAAAGAAAAAACAAATTATGGGTAAATGGATGGATAGTTTGATGGCGATATGAAAATGACAAAGAAAAAAAAGGGAAGAGGAAAGGGTGAAGAAAGAAACGTTCAAAGATCGACTTCAATTATGCCGCTTCACTTGTTCTTGCTTTGCTTTCCTAATAAAACAACAACATTATTCGTTTAACCATCCTGCCTTATGATTGATTAATCGATTATCAATTGTTTCTTTAAAATTACAAGCAATTTGGAAAGTGGAAAAATGGCGACAGCAGCCTTCAAATCCAACTCCAAAAGAAGCAATGGAGATCCCCCTAAAAAGAACCCTAATCCTGTGCCTGAAAAACAACAAAGATTGCGAAGGTCTTTGAGTGTCAGCGCTCTTTCCCGATCAACAGAAATCGACATATCTTCTGAATTCTTGAACAAAAGAGACAATCCTCTTTATTGGGCTACCGGCGGTTCTCCTAACACCGAATCTCCTTCGACAACCAGTGTTGTTGTTGTTGTTGCCGGCGGTGGTGCATTGAAGAGTTCGAATGAGGTGGGGGTGGTGGGTCAGAGAGGTCGACCGGTTAAGAGGAATTCAGATTTGAAAAATGGTGGTGAAAAAAAGGAGATTATTAGTCGAAGAAGGAGTTTGTCCAGGGTGAATGATAATGGTGTTGGAAGTGGCAATGGCAAGGGGCGGGGTCGGTCTGTTTCCAGGGCCAGATTTGCTTCTGAGGTTGGTAAAACTTTCTTTACTTCATTCACTACAACTGCATTCTGTTTTTTAACTGGGACTTGGGAGGGTAATTTTTGGAAAAAAAAACTTGGCTAACTAACCCACTTTCTATATAGTTAAGCCACTACCAAAAACTGACCGAATAAGGTGTGAGTCGCAATAAGCTGCTATAAGATAGAAAAAGATATTTGTTTGGGATAGAGTAAAACACTTTATGGTTGGTTTGCTGTTAGATTTAGTTAATATTCTAAAAAGCTTCAGCAAGAGCTTAGAAGGTCCATACTCCATAGACAGGCTATTTAGGAGAATAAATTTCTCATAAACTCTTTAAATACAAAACTTTGTGTTAGAAAGAGACATGGACTCTTAGACCTTAGTTGGCTAAGTGGGGGATAACATTAAACCAAATACACTCAAATACACAATATGTCACACTAGAAAGTAGGGTCAGAGTGAGATGTACGCAGACATGTTTTGTTGGATAGATCAATACAGTATAGGAAAACAAATCTTTTGAAAGTTTTCTATGAATTCCAATAATGGGCTTCTTCCTCTATTTCAAATGTACATTTTGACTTTTAATTGAGCTTAATTTAATTCTAATTGATATGTTTATTCCTGAATTTTGATGAGAAGCGAATAACACTTTCTATATCATTAAGCCACTACCAAACTTTCATGTAGAGCTGTGAGTCGGATTAAGCTGCTGATAAACGGGCCCTAAATATTCTTCAAGTTATATCAGCAGAAGTAAATTGAATTCAAGAGCATCAAGTAGTGCTAGAATAGAAAAATATGGTATAATGGAACTTCTAATAATTTAACCTAATCCCTAGAAGTTGCTATTAGTTAGGTTGGCTAGAGAAGTAAAGGGGTAGAATGGGGAATAGTTTTAATAAGGTTGTATTAGCAGCAGTTTTTTTTGCAATCCTAAGAATTCTGCTAATTTGTGTATAATCAAAATCATCCTTAATTGGGTGATTGTGAAGAGCAATAATCTGTTATTTGTTCAACTTATAATGACATTGTTTCTGTGTGAAAATAGAGTGAGGCTGAACAAGATTCAGGAATACCGATCACATATGGAGGCAGGAGTAGTTGTAATCAGCTTCCCGTTTCTGGTGTTAAAGCATTTGATTCCCATGTAACTTGCCATCCTTCTGTTGATATTTTTTGTTACATTCAATCCATTTGAACCTGTTTTGTGTAGTGATATTGGTTAATTTTATTATAGTTTGATTCACGAGTTTCAAACTGGGAAGATGGGATCTCCACCAGTTCTTTGTCGGAAGCTGAAGAGAAAACGATTAGAGCTGTCTTTGAGCAGATGAAGGTTAGAATTTGTATCTTAAAATAGATCCTATTTATAATGATGTAAATTGTGAAAGGATATTTTTTGTTTGTGATTCATTTGTTTGGTTTGCAGTCATTTGAAGGGGACAAGTCGAGAAAAGACACGACCTCAAGTAAAATATATGAAACTGTGAGATCGGAAGTGAGGCGAGCTATTGCTGATATTCAGGATGACCTTCAAGATGTAAGTAAGGCTATCACTAATTAACAAAAACATATGTATTCTAAGCAGTTAACACGGCCGATTGCGGAAATTTGGTCAGGACCTTGATTTGAAATAGCGGTTATTGCCGTGAAATAGAGGTGAAATAGCGGTAAAAATAAAATTAAATATGAATATATAAAGCATATAATATATAATTATATAAAGCATATAACTTAATAGAATAATAGATCAAAAAAAAATTCAAATCACACAAGTAACATACTAATAGAGTAATAGTTTCAAACCCCACAAGTAAAAAGTTTCAAAACATATAAAGCTCGTAGATGAGAACTAATTGCAATCCACCGGCTCGGCTTCTGAAGTCGAACCTGAGAATCTGAGATGTGATTGTGGAGAAGTCAGTGGAAAGTCGATCGTGGAACCTGATTGAGAAGTCGATGGAAGCAGGAAGAAGTCGACTTGAATAATTAGGTCAAAAAGGGTTGGATCAAAGAATAATTAAAAAGCCCAAAACTTGAATAAAAAACCCAAAAAAAAGAAGCCCAAAGTCCCAAACAAGAATGAAAGAAAGGCCCAAAAAAGTGAAAAGCCTTCAAAAAATATTTTGGTATAGCGACCGAAATTTCGTTTTCTAATTTTGGTCAAATTTTGGTCAATTTCGTCGCTATTTTCGGTTCCGCTATTTTGGACCGAAATTCCCCTCAGGACCGCTATTTCTGAAATTTCGTCGAAATTAACTGCTTAGTATGTATTATGGTTGAATCAGGATACTTTTACTTTATTACAAGTTGGCTATGGTTCTCTGCTCTTTTGCATTTACGGTTTCTGTATACACATTTTATGAGGAAAATTTATGTGGCCCCACCTAGGTAGCCAGACTGAGCTTCTGGCACCGTCTTGGCGTCTTCTTTGGCTTTGGTTTCTGCTTTTTATATATGTCTTTCTGAAGCTCATTTCATCTACTAAGTGTTTAATGTTTTTCTTATCACTCTCTAACCTTCAATTTCTTTAAGCGCAATTAGGCATCTAAGCCTACCAAAGTGTCAAATTGATATGAACTTGTACGCACGTCATGTCATGAATATATATATATATATATGTGTGTGTGTGTGTGTGACCTCCTCCTTAGACCCCATTCCTGGTCGGATATATGGTTTGGTTTGGTTTGGTTTGGTTTTAGTGGCAGTCAAGAGTATCTCATGAAAGTAGTTGTGTGCGTCCATATGAGCATTAAATTTTTAATTCGTGTCTATTATATATATATATATATGTATCTTCCGTTCCTTTATAAAGTTGTCTTATATCTCTTTTAACTTCTGGACCCTGTTTTCTTTCTTTATGAGTTTAGGCCATCCGGAAGAACAGTACTGGTGGCCTTGCGAGTACAGATGTTACTGATATATCTCCCAAGTTGGTGAAACCCGGGGCTGTTGAGTTAGTGTTGGATATAAGAAGGGAATATGCCAAAGAACTCGAAGAGGTGATCTTTCTATATTTCCTCTTTGATTCCCTCCCTTTCAAAATAAGTGTCTACATTTCTATGTTAGTTTCTCCCAACATAAGTGTCTACTTCCAATTCTACCCTTAATTGTGAGATGTAGAAATTCATTACTTTCTCTATTGTTAAAGGTAAAATTGTTATTTAGTTAATTAAAAGTGTAATGATCACACATTTTTTTAAATTCATTGTGGACATTTATTTATCGCTTCGCCATTGTATTTAGAGCATTTCCAACAAATCCTGTAGAATAGAAGCTTTGTTCTCTATTTTGCTCCAACAGATTCTCTATATTGTTCTCTAAATATAGAAAACAAGAGAGAACTTCAAGTTTAGAGAACCCTTTAAAACTTAATTGGAGGAGAGATAGTTTTTTATTCATTCCCACTAATGAGACTGAATTATTATATTATTATTATGATTGTTGATGCAAAGTATTTAAGTGTTGTTAAAATGTGTAGTCCCAAGAACGTGCTCGAAAACTTCGATCAGATTTGGCGATCGAGGAACATCGCAGGCAGGAGTTGAGCAGAATTCTCAAGGAGACGCTTCCTGAACCCAAGCCATCTGTTTCTCATAAGCCTCGTTTAGGAAGAAAAGTGTGCTACTCTTTTTCATTATTTTCTTCCTATTTACAACTCTTGTTTGGTTTATCATACATACATATATACATATATTGTGTGTGTGTGTGAATATATATATCCATGAAAAAGTTCATTTAAGAACCTTAAATATTTTGAGAACCAACAATTCCTGATGCATATTCATTCATGATAATCATAAATATACTTGATATACATCAAGAATAGTTTGGTTCTCACAGGTCGCAATATATTTACGGTTTTCAAATGGAACCTGCCCCTATATATGTAAGGGAAGGTTTCAAGGGAGAACCTAAAAATGGAAAACCGGGAAACCCTCAATTAATCTCGATCGGTTTTAATCCAACAGTTGTGAATGATAGGGGACTGTTACATTTTTCCATAACTAACTCCAAGATTATAGGGGCGCTTACATTTGAATCTAAGCCGTCTATTGTTTAGATTCAATGGTTGATGGAGGGGGTTCCCCCATTCATCAATTTTTTGGGTTCTCTTTTGAACCTTTTTTTATATGTATGGAGGTGAGATCCGGGGAGAACCTCATTAAAAAAAACTGAAGAACCACGAAACAATGGACGGAAACATATATCAATATGGATGTTAAATAAAAGATAATAAAATGATCATCTTTTTGGTGTAATTTGTATGGCCCTAGTTTTGTATTTATATTTAAAAGGTGGTTATAACCATCATTTAACCACATTCATTGGATGATTTCAGCCAAACTGTTTGGATGGGTTTTTCGGGTTTTTTAGGGTTCTCTCTGGATCTTTTCTATAAATATTTAAATATGTATGTATCGGACATGGTCATAGTTTCATAATTCAGTTCTTTCTTCTGGTTCTTATATTTCTGTTATCTTGTTGCAGAGAAGCAGTGAAAGAAAAAAAATGTCAAAACGTTTGACAGATGAAGCAATGTCGTATTTCGATGAGTGTGTTTCGATATCAACGTTTGATAGTTCTGATTTCTCGGCAGCGGAAGATCTGGTCGTGAACTCAGTCGACACTACTCTTGTAACAGGGCCCACCACATCTTTACCCCACGACACCCGCTGCATTTCACCCTTCTCTGCTCCAAACCGTTTCATCGAACGACAGGTAATAAAATTGTAACACTTCCTCTCATGGATGTTCTATATTTTTTATATAATTATAAAATTTTATAAATATATACATAGAGGGAAGTTCCGTTGGGAACCCAAAATTCATCAGAACCCAGGAACCGTTCATAGCGCCACGTGTCCATCTTCAGGATCATAGCGCCACATGTCCATCTTCAGGATGAATATTCATTATGAATAACACATTCGCGGTGAAGATGGAATTGTCATTAATAATGAATATTGACTTGTTATTCATAATGAATATGTTACAACATTCATGATCAAATATCAATAACACATCCATATTTCTGACGAATATGACACGTGTCGCCCTCTGGGGGGTTCCTGGGTTCATGTATGAAAATAAACCTCTATTGGGTTCGTTTAGTATAAATAAATCTATAGAGGAAATAATCATATGGAGGGGCCAAACATGCACAAAATTTCTTGTACTAATAGATATCAAATAATATTTTCAGATGATTGAAGGTGACCTAGGATCTAGCTCAACGGCTCGTAGTAGCTCTAATGATCTCATAACGGATAGAGTCGCTGAAAGCAGCGACTGGGAAAGGAAGTCTCGCTTTTCGTTTGGTTACAAACCAACGGAGAGCATAACACTACAACACGACATAAAAAATTACATCAAAACTTTTGAGAAAGACACGGGAATTGATGGAACTGGATCAAGAAGTAATTACAACGCTGATGCCTATAATCTACTTGATGTCAACGAACGCTTGTTGTTCGACAAGGTCTTGTTTAGAAACCGACAAGAGTCCGGGAGTTTGCATATCTGCAGTGGAGTTCCCGTTCCGTTTTTGTTATTGGCTCATCTTTTTTAAAGATGTAGATATTGGATTGTAAGTTTTTTCTTCTTGTATAAAGGGCGTTGTTACCTTTTTTGAATATTGTGTTTACAGATTTAAAGGTCGTTTACCAAACCTTAATAGGGTAAACGCTTATCGGATAAGAGTAGTAAACATGGAAAATTAAATATGAATCACCCACCACTGGCAAGTCCTTGAAGTTAAGTTGCAATGAATTTAATAGAAGTGGGAATACTTGCTATGAGATTACTCTCATACAATGTGGTGAGCACTTATCTTAATCTAAGTGCTCTTTGAATTTTAAGGAAACTCACTTCAGTCAAAGTGTTTACCAACAAATCCAACTTTCTCTCTAATTGAAACATACAGAAGGTACATGAAATTCTCAATGTATTGGTAGTCCAATTTCTATCGATATGATAGACTCGAGATACATCTTGACATCCATAATTCATGACATATAATTATTTCCAATCACGTTGAGGGCCAAAAACTCGATATTTGTAAGGTTCAACATAAATCATAAGCATAAATCACAAACTCAAGCATGTTTATGCTTAAGAAAAAATAAAATTTATTGGGTGGGAGATTACTGAAAGCAATGTGTAATTTAAGTATCATAATAACGAGAATTAGAATCCGATGAAGCATCTTCTTGAAAAAAATTGAACAAATGAATTAGAAAAAGAAGAGCAAGTACGCTGCAAAAAAATTTAACTGTTAATTTATAGTGTAAAATATACTCGTTGAAAACTGTTTGTTACACCTTGTATATCTATTGCAAATGATATTCTAAACAAAGATGATAATCAATATGTAAAATTAATAGAGATTATAATATCAGTGATGGTAGACATAAAAAAATCAATGTGGACGGTTCCACTATAAATGGATTCATAACAGGGGATGGTGTTATCGGAATTACCAAGGTCAAACTATTTTTTTTTACTCAAGACATTTTGTCTTTTGTCAATGCTAGTGTGAAAATTAGTAAAAAGAAATATTAGTATGCTTGGATAAAATTAGATGAGAATAAACATATACATAAATAAATGTTGAAAAATTAGTATGAATATGAATAAACATATACATAAATAAATATGATGGGGGCTTTGGCTACCCTGTCTCATTCCCTTCACAAGCCTTACTTTTAGTAGGGCTAAATAACGTCTTTTCTTTTTAAAATAATCAATTTTAATTATTAGTATATGAATAAAAGTATGAGTAAATATAGTTTTAAATTGGTAGAAATGATCAAGGAGTACTTCCCACGATTCCAATCCAGAGTATACAGTTATTCATCGAGATTTGCCTTTTCTATTGATTCCTATGGATTGAAAGGGGTTGTTGTGTAAGACGCGAACAACGCCCGCTGGAACGTCTATGGAGTTTATCATCAACTTGATAAATTAATTTCAAGATATAAGGCTTTGCTTTATCCGGTATCAAACGGAAAATTTCCCGAAAAACTAATCATAGGTTCCTCTCTCCATCGGAACATAGATGCCTTAGAATATTAGTAGTTATAATATTTAGAGTAAATTACATTCTCGGTCCGTGTGGTTTGCTGGTATTTTGCATATCGTTCCTAAAATGCGTTTATTATAATGGGTGTCCTTGTGGTATGCAAAAGCGCACGCAGAAGTTCCCCGACTAACGAAATTTGTTAACCCAGTTAACACAAAAGGGTATTTTTTTTTCTAAACCTATTTTTGTCTTTTTCCTAATAAAAAAAACAAATTAATAAACCCTACCACCCTCACCCTCACCCTCACCCTCCCCCAAATCGGTCTCCTAAATCGTCAGTGAAGAAACAGAGGGGTAATCCTTCACCTACTCCATTGTCTTCCTCAGATTCGTTGGTGAATTTAATAATTTGTTGTTTGGTGCTTCGGATGAAATTATCGAAGAGAATATCAAAGATTCAAAAGAGAATACAACTCTTTTTGTTTGCAGTGAAGTGGTGGAGATTGAAGAACAAGTAGATTCACATGATGAAATTAGATCGGAGAAAGAATCAGATGAAGTGAGAAATGAATTTTTGATGGAAATTAGGCACAAGAGTTCTCGTAGAGCTCTAATGAAATCGAGGATGAAGAAACTTGTACCTAAGAAACTACGAAGGACCATCTTCATCCTCAACCATCTTGTGTGTTTCAAAGCAAGAACAAAACAAGATTCTAGAAATAGGACCATCTTCATCCTCAACAATGTCAAGTGAAATTGATTGCAGCAACAAGAAATTAGGGAAGGAATCACAACATAATTCTGGATGTTTAGTTCTATGTTTGATTGTGCTTTTCAGACTAATCACACACAATTCTGGCGCTTTCACAGTTTTCATGTCGTCAAGGTTGAACCTGGCGGTGGCGAGTTTTCTTGGCCATAACTCCACCCCTTCTCCTCCTCTCAACACCGTCTTTCCATCGTGGACCCACGGACTCCTCATCATAAACTCGAACTCATAAATCATCGTAAACCAAATAATCTTCAATACTTTCAAAAATTTCTAATCGGGTACGATTAGAAAACAGGTGTAGAAAGACAAAATTACCTCTTGAGTTAATTGGGTTAACATATTTCGTTAAACGGAGGGACTTTCTACGTGCGTTTTTGCATACCACGGGGAGTCGGGGACGAGTGTAATAAACGCGTTTTAGGGACGATATCCAAAATATCAGCAAATGACAAGGACGAGGAATGTAATTTACTCAAATATCAATCAATATCAATCTTTATATATATAAAAGGAGAATCAATGGTTGATGAAGTGACATCATGAGAATCAAGTATTCATCAAATGGTGAATTGTGGTTGATTCTTCATTGTCCCACATTGGTGACAAAAGTGAAAAGTTGGAAGTGTGAATGGCTATATAAATGATAGGATATGACTTGAAAGTTCATACAAAATTTGATCCATTTTTGGGTTAAATAGTTATTTTTTATTTACATGACAAAACATTTCATATAATAGTTAAGTATTTATCAATCAATATATATATATATATATATATATATATATTAGAGTAGAAACCATCATGTATGATGTGGCACATTGTTAGAAGATGATTTGTCTAAAATAATTTTCTCATTGTTTTGAGTTTTTTTAAATATTAAATAAGTTAAAGACTATTCTACCCCTAAATACAAAATATGTATTTCATTATAAGAAGGCTTCTTTGGTAATTTCATTTTCATTTATTAGCTTTTACTTTCAAACTACATAACTTCATAGAGATATTCATTATGCTCTTCTCATCTTCTCATCTACTAATTAAGGAAAAACCTACAATAAACGATTTGCCACATTCTTGGATTCTTTTGAAATAAAATGTTAAATAAATTAAAGATTTTTCTACTCATGAATGAAAAATGTGTATTTCATTATTCTCTCCAAAATCAATCATCAATCAATATCAATATATCAATCAATAAATCTTTATATATATAAAAGGAGAATCAATGGTTGATGAGGTGGCATCATGGGAATCAAGTATTCTCAAATGGTGGATTGTAGTAAAAATTTGAGCATCCCACATTGATAAGAAGAGTGATATAACAATAGAAGATTTTCGTATATAAAGGATGAGAAGTATTTGCAAACTAAGAGGGTCATTTGGCTAAGCATGTCATTTTTAACCCCCCATATTTTAATGAAAAATAGTTATTTTAGTCTACATGTTGAACCTTCAATATATCATTATAGACCGATAAGAAAATGATATATCAATAGAAGAGTTGGTATATAAAGGTTGAGAAGAAGCCTTTGAAAACTAAAAGATCGTTTGGCTACACGTCATTTTTAACCCCAATTTTTAATAAAAATATTATTTTTAGTTTATATGTTGAAACATCAATATGTCAATATCCCATTAACATATCAATCAATCAATTAGCATATATTTATATAAATAATAACATACATAGAGAATGAGGTAGCAACTCCTAAGCTTTAGAAGATATAATCTTTATATATATAAAAGAAGAATCCATGGTTGATGAGGTGGCATCATGAGAATCAAGTATTCTCAAATGGTGGATTGTAGTAAAAATTTGAGCATCCCACATTGATAAGAAAAGTGATATAACAATAGAAGAGTTGGGTATATAAATGATGAGAAGTACTCGCAAACTACGAGGGTCATTTGGCTAAGCATGTCATTTTTAACCCCCAAATTTTAATGAAAAATAGTTATTTGTCTACATGTTGAACCTTCAATATATCAATATAGATTGATAAGAAAAATGATATATCAATAGAAGAGTCGGTATATAAAGGTTGAGGAGAAGCCTTTGAAACTAAAAGATCGTTTGGCTACACGTCATTTTTAACCCCAATTTTGAATAAAAATATTATTTTTAGTTTATATGTTGAAAAATCAATATGTCAATATTTCATTAACATATCAATCAATTAGCATATATTTATATAAATAATAACATACATAGAGAATGAGGTAGCAACTCCTAAGCTTTAGAAGATATAAATCATATTTTTTTATCTCATGTTTGCATCCCACATTGGATGAAAGAGTGATATAGGCATGAAAGATGTGGATATATAAAAAAATAGTCAACTCTTTGTTTTTGGATATTGTTTGCATCCCACATCTAATGATGGAATGAAAGTGGCAAGAGCGAGACAAGTACAAAACAATTGGCTAACATGGAAGTAGGATCAAACATATATTTTCTCTAATCTCGACACTTTGGCCAAAATCGATATAGTATATGTTTTTTCATAGTTTAACACACATATTCCCGTTCTCGGCCGTTTGGTTAATATCAAGTATAATATTTAATATTTTTTGTTTCTCACATCATTGTTTGTATCCTAAAATGGGATGTAGATACAAAAAAAAAATGTCAAGTTTTTTCACAATATTCTTTGCATCCCAGATCAGATGATGGAATGAACGTGACAAAAAGGAGGCGAGTACAAAAAGATATGGCTAACAATAGAATAAACACATACCAATCAATATATATATATATATATATATATATATATATATATATATATAAAGGAGAATGTAGGAGAGAGAGTTAAGGATATACTTCCATGACTATTTATCTATTTTTATAGAATTTTGATTTATTTTTAAAAAAGAGCCATACATTAAATGTTGTGAAATTAATTAAAATACCCTTAGTTGACTCATAATTCTTGGAAATGCCCCATCTCTCTCCAAATTGACAAAAATGCCCTGGAAATCCGTGGCCCAACCCGTGGCCCACGGTCATTTGACAAAAAGACGATTTTGACCCTCAATCCGTGGCCTACGGACATTTGACCCGTGGCCCACGGAAATCTGCTGGAAACCCTAATCTGTGGCCAAAGCTACAGTCCGTGGCCCACGGGATTGGGGCTGGAAACCCTAATCCGTGTTCGGCCCACCTACCCCACCCATACCATTAAATCCGTGGCCATTATAAATTGAAGAGGGGACCACTAGAAAACACACAACTCTCACTCTCACTCTCACTCTCACTCTCACTCTCACTCTCTCATCATAGTCGTGTGGTGCACGCATTTAAACAACGTGAACATGATGGCTCGTAACGTGATGGCTCGTAAGGTAAGTTTTGAAACATCGTTGTTGTATTTATGTGGTATAATAATAAAATGTGTTTGATATATTTATTCGAATATGTAAGTTAAGTTTCATAACGTCATTGTGTTATATATAGCGTGTTTTTATTAAAATATGTTTAAACTGTGTTATATATTTGTTAGATTAGAGCCTGTTTTTTTTATAAAATGTTTGTTAGATATATGATGATTTTTAAAAAAATGTTTGTTAGATTAGAGCCTGTTTTTTTTTATAAAATTGTTTTTTATGCAAAAATGTATTTTTTTATAAAAATGCTAGATTAAAGCCTGTTTTTTTTATAAAAATGTTTGTTAGATATATGATGATTTTTTAAAAAATGTTTGTTAGATTAGAGCCTGTTTGTTAGACATATGCTGATTTTCAAAAAAATGCTTGTTAGATTAGAGCCTGTTTTTTTATAAAATTGTTTTTTCTGCAAAAATGTATTTTTTTATAAAAATGTTAGATTAGAGCCTGTTTTTTTTATAAAAATGTTTGTTAGATATATGATGATTTTTAAAAAAATGTTTGTTAGATTAGAGCATGTTTGTTAGACATATGATGATTTTCAAAAAAATGTTTGTTAGATTAGAGCCTGTTTTTTTTATAAAATTGTTTTTTCTGCAAAAATGTATTTTTTTTATAAAAATGTTAGATTAGAGCATGTTTTTTTTATAAAAATGTTTGTTAGATATATGATGATTTTTAAAAAAATGTTTGTTAGACATATGATGATTTTTAAAAAAATGTTGGTTAGATATATGATGTTATTTATAATTTAGGTCCCTTAAGTTTACCCAAATTACAACTTAGGTCCGTGAAGTTTGCATAATTACGAATTAGGCCTTTTAAGTTTGCCCAAAACACAACTTAGGTCCGTGAAGTTTGCATAATTACGAATTAGGCCTCTTAAGTTTGCATAAATACGATTTTGGTCCCTTAAGTTTGCAAATTACAACTTAGGTCCTTGAACTTTGCATAATGACAAATTAGGTCCCTTAAGGTTGCATAATTTAAACTAAGATCCTTCAACTTTTCATAATGACAAATGAGGTCCCTTAAGTTTGCATAAATACGATTTGGTCCCTTACCTTTTCATTACCATGTAGGAGGATTTTTACTAAATGGACTTGACGCTCAAGTGTCGCCTGTCATTTGCAAAAGAAATTAAAACCCATATGGGCAATCTAACTGGACGGGAATTGATCTCAAAATTTCAGCTCACACCTTTCGGTCCATGGCTCCACGTTACCATGACTGATGGCCACCCGACGCTGGTTCACATGTTTTTGCAAAGGGAGGTCATTGTGCGAAACGCAGATCATTACGTGATGTATTTTGATGTGTATGGACGTCACATGCACTTTGGGAGTGCTGAGTTCTGTCTTCTGACAGGACTCCGTTTCGGACCAGAACCCTCTCTTCCTCCCCTACCAACTGACGGGTTCGTTAGTAGGGTTTGGCCCGGAACCAATCCGGAGGACTTGAAGATTGACATGGTGGTTCAACGGGTTAAGCGAGGTCTTGGAGATTATTCAGACGACGATATTATCCGTGTGTGTATAGTGCTGATGGTAGAGGTCATGTTTATGGGTCGTGAGCTATATTCGATCGTTTCTGAGACAGTCCTTAGAGCCGTCGAGGACTTGGATACATGTAGCAGTTTTCCGTGGAGTAGCTACATCTGGACCCATACATTTAAACAATTGCACCTTGCCATCGTGCGACGCAAAGACAAGCATTCCAATATGACTTTGTCCGGCTTTGTATACGCTTTTAAGGTTAGATAAGTAGTATAACATAAATTATAATTCGTTTGAGGTTGCCTTTTTATACGTACTTGTTGTGTAATTCCAGATATGGATCGTAGAGATGTTTCCTGTTGCCCAAGGAAATTTTATTCTGCGCAGCGATAGGTTTATTAGAGGAACCCGTTGGGACCGGGCTCCATCAATGAACAAGACTACTTGCCTTGTCGTGTTCAACTCAGTAAATGTAAGTTATTTTACTATTTTATAATTTTAGTCCTGCATATTAATTCTATCATGGTATTTAGTCATCGCGTCCGCCGCTTGGTGAGCTTGAGCCTACGGATGCCGAGCTGGCTCAACCCTGGTTTAGCGAGAGTCTCGCCTTCATTCGGAGATCTGTGGAAAGGTAGACGAAGAGGTCACGACGGTCCTCTCCCGACGAGGATGACGAAGATGACGCGCAACCTCAACATCATGTTGGGGTTAACGACCCATATGACGCGCAACCTCAACATCATGTTGGGGTTAACGACCCATATGAGGCGCCCCCGCCCCCTTGCTACTCCCATGATGGTATGTCACATCCTGACCCATATCAAGCGAAGTGGGACGAACTGACAGCGCTGGGCCGCTACGTACGCGAGGAGCTGTCAGCGCATGGCCGCTACGTACGCGAGGAGCACGAGAAACACGAGAAACGACTAAAAGCTGTCGAGGATATTTGTTCACAGTTTAACGCCGTTCACGTTAGTGTTTAACATAATTTTTCCCCATAGATGTTTTACTTTGTGTATTGATATTATGTTCTATACTTGTATTAGATGTCGATCCCTCAACCGTCCTACGTCCCAACTGGACACACGCAGGCTGCACCGGAGCCCTGTCGGACATAAACACTAACCCTGTCGGCTCTCCAATACATTCTCTCAACATGGACAAAAACCAACCCCACTCCTCCCCGGTCTCGGACTTTCCTACTCCGAAACCAATGGGCACAATGTTTTGATTTCCGTCCATGACAACAGCCAAAAACATCATACCCAAGTAACGTCCCTTTAAATGGTCAGCGTCTATCACAACGACACGACGAAGATTTGTCAAAAAGGTTCTGATCTGCAAAAATGTTGGTGGTTTCCATCAGTAAATGCTATAGTTTATAATATTAGTACATATGACGTATTTATATATGTACCGCAACTCCAAGGGCAGCAAAACACAACTCAAAACGTCCCTTTGAATCTGTCCGTATTCTGGTGCGTGTACCTGGATTATTCAACTCCAGATTATATAAATATGTAGGGAGTCGTTCATACGACTCCTCAGGAGTGCCCCACACCAGTAGTAGAGCCCTACATCGCGCACGCCAACTTTGGTGGTAACCGATAGTGATCCCGTACTGGTCGTTTATATCGTTCATGATGTCCTTTGGCCGAAATGCCCTACTAGCATCAAGAAATTTTCCTTTGAGCATATGGCCCAAAGTCTTTTTGTCGGCTTGTCGGTGGTTGGGATTCAGTTGCGTCCTGGAACAAGTGTGTACGTCGTGCAACTTTGTAACGTGAAACATCCCTCCTTTAGCGCCCACGGATCTCGCTGTAAAACGCCAATTACAATTCTTTATTGCACATACAGCCACATATCTTTCTTTGTCAGATTTCTTAACTTTTCTCTCAAAACCCTCTTCAATGCACTTAATGCCGAGCTGTATAACCATTTCATCCTTTGTTTCAAACATCTGACCTTCGCGTATCCTTGAACTACGATTATAAGGTGCAGGAGCTACGGCATCCCACCGATCCTCGGCTCTGCTAGTTGGCTTTGCTATCAAGGCATAGCATTCTATGGACTCTTCCACCACGCCCAGAAATGCTATGCCAACACCTTTTCTCCTTAGCCAACCAAAGTCTTCTGATGGCAATAAGCGCGTTTGCCGTTAAAAGTCAACCGGTGTTCTCCCTACGCGGGTAACACCCTACTCGTATTACCATGGTCTTTCGAGTAGGATATGTAATACATAGGGACGACCTCACACCAGACGCCCTGCTTTAACTTCCCCAGCCCCAACTGATCTACCATCTCCGTGGGCGCTATGTTATCCGAACTCCCAGCATCAATGATCATCTTTTCACTGTCCAATTAGGACATAGATTCGGAATACAGCCTTCCGTCTTTGGCTTCATGAATATATCATTTGGTATTTTTAACTAATTTTTTACAAAAATAAGGGTATTTTAGGGTATTTTTGTAAAAAAAATTAGTTAAAAATGCCAAATGATATATTCATGAAGCCAAATTATATATTCATGAAGCCAAAAAATATATATATATATATATTCATGAAGCCAAATTTACAAAATCATGAAGCTAGGTATGGTTTGTACGAGTTTGTACAAACTAACTAGTTTGTATTTGATACCCAGCCTATATATATATATATATATACTTACAATGTAACTATCAATACGGATTTGATACTGAAGATAACTGTCAATGCAACTATTAATGTGATTATTCCAAGTATATTGAGTATCATCCATGTCCCGATCGTGGTGGGGATTCTTACTCTTAGATCCATTATTCAGATAATTAGAATCCCGATCAAAAGAACTTTTCAACATTTGATAATATTATATAATTTGATGAAATATAATGATTTCTATGCATTTATCTATCAATTTATTTACTTAAATAAATAGTTTTTTAAGAAAAATAAGGTTGGCCATAAAGAATATCTAGCCAAGCAATTCTTTTATTAATCAAAAGTCAAGTCTCCTTGTTTATTATAATTATTTTCATTCTCCAATCTTATATTACTTATCATTGTGGGATGAGTAAAACACCACCACAATGCTAGATTTTGAAATACACAGATCTCACACTGCCACATTATTATATATTATTATTTCTTCTTTAATCTATAAATTTAATTATTTCAATTTTTTAACTTCCCAACAATGTGTACATCATGACCTTTAGTTCAATTATTGGTTTTTAACATTTTTATTAATTGATATATTAATCGATTGATTTTTTATATAATAATAATTTTTATTTGTTTTTTAAAAAATTCATCCAAAATAAAACAATCTATGAATCATGGCCCTATGGATCATGGATGGGCACAAATGTACCACATTCACATTTTTTATTCACATCTTTATTCTAATTTTTCAACTTTTCACCAATGTGGGATAAACAATAACTCAACCACACAATTCACCACTTGAGAATACTCATATCTCATGGTGTCATCTCATAACCTTTTGGTTTTTTTAATATATACATATATATATATATATATATATATTGATAATTGATGATATTTTTTGTAAAAAATGTCATCTAAAATAATACAATCTTATGTGTTAAAACCGACGAATAGATACAAATGCATTACACTCACCTTTCTTACACATATTTATTCTATTTTTCAACTTGTCACCAATGTGAAATAGCTAAAAGTAAACTACAATTGAGCATTTGAGAATACTCAATTTTCATGATGCAAAAAGAAGGTCATCCAAAATAAGACAACCATATGAGAATGGACACAAAAGCATCACATCCACCTTTTTATACACCTCTTTATTCAAAATTTTCAACTTTTCACCAACGTGGGAGAGCTAAAGCTCAACCACAACCTATCATTTGAGAATAATCTCATGATGCAAAATAAAGGTTATCTTATAATTACTTTCATTCTCCAATCTTATATTACTTATCATTGTGGGATGAGTAAAATACCACCACAATGCTAGATTTTGAAATACACAGATCTCACACTGCCACATTATTATATATTATTATTTCTTCTTTAATCTATAAATTTAATTATTTCAATTTTTTAACTTCCCAACAATGTGTACATCATGACCTTTAGTTCAATTATTGGTTTTTAACATTTTTATTAATTGATATATTAATCGATTGATTTTTTATATAATAATAATTTTTATTTGTTTTTTCAAAAAATTCATCCAAAATAAAACAATCTATGAATCATGGCCCTATGAATCATGGATGGGCACAAAGATACCACATTCACATTTTCTATTCACATATTTATTCTAATTTTTTAACTTTTCACCAATGTGGGATAAACAATAACTCAACCACACAATTCACCACTTGAGAATACTCATATCTCATGGTGTCATCTCATAACCTTTTGGTTTTTTTAATATATATATATATATATATATATAGATAATTGATGATATTTTTTGTAAAAAATGTCATCTAAAATAATACAATCTTATGTGTTAAAACCGACGAATAGACACAAATGCATTACACTCACATTTCTTACACATCTTTATTCTATTTTTCAACTTGTTACCAATGTGAAATAGCTAAAAGTAAACTACAATTGAGCATTTGAGAATACTCAATTTTCATGATGCAAAAAGAAGGTCATACAAAATAAGACAACCATATGAGAATGGACACAAAAGCATCACATCCACCTTTTTATACACCTCTTTATTCAAAATTTTCAACTTTTCACCAATGTGGGAGAGCTAAAGCTCAACCACAATCTATCATTTGAGAATAATCTCATGATGCAAAATAAAGGTTATCCAAAATAAGATAACTCTATGAGAATGAAAACAAAGTCATCACATCCAACTTTTTTATACACACATATTTGTTCTAGTATTTCAACTCCTCACCAATGTGGGATAGCTATAACTCAACCACAATCCACTATTTGAGAATACTCAATTCTCATGGTGCCACCTCATATCTATTGGGTTTTCCTTTTATATATATAAAGATATATCAATCAATCAATTAGCATATATTTATATAAATAATAACATACATAGAGAATGAGGTAACAACTCCTAAGCTTTAGAAGATATAAATCATATTTTTTTCTCATGTTTACATCCCACATTGGATGAAAGAGTGATATAGGCATGAAAGATGTGAATATATAAAGAAAAGGGTCAACTCTTTGTTTTTGGATATTGTTTGCATCCCACATCTGATGATGGAATGAAAGTGGCAAGACGAGACAAATACAAAAAAATTGGCTAACAAGGAAGTAGGAACAAACATATATTTTCTCTAATCTCGACACTTTGGTCAAAATCAGGTATAGTATATGTTTTTTCATAGTTTAACACACATATTCCCGTTCTCGGCCGTTTGGTTAATATCAAGTATAATATTTAATCTTTTTTGTTTCTCACATCATTGTTTGCATCCTAAAATGGGATGTAGATACAAAAAAAATGTCAAGTTTTTTTCTCAATATTGTTTGCATCCCAGATCAGATGATGGAATGAACGTGACAAAAAGGAGGCGAGTACAAAAAGATATGGCTAACAATAGAAGAAACACATATTTCCCGAATCTCAATCTTTTGGTTAAGATCAAATATAATATATGTTTACTTTAATATCCAATATCTTGGTCATCCGCCTACTTGGTATTTTATCTTTTAGCATGTGACAGTAATTTTTCACTTTATGTTTGGTAGGTTATTATATATACTTAACATATCTTTTAGCATGTGACAGTAATGATGACATGATTGGATATGATTGTGGGACATGTTGTTCGGATTATATTAACATAAAAAGCATAATTATTACACGGTGCATCTTAAACTCTTCGTAACAAAAAAACTATTATTGATATATGCAAACTAATCACTTTGAAATGCATTATTTTTTTACCTTGCATTTCTTTAAAAATAAGTATCGCCACCGCGCAACGCGCGGTGACCAACACTAGTATGTATATTAAAAGAGAAACCAAAGCCAATGATGTGGCGTGTCCTAAGCATTATAAGCCTATTTTTCTTTTTTTTTAGCTTCTTGATTTTTTTTAAAATATTTGATATGCTAAAAACCTTAATGCACTTTTATGAAAGTTGTATTTTTCACTTAAAGAAGGGTATTTTGGTAATTTTGGCACCACTTTAATTAACTTTTAATACCTAAACCATTCATCCTCCTATATTAATTATTTGTTTTATTGCAATTTATGTTCATAAATCATTTATTTCCACTTCTTTATGTTATTAACCATTCATATTTCTTCATTTATTTTATTAATCATTCATTTTCTCTTATTTAAACACACGTATATTTTTTTCATATTATATTGGTTTTTTACTTCTTTGTCATACAACAACCTACCTCCAATTCTTTCATTCTAACACATTTTCTCTCACTAGAAGATCGATCTAGGGTATGGACTTTTGTTTATAGTTAAGTTCTTTGATGTTCTGTTAACTTCATAAGATCTTTATGTTGTGTTTTTTTATAGTAGATGACACAAACAGAAACAAGCTCTAAAGATCACCAAATATGTGGAGGAGCTTTAATGTTTCATCACCATGGTACAAATATACATTACTACATGTAATGCTTTCATTCAACTATTCCTCCATTTCAATCTATTCTTGATTTTGTCTATTTTATAATTTCATTATGTATTATTTTACCTTAGTTCTCATTTCTTGATTTTGTCTATTCTATAATTTTATAATGATTTTGTGTTTTTTTTGTAGTAGGTGACACAAGTAGAAACAAGCTCTAAAGATCATCAAATATGCGGATGAGCATTACAGCTTCATCATCATGGTACACATATACATTACTACATGTAATGTTTTTATTCAACTACTCATTCATTTCAATTTATTCTTCATTTTGTCTATTTTATAATTTCATTATGTATTATTACCTTAGTTCTCATTTCTTGATTTTGTCTATTTTATAATTTCATTATGTATTATTACTTTAGTTGTCATTTCTATTCTTGATTTTGTGTTTTTTTTTTGTAGTATGTGACATAAGCAGAAACAAACTCTAAAGATCACCAAATATGTGGAGGAGTATTGAAGCTTCATCACCATGGTACACATATACATTACTACATGTAAGACTTTCATTTAACTACTTCATTTCAATCTATTCTTGATTTTTTCAATTTTATAATTTCATTATGTTATTACCTTAGTTCTCATTTCTATATTTTTTTCTTAGGAGCATAGCCCACAATGTGACAAGGCTAAAGAATATTTGTGTATTGTTTATTGAAGTACTACATTGTTTCTCGCAAAAGGGACGTAAATCTACATATTTATATTCACTTATTCTTTGTTATATATATTAAGAGATATTTATAGTGTTACATTTGAGAAATCGAAATTTTATGAGAATGTAAATCAACTAATATAATCCAAAGTTTGTTTCTTGACCTTCAATGATTGAATCATGTTTATGAATTTATTTTTTTGTTTCATATCCATGAAGCTTTGCTATAATCTAATGAGATCTATACCATTGTCAACAAGGGCGGAGCCAGAAACTTATGCGAGGGGGAGCACCAATTGAACTTCAACTTTAATTTTCTTCTGTAAAGAATTTTCTTTGACAACCCTAAATTTTTTTCCACATCGTCCGATGTTTTAGTCTAATGCTACCGTATCGAGGGATTTTAAAGATTTTTTCTTGATTTCAAGGGATTTTAAGTTCTTTTTATCGATTTCAAGAGATTTTTTTGGTTTTTTGGTATACTTCAAGAGTTTTTTTTTCCCGGTTTTTTGGTTGATTTTAAGAGTTTGATTTGGTTTTTTGGTTGATTACGAGGTACGATTGCACCTTCTAAAACGATATGGTTGCATCTTTCACAAACCTAATTTTTTTACTTTACGGTAGAGAAATAATAGTATAGGAATTATGGATAAAAGGTTTAGAAGACCCATTATCCAATACATAAAAATAATGGTATAGTCTTTCAATAGATAAAAAAATAATGGTTTAGGAGACACCTTTATATATATATATATATATATATATATATATAGGGGTGGTATCGGGTACAAACCAAATGGTTTGTACAAACTATACAAACTCATATCCACCAATCACGTAACTTCTTTTTTTATCCATAAGGGTATTTTAGGGCTTTTAGCATATTTTTTCATCTCCACCAATCACGTAACTTTTTTTTATATCCATAACTTCTTTTTTTATATTCATAAGGGTATTTTAGGGCTCCACCGAAAAATATAGATTCATGAAGCCAAAATATAGATTCATGAAGCCAAATTATACAAATTGCAGATTTATGAAGGTAGATTGAGTTTGTACGGGTTTGTACAATCCATTTGGTTTGTATTTGATACCCAACCTATATATATATTATATATATATATAGAGGAAAGTTCAAATGAAAACTCAAATTCAATTGTAAACATGAGGACAAATCTCGTCCATTGATCGCAGCCATATTTAAGCCATTCCTAAAATTCAGCTTTAGGGGTATTTTCGTCAAATTAGAATCAGCGCCTTGAATTTTTATTTTCTTTTTTAATTAAAAAACTTCTACCCCCTTAAATTTTAAAATAAATTATCTAAAAAATTACTAACATTTTAATCATACAAATTACATCAAAAAAACGAGAATTTCGTGCTCTTCGATATGACATCCATCATGATATAGTTTTTTTTCGATTTAACCGTTTTTTACGTGAAATCGTGTATATGTGTTATATTCAGTCTGAATATATGGAATTATTCAGTCTGAATATAACACATATTCAGACTGAATATAACACATATTCAGTCTGAATATAACACATATTCAGACTGAATATAACACATATTCAGACTGAATATAACAAATAAAACCATGCGATAAACACGACCAATAATTGTGTGGTAAAACCTAATATGTGGTATATGATATCACGTGATGATCAAGTTCTTCAAACCGAGATGTAGCTGAAAAATATGAGGCTGTCGGTAGTTGAACAATAACCAAATCAAAAAAAATCATGCGATGTATTGATATGTATGTTACCAAGAAAACCAAAGATGGATAATAACAGCAACAATATTCGATGAACAACACAGATGGTTAAGGGAGAATGACCTTAGTATGCATGCGTGGCATGTATATGCAATGTGAAAGAATGCAGCAATAGATGTGAACAAAAGAAGACGTGAGTGATGAATATGTGTTATATTCAGACTGAATATGTGTTATATTCAGTCTGAATATGTGTTATATTCAGTCTGAATATGTGTTATATTCAGACTAAATATGTGTTATATTCAGTCTGAATATGTGTTATATTCAGACTGAATATAACACATATACATGATTTCACGTAAAAAACGGTTAAATCGAAAAAAAAAACTATATCATGATGGATGTCATATCGAAGAGCACGAAATTCTCGTTTTTTTGATGTAATTTGTTTGATTAAAATGTTAGTAATTTTTTAGATAATTTATTTTAAAATTTAAGGGGGTAAAAAATTTGTAATTAAAAAAGAAAATAAAAATTCAACAAAAATAGGCACTGATTCTAATCTTTCCAATTTTACCCCTGCACGCTAAATATTCATTAAGTCATGGACAAAGTTTTCAACTTATTTACAAAATTGCCACCGTGTTTTTTTGCCATTGATCTCTTCACCAGATTATTAATCAACGGCTGTGGTTTGTCCTCACGTTTACAATTGAATTTGAGTTTTCATTTGAACCCACCCCTATATATATATATATATATATATATATAAAGGGGAGGGATCATTTGAAAACCTCTATTAAATTGCAATGAAAACTAAATCAAAGCATTAAAAAACCAATGAAAACTGGAATGGAAACAAGAACCCAGTTGGGTATTAATCCTTGAGCAAGGGCAAGTTTGCGAGGGTTAAACTTCCCTTGCAACGGTGTCTTTCCCCGTTACCAGTTCTAACCGAACAGCAGATCCCATCGAACCAGCCCTCCTCGTTCTCCAACATACAGTTTTTCAAGAATTTCGTTGTGATGGCGTCTATCGACCTGCAGACCTTATCGAGCAGTAGCATCGCAGTTGGGCAGCGGTTTCATTGTCGTTTATCTCGGTTTCATTGTCGTTCATCTCCGTGTAATCTTGGTCCATCGTTTGTTCATCTCGGTTTCATTGTCGTTTATCTCGGTTTCATTATATTAGGTTTCATAGGTTCATGTTTCATTATATTGGGTTTCACTACAGGTTCATGTTTCATTATATTATGGATTCGATTGTCGTTTATCTCGGTTTGTTCATCTCGGTTTCATTGTATTGGGTTTCACTACAGGTTCAGGTTCATCGTTTGTTCATCTCGGTTTCATTGTCGTTTATCTCGGTTCATGTTTCATTATATTACCAGAACCATGTCAGTTTCATCATGGATTCGATGTTCTACATGTTTATGGTTTCACTACATGGATTCGATGCTCTACATGTCAATTTCATCATGGATTCGATGCTCGTCTTCCTCCCTGTTTCATTTCAGCAGCAAGAAAACAAGTTTCATTGATGCAATCCTTTTTTGCAGGCGATGAAAAGTGAAAGAAAAAAACCCTAAATTACATACCACCAGCAAGTCAAATCATACTTCTAATGCTTTGACTAGGATTTGTTTCATCAAATCGTTTCCTGAATGGCAGCACACGAACAATATCTTTGTTATATTTTAATTAGTTTCCATTATTAATTTACATAGAAAATTACACATTTACCCTTGCTATGTTTTACGGTTTATTAAATTAATTTTTTTAATTTCATTATTACCATTTTTAGACTAATCTAATCTAAGCCCTTGATTATTCTAATCTATGGTGATAAGGTGGGGTTCGTAGTTTGCAAATTAACTGTGGTTTGCAAATGAAACCACCTCTAGGGGGTCATTCAAGGGAGAACTAGTTAGTTTATGGTAACCGTAAGAACCAATGTGAGCCACATATTAAACAATAAATTAGAAAATTATTAATTTTGGTAATTTTGTTTGAAATTTAAATTAAAGGTCATTTTAGACATTTTTAAAATATTATCTCTCATCTCTCCTCTCTCCGGTGATACAAAAATAAAGATGTTGCACGCTGTGATACCTTTTAAAGCAACAAAAATAAAGATGATAGCCACCGTGATACAAAATAAGTTGTGATACCCACCGTGATACAAAATACACTACCACCATGATACATAATACACTATGATATCCAACGTGATACCCAATATACGTACAAGACCCACTACAATACCACTGTGATACCCACTATGATACCACAGTGATACAACTGTGATACCCACTATGATACCACAGTGATACGATTGTGATACCCAAAAGAAAATTAGTTTTTTTAAAGGCATCATATTTTATTACCACCATCAAAACCAACACTCAAAGCAACAGTAGCAACATACAAAGTTTTCAAACCGAAACAAAACAACAAAACCAACTTCCCAGGTTAAAACAAAGACGAAACAAACCAAAATTGGATCTCGAAGGCCAAGGTGATTTACGAGATGCAAAACAGCCCCGATGTTGGGACAAACCCGGTAGTAGCCTTACTGCTGAGTACAAACACCAGCAACCACCGACAGAAGCATCGTTCACTTCTAGCGAGAATCTGGCGTGACAGAAACATCGTTCACTTCTAGCGAGAATCTGGCGTGACGGACCTGCACATCGGAGAAGGAGACCACATAGATCTGACTACAATGACTGTGCGTGTGCTCGACCGTAGATGCAACGACTTGAGAAGATTTACAGTAATGGAGAATGGAGAATGGAGAAGGAGGTGAAATGGTGGAAAAAAGGCTATTGAGAAGAGAGATAGATGCAGAGGCGGCAACGAGAAGAGATAGATGTAGAGGGGTGGTCCTCCTAATTAGGGCATATTAAATGAGTTAGTTTAGATTTTTATTTATTATAAAAGATCTAAATTATCAAATTATTATATTGTCCTTTTACTTTATTTTAAAAATAACATTAATTATTTTAAATGAGTGGTTCATATTGGTTCTTATGGTTACCACAAACTAATTAGTTCTTATTTGATTAGTGTAATACCCCGGGTAAATCCGTTAATTAAATTCTAGTTCCGTTAAGTTTATTTTCTTTATAATTGATGTTAGTGTAAGTTTAGGAGGGTTTATAAGTTTAAAGGGTAAAAGTTTGACCAAAGGATAAATTAAAGGTGTATTAGTTATTAGTGAGGAGTTTAGGGGTGGAAATGGTAAATATATGTAGATATTATCCTTTTTAGTTTTCTGATATTTTCATATTAGCTAAAGATCAGATTTCAAGTGTGTGTTAGTGGGTGTATTGAGAGAAAAGAAGAAAAGGAAGAAAAGAAAGCAATAGGACATCATTTGGTGTACTTGGAAGAGATTAAGGTATGTTTTCTTTGTATTTTATGTTTGTAAGTGTTTATGGATGATTGCTATCGGAGTAGAATCATTAAGTTCGTGTCTGAGGTTAAAATCTGTCGAATCTGGGTAAAAATGGGGTAAACCGACAGAGGTGCCCGGATAAGATGAATGTATCCGGGTAGTTTTGTTGAAGGTGTCCGGATGACGTTCTGAAGGTGTCCGGACAGGGTTTTATCCGGGTAAGTCCTTCTTGTTATACTTTTCCGGATGGAATAGGATACCGGATGGCGTCCGGATTACTTTGGTGTCCGGATTCCTTATGCTGTCCGGGAAGTTGTTCTGTCCGGATTAATCTTGTTGTCTGGATTCTTTGTGTTGTCCGGAAAGTTGTCCGGATACTTTGAGGTTTCCGGATAACTTGGCTGTTTGGGTAAATTTTGAGGATAAAAGTTATGTAGATGTATCTAGAGTCCATAACCTGCTAGTAAGTCTTATACATAAGTTGGTAAGGAGATATTTGTATGTAAATGGTTTCAGATTCTGAGGTATTTGGATAAAGGATCGGATAGCTCGGAGAAAGGCTTGGAAGCGTATTTTAAGCATTCAAGGTGAGTTTTGATGTAAAACGTTTTGAACTGGAATACATATGTGTATAAATATATATATGAGATGATTATGTGGTAGGAATATGATTATGTGTATATAAATGACAATATGATGTAATGAGATATATATTGTATTTATATAAGCTTTGCACTACACGAGTGCACTTGTTACCGGGTTCCGGTGTGCGGACCGGTGTGTAGCCGGGTTTCGGTGTGCGGACCGGTGAGTAGTCGGGTTCCGGTGTGCGGACCGACAGGTAGCCGGGTTCCGGTGAGCGGACCGGTTGTTGATTTATTAGTTGGCTTGCTACCAACTAATATGGCCATTTGTGGAGGAATAAGGTGAATGAGATGTACGATGCACGAGTCTGGATTGGTATTTAAATACGTGTGGTATGTTTATATTTTACGAAAGGATTATCAAAGGTTTATCTAAACTATTTTGATACAAAGGATTTACATAAAAGGTTTTATAATGATTTTGGAAAGGAACGGGATTAACTCACTAGACCCGTTTGGTCTAACCCTCATTTTGTTTTCAAAAATATGTTTTCCAGGTTAAGGATCGGCAGGAGAGGATGAAGTGTAGGAAGCTTTTGATGGATGTTGATTAGGAAGCTTTTATATATTTTGTAATGTCAAGACTAATGAGACCGTACTTGGTTTGTTATGTAACTTTTGTTGAAAGTCAATGATATGTATGAATGCTATGTATTATGATGTATGTTATGGGATTTGGGTCGTTACAAATGGTATCAGAGCCCTAGTTTAAGGGATTTAGGTATTTGTACCCGTACCTAGACTTAAACTGCATGTGAAGTAGGATGTCCTTGATATATTAGAACCTTGGGATGCTAAGTATAAAAGGTAGAAGGAACATCATGTAAGGTAATTTCAGATTACACCTGGCCAGTGTAATTGTGATCTTACAGGTGCATGTTTGGACTGGGATACCTTATTATATGGGGTATGTGCTTATGTGTATATTAATCTTGTCTGAATCTACAGAATGGCAAGCGGTACTAGAAATACGACTAGAGAGGGAGGAAGAAATCCTAATAGAACGAATCCAACAGTCGGGATAAGGGGAAGAGGAAGAGAAAGAGGTAGGGGCAGAACCGGAGGTAGAGTTCAGGGGCAAGGTACGGAGTTTATTACAAGAAACGATCTGATGGCGGAGATGGGAAGACTTCAAGCAAATATCCAGACTATGTTCGACCAAGCTCGTCATACTGAAACACCAGATCCTGGTTTGGAAGACGAAATGCCCATTACACCTACGGTTATACCAGTGTCAAGAAGGTGTGATTACAAGATGTTCTTAAACTGTAGACCTCCAACTTACTCAGGAGATAGAGACCCAGTGAAGGCGATGAGATGGTTAAAAGAAATAGAAGCCATCTTCAAGACCAGTAAGTGTGCGGATGAGGACAGAGTATTATACGGAACAACGATGTTGAAAGCAGAAGCTCTGTACTGGTGGGAAGCTCACATTGATTCCACAAGGTCGGATGTATACTCTACTTTTACTTGGGACGAATTCACAACCGCATTCAAAGGACAGTTTTGTTCTCAAGCAGCAGTTAGACAATTGGAAGAGGAGTTCATGAACCTACACCAGCGAAGTTTATCGGTTAGGGATTACACCGCTCTCTTTCTGGAGAAGTCTCGCTTTGCAGAGTACTATGTTGCCACGGAGGCTCTAAAGATGGAAAGGTTTATTTTTGGATTAAATGCAGAAATTAGAAAGCTAGTGACTGCAAGAGGACCCGATACCTTCTCAGCCGCAGTGGATGCCGCGGAAAATGTGGAACAGGATAACCGGAGAGACGTTGGTGATAAGAGTGCTGGGAAAAGAAAACTGGAAGAAACGATGTACGATTCGGAAGAATATGAATCCCCGAGGTCTGATAGTTATTCACCTTTCAGACCAGTTAAAAGACCATGTACAAAATACAACTGTGTACATCAAGGAAACTGTTATGTGGATTCCCGAAGTTGTTACAAATGTGGAAAGACTGGTCACATAGTTAGAGACTGTCGGGTAACTCGATTATGTTTCGTTTGCAATTCCCCGGATCATATTTAGGCAGATTGTCCGCAATGGAAAGCACAACAGGGTAGTATGACGGTAAGACCAACGAGTGTTAGACCGGGAGAGGAACAAGGGCCTGAGGTACCGAAAGCAAAGGGTCGAGTTTTTCAGATGACGGAACAAGAGGTGGAAGAAAGTCCTGATGAGGTTACAGGTATATTTCTATAAACTATATACGTGATAAGGTGTTATCTGACTTCGGTGCAACCTGGTTATTGATATTTCCGTGCTTTTGTTGCTTATCTGTGTTAGAGATATAGGTGGGTGTGGGGTGGCTATTTAGTTAGTTCCTATGGTTTTGATTGAGTTCGAGGTAGTAGTGGAAACTAAGTATTCATACCTTTTCGCTTAACCGAATTCCGGGACGGAATTCTTTTAAGGGGGAGATGATGTAATACCCCGGGTAAATCCGTTAATTAAATTCTAGTTCCGTTAAGTTTATTTTCTTTATAATTGATGTTAGGGTAAGTTTAGGAGGGTTTATAAGTTTAAAGGGTAAAAGTTTGACCAAAGGATAAATTAAAGGTGTATTAGTTATTAGTGAGGAGTTTAGGGGTGGAAATGGTAAATATATGTAGATATTATCCTTTTTAGTTTTCTGATATTTTCATATTAGCTAAAGATCAGATTTCAAGTGTGTGTTAGTGGGTGTATTGAGAGAAAAGAAGAAAAGGAAGAAAAGAAAGCAATAGGACATCATTTGGTGTACTTGGAAGAGATTAAGGTATGTTTTCTTTGTATTTTATGTTTGTAAGTGTTTATGGATGATTGCTATCGGAGTAGAATCATTAAGTTCGTGTCTGAGGTTAAAATCTGTCGAATCTGGGTAAAAATGGGGTAAACCGACAGAGGTGTCCGGATAAGATGAATGTATCCGGGTAGTTTTGTTGAAGGTGTCCGGATGACGTTCTGAAGGTGTCCGGACAGGGTTTTATCCGGGTAAGTCCTTCTTGTTATACTTTTCCGGATGGAATAGGATACCGGATGGCGTCCGGATTACTTTGGTGTCCGGATTCCTTATGTTGTCCGGGAAGTTGTTCTGTCCGGATTAATCTTGTTGTCCGGATTCTTTGTGTTGTCCGGAAAGTTGTCCGGATACTTTGAGGTTTCCGGATAACTTGGCTGTTTGGGTAAATTTTGAGGATAAAAGTTATGTAGATGTATCTAGAGTCCATAACCTGCTCGTAAGTCTTATACATAAGTTGGTAAGGAGATATTTGTATGTAAATGGTTTCAGATTCTGAGGTATTTGGATAAAGGATCGGATAGCTCGGAGAAAGGCTTGGAAGCGTATTTTAAGCATTCAAGGTGAGTTTTGATGTAAAACGTTTTGAACTGGAATACATATGTGTATAAATATATATATGAGATGATTATGTGGTAGGAATATGATTATGTGTATATAAATGACAATATGATGTAATGAGATATTTATTGTATTTATATAAGCTTTGCACTACACGAGTGCACTTGTTGCCGGGTTCCGGTGTGCGTACCGGTGTGTAGCCGGGTTCCGGTGTGCGGACCGGTGTGTAGCCGGGTTCCGGTGTGCGGACCGGTGAGTAGTCGGGTTCCGGTGTGCGGACCGACAGGTAGCCGGGTTCCGGTGAGCGGACCGGTTGTTGATTTATTAGTTGGCTTGCTACCAACTAATATGACCATTTGTGGAGGAATAAGGTGAATGAGATGTACGATGCACGAGTCTGGATTGGTATTTAAATACGTGTGGTATGTTTATATTTTACGAAAGGATTATCAAAGGTTTATCTAAACTATTTTGATACAAAGGATTTACATAAAAGGTTTTATAATGATTTTGGAAAGGACCGGGATTAACTCACTAGACCCGTTTGGTCTAACCCTCATTTTGTTTTCAAAAATATGTTTTCCAGGTTAAGGATCGGTAGGAGAGGATGAAGTGTAGGAAGCTTTTGATGGATGTTGATTAGGAAGCTTTTATATATTTTGTAATGTCAAGACTAATGAGACCGTACTTGGTTTGTTATGTAACTTTTTTTGAAAGTCAATGATATGTATGAATGTTATGTATTATGATGTATGTTATGGGATTTGGGTCGTTACAATTAGGCCCCTATATATATACATATTATAGACATAATAGGGATATGTATCAGTTTTTTTCCTAAACATAATAGGAATATATTTTTCAAAAAAACCCAGGAGGCACAAGTGGCACTGGTGTGGCTCTGCCACTGATTGTCAACAATGTTATCGGGGACCATCAATTTAGAAAATAAAGTTGGTGAATCACCTCCACACAAGTAAAGTGAAAAAACTGATGGTGTTTGCCAATGCAATGTAATCGTGTTTAGTTGGCGCATGCATCAATCCAAAATTTGACCCATATTGCAAAAAGAAAAGTTTTTAATACAAAAAATTATTGTTGAAATTATTGGAAGAAAATAACTATACGACTAAATGAAAAGGAGGTAAACCCTTGATTTCTTTATTATATATTAGATTTTAAAAGTTCTACATCTTTGTTTTTATAAAAAGATAATAATTATGATAAAAAGACACTTTTTGTATTATATTTAATCATGTATTATTGTATTTTGTAAAGACGATTACAATTTAAAAAATTAAATTATAATATTGGGTTTTTAAATATAGAGATTAATTAAACTATATATTTTATAATAATAATAATGATATAAATATTTGATAATACAATTTTATTAAGTAATTATTGGTATATTAGTTTATCTATTGTTTCTATGACTCTATTTATTCTAAATTATATATTTATAATTTTCTTTTTAGCTATTGTGGATTTAGAATTTTGTTTGTTCTAAATCTTACAATATATTAGAAGATTTTTACTTATTTCTAATTTTATGGTATTTTTTGTGTCAACTTATTTTAAACAACATCAATGAATGTTATATATAAATATATAAACTATGTTTGTTATTAATAATTTTCATCACACGTTCAACATATTTCATAAGTCTATTAGTTGAATAGGCTCAAAACCAACATTTAATTAAAATAAACTATTGTATATGAACTTGCACGTGTATTCTATATTTAGCAATGATTAACTAACATATATAGCAATAGATATGTAAAGTTACTAAAAAGCCCCTCACTTTTAATGAAAATATAATTTACGTATGAACATAAAAAAGTCTTTTAACATATTCAACATTTTAAAAAATAAAAAATTGAGAAAAAAATATAAATGATTCAAAGTATTAAACGGTGCTACGTTATCTCTTCAAGACCACATTTATAGAAATATATAGACATGAGATTATGTGAGATCATGTTGTTTTCGTAAGATCATTGAGACCACCTAAATAACATTGAACCTTCACTGCAAAACACTGTGAAGGTTCAGAGTTTTTTACATTCACAATGTTTTGATATGGAGATGATTGAAGGTGACCTAGGATCTAGCTCAACGGCTCGTAGTAGCTCTGTTGATCCAAACCCTCAGTGATTTGATAATGACCCTCTCTTAAATACTTAGTGAAAATTGTAAGTAAACAATATGTATCAGAGTTTCACTATCGCTGATAAGTACTAAGATCTTACAGTACCGCTGATAGGAACTCTCGCTCTTTTAAATTAAACATTCAGCGAACACTGTTCACCATTAATGTGCCGAGTCTGTTCAGTCATTATGATGATCGTTGATAAGTTAGTTGTTTACTTATGATCCCTGAAGACAAGTTTCACGTCAACATAGGTTCTACGCTAAAGTCGAAGATCAAGCTCAAGAACCAGCGATAAGTCTCCTAATGAACTGATGCGGATCAGCGAAGACTCAGATTTGTCCACTCAACGTGAAGTATCAAGTACAAGACTTCAGCTATCGCTGAACTTTATCATTCGCTGAATAGAAAATGATAATCGCTGAATCAACGAAAGCTGATCATGAAGTCCTCCGTACAAAGTACTTTTGTCTTAACCACCCTTGCACGACTCCGTACGAATTGTCAGAAAAGAACCTCCGAATATCTGAAATCGTACAACCACTCTGATACTACACTATCCATACGGCTACTAAGGTTGTCAACTAAGGTCAATGACATACAACCAACCAGCTGATGACACATGTAAAGTATATACTGACTTGCATTAAATGCATGCAGTATATAAAGAGATGAACTCACTTCATTTGAAGTAACTTGCTAACTCTGGACAAGTTCATATCTCTTATCTCAAGATAGGTTATTATTAGTAATTTCCTTATCTCTCTTAGTGCAAGAAACCTTAGTGTTCCAACTTGTTTAGATTTAGGTTTATCCTTAATCTTGTCTCCGCAACAAGCTGTAAATTGTTAATGATTTATCAATAAACAATTTAGAAAAGTAAAATCTGTGTGTTTGTATTCAACCCCCCCCCCCCCCCCCCCCTTCTACAAACTTGTATAGGCCTTCGGGACCAACAAGTGGTATCAGAGCAGATTTGTTTAATCTCATAAACAAGAGCTAATCTAAGATATTTCTCTTCCTTGCTATTATCTGAAAATGGCCACCAACTCAAACACACATTATATAGACAATGGTTCTCTTGCAAAACCCCCTAGATTTTCCAGAGACAACTTCAACTTGTGGAAAAATAGGATGACACTCTTCTTAGAAGGTGTAGACCCTACTATACCTTACTATCTTGAGAACGGCCCACACATCCCTGTAACAATTGATCCTTTAGTTCCAGCCACTGCAAATAGACCTACTATTCCAGAAAGGCTGATTCCTAAAGAAATCCATCAGTGGACCGACGAAGATAAGAAGAAAGTGGCTATAGATACAAAAGCCAGATCCATACTATCCATGGCCCTTCCTAACGAAGTCTACCATTCCGTCATGAACCTGAAATCATCAAAAGCCATGTGGGACACAATATGTGTTCAGTATGAAGGAACGTCTGAAGTCCAGGACTCAAGAAAGATCAACCTGGTAAGACAATACGAAAGCTTCATTTCTGGTAAGAATGAAACTCTCTCTGAAGTTCACCAACGTTTTAATTGCTTAATTATAGATCTGAAAACTGTTGGTAAGGAATATTCTAACTTTGAAGTGCTGACAAAGTTTCTAGAATGTTTACCTGAAAGCTGGGACAATTATTCCATGTGTCTCAAGCTGTCAAAGGATCTTAGATCAATGACCCTTGCTACCTTATATGGTACATTGCTGAATCATGAGCAATCTAGCCATCTTAAGAAGAATCTTGTAAAAGATTCCAAAAGCACCCGTGTTGCTTTAATCTCAGAGGAACCTTCTACTCAGCGACCCTCGGTCACTATCACTGAGTTAGAGAGTAACTCTGAAAGTTCATCAGATTCTGATTTTTCAGATGATGAATCCTTGGCTCTCCTAACCAAAAAGTTCAGGAGATTCGCCAAGAAGAAAATGTTTAGAAAGAACAAACCTCTTTCCATAACTGACAAGCCTAAATCGTCAGCTTTTGTTGATAAGGCTACTGCTACTTGTTTCAACTGCGAAAAGACAGGACATTTTGCTAACGAGTGCAGGTCTAAGAAAGTTTCTAGACCCTCAGCTTTTACAAAGAAATCCTTTGTTCCAAGGAATAAAGATGATAAATACTCAAAGCTGAAGGAGAAGTATGCAAAGCTGAAAAGCTTTAAGAAGAAAGGAAAAGGCCTGATGGCTGACTATGATTGGGCTGCTTCTGATGAAGAAGCATCATCATCTGACTCTGAAGATGATGAAACAAATCAATGTCTCATGGCCAAGATTGAAGAAGAGGAAGAAAGTTCAGACATTCCCTCCACTTCAACATCTGCCATTCAGGTATCACCTTCTTTCTTTACCAATATTGCAAATATTGATGAAGCTGATAGTCTCCGTAAGATCGATCTCTTAACTAGAAGTTTATACGAAGCCATGAACGGCAAAACTGTGGTTGAAAACCAAAATCTTGATCTCGCTGAAAAGCTTAAAAACTGCCACCTTCAAATAGAAAAGCTTTCTAAAATTGAAGAAGATTTTAAAGATCAAGTATATTTAAATCAGCTAGTCAAAAGCGAACGAGCAGAAGCTATCGCTGCATTAAAAGCTGAACAAGCTACTGTTGAAGGATGGTGTAATTCTTCAACAAAGATCACTGAGATAATTAAGGCTCAGATTCCTCTGAGTGATAAACGTGGTCTGGGTTATAAATATGATACTCCAAAACCAACCACTGAACGTTCAATGCTTAAATTTGGAACGTTCGTATCCTCAGTCGCTGACACTTCATCATCTCAGTGCTCCTCGTCCATTACACCAATCCCTGAGGAAACTCCTACCTCCTCAAAAGGTAAGGAGAAAATGGTTTATTCAAAACCTACCTCTGTCTCTAAAGACAAAGGTAAAGGAATTGTTATTTATCAAAATCCTCAGAAGGGTACCTTAGTACCAAAGCTGAATGCTTCTAAAGCCTCAGTGACCCACCCCTCTGGATCTAGAAAGCTGATCTCTGGATCTATTCAGCGATCTACTCCTAGACTCAGAGTGGATGTCCTTGGTAAGAAATCTGAAGAACTGAATGTTCGTCCCATTTCTAAAGCCAATAGTTTACTTGGTGCTGGCACTTCTAATTCGAAATTAAAAGCTCAGCATACAAGTGGCCCTAGAACTGCTTTTAGTTATAGGAAATGTTATCACTATGGACTTACCGATCATATTGCTAGTAAGTGCCCCACAGCCACCAAAGCTGAAAAGATAGCTAAGGTGAAGATTGCCCCCAAGGCAAAGAAGACCAACCCCGATGCATATCAGGTCAAGGTGACTCCTACCACTGAAGTTAAGAAATTAACCAAAGTGAAGAAAGACAAAGCTGAATCTTCAAATGCTGCGAAGACTGCTGAACCTTCCATTCCAACTACTTCCACTGACAAACATGTATACATGGTTAAGTGGGTACCTAAGAAAAACTAATCTTCCTTTGTAAATGCAGGTTAAGAAGGGTATCTAGTATCTCGATAGCGGATGCTCTAGACACATGACTGGAAAGAAAAACCTACTCGCTGAATACAAGGAAGAGAAGGGTCCCTCTGTGACTTTCGGTGGAAATGGAAAAGGACACACCCGAGGGTATGGTGTACTTTCAAATGGTACAACCTCCTTCAGAAGAGTCGCATATGTTGAAGGGCTGAAGCATAATCTTCTGAGCATCAGTCAGCTTTGCGACATGGATAACAAAGTGATTTTCACTAAGGAATCCTGCTTTGTCACTGACAAAAAGGAGAAGATAGCTCTCAGCGGTTATCGTTTGGAAAATGTTTATGTAATAAACATGGACTCAACAACCACTGAGAACTCCTGTTTCTTCTCAAAGGCATCTTCTGATGTTAACTGGCTATGGCACAAGAGGCTCTAGCATCTAAATTTCAAGACACTGAATACTCTTTCCTCCAAAGAGTTAGTCACTGGTCTACCTCAGCATTCATACGCCAAAGAGTCTTTATGTTCAGCGTGTGAAAAAGGGAAGCAGACCAAGGCAAGCTTTAAATCAAAGCAAGTCTCCTCAGTGTCATCTCCTCTACAACTACTCCATATGGATTTGTTTGGCCCTGTTAACAAACAATCTATCGCTGGAAAGAAATATACGCTGGTCATAGTTGACGAATTCTCTCGTTACACATGGGTAATGTTTCTCCGTTCTAAGAGTGACACCCCTGAAGAACTCATCACCTTTGTTCGGAAGATGGAAACTCTGAACAATATGACTGTTCGCTCAATAAGGAGTGATCATGGAACTGAATTCAAAAACAGTTCTCTTGATTCCTTCCTTGAGAATAAGGGTATTTCTCACAACTTTTCGTCAGTGAGAACACCGCAACAAAATGGAGTCGCTGAAAGAAGAAATAGAACAATTATTGAAGCTGCACGTTCAATGCTCAGCGATTCTCACCTGCCTACTCAGTTTTGGGCAGAAGCTGTCAACACTGCTTGTTTTACGCAAAACAGGTCGCTGATAGTTAAAAGATTCAAAAAGACAGCCTATGAACTCTTTCATGGGAGAAAGCCTTCAATCAGCTTTCTTCACATCTTTAGATGTCAGTGTTTCATACTGAACAACAGATATGCCCTTGGAAAGTTTGATCCTAAGGTTGATGATGGAATCTTTCTTGGATACTCCTCAGTCTCCAAAGCCTTCAGAGTCTTCAACCGTAGAAGACAAACTGTAGAAGAAACTATTCACGTCACGTTTGACGAATCCCGTTCAGCGAACTCTAAACCGTCCGCTGATACTGAAGAACTGAATCAATGGATGTTTTCTCATCTTGGTGATTCAGAAGAAGTTCCCACTCCTCATGCTCACACCATAGAAAATGATGGTCCTACTATCATTCCAGATATGCAGAATAGTGAAGCTGAAACATCTTGGGTCTCAGCTGTTCCTATAAACACTATACCTGCAGTTGATCCAAATGTCTCAGAAATTCCATCTATTTCTCAGCAATCAGTGAATGAAGTGACAAATGCAAACGTTCCTCTCTTAGCTGATAATCCAGAAGTAGCTGAAGCCTCATCTTCAGTTTCTCCAGTTCAGACTGAGTCAGCGACGTATGCTCCGGCTCAGCGATGGACTGTAAATCACCCAATCGATCAAATTCTTGGTGATCCAAACGCTGGTATTCAGACTCGTAGAAGTGCAGGTAATATTTGTTTATTTGTTAACTTTATTTCTCTAACTGAACCAAAGAAAATAGATGATGCCCTCAGAGATCCAAACTGGGTCAGCGCTATGCAAGAAGAGCTGACTGAATTCGAAAGAAACAAAGTTTGGAAACTCGTTCGTAGACCAACTGACAAAACGGTGATAGGCACTAAATGGGTCTATCGAAACAAGTTGGACGAACATGGTACTGTAACTCGCAACAAAGCTCGTCTTGTTGCTCAGGGATACAGACAAGAGGAAGGCGTAGATTATGACGAAACATTTGCTCCAGTAGCAAGACTTGAATCTATTCGTCTATTCTTAGCATATGATGTACACAAAAACTTCAAAGTACATCAGATGGATGTTAAGTCAGCATTTCTAAATGGAAAGCTGAATGAAGAAGTCTATGTGGAACAACCTCCAGGATTCTCAGATCCTAAGCGTCCAGGTTATGTTTATAAACTGGATAAGGCACTTTATGGCTTAAAGCAAGCTCCTCGTGCATGGTATGATACTCTCTCTACTTATCTCCACATTGAACATTTTGAGAGAGGTAAGATTGACAAAACTCTATTTTTTAGAAAAGTGAAAGGTCATATCATTTTAGTTCAAATATATGTTGATGACATTATATTTGGTTCTACTAACCCTGAGCTTTGTACTCGTTTCGCTGATAGAATGAAAGATGAGTATAAAATGAGCATGATGGGTGAACTAACATATTTCCTTGGTCTTCAGATTAAGCAAACTGAAAAAGGAACTTTCATTAATCAAGGAAAATATGTTAAAGATATGCTGAAGAAATTCGACTTAACTGAAAGTTCAGCTATGAAAACCCCTATGGTACCACCGCTGACACTTGATAAGGACACAAAGGGTGTTCCTGTCAATGTCACGCTGTACCGTGGGATGATCGGCTCACTATTGTATCTTACAGCTAGCCGACCCGATATTATGTTTGCAACATGCTTGTGTGCACGATATCAAGCTGAACCTAAGATATCTCATATGAAAGCTGTAAAGAGAATCTTTCGATATCTTAAGGGTACAGCGAATCTAGGCCTTTGGTATCCCAAAGACTCAGGATTCGATCTAACCGCCTATTCAGACAGTGATTTTGCAGGTTGCAAAATGGATAGGAAAAGCACCACAGGAGGATGTCAGCTCCTGGGTGGAAAGCTGGTAAGTTGGACAAGTAAGAAGCAAAACTCAGTGTCCACTTCCACAGCTGAAGCTGAATATGTAGCCGCTGGAAGCTGTTGTTCTCAAGTCTTGTGGATGAGAAATCAGCTACTAGACTATGATCTTCAGCTCTCCAAAATTCCAATCTATTGCGACAGCACTAGTGCCATCGCTATAGCCAACAACCCAGTGCTACACTCAAAGACAAAACACATCGAAATCAGATATCATTTTATCAGAGATCATGTGATGAATGGTGACATAGAACTTCATTTTATTCCAACTGATTATCAGTTAGCTGATCTATTTACCAAACCTCTTGATGAGACAAGAATCAACTTTCTCATCAGCGAGCTTGGAATGCTGAACTTTGAAGGATAAAACCTTCAGCGGTTCACATTGATCAGCGATAGAATAAAATCAACTTATATAATCCATTTCATCATCTTCTCTCTGAATAAACTTGATTCGCTGATATCAAGGTATGTTTTCTCTCTCTGACATATCGCATGTAAATGCAAGATTTCAAAATAAATTGCATCGCTGAATATCTCTTTCTTAACAGCGACTTTTTGAAATTTCTTAAAACCTTCACTGATATTTCTATTCAGTGCTTCATGTTTTCAAAGAGTCCCTGAGTTTTTTTCAAAACCTCAGAGACAACCAAGAATATGAAAGGACAGTTGTGACGTCATTGCAACGGATAACACCAGGAACGATTTCTTTCTGACACACGTTTGCATGTTTCGTTCAAACTTCCAATCAAATGCAAACACGTGTCCGTGTCATGATGAAAACCTTTTCCCGCTCAAGGTTTTCTCTCTCTAAAAATCTCTATATAAACAACTCTTGGTTTATATTTTGTCTTTGACGCGATCAAATCTTCCTCCGAAAGAAAAGAATTACTGTTGCATTTGTGCTCTCAAATCTTCAAAGAACTGTTCATCATCTTCTTCATCAAACATCAAGGTTAATATGTTCTTATTTTTTACCAAATGCTTAACTTGTTTCTGATCTTATCTTTGTTTTAAACAAGATCAAACAAAAGAACTTCTTAAAAATAAAATCATTTCTTTCATGGTTTTATGAACACAACCATTTCATGGTTGTTCTTCAAGTTTTAAATCTTAATCTTAAACTTGTTCTTCTTTCGTATCCAGATTTTTTTAAAACTGGAATACAAGACTTTATGGGTTTTACATTTCGTTTCAAATCATGAAAAACCCTAATCTTCATTAAGACATTTTTGTCTGAATGAAATGGACAAAATTCGAACCATCTTAATGGAAATTCTTTCCATATCAAGACAATTCTTATTTGTTAACATCTTTGGTTGAACTGATAATACAGAGAAATGGCATCTTCAAAGATCAATGTTACCGCTGAGTCCATCTCCGCTGACTCTGAGGAAGTGGATATCATCAAAGCCCCTCAGGTTAAGTTCAAGCTGGATCAACTAGATTGGACCAAGGTCAACAACCTCTCTGTACTTCTCGAGTTTCCTCCTCGAAAGCAAGTCACACATCTGGATGATGCTGTGAATTTCCTGAAAAACTGCTGCATTTCAACAGCCCTGACCATCACACCTCCCGCAAGTCAGCTGCTACTATCCCAGTTCTGGTACTCTGCCAGACACACTCAGCTACCCTCCGCAAAAGATGCATCCAAAACCATCGATTGCATACTCAGCGATACTGAGTATGGCACAATTAAGATAACCCCCGCAATCATTCGAAAAGCTCTAAACTTTCCCAATGCTACCAAAGAAAAACCGTTTGTTCCATTCCCTGACCATAAAAGGCACGCTGACAAAGAAGCTCTTATTGCATTTTTTGATGCAATGGGCTATGTCTGGGAAACTGGAAGGGACAAGAAGCCCGAGAAGAAGCTGACGCTGATAAAGAAGTCCAAAATGCCCAGCGAGATGAATTTCATCTTCGCACACCTGATCAGCTACATGACAGCGAAGACCGGCTCCTCTGATCAAGCCGCTCAACCTCAGCAGGCTATGGGATACGCACTGCTGAAAGGTCTACATATTGACTGGGCATCTATCATTTATGATGACCTAGTACAAAGAGTAGATTCTGCTGCTGACAGACCTGCATGGGTTCCCTACCCCCGTTTCATCAGCGCCATCTTCCAATATGGCCTGAAGGACAGCTATCCTCAAGAGGGTGACCTGAAACTTTCTCAGGTTGGCCCTAAGGTGCTCGATTTAAAACCTGTCGACAATGAGGTACGTCTCTCTACCCTTCTCTCTCTTCTTAACCCTAATTCTTCGACTTCTGTGGCTCCTTCAGCGACAATACCCATCGCTGATGCCCCGGCCACACTATCCTCTCCTTCTAAGAAAAGGAAACACTCTCACACCCAACTTGATTCCAAATGGATCAAGAAAACCAAGGAGCAACCCCAGCAATTCCATGCTGAAGACTCCTCAGCTCATTTTGAAGAGCTGAAGGAAAGTTCCGTGGTACGCTCTGCCACACCCGTGCAAGCCATCCCTCCAATCCAGACTTCAGCGTCTCCAAACGCTGAGGTTAGAAACTTGGAACCTACCCAACCTCCCTCAGTCTCTCAAAAGACTGATGAAGTGATTCTCAGCGATTCCAACGCTGAACTCAGAACCCGAACCCCATTCTTATCCTTCGCTTCTCCCTCCACTCCCTTGGACACTCCTCCAAAGAACACTGGAGATGCCATCATTCCAGAAGCCACCGCTGACGCTTCTCAACGAATGATGAAGACAGGACCTGCAGAGATCACCATACCTCATCGCACTTTTGAGGAAGATATGGAACATTTTTCAGGAATCCGCAACTTTGACGATTTCGTCAATCCTCCTATAGGTACAAATCAACCCATATACACTGTAACTAAACCTGAAACTTCTGAGCTTTCCTTTGTTCACAAGTACTTATGTGTTACAGGTCCTAATTTGGGAGACATCAACGAGTCTCTGAAGTCCGTGGAAACAAAGCTGACCGGTCTCACCACCACACTCTCCAACAACTCTACAGCTGTAACAAACGCTGGAGAGAATTTGACAAAGCTGACTACGGTGGTGGAGAAGAAAGCTTCCACAGATGACTTGAAGCAAGTTGATAAGACTCTCAGCGACTTTGCTAAGGTGCTCGCTGATATCTACACAGACTACACCTCACTCAAACAATCAGTTTCCTCCATGTCCGGCGAAGTAACAACGCTGAAGACATCGGTTGGAGCACTAGAGGGTGATATGTCTGCTGTGAAGACAAATGTTCAAACTCTGACGACTGACTTAGGCTCTGTAAAGACCGACGTTGGTTCGATGAAAACAATGCTTGAAGAGCTGCTCAACAAGGCGAGAACTCCTGCTCCTGAACCGACCCTGCCCCTGCATTGGAAGCTTTCACAGCGACGGATCGCAAAGAGCTGGAAAAGATCAATCCTGCTATAACTGGTCTAGAAGTCAGATTAGCAAAGATTGAAAGCTGTGTGGGTATCTCTGGCCAAGAAGACAGAGAGCCTCCCACAGCTGAAGATTCTGCCCATTCCTCCCCCAGTCATCATGAAAAAGAGGGGGAGAAGAGCGCTGAACATGCCGAGGAAAAGAGCGCTGAAGACCTTTCCCATGATGAATCTATCAGGGGAGAGAAGAATGAAGATCTTATCGATGGACCTCAGGGAGATGAAAACCCTGAGGGAACCGAGAAGCTCGCCTCTATATCTGAGGGGGAGCAACTCGAAGAAGACACTGAAGAATCCGAAGCAGAAGATGATGAAGACGTCGACATCCCTGATAATGAACCATCCTCCTCTCCAAGGAATGATGATGATGATGACGAAGATGAAGATGATTTCTTTATCGCCAAACCTGCCCCAAGGATCAAAGCTCTTAAGGGAATTTCAATAAATGAACCAACAGGGGAGCGGACAAAGACAAAGCCCTCAGCCTCTGGCGCTGAGAAAGGCAAAGGCAAAAGCGTCGCTGAAGATGACAATCTGACGATCTTGCTTGAAAAGCCGGTTTGTCAGGTACACTAAACATCTCTCACTCCATCCCTCCTCTATAAGTTCTACTACCCTAGCCTACACCTGAACATATTTATCTTTCTCTTTCTACCTAAGTTCTTCTACCCATGTTCTTATTTGTAAGATCGCTGTGTTTCAGCTAGTCCTCTCCCCTGTTTGAGGATGTCGCTGAAGGTTCTACTATTGCGACTTCACAAATAAAGCCAGCTGCTGCTGATGAAATAATCCCAGTCTTAGATCTGATCTCTGAGACTGATGAACTAGAAGAACAACCTCTCTCGCACAGAAACAGACCTTCCTCAGCTCCTCAAAAGCTGAGTGAAGAGGATCAAAAGAGAAAAGAGGAAATAATAAAGCGATTCGAGGATCAGCGAATCATTCTAAGGCGTGATCAACTACCTTCAGTTCCTCCTAAGTTCAGAATTTCAAAAGCTGAATACAAGGAACACCTCAGAGCTGAACGCCTCATCGCTGAAAGAAAGGAAGCTGAAGAGAAAGACAGAGAATACGCCATCAAGCTTACTCAAGAATCTGTCAAAGACCCCAAGCTGAAACGTGTTCCCATTCAAATCCAACGAAAGCTTTGGGAAGAAGCCCAGAAGATCGTGGAAAAGAAAACTGAAGTTTCTCAGACCATGTAATGACCCGGTATCCCATAACATACATAATATATAACAATTAACATTTCATACATAACGTCGTTACTTTCATAACAAAATACATGATAATTCACATTCGGTCTCAAAGTCTCAAACTATACAATACAGAAATGTAAACATATCCTAATCTTCATCAGCTAGCAATCGCCTCCTATGCTTTATTCTTCCCTTTGTTAACCAAAGATCCTTGACCTGGAAAACATATTTTTGAAAACAAAATGAGGGTTAGACCAAACGGGTCTAGTGAGTTAATCCCGGTCCTTTCCAAAATCATTATAAAACCTTTTTATGTAAATCCTTTGTATCAAAATAGTTTAGATAAACCTTTGGTAATCCTTTTGTAAAATATAAACATACCACACGTATTTAAATACCAATCCAGACTCGTGCATCGTGTATATCTCATCCACCTTATTCCTCCACAAATGGCCATATTAGTTGGTAGCAAGCCAACTAATAAATCAACAACCGGTCCGCACACCGGAACCCGGCTACCCGTCGGTCCGCACACCGGAACCCGACTACTCATCGGTCCGCACACCGGAACCCGGCTACTGTGCACTTGTGTAGTGTAATGCACCAATAAATATAATATCTTACTATATTATAAACACAAAATATTCACACCTTGATCGTATATCCATTCCACACATATCCATCTCATATATATATAAACACAGATATATATATTCCAGTTGAAAACGTTTTAAAGTAAAACTCACCTGTTAGCTTAACAAAAATGCTTTCAAGCCTTTTCCACAGATTCAATCTTTCACTTCGAATTCGCAGTATCTGAAACACTTCAAATACAATCACTCTTCACCAAATAGAACATCTAAGACTCTCTAACAGGCTGAGAATCCTAAATAACCTATCAAACTCTTATCCTCAATTGTTCCCCTACGGCGACTTAACCCGGTTAGCGGATGGGGTCAAGGGGCAACGCCCTTGCGGGGTCTGGGGGCAGCGCCCCTAGGATTTTTTTTTTAGAAAACCTCATTCATAAACTATAGTTAAAAGTGTCTAAAATCTCAAAATGATCAAAACAGCTAAAGTATCCGGATACCTCAAATTATCCGGACAACACAACTTTTCCGGACAGCGTGACTAATCCGGACAACAGTACTTTTCCGGACGACCTATACAATCCGGACGTCATCCGGACACCAAGGTAATCCGGACATCATCCGGTATCTTAACTCATCCGGAAACTATAGAAAAGGGAGACTTACCCGGATATTGACTCGTCCGGACACCTTAGAACATCATCCGGACACCACCAACTAAATACCCGGACACTACCAATCAACCTATCCGGACACATTCATGGTGTCCGGAAACTGCTGCTGTTCACCCCTATTTTTGCCCAGAAATCGACAGAACTAACCCTAGATACGAAATCAGTGTTTCTACTCCGATAGGAACTATCTATTAACAATTATAAACATACTTTGTGAAGGAAACATACCTGATTTCACTTTCAAGTACACCAAGTGACTCCTCAACCTTAGTTCTCTTCTTTTCTCCTTTTTTTTTCTCTCAAACACACACTTACACACACAATTTCTGCTGATCTAGAAAATATCTTATGGCTTAAAAGATAATATCAGCCATATGTACCATTAAGACCTTAAACTCTTCATTAAAGACCAAAACACCCTAAACTTGCAATTTACCCAACTTTTACCCTAAACATAATTATTATAAAGTTAACAATTCTTAACATAAAGGGTTTTTAACTAACGAACTTACCCGGGGTATTACAGACCACCCTGATCTGGTGTAAAGAGAAAATCCACTTCAGATATCGTTCAGCGAAGATCAACAAGGTATTCATCTCTGGAAGAACATCTATCGGAGTACCTATTGTTGACATCAAACTTTTCAGAGAAGATGGCCAATCCGAAGCCTTTCGCGCTGATAGTGTAAAAAGGTATGGTCTCTCTGAATGGTTGGAGATGAGGTTAGCTATCCATTCGTCACAATCTAAGTACAAGGATCATTTCGAAAAGCTGATAAACAGACAGATCGACTTGATATCTTCTTGTGTAGACATTCCTCCTCTTCCTGATCTTAAGCTGAAAAGAAAAAGGGCCTCTCCAAAGAAGAAACGTCAAGATTCAAACTCAGGTCCTGTCATACGAAATGAAACTGGAATTGGTTTCTCTCGCGCTGAAGTGCTTGGTCCTGACCCTGATCTATCTGCCCTTGACATTTCTTTGCCACCATGTGAACTTTTCGTCCCTGGTAAAGTCATCAGTAATCCTTATGGAATATTCTTTCTCGACTACGACGGACGTAAATGTTTTCAACGAATCGCTGAGCTTCCAATCACTCCAATCGAACAGCTCAGAGATCTCATCTACTGGTGTGACTTCAGAAAAGACATTCAGGCACGACACCTAAAACCCTTGATCTTTGAAGAAGCGCTGAACAAAAGAAAACAAGGCGTAACGGTTCCTGACTGGATGATCCCCACTGAAAAGACGACCCTTGATGAACTTCTCATTAAGGAAGAACCTTTTGAAAACTGATATAATCTCATTTTTCTCTATTGTATCAGTTATCCTTCTGTACTTGTAAATTATTTCGCTTGTACTTATAATCTTTCTGTTCTTCATTGTAACCTGATTCAATATCTTAAAGAGAGATTTCAGCGAACGTACTTTACTCCATCAGTACTGAAAAGATCCCAGAAAACAGTAAAAGGGACAAATATTTTATGAGTTCTTTTTATCCTTATGTTTTCATTAAATAGCAATTTTCTTTGTTGCTATGTCATAATCAAATAGGGGGAGATTGTTGATCCAAACCCTCAGTGATTTGATAATGACCCTCTCTTAAATACTTAGTGAAAATTGTAAGTAAACAATATGTATCAGAGTTTCACTATCGCTGATAAGTACTAAGATCTTACAGTACCGCTGATAGGAACTCTCGCTCTTTTAAATTAAACATTCATCGAACACTGTTCACCATTAATGTGCTGAGTCTGTTCAGCCATTATGATGATCGCTGATAAGTTAGTTGTTTACTTATGATCCCTGAAGACAAGTTTCACGTCAACATAGGTTCTACGCTGAAGTCGAAGATCAAGCTCAAGAACCAGCGACAAGTCTCCTAATGAACTGATGTGGATCAGTGAAGACTCAGATTTGTCCACTCAACGTGAAGTATCAAGTACAAGACTTCAGCTATCGCTGAACTTTATCATTTGCTGAATAGAAAATGATAATCGCTGAATCAACGAAAGCTGATCATGAAGTCCTCCGTACAAAGTACTTTTGTCTTAACCACCCTTGCACGACTCCGTACGAATTGTCAGAAAAGAACCTCCGAATATCTGAAATCGTACAACCACTCTGATACTACACTATTCATCCATACGGCTACTAAGGTTGTCAACTAAGGTCAATGACATACAACCAACCAGCTGATGACACGTGTAAAGTATATACTGACTTGCATTAAATGCATGCAGTATATAAAGAGATGAACTCACTTCATTTGAAGTAACTTGCTAACTCTGGACAAGTTCATATCTCTTATCTCAAGATAGGTTATTATTAGTAATTTCCTTATCTCTCTTAGTGCAAGAAACCTTAGTGTTCCAACTTGTTTAGATTTAGGTTTATCCTTAATCTTGTCTCCGCAACAAGCTGTAAATTGTTAATGATTTATCAATAAACAATTTAGAAAAGTAAAATCTGTGTGTTTGTATTCAACCCCCCCCCCCCTTCTACAAACTTGTATAGGCCTTCGGGACCAACAAGCTCTAATGATCTCATAACGGATAGAGTCGCCGAAAGCAGCGACTGGGAAAGGAAGTCTCGCTTTTCGTTTGGTCACAAACCAACGGAGAGCATAACACTACAACACGACATAAAAAATTACATCAAAACTTTTGAGAAAGACACGGGAATTGATGGAACTGGATCAAGAAGTAATTACAACGCTGATGCCTATAATCTACTTGATGTCAACGAACGCTTGTTGTTCGACAAGGTCTTGTTTAGAAACCGACAAGAGTCCGGGAGTTTGCATATCTGCAGTGGAGTTCCCGTTCCGTTTTAGTTATTGGCTCATCTTTTTTAAAGATGTAGATATTGGATTGTAAGTTTTTTCTTCTTGTATAAAGGGCGTTGTTACCTTTTTTGAATATTGTGTTTACAGATTTAAAGGTCGTTTACCAAACCTTAATAGGGTAAACGCTTATCGGATAAGAGTAGTAAAGATGGAAAATTAAATATGAATCACCCACCACTGGCAAGTCCTTGAAGTTAAGTTGCAATGAATTTAATAGAAGTGGGAATACTTGCTATGAGATTACTCTCATACAATGTGGTGAGCACTTATCTTAATCTAAGTGCTCTTTGAATTTTAAGGAAACTCACTTCAGTCAAAGTGTTTACCAACAAATCCAACTTTCTCTCTAATTGAAACATACAGAAGGTACATGAAATTCTCAATGTATTGGTAGTCCAATTTCTATCGATATGATAGACTCGAGATACATATTGACATCCATAATTCATGACATATAATTATTTCCAATCACGTTGAGGGCCAAAAACTCGATATTTGTAAGGTTCAACATAAATCATAAGTATAAATCACAAACTCAAGCATGTTTATGCTTAAGAAAAAATAAAATTCATTGGGTGGGAGATTACTGAAAGCAATGTGTAATTTAAGTATCATAATAACGAGAATTAGAATCCGATGAAGCATCTTCTTGAAAAAAATTGAACAAATGAATTAGAAAAAGAAGAGCATGTACGCTGCAAAAAAATTTCACTGTTAATTTATAGTGTAAAATATACTCGTTGAAAACTGTTTGTTACACCTTGTATATCTATTGCAAATGATATTCTAAACAAAGATGATAATCAATATGTAAAATTAATAGAGATTATAATATCAGTGATGGTAGACATAAAAAATCAATGTGGACGGTTCCACTATAAATGGATTCATAACAGGGGATGGTGTTATCGGAATTACCAAGGTCAAACTATTTTTTTTACTCAAGACATTTTGTCTTTTGTCAATGCTAGTGTGAAAATTAGTAAAAAGAAATATTAGTATGCTTGGATAAAATTAGATGAGAATAAACATATACATAAATAAATGTTGAAAAATTAGTATGAATATGAATAAACATATAGATAAATAAATATGATGGGGGCTTTGGCTACCTTGTCTCATTCCCTTCACAAGCCTTACTTTTAGTAGGGTTAAATAACGTCTTTTCTTTTTAAAATAATCAATTTTAATTATTAGTATATGAATAAAAGTATGAGTAAATATAGTTTTAAATTGGTAGAAATGATCAAGGAGTACTTCCCACGATTCCAATCCAGAGTATACAGTTATTCATCGAGATTTGCCTTTTCTATTGATTCCTATGGATTGAAAGGGGTTGTTGTGTAAGACGTGAACAACGCCCGCTGGAACGTCTATGGAGTTTATCATCAACTTGATAAATTAATTTCAAGATATAAGGCTTTGCTTTATCCGGTATCAAACGGAAAATTTCCCGAAAAACTAATCATAGGTTCCTCTCTCCATCGGAACATAGATGCCTTAGAATATTAGTAGTTATAATATTTAGAGTAAATTACATTCTCGGTCCGTGTGGTTTGCTGGTATTTTGCATATCGCTCCTAAAATGCGTTTATTATACTGGGTGTCCTTGTGGTATGCAAAAGCGCACGCAGAAGTTCCTCGTCTAACGAAATTTGTTAACCCAGTTAACTCAAAAGGGTGTTTTTTTTTCTTTCTAAACCTATTTTTGTCTTTTTCCTAATAAAAAAAACAAATTAATAAACCCTACCACCCTCACCCTCACCCTCCCCCAAATCGGTCTCCTAAATCGTTAGTGAAGAAACAGAGGGGTAATCCTTCACCTACTCCATTGTCTTCCTCAGATTCGTTGGTGAATTTAATAATTTGTTGTTTGGTGCTTCGGATGAAATTATCGAAGAGAATATCAAAGATTCAAAAGAGAATACAACTCTTTTTGTTTGCAGTGAAGTGGTGGAGATTGAAGAACAAGTAGATTCACATGATGAAATTAGATCGGAGAAAGAATCAGATGAAGTGAGAAATGAATTTTTGATGGAAATTAGGCACAAGAGTTCTCGTAGAGCTCTAATGAAATCGAGGATGAAGAAACTTGTACCTAAGAAACTACGAAGGACCATCTTCATCCTCAACCATCTTGTGTGTTTCAAAGCAAGAACAAAACAAGATTCTAGAAATAGGACCATCTTCATCCTCAACAATGTCAAGTGAAATTGATTGCAACAACAAGAAATTAGGGAAGGAATCACAACAGAATTCTGGATGTTTAGTTCTATGTTTGATTGTGCTTTTCAGACTAATCACACACAATTCTGGCGCTTTCACAGTTATAATGTCTTCAAGGTTGAACCTGGCGGTGGCGAGTTTTCTTGGCCATAACTCCACCCCTTCTCCTCCTCTCAACACCGTCTTTCCATCGTGGACCCACGGACTCCTCATCATAAACTCGAACTCATAAATCATCGTAAACCAAATAATCTTCAATACTTTCAAAAATTTCTAATCGGGTACGATTAGAAAACAGGTGTAGAAAGACAAAATTACCTCTTGAGTTAATTGGGTTAACATATTTCGTTAAACGGAGGGACTTTCTACGTGCGTTTTTGCATACCACGGGGAGTCGGGGACGAGTGTAATAAACGCGTTTTAGGGACGATATCCAAAATATCAGCAAATGACAAGGACGAGGAATGTAATTTACTCAAATATCAATCAATATCAATCTTTATCTTTATATATATAAAAGGAGAATCAACGGTTGATGAGGTGACATCATGAGAATCAAGTATTCATCAAATGGTGAATTGTGGTTGATTCTTCATTGTCCCACATTGGTGACAAAAGTGAAAAGTTGGAAGTGTGAATGGCTATATAAATGATAGGATATGACTTGAAAGTTCATACAAAATTTGATCCATTTTTGGGTTAAATAGTTATTTTTTATTTACATGACAAAATATTTCATGTAATAGTTAAGTATTTATCAATCAATATATATATATATATATATATATATATATATATATATATATATATATATTAGAGTAGAGTAGAAACCATCATGTATGATGTGGCACATTGTTAGAAGATGATTTGTCTAAAATAATTTTCTCATTGTTTTGAGTTTTTTTAAATATTAAATAAGTTAAAGACTATTCTACCCCTAAATACAAAATATGTATTTCATTATAAGAAGGCTTCTTTGGTAATTTCATTTCCATTTATTAGCTTTTACTTTCAAACTACATAACTTCATAGAGATATTCATTATGCTCTTTTCATCTTCTCATCTACTAATTAAGGGAAAACCTACAGTAAACGATTTGCCACATTCTTGGATTCTTTTGAAATAAAATGTTAAATAAATTAAAGATTTTTCTACTCATGAATGAAATATGTGTATTTCATTATTCTCTCCAAAATCAATCATCAATCAATATCAATATATAGCAATCAATAAATCTTTATATATATAAAAGGATAATCAATGGTTGATGAGGTGGCATCATGGGAATCAAGTATTCTCAAATGGTGGATTGTAGTAAAAATTTGAGCATCCCACATTGATAAGAAGAGTGATATAACAATAGAAGATTTGGGTATATAAAGGATGAGAAGTATTTGCAAACTAAGAGGGTCATTTGGCTAAGCATGTCATTTTTAACCCCCCATATTTTAATGAAAAATAGTTATTTTAGTCTACATGTTGAACCTTCAATATATCATTATAGACTGATAAGAAAATGATATATCAATAGAAGAGTTGGTATATAAAGGTTGAGAAGAAGCCTTTGAAAACTAAAAGATCGTTTGGCTACACGTCATTTTTAACCCCAATTTTTAATAAAAATATTACTTTTAGTTTATATGTTGAAACATCAATATGTCAATATCCCATTAACATATCAATCAATCAATTAGCATATATTTATATAAATAATAACATACATAGAGAATGAGGTAGCAACTCTTAAGCTTTAGAAGATATAATCTTTATATATATAAAAGGAGAATCCATGGTTGATGAGGTGGCATCATGAGAATCAAGTATTCTCAAATGGTGGATTGTAGTAAAAATTTGAGCATCCCACATTGATAAGAAAAGTGATATAACAATAGAAGAGTTGGGTATATAAATGATGAGAAGTACTCGCAAACTAAGAGGGTCATTTGGCTAAGCATGTCATTTTTAACCCCCCAAATTTTAATGAAAAATAGTTATTTGTCTACATGTTGAACCTTCAATATATCAATATAGATTGATAAGAAAAATGATATATCAATAGAAGAGTCGGTATATAAAGGTTGAGGAGAAGCCTTTGAAACTAAAAGATCGTTTGGCTACACGTCATTTTTAACCCCAATTTTTAATAAAAATATTATTTTTAGTTTATATGTTGAAAAATCAATATGTCAATATCTCATTAACATATCAATCAATTAGCATATATTTATATAAATAATAACATACATAGAGAATGAGGTAGCAACTCCTAAGCTTTAGAAGATATAAATCATATTTTTTATCTCATGTTTGCATCCCACATTGGATGAAAGAGTGATATAGGCATGAAAGATGTGGATATATAAAAAAATAGTCAACTCTTTGTTTTTGGATATTATTTGCATCCCACATCTAATGATGGAATGAAAGTGGCAAGAGCGAGACAAGTACAAAACAATTGGCTAACATGGAAGTAGGATCAAACATATATTTTCTCTAATCTCGACACTTTGGCCAAAATCGAGTATAGTATATGTTTTTTCATAGTTTAACACACATATTCCCGTTCTCGGCCGTTTGGTTAATATCAAGTATAATATTTAATATTTTTTGTTTCTCACATCATTGTTTGTATCCTAAAATAGGATGTAGATACAAAAAAAATGTCAAGTTTTTTCACAATATTCTTTGCATCCCAGATCAGATGATGGAATGAACGTGACAAAAAGGAGGCGAGTACAAAAAGATATGGCTAACAATAGAATAAACACATACCAATCAATATATATATATATATATATATATATATATATATATATAAAGGAGAATGTAGGAGAGAGAGTTAAGGATATACTTCCATGACTATTTATCTATTTTTATAGAATTTTGATTTATTTTTAAAAAAAAGAGCCATACATTAAATGTTCTCATTAAATTAATAAAACTTTTCATTTTTCAGTTTATAATTTTATAAGATATAAAACATTTTAAATCAAATACTTATTTTAGTAGGCTAACAATCAATATATATATCTTTATATATATAAAAGGAGAATCCATGGTTGATAAGGTGGCATCATGAGAATCAAGTATTCTCAAATGGTGTATTGTAGTAAAAATTTGAGCATCCCACATTGATAACAAAAGTGATATAACAATAGAAGAGTTGGGTATATAAAGGATGAGGAGAAGCATTTGCAAACTAAGAGGGTCATTTGGCTAAGAATGTCATTTTTAACCCCCCATATTTTAATGAAAATAGTTATTTTAGTCTACATGTTGAACGTTCAATATATCAATATAGACTGATAAGAAAATGATATATCAATAGAAGAGTTGGTATATAAAGGTTGAGAAGAAGCCTTTGAAAACTAAAAGATCGTTTGGCTACACGTCATTTTTAACCCCAATTTTTAATAAAAATATTATTTTTAGTTTATATGTTGAAACATCAATATGTCAATATCCTATTAATATATCAATCAATCAATTAGCATATATTTATATAAATAATAACATACATAGAGAATGAGGTAGCAACTCCTAAGCTTTAGAAGATATAAATCATATTTTTTTCTCATGTTTACATCCCACATTGGATGAAAGAGTGATATAGGCATGAAAGATGTGAATATATAAAGAAAAGGGACAACTCTTTGTTTTTGGATATTGTTTGCATCCCACATCTGATGATGGAATGAAAGTGGCAAGACGAGACAAATACAAAAAAATTGGCTAACAAGGAAGTAGGAACAAACATATATTTTCTCTAATCTCGACACTTTGGTCAAAATCAAGTATAGTATATGTTTTTTTCATAGTTTAACACACATATTCCCGTTCTCGGCCGTTTGGTTAATATCAAGTATAATATTTAATCTTTTTTGTTTCTCACATCATTGTTTGCATCCTAAAATGGGATGTAGATACAAAAAAAATGTCAAGTTTTTTCTCAATATTGTTTGCATCCCAGATCAGATGATGGAATGTGTAACGTCCCAAAAATTACAAGCAAATTTAAATTTTTAAATAAACATTTCATTTATAACAACTCATTAAATGATCCCAACGTTTCGTTTGCAAACTCATAATTAATATCTTCATAATAAAAACCAGCGGAAAAAACGTTTAATTATTAAAATCCATAAAGCAACCAGCTCTCCTCGCGCGCCAGTGTGTACTCGTCACGCCTTGGAGCCGCCCGTACCTGAAACCACAGTTTATTGGGAAAGGGTAAGCACGAAGCTTAGTGAATTCAACACCATAAGTAACACAGTTATTTCCACACCACCATAAACAGGTAATAGCACGTAAACAGCATACAAGTCTACGAACAAATCATAAACATGTATATCCATACCCACCTACCTAAAAGGCACAAGTCGGTCCCACTGACCACATGATAACATCTCCGGCCCCGCCGAATCCCCGGTCCCACCGAGTCTCTACGCCACCCGCGTATAAAATCTCCGGCCCCGCCGGATCCTCGGTCCCACCGAGTTAACATGACAACATAGTATCAACTAGACACCCCACTATCTAGTTCCACAACACAATCACATAAAGCTACCACACACGTACTACAGCAATGATAAAACAACCGTTAATAGATATCGTGCAAACGCAACCCGGCACCCCCGGGTTCATACGCCACCTGCGTATACAACCTTCGGTCCCACCGAATTACTACGCCACCCGCGTATGTGATCCTCGGCCCCGCCGAACTCCTACGCCCCCCCGCGTAGTCACAACAATAAGGTCCGACTAGACACCCCACTATTTAACCCCGCATCAAAAGCAAATAGAACTACCACATACATACACAACGTAATGTAAAAATAACCGACATTAGTTATAGTGAGAGAACTCACCTCGAATGCGCGCCTAGCTCAACAGTACAAATTCAAGTTTCCCAATTACGGTCACTTCCCAGCACCTAAACGCACGTTAAAACGTATCAATACGAGACCCAGACCCTACGACACGACACCCGCTTAAACCGTCACTAAAACTACTTCCCGGTCTCGCCAAACAGGTCTGTTCGGGACCTGTTTCGACCCCTTTAAACCCAGAAAATTCCCAATATTATTTCATGATTAGAAAGTACTCTGAGATAGGGTTTCAAGGACATATTATACTTCTCCTAACGATTTTTCTACAATTTATTATGAATTAAATACGAACGACCACAAAAACTGTCCGTTTTCGGACCAGCCGCGCAAACAGCCCAAAACAGCCTAGCTACGGGTTTAATCAGACTTTAGGCAAAACACGAAAAACCTCCCCAACTCAAATTGGGAACTTTGGGCACCAATTTCACGTCAAAACGAGTTACGAGTGAAAAGTTAAGGCTTTCGCAAGATCAAGGCAGATTCCAGAAATTTTCACATGAAATGACGAATCACCGAACTTGCGACCACTTTTTCGCTCAGCTAGAGACCGAACCAGTTTTCCGCTAAAACACGGAAAACGTGCCCGACCCCGAACTTGAACCGTGGGCGCCAGTTTCGGCTCAAACGGAGTTACGACGGAAAAGTTGTAGCCGCCGCAAAAACAGTGGCTGCACCATGTTCCACATGAATTGGTGATTATAAAAACGACGGTTTTAACAAAACGGCTTAAACGATTAAGTCACGGTTTAAGGGCTCTACAGTGACTATGGTCTGGTCACGACCACGCGCCACCCACTGCCATCTCCGGCAGTGGTGGTCGCCGGTGGCGACCGGCGGCGGCTCTCCGGCGAGGACCCGCACACACACACGTGTCTCACCCCGCTCCTTCTCGCACTTCAGCTCTCTCTCTCGATCGACTTACCGCACGCACACACAGTTCACACAACCACCACCACCCGACATCCAGCCACCACAGTGGCAGCTAGCGGCGGCGGTGGCGTCGCCGTCGATCACTTCACCGGAAAATTAAGAGAAAGAAAAGGGGAGGGATCGAACGAGTACCTTAACACGGCGGCTAACACTCCAGCCTTTCTTCCTCCTCTCGACCTTCTTCCTCGGCTCCGGCGAGTTCCCGGCGGCAGCAGCGACTCCGGCGGCTTCAGCAACTCCGGCGACTCCCCTTTCTCTTCTTCCTCCCGGCTCTTCTCTACTCCTCCCTCTCTCTCTCTCTAGCTCCCGATTTCTGCTCTAACTCTCTCGCTAAAACTCACGGCCAACTCCAGAAACAAGGATGGGGCGCTTGGGTTTCTTTTGAGGTGATGGTCGTTCGTAAAAAAAAAAAAAAAACGAGAAAGCATGGGGGGGGGGGGGTGTTCGGCCTTGAATGCATGGGCCGGAACCCATGTCTATTTTACCTACAAGCCACATTAAGCCCCTCTAAAACTTATCACTTGGCACAAATTAAAACAGTTTAAAATTTATTACGCATTTGGTCAAACTTGCTAACCCCGTTAGTAAAGATTCGCTAAAAGAACGATATTAAAGCAATTAATTAAAATATATATATACATACCGGGACACGGGCTTTACAACTCTCCCCCACTTGGATTAGATTTCGCCCCCGAAGTCTACATCCGCAAACAACTTCTAATAATTCTCTCGCATTTGATGATATCCCAATCTCAATCCACTTTCAAGCTCTAACCATTCTAAAGCTGCTCACCAGTATACCCTACAGGATACTTGATTACGATCCCTCCTATCATTAATTGACGATTAACTTCTACGAATTCTAATAGACTCCAAAGATTTTCAATAACTTATATTAACAAAACATCGACCCCCTGTCGAACATCGGTCCAACCGATTACAATAACAAACATCGGCCACCCGCCGAACATCGGTCCAACCGATTACAATAACAAACATCGGCCACCCGCCGAACATCGGTCCAACCGATTACAATAACAAACATCGGCCACCCGCCGAACATCGGTCCAACCGATTACAATAACAAACATCGGCCACCCGCCGAACATCGGTCCAACCGATTACCATAACAAACATCGGCCACCCGCCGAACATCGGTCCAACCGATTACAATGAATCACATAAGCGTGGTATTATCCTAGACACTAACACAAATAGATATCCCCTGCAATCAAGTCAACTAACACACACGTAGGTCATTCCCTTAACCGATACTACCCGACCTACATTACCAACATGCGTGGAATACCCAACCTCCCACCGTCGACGTATCCCCCATACACGCTCTACAAAGATAATTTATCTGAACCGAGGATACACCCTGACGCCTACCTCTCAGATAACGCCTCAGGGCCCCGCACATCGGAATTACCTCTCAGGTAAGTGCCCACAACTATATCCTCCTAGCACCTACTAGAAAGCCTAGACTATAACACCTGAATATCGGGGCCTCACCCCGAGATACCCAACCGACCACTACCAGCGACTGACTAACGTGCCTAAGGATCCAGAGCAAAACAGCCTACCCACAAGTGCATATTCCGGATTGTCTCCCTCACCCAAACGTGTAAATATTCGACGTGCAACGAATGCCAAACGGTGCGACCAAACAATTCATCAACAAGACTCCACCTCGAGTCATTAAAACCGGGCAATTGGCCCATGACTAACTCCAAGTCAAAACCGAGCAAAATGCTCCACGCTTGCTAGACCCATAGGTCGGACAAATACGTTTAAAAAAAAGTTTTAAACAAGCACTGCTCTAAATCAACATTAGCCCCAAAACTCAACACAGTTTAAACAAAAGAGTTTTCCAAAAGGACTCATACCCTTAAAATGTCAAAAGGTGGGGTTCTATAACTTGATTTACAAACTTTTCTCAAGTGGTTACATAAACAATAAGATATGCACCTCGTGCAGTTAAACTCACACGACTCAACATGCCGTAAAACAAAACTTCGTGAACCTCAACGAACTCAATGACTCTAAGTCAACAGAATGACACCATACATGGTGCCCCCAAGGTTAACTTGCTAAAAGCAAGAACATGGATGAGACGCCAAAATCCCAAAAATCTCTTTCTACTGTAAGACCATAAAACAATACTGTTTACAAACTAATTGTAACACCCTTAAAATTCTCAAAAAGATCATATGCCATAAAACTACTATTACCAAGCCGGTAGTTACGCAAAACTGGACACGCTCGTCCCACATAGGAAATCATTTCAAACATCGTTCCATTGCAATTCAGTTTACTCACACAAAAACAAAGCGCAACAACTAATTTCTTTAAAAATGGACCGTTGGAAAATAATCAATTGGAACAATTTAACAAAGTTGCAATTCTCGTGATAAAACGGTTTCAAGCACTTTCAAAACTATAATTTGAAATCTCGTGTGTGCTAAACATTTCCCAGAGTTTCGAAATACAATCCGTATAAGGATCAGAACACAAGGATTAATTAGTATAATCCTATTTTCAAAATAAAACTTTGTGCATGACTCAGTTGGCATTCCACGTCTCGACTCATACTCCTTCAAACCTCCCCAATCCACTATCGTCCTCCGAACATTTAACCTCTTAGGGCAAGATGGGGAATTACGTCAAATAATCCCTACGATTTTCCTCAATCAAAGTCGACTCTATAAGCCTATGACTCTAGCGCAATCTTCCCTCTTGGCCCGAAATGACCTACTTACAACAAACATGGTCGACATCATCACTCAAAGTGACTAATACTAGAATCGTCCTTCTTTTCCAACGACTACTGGATTAGATCCTTCACCACTACCCTCAACGATCATTACATCTAAGCAAGTCAAGTACACACATGTACCAGTGGATCTACTATAGTTGTCTCTCCTTGTGACAGCTATTCTGGGTAGATAATACAACGCGTTATTAGCACATAACAACGCACACTAACAACACTCACGCCCAACTCCTTGGATTCCTCGTGACTTCCCCGACTCGAGCATTGATCCTGTGCTTCCGGTAGTAGGATCTCTACTACTACCTTCCACACCTATCATCACTCGTTCCGAGTCCCATCCCAAGGGTCCAAGTAGTTTCTCGCCGAAACTATACACATAATACAATTAATCCACACCTGCCAGTTCAAGAACATATCCTAAACAGGCAAACTCACACAACTACTGCATATATAAAACCATCGGTCTCCCCGATCAGACAACAACATTTGTATATAATAAACCATATGCCCGCACCAGCATATATATACACCCACTCTTCCTAGCTCCCTAGGAATTTCACCCTATTCCACTACCCTTTCTAGGGCGGAACCCCCCACTAACCCTGACGAGTCGCCTCGTGAACGCACAGTCGTATACAGTGGAAACCAGATAGACATTCGAATATAAGATTCTATCCTACAACGGTTGGACTCAAACAAGAGCTGCGCAATAGAACTAAATCCAACATTCTAAGGCTATTCGGTTCCTACCGCATACAACCTATAGTGCATCCGCTTAACAACCTATCAAAGTTAGCATAAGTTCCTAATAACAAGTAACGACCATACATTACAATGTATTAAGCACCAAGCAATCTAGCATACATACTCATATGTAAACACCTTTCCCAGCTCTCTAGGAACTTCCTCTTATCCCACCCTTGCTACTACCGAATCCCTACTAATTATAACGAGTGACCTCGCGAATACCCGATTATATGTAGTGCGAAATAAATAGACATTCGAATACAAGATTCTATCCTAGAACGGTTGGACTCAAACAAGAGCTGCGCAATAGAACTAAATCGAATATTCTAAGGCTATAAGTCTCTTACTGCATACAACCTAGAGGGTATCCACTTAGTAACCTATCATAATTAGCATAAATTCCTAATAGCAATCAGTCCAACATACCGCATAGTGTCAACAACAGGCAATCTAGCATGCATACTCTATGATCTAGAAAACAATAAAACACTAAGCATTGTACCTTTCCCTTTGGCTCCGGCTGACTGTACACACTGCGCCCTCGATCACCGTTCCTCGAACGGGTTTTTACCCTTTTCTTTTATTCCCAAAAAGGTTTAATAAAGAATTTGAAAATTTTCCCAGCCGCAACTTGAGACCAAACACACCGAGGTGCGTTTTATTCACTCAAGCTGTGCTCTGATACCAAGTTGTAACGTCCCAAAAATTACAAGCAAATTTAAATTTTTAAATAAACATTTCATTTATAACAACTCATTAAATGATCCCAACGTTTCGTTTGCAAACTCATAATTAATATCTTCATAATAAAAACCAGCGGAAAAAACGTTTAATTATTAAAATCCATAAAGCAACCAGCTCTCCTCGCGCGCCAGTGTGTACTCGTCACGCCTTGGAGCCGCCCGTACCTGAAACCACAGTTTATTGGGAAAGGGTAAGCACGAAGCTTAGTGAATTCAACACCATAAGTAACACAGTTATTTCCACACCACCATAAACAGGTAATAGCACGTAAACAGCATACAAGTCTACGAACAAATCATAAACATGTATATCCACACCCACCTACCTAAAAGGCACAAGTCGGTCCCACTGACCACATGATAACATCTACGGCCCCGCCGAATCCCCGGTCCCACCGAGTCTCTACGCCACCCGCGTATAAAATCTCCGGCCCCGCCGGATCCTCGGTCCCACCGAGTTAACATGACAACATAGTATCAACTAGACACCCCACTATCTAGTTCCACAACACAATCACATAAAGCTACCACACACGTACTACAACAATGATAAAACAACCGTTAATAGATATCGTGCAAACGCAACCCGGCACCCCCGGGTTCATACGCCACCTGCGTATACAACCTTCGGTCCCACCGAATTACTACGCCACCCGCGTATGTGACCCTCGGCCCCGCCGAACTCCTACGCCCCCCCGCGTAGTCACAACAATAAGGTCCGACTAGACACCCCACTATTTAACCCCGCATCAAAAGCAAATAGAACTACCACATACATACACAACGTAATGTAAAAATAACCGACATTAGTTATAGTGAGAGAACTCACCTCGAATGCGCGCCTAGCTCAACAGTACAAATTCAATCTTCCCAATTACGGTCACTTCCCAGCACCTAAACGCACGTTAAAACGTATCAATACGAGACCCAGACCCTACGACACGACACCCGCTTAAACCGTCACTAAAACTACTTCCCGGTCTCGCCAAACAGGTCTGTTCGGGACCTGTTTCGACCCCTTTAAACCCTGAAAATTCCCAATATTATTTCATGATTAGAAATTACTCTGAGATAGGGTTTCAAGGACATATTATACGCCTCCTAACGATTTTTCTACAATTTATTATGAATTAAATACGAACGACCACAAAAACTGTCCGTTTTCAGACCAGCCGCGCAAACAGCCCAAAACAGCCTAGCTACGGGTTTAATCAGACTTTCGGCAAAACACGAAAAACCTCCCCAACTCAAATTGGGAACTTTGGACACCAATTTCACGTCAAAACGAGTTAGGAGTGAAAGGTTAAGGCTTTCGCAAGTTCAAGGCAGATTCCAGAAATTTTCACATGAAATGACGAATCACCGAACTTGCGACCATTTTTTCGCTCAGCTAGAGACCGAACCAGTTTTCCGCTAAAACACAGAAAACGTGCCCGACCCCGAACTTGAACCGTGGGCGCCAGTTTCGGCTCAAACGGAGTTACGACGCAAAAGTTGTAGCCGCCGCAAAAACAGTGGCTGCACCATTTTCCACATGAATTGGTGATTATAAAAACGACGGTTTTAACAAAACGGCTTAAACGATTAAGTCACGGTTTAAGGGCTATACAGTGACTATGGTCTGGTCATGACCACGCGCCACCCACTGCCATCTCCGGCAGTGGTGGTCGCCGGTGGCGACCGGCGGCGGCTCTCCGGCGAGGACCCGCACACACACACGTGTCTCACCCCGCCCCTTCTCGCACTTCAGCTCTCTCTCTCGATCGACTTACCGCACGCACACACAGTTCACACAACCACCACCACCCGACATCCAGCCACCACAGTGGCGGCTAGCGGCGGCGGTGGCGTCGCCGTCGATCACTTCACCGGAAAATTAAGAGAAAGAAAAGGGGAGGGATCGAACGAGTACCTTAACACGGCGGCTAACACTCCAGCCTTTCTTCCTCCTCTCGACCTTCTTCCTCGGCTCCGGCGAGTTCCCGGCGGCAGCAGCGACTCCGGCGGCTTCAGCAACTCCGGCGACTCCCCTTTCTCTTCTTCCTCCCGGCTCTTCTCTACTCCTCCCTCTCTCTCTCTAGCTCCCGATTTCTGATCTAACTCTCTCGCTAAAACTCACGGCCAACTCCAGAAACAAGGATGGGGCGCTAGGGTTTCTTTTGAGGTGATGGTCGTTCGTAAAAAAAAAAAAAAAACGAGAAAGCATGGGGGGGTGTTCGGCCTTGAATGCATGGGCCGAAACCCATGTCTATTTTACCTACAAGCCACATTAAGCCCCTCTAAAACTTATCACTTGGCACAAATTAAAACGGTTTAAAATTTATTACGCATTTGGTCAAACTTGCTAACCCCGTTAGTAAAGATTCGCTAAAAGAACGATATTAAAGCAATTAATTAAAATATATATATACATACCGGGACACGGGCTTTACAACTACTGTATAACACCTTAGGCATATCCCACATCGGCCGTGGACAGGAGAGATGTTGGGTATATTAGTAAACCTTGGCCTTACCAGACACAACGCGTTTTGGGGCCACAAGCATGCGGGTTCCTTAGGAACTCTGTGGTTAAGCGTGCTTGGGTGGGAGTAGTACCAGGATGGGTGACCTCCTGGGAAGTCCTTGCGAAGTCCTTGTCAGGTCGCCAAGAACAAAGCCGTGAGCCAGTGGGGCAAAGCGGACAATATTGTGTCGTGGTAAGCGGGGTGTTACAAATGGTATCAGAGCCACTCCTGTGTCGTTCGGGATGGTGGGGCAAACCTCATCGAGGACGATGAGTCCCTAAGGGGGGTGTGTATAACACCTTAGGCATATCCCACATCGGCCGTGGACAGGAGAGATGCTGGGTATATTAGTAAACCTTGGCCTTAACAGACACAACGCGTTTTGGGGCCACAAGCATGTGGGTTCCTTGGGAACTCTGTGGTTAAGCGTGCTTGGGTGGGAGCAGTACCAGGATGGGTGACCTCCTGGGAAGTCCTTGCGAAGTCCTTGTCAGGTCGCCAAGAACAAAGCCGTGAGCCAGTGGGGCAAAGCGGACAATATTGTGTCGTGGTAAGCGGGGTGTTACAGAATGAACGTGACAAAAAGGAGGCGAGTACAAAAAGATATGGCTAACAATAGAAGAAACACATATTTCCCGAATCTCAATCTTTTGGTTAAGATCAAATATAATATATGTTTACTTTAATATCCAATATCTTGGTCATCCGCCTACTTGGTATTTTATCTTTTAGCATGTGACAGTAATTTTTCACTTTATGTTTTGTAGGTTATTATATATACTTAACATATCCTTAAATAATCAATATAAGATACTACTGAAAAAAATGAAACACAACAAGGATGTATAAACATATATAGACCATCTTGCATATTAATTAACTAAATTGCGACACATGCACGCGCACACACACGCACACACACACACACACACACATATATATATACATATAATTTTCAATAATGATGATATGATTGGATATGATTGTGGGACATGTTGTTCGGATTATATTAACATAAAAAGCATAATTATTACACGGTGCATCTTAAACTCTTCGTAACAAAAAAAACTATTATTGATATATGCAAACTAATCACTTTGAAATGCATTATTTTTTTACATTGCATTTCTTTAAAAATAAGTATCGCCACTGCGCAACGCGCGGTGACCAACACTAGTATGTACATTAAAAGAGAAACCAAAGCCAATGATGTGGCATGTCCTAAGCATTATAAGCCTATTTTTCTTTTTTTAGCTTCTTGATTTTTTTAAAATATTTGATATGCTAAAGACCTTAATGCACTTTTATGAAAGTTGTATTTTTCACTTAAAGAAGGGTATTTTGGTAATTTTGGCACCACTTTAATTAACTTTTAATACCTAAACCATTCATCCTCCTATATTAATTATTTGTTTTATTGCAATTTATGTTCATAAATCATTTATTTCCACTTCTTTATGTTATTAACCATTCATATTTTTTCATTTATTTTATTAATCATTCATTTTCTCTTATTTAAACACAAGTATATTTTTTTCATATTATATTGGTTTTTTACTTCTTTGTCATACAACAACCTACCTCCAATTCTTTCATTCTAACACATTTTCTCTCACTAGAAGATCGATCTAGGGTATGGACTTTTGTTTATAGTTAAGTTCTTTGATGTTCTGTTAACTTCATAAGATCTTTATGTTGTGTTTTTTTATAGTAGATGACACAAACAGAAACAAGCTCTAAAGATCACCAAATATGTGGAGGAGCTTTAATGTTTCATCACCATGGTACAAATATACATTACTACATGTAATGCTTTCATTCAACTATTCCTCCATTTCAATCTATTCTTGATTTTGTCTATTTTATAATTTCATTATGTATTATTTTACCTTAGTTCTCATTTCTTGATTTTGTCTATTCTATAATTTTATTATGATTTTGTGTTTTTTTTTTGTAGTAGGTGACACAAGTAGAAACAAGCTCTAAAGATCATCAAATATGCGGATGAGCATTACAGCTTCATCATCATGGTACACATATACATTACTACATGTAATGTTTTTATTCAACTACTCATTCAGTTCAATTTATTCTTCATTTTGTCTATTTTATAATTTCATTATGTATTATTACCTTAGTTCTCATTTCTTGATTTTGTCTATTTTATAATTTCATTATGTATTATTACTTTAGTTGTCATTTCTATTCTTGATTTTGTGTTTTTTTTGTAGTATGTGACATAAGTAGAAACAAACTCTAAAGATCACCAAATATGTGGAGGAGTATTGAAGCTTCATCACCATGGTACACATATACATTACTACATGTAAGACTTTCATTTAACTACTCCTTCATTTCAATCTATTCTTGATTTTTTCAATTTTATAATTTCATTATGTTATTACCTTAGTTCTCATTTCTATATTTTTTTCTTAGGAGCATAGCCCACAATGTGACAAGGCTAAAGAATATTTGTGTATTGTTTATTGAAGTACTACATTGTTTCTCGCAAAAGGGACGTAAATCTACATATTTATATTCACTTATTCTTTGTTATATATATTAAGAGATATTTATAGTGTTACATTTGAGAAATCAAAATTTTATGAGAATGTAAATCAACTAATATAATCCAAAGTTTGTTTCTTGACCTTCAATGATTGAATCATGTTTATGAATTTATTTTTTTGTTTCATATCCATGAAGCTTTGCTATAATCTAATGAGATCTATACCATTGTCAACAGGGGCGGAGCCAGAAACTTATGCGAGGGGGAGCATCAATTGAACTTCAACTTTATTTTTCTTCTGTAAAGAATTCTCTTTGACAAACCTAATTTTTTTTCCACATCGTCCGATGTTTTAGTCTAATGCTACCGTTTCGAGGGATTTTAAAGATTTTTTCTTGATTTCAAGGGATTTTAAGTTCTTTTTATCGATTTCAAGAGATTTTTTTGGTTTTTTGGTATACTTCAAGAGTTTTTTTTTCCCGGTTTTTTGGTTGATTTTAAGAGTTTGATTTGGTTTTTTGGTTGATTACGAGGTACGATTGCACCTTCTAAAACGATATGGTTGCATCTTTCACAAACCTAATTTTTTTACTTTACGGTAGAGAAATAATAGTATAGGAATTATGGATAAAAGGTTTAGGAGACCCATTATCCAATACATAAAAATAATGGTATAGTCTTTCAATAGATAAAAAAATAATGGTTTAGGAGACACCTTTATATATATATATATATATATAGGGGTGGTATCGGGTACAAACCAAATGGTTTGTACAAACTATACAAACTCATATCCACCAATCACGTAACTTCTTTTTTTTATCAATAAGGGTATTTTAGGGCTTTTAGCATATTTTTTCATCTCCACCAATCACGTAACTTTTTTTTATATCCATAACTTCTTTTTTTATATTCATAAGGGTATTTTAGGGCTCCACCGAAAAATATAGATTCATGAAGCCAAAATATAGATTCATGAAGCCAAATTATACAAATTGCAGATTTATGAAGGTAGATTGAGTTTGTACGGGTTTGTACAATCCATTTGGTTTGTATTTGATACCCAGCCTATATATATATATATTATATATATATAGAGGAAAGTTCAAATGAAAACTCAAATTCAATTGTAAACATGAGGACAAATCTCGTCCATTGATCGCAGCCATATTTAAGCATTCCTAAAATTCAGCTTTAGGGGTATTTTCGTCAAATTAGAATCAGCGCCTTGAATTTTTATTTTCTTTTTTAATTAAAAAACTTTTACCCCCTTAAATTTTAAAATAAATTATCTCAAAAATTACTAACATTTTAATCATACAAATTACATCAAAAAAACGAGAATTTCGTGCTCTTCGATATGACATCCATCATGATATAGTTTTTTTCGATTTAACCATTTTTTACGTGAAATCGTGTATATGTGTTATATTCAGTCTGAATATATGGAATTATTCAGTCTGAATATAACACATATTCAGACTGAATATAACACATATTCAGTCTGAATATAACACATATTCAGTCTGAATATAACACATATTCAGACTGAATATAACACATATTCAGACTGAATATAACACATATTCAGACTGAATATAACACATATTCAGACTGAATATAACACATAAAACCATGCGATAAACACGACCAATAATTGTGTGGTAAAACCTAATATGTGGTATATGATATCACGTGATGATCAAGTTCTTCAAACCGAGATGTAGCTAAAAAATATGAGGCTGGCGGTAGTTGAACAATAACCAAATCAAAAAAATTCATGCGATGTATTGATATGTATGTCACCAAGAAAACCAAAGATGGATAATAACAGCAACAATATTCGATGAACAACACAGATGGTTAAGGGAGAATGGCCTTAGTATGCATGCGTGACATGTATATGCAATGTGAAAGAATGCAGCAATAGATGTGAACAAAAGAAGACGTGAGTGATGAATATGTGTTATATTCAGACTGAATATGTGTTATATTCAGTCTGAATATGTGTTATATTCAGTCTGAATATGTGTTATATTCAGACTGAATATGTGTTATATTCAGACTGAATATGTGTTATATTCAGACTGAATATAACACATATACACGATTTCACGTAAAAAACGGTTAAATCGAAAAAAAACTATATCATGATGGATGTCATATCGAAGAGCACGAAATTCTCGTTTTTTTGATGTAATTTGTTTGATTAAAATGTTAGTAATTTTTGAGATAATTTATTTTAAAATTTAAGGAGGTAAAAAAATTTTAATTAAAAAAGAAAATAAAATTTCAACAAAAATAGGCGCTGATTCTAATCTTTCCAATTTTACCCCTGCGCGCTAAATATTCACTAAGTCATGGACAGAGTTTTCAACTTATTTACAAAATTGCCACCGTGTTTTTTTGCCATTGATCTCTTCACCAGATTATTAATCAACGGCTGTGGTTTGTCCTCACGTTTACAATTGAATTTGAGTTTTCATTTGAACCCACCCCTATATATATATATATATATAGAGAGAGAGAGAGAGAGAGAGAGGAAAGTTCAAATGAAAACTCAAATTCAATTGTAAACATGAGGACAAATCTCGTCCATTGATCGCAACCATATTTAAGTCATTCCTAAAATTCAGCTTTAGGGGTATTTTCGTCAGATTAGAATCAGCGCCTCTTTTGTTGACCTTTTATTTTCTTTTTTAATTAAAAAACTTTTACCCCCTTAAATTTTAAAATAAATTATCTCAAAAATTACTAACATTTTAATCAAACAAATTACATCAAAAAAACGAGAATTTCGTGCTCTTCGATATGACATCCATCATGATATAGTTTTTTTTCGTTTTAACCGTTTTTACGTGAAATTTATTCGGACTGAGTATATAGAATTATTCAGACTGAATATATGGAATTATTCAGTCTAAATAATTTACCTTTATTCAGACTGAATATATGGAATTATTCAGTCTGAATAATTTGCCTTTATTCAGTCTGAATAATTCTATATATTCAGACTGAATAAAGATAGATATTCAAAACGAATAAATGTTTAAGTTTTGTTCTTTTTTCATACCTACCTTTTGCATATGGAAGTCCAAGACCTGCACCACTACTGGTTCGGGATGAATAATATCTACATCCAAAAGATCAAGGTTTACGCGTTTTAGACTTAGCTAAAGAGGCATCCCAACCAGCATTGCTCCCTGGTTCGCCATTACATGAACCCATTGTCCCACCAACTGCACCATCTTTCGCCCCTGTTTCGCCATTGGATGAACCCATAGACCCATCTTTCGCCCCTGGTTCGCCATTGGATGAACCCATAGACCCACCAATTTCGTACCCAAATTCAATCGCAGTGACTCCATCGCCTTCAGGGTTCTTTGACCATGACGTTGCTTTAGTCATTGAGTCTCGCATCAAACAATGCCAAACGGATTCACAGTTAGCGATGGATGAGGCTAAGAAGCTTCTAGATGATCCGAATATTGCTTCTTCGGAAACGGTGAAATGTCTAACTAAATGCGTGGAGAAGTATCTACATTCGTTTTGAATATCTATTCGATATGAAAAAAGAACAAAACTTAAACATTTATTCGTTTTGAATATCTATCTTTATTCAGTCTGAATATATAGAATTATTCAGACTGAATAAAGGTAGATATTCAAACGAATATAATTATTCAGACTGAATAAAGGTAAATTATTCAGACTGAATAATTCCATATATTCAGTCTGAATAATTCTATATACTCGGTCCGAATAAATTTCACGTAAAAACGGTTAAAACGAAAAAAAAATTATATCATGATGGATGTCATATCGAAGAGCACAAAATTCTCGTTTTTTTGATGTAATTTGTTTGATTAAAATGTTAGTAATTTTTGAGATAATTTATTTTAAAATTTAAGGGGGTAAAAGTTTTTTAATTAAAAAAGAAAATAAAAAGTCAACAAAGGAGGCACTGATTATAATCTTTCCAATTTTACCCATGCACGCTAAATATTCATTAAGCCATGGACAGAGTTTTCAACTTATTTACGAAATTGCCACCGCGTTTTTTATTCATTGATCTGATCACCATTTTCTTAATCAACGGCCGTGGTTTGTCCTCACGTTTACAATTGAATTTGAGTTTTCATTTGAACCCACCCATATATATATATATATATAGGGGAGGGATCATTTGAAAACCTCTATTAAATTGCAAACATTACAAACCATCCACAACCAATCAGAAAATTTCTTGCCTCTTTTTTTTAATTAATTATAAGGGTATTGTAGTCTTTTTGTTTCATCCGACTAATTATGGAAACTGAATATGATGTTAATTAATTTTTATAATTTTTTTTTGAAATGCAACATAATATTTCATTCAATTTAAAATAGCATCCACAACTCTTACTGCATGTGAACAAAGTCAACAGCAGCAAACACAATCACTTTCAAATACTAAATCAAAGCATTAAAAACCAATGAAAACTGGAATGGAAACAAGAACCCAGTTGGGTATTAATCCTTGAGCAAGGGCAAGTTTGCGAGGGTTAAACTTCCCTTGCAACGGTGTCTTTCCCCGTTACCAGTTCTAACCGAACAGCAGATCCCATCGAACCAGCCCTCCTCGTTCTCCAACATACAGTTTTTCAAGAATTTCGTTGTGATGGCGTCTATCGACCTGCAGACCTTATCGAGCAGTAGCATCGCGGTTGGGCAGCGGTTTCATTGTCGTTTATCTCGGTTTCATTGTCGTTCATCTCCGTGTAATCTTGGTCCATCGTTTGTTCATCTCGGTTTCATTGTCGTTTATCTCGGTTTCATTATATTAGGTTTCATAGGTTCATGTTTCATTATATTGGGTTTCACTACAGGTTCATGTTTCATTATATTATGGATTCGATTGTCGTTTATCTCGGTTTGTTCATCTCGGTTTCATTGTATTGGGTTTCACTACAGGTTCAGGTTCATCGTTTGTTCATCTCGGTTTCATTGTCGTTTATCTCGGTTCATGTTTCATTATATTACCAGAACCATGTCAGTTTCATCATGGATTCGATGCTCTACATGTTTATGGTTTCACTACATAGATTCGATGCTCTACATGTCAATTTCATCATGGATTCGATGCTCGTCTTCCTCACTGTTTCATTTCAGCAACAAGAAAACAAGTTTCATTGATGCAATCAATTTTTGCAGGCGATGAAAAGTGAAAGAAAAAAACCCTAAATTACATACCACCAGCAAGTCAAATCATACTGCTAATGCTTTGATTAGGATTTGTTTCATCAAATCGTTTCCTGAATGGCAGCACACGAACAGTATCTTTGTTATATTTTAATTAGTTTCCATTATTAATTTACATAGAAAATTACACATTTACCCTTGCTATGTTTTACGGTTTATTAAATTAATTTTTTTAATTTCATTATTACCATTTTTAGACTAATCTAATCTAAGCCCTTGATTATTCTAATCTATGGTGATAAGGTGGGGTTCGTAGTTTGCAAATTAACTGTGGTTTGCAAATGAAACCACCTCTAGGGGGTCATTCAAGGGAGAACTAGTTAGTTTGTGGTAACCGTAAGAACCAATGTGAGCCACATATTAAACAATAAATTAGAAAATTATTAATTTTGGTAATTTTGTTTGAAATTTAAATTAAAGGTCATTTTAGACATTTTTAAAATATTATCTCTCATCTCTCCTCTCTCCGGTGAAACAAAAATAAAGATGTTGCACGCTGTGATACCTTTTAAAGCAACAAAAATAAAGATGATAGCCACCGTGATACAAAATAAGTTGTGATACCCACCGTGATACAAAATACACTACCACCGTGATACATAATACACTATGATATCCAACGTGATACCCAATATACGTACAAGACCCACTACAATACCACTGTGATACCCACTATGATACCACAGTGATACAACTGTGATACCCACTATGATACCACAGTGATACGATTGTGATACCCAAAAGAAAATTAGTTTTTTTTAAGGCATCAGATTTTATTACCACCATCAAAACCAACACTCAAAGCAACAGTAGCAACATACAAAGTTTTCAAACCGAAACAAAACAACAAAACCAACTTCCCAGGTTAAAACAAAGACGAAACAAACCAAAATTGGATCTCGAAGGCCAAGGTGATTTACGAGATGCAAAACATCCCCGACGTTGGGACAGACCCGGTAGTAGCCTTACTGCTGAGTACAAACACCAGCAACCACCGACAGAAACATCGTTCACTTCTAGCGAGAATCTGGCGTGACAGAAACATCGTTCACTTCTAGCGAGAATCTGGCGTGACGGACCTGCATATCGGAGAAGGAGACCACATAGATCTGACTACAATGACTGTGCGTGTGCTCGACCGTAGATGCAACGACTTGAGAAGATTTACAGTAATGGAGAATGGAGAATGGAGAAGGAGGTGAAATAGTGGAAAAAAGGCTATTGAGAAGAGAGATAGATGCAGAGGCGGCAACGAGAAGAGATAGATGTAGAGGGGTGGTCCTCCTAATTAGGGCATATTAAATGAGTTAGTTTAGATTTTTATTTATTATAAAAGATCTAAATTATCAAATTATTATATTGTCCTTTTACTTTATTTTAAAAATAACATTAATTATTTTAAATGAGTGGTTCATATTGGTTCTTACGGTTACCACAAACTAATTAGTTCTTATTTGATTAGGCCCCTATATATACATATTATAGACATAATAGGGATATGTATCAGTTTTTTTCCTAAACATAATAGGAATATTTTTTTCAAAAAAACCCAGGAGGCACAAGTGGCACTGGTGTGGCTCTGCCACTGATTGTCAACAATGTTATCGGGGACCATCGATTTAGAAAATGAAGTTGGTGAATCACCTCCACACAAGTAAAGTGAAAAAACTGATGGTGTTTGCCAATGCAATGTAATCGTGTTTAGTTGGCGCATGCATCAATCCAAAATTTGACCCATGTTGCAAAAAGAAAAGTTTTTAATACAAAAAATTATTGTTGAAAATATTGGAAGAAAATAACTATACGACTAAATGAAAAGAAGGTAAACCCTTGATTTCTTTATTATATATTAGATTTTAAAACTTCTACATCTTTGTTTTTATAAAAAGATAATAATTATGATAAAAAGACACTTTTTGTATTATATTTAATCATGTATTATTGTATTTTGTAAAGACGATTACAATTTAAAAAATTAAATTATAATATTGGGTTTTTAAATATAGAGATTAATTAAACTATATATTTTATAATAATAATAATGATATAAATATTTGATAATACAGTTTTATTAAGTAATTATTGGTATATTAGTTTATCTATTGTTTCTATGACTCTATTTATTCTAAATTATATATTTATAATTTTCTTTTTAGCTATTGTGGACTTAGAATTTTGTTTGTTCTAAATCTTACAATATATTAGAAGATTTTTACTTATTTCTAATTTTATGGTATTTTTTGTGTCAACTTATTTTAAACAACATCAATGAATGTTATATATAAATATATAAACTATGTTTGTTATTAATAATTTTCATCACACGTTCAACATATTTCATAAGTCTATTAGTTGAACAGGCTCAAAACCAACATTTAATTAAAATAAACTATTGTATATGAACTTGCACGTGTATTCTATATTTAGCAATGATTAACTAACATATATAGCAATAGATATGTAAAGTTACTAAAAAGCCCCTCACTTTTAATGAAAATATAATTTACGTATGAACATAAAAAAGTCTTTTAACATATTCAACATTTTAAAAAATAAAAAAATTGAGAAAAAAATATAAATGATTCAAAGTATTAAACGATGCTACGTTATCTCTTCAAGACCACATTTATAGAAATATATAGACATGAGATTATGTGAGATCATGTTGTTTTCGTAAGATCATTGAGACCACCAAAATAACATTGAACCTTCACTGCAAAACACTGTGAAGGTTCAGAGTTTTTTACATTCACAATGTTTTGATATGGAGTTTCAGTGTTGTTTGTGGTTTCACGGGTCTGACAAAAACAAGTGGATCTCACGTGAACCCAACACGTGATATATCCCTCTATATATGTATATATATATATATATATATATATATATATAGAGAGAGAGAGAGAGAGAGAGATATTTAAAAAAATAGTCAACGAAAATGATTTTTACATTTTTCTTAACATTTATTCGATCATCGCGCAACGTGCGATATCAAACACTAGTTTATAATAAGAAGTCATCAACTTTCATATTGTTTATTCTGGTATTTTATCATCTAAACATATAGTATTAAGTTGTGGTGGACCCAAGATTTTTACCGTGTGGGTGCACCTTGAAAGTGAATCAAAAAGCCGCAAAATTGTCCTATTTTTAGCCAAATTCGATGGTTTCGATGGATTCTTTATGTTTTTTGTTTGATTTCGAGAAACTTTTCTGGTTTTTTGGTTGATTGCGAGTGAATTTTTGGTTTCTTGGTTGATGTTCCTTATATTTTCTAATATCCTGAAACACCCTGCAAAGTTTACGGTGCATGGGACCCCACTTAACCCCTCATAGGGCCAAGGAAATACCTACCTTGATTAGAACTCTCGTGATGATAGCGTGTTATAAATTAACAATGATTATTACTATATTGGGTGGGCGACTTGAGAACTGAAAGTATATAAGAAACCCAACCCCCAAAGATATTGCAACTCCCACGCTGCGACTTCCAGACTCGAACCCTCGCTTGCTGATGCAAGTATGTCGCCCATAACCAACTGGTAATTTGTATGTTTGGCATTTTGTCATAAACCTAAACTCTAACCCATACAAATAATGGTCGGTATTAATGTTGATGATTATACAAACGGATGTAAAAATAGTATACGCCACCCTTTGGAATGCCCCCACTGGTCGTGGGTGGAACGCCTCCTGAGGCAACACCCGGGGTTGAACCTACAACTGAGGCAAAACCCGGGATTGACAAAGGGATGTATATTTTGAGCTAGTCGGAGAAAGAACCACAACGAACATCAACCCTCATATGTTATTGAAGTTCTAGGGCAAAAATGATCTTTTGCTTAATTACCAACACATTTATTCATTATTTACTAATGCATATGTTGTTTTATGACATTCGATAACAAGTAGTCTGTAAAAAATAAGACATAATTAAACATTCGTCACCGGAACAAGAAACACACAGAACCTGAACTACCTACAACTCGAATGCATAAGACCCGGAGATCGTCAAATGTACATGGGATGATATGTTGTTTGTACAATCGTAGGCTGACCTCAGGACGTGGAGATAACAAACAAGCACGAATGATGATGTTTTCTTATTTGTCATTTACATTTAACATCCATGCACCTGAAAATTTAAAGACGCAAGAATGGGAAAAATAAGGAAACAAATCTCGTAGGGGCGGCTTGTAAAAGGTTTTTTTTTTTTTGTAATTTAGGGAGGAACGAAAAAACATTCAAAAAAAAGAAAAAGGGAAAATGAGAAATAAACCTCTAAAATATGTCCAAAGAATTATCTAGCAGGGCACCATCCTCCCACTGTACATCTTTTGTATTTGGATCTTTCTCAATGAACTCGAGAGGTGAATCTAACGGTGGCGGGCTCTGCATGGATTATTATTGTTATTATTACAGGTGATCATGTCATTAAATCTGTTCTTATTTACCATTTTCCTTGAATGGAAAAAAGAGAGTACATACCATGCAGCGGATCAAAGGCCAATTTATTCCACGGAAAAATGCATGCTCTTTTATTTCATTGGAACCACCATTTGATCCTAAACGGCTGGCAGGATCTCTGTTCAGCAGCGCATGAATCAGCTGTCTTGCCGCAAGACTAACCTGAACATACAAAATAGAGTTTTTGAGTAAATAATCAGTAATGCAGACCATATGAGAAGTTAAGATAACAAGTAACTCAACTCAAAGATGGAAAAGCATTTATTCAATCTCTGGCAAATCCACATGCTTGATTCATAACATTACTTTAGAAATGAATAAAATCTTAACAATTGACAATAAGTCAATAACGAACCTTTTATCCCAACTAGTTGGACTAGGAGATGGGAAATCCGATTTAGCTAATAAGCCTAAATATATTGCTTTTTACAGATGACTAAAAGAAACAGAAAAGAACATAGCAATAATAAAGTAATCCCTTGAAGTTTAAAAATATTGATGGCCAAAAAGTTTCTTATTCTCTTTCACCTTTCTTTTGGTGGTTGAGTTGCCATATGGAATTTATGGTGTTCGTTATAGCTAAAGATATCCAATTTGGATAATTCAAGTCCTAGCTTGCACATAGTAGGAGTAGATAGAGATTATATTGTTTACCGGAATGCTACTTGGAAATGTTAGGTCTTTATGCAAGACGTTTGCAAATGTCTTCTGCCTATTTTTTCCTCTAAATGGTGTTCGACCATAAAGCATCTCATATAACAAAATACCTGAAACAAAAATAATCAAGTAAGATTATCATAACCAGATCCCTAAAAATCTGCACCCTAAATCTGATCTGATCACAATTTGATAATCACCAAATCAACATTATTAGTAATTTAGTATATTGCATTAGCATATTGAAATTAAAAAACCATTGGTGGTGTAGTTGTAGCCATGGAAGAAAAGAAGATGAAACAAACTATAATCACTGAAAGGCACAGGGTCATGAAAATTAATGAGCTTACCGACAGCCCACCAATCGATAGCACTGCTGTGGCCAGCTCCTGTTATGATTTCCTGAAATAATTTCATATTAAGAATCCCAACAAGTTGTACAAAAATGAAAATATATGAAATTGGTGTACATTTCATGACTAGAAATAGAATGGTGCTTTAAGTTAGCATCAAAGGTTTCATGATATATATTTATATTCTGTGTTAAATATTTTTCTTGTCTTCTATAAAGGGGTATTTAGACGATTTCAGGAAACATTGATTTAAGTGAAGATGCCAAGGGTTAATCAAAAAAGGAATAAAACAACTGTAGCTTTTAAGCAATAGTAAATCGGATTGACAACTTCACACACTACAAGTATCTACTTAATGTCAAGTTGATCCTTTTCCAGGATAAACTTTACATACCGGAGCAATGTATTCTTCAGTCCCAACAAATGAATTTGATTGTGTAGATGGTTCTGCAACGAATGTAGGTGGTGGTTGACTCCTAGATTTTCTTTTAGGCTTAGGATGCTTTATGACCTGCAAAATTATAAGTAACATACGATAAGAATCCGGGATCTATTAAGACATCAGTTATTAAATGCATACTTCATGTACTGATGACAGTGTTTTAAAATATGAAAAGTTCAATTTCATACTTATATTATCAGTCAGAATAATATGAATATATGATCCAGTGAAGAAAACTAATCACAAAAAAATATGACTAAAGTAATTAACAATAATATCTCCTAATGTAGCCTTCTAACTCTAATAAGACTAAACTTAAGGCTAAATATAAATCTGAAGGCCTTTGACTCAGAGCTTCTGAGTTTTCTGACTGGAAGCTTATTGGGCCTTCTACTCGGAGCTTTTGGGCCTTCTTCTCAGAGATTTTGAGCCTTCTCCAAGTCCGGTCCTTCTGAACTTCATGCTTCTGACAGTTACTGATCCAGTTCAATCTTATCCATTAGAGGTTGTAACTGCTATGCAGTTACATGATAACCGCCTAACCACCCGTAACCGTTGATATCTCTAACAAATACATAAAACGATTAATCTAGTGAATATAAATACTCAAGTTTATACCATAAAACGAGAGTGATTCTTGGATTATCCCAATACTGATTTCGTACAATTTGAGGCATGAAGGGTTCGTAGTTTGCAAATTAACTGTTGTTTGCAAATGAAACCACCTCTAGGGGGTCATTCAAGGGAGAACTAGTTAGTTTGTGGTAACCGTAAGAACCAATGTGAGCCACATATTAAACAATAAATTAGAAAATTATTAATTTTGGTAATTTTGTTTGAAATTTAAATTAAAGGTCATTTTAGACATTTTTAAAATATTATCTCTCATCTCTCCTCTCTCCTCTCTCCGGTGATACAAAAATAAAGATGTTGCACGCTGTGATACCTTTTAAAGCAACAAAAATAAAGATGATAGCCACCGTGATACAAAATAAGTTGTGATACCCACCGTGATACAAAATACACTACCACCGTGATACATAATACACTATGATATCCAACGTGATACCCAATATACGTACAAGACCCACTACAATACCACTGTGATACCCACTATGATACCACAGTGATACAACTGTGATACCCACTATGATACCACAGTGATACGATTGTGATACCCAAAAGAAAATTAGTTTTTTTTTAAGGCATCAGATTTTATTACCACCATCAAAACCAACACTCAAAGCAACAGTAGCAACATACAAAGTTTTCAAACCGAAACAAAACAACAAAACCAACTTCCCAGGTTAAAACAAAGACGAAACAAACCAAAATTGGATCTCGAAGGCCAAGGTGATTTACGAGATGCAAAACATCCCCGACGTTGGGACAGACCCGGTAGTAGCCTTGCTGCTGAGTACAAACACCAGCAACCACCGACAGAAACATCGTTCACTTCTAGGGAGAATCTGGCGTGACAGAAACATCGTTCACTTCTAGCGAGAATCTGGCGTGACGGACCTGCACATCGGAGAAGGAGACCACATAGATCTGACTACAATGACGGTGCGTGTGCTCGACCGTAGATGCAACGACTTGAGAAGATTTACAGTAATGGAGAATGGAGAATGGAGAAGGAGGTGAAATAGTGGAAAAAAGGCTATTGAGAAGAGAGATAGATGCAGAGGCGGCAACGAGAAGAGATAGATGTAGAGGGGTGGTCCTCCTAATTAGGGCATATTAAATGAGTTAGTTTAGATTTTTATTTATTATAAAAGATCTAAATTATCAAATTATTATATTGTCCTTTTACTTTATTTTAAAAATAACATTAATTATTTTAAATGAGTGGTTCATATTGGTTCTTACGGTTACCACAAACTAATTAGTTCTTATTTGATTAGGCCCCTATATATACATATTATAGACATAATAGGGATATGTATCAGTTTTTTTCCTAAACATAATAGGAATATTTTTTTCAAAAAAACCCAGGAGGCACAAGTGGCACTGGTGTGGCTCTGCCACTGATTGTCAACAATGTTATCGGGGACCATCGATTTAGAAAATGAAGTTGGTGAATCACCTCCACACAAGTAAAGTGAAAAAACTGATGGTGTTTGCCAATGCAATGTAATCGTGTTTAGTTGGTGCATGCATCAATCCAAAATTTGACCCATGTTGCAAAAAGAAAAGTTTTTAATACAAAAAATTATTGTTGAAAATATTGGAAGAAAATAACTATACGACTAAATGAAAAGAAGGTAAACCCTTGATTTCTTTATTATATATTAGATTTTAAAACTTCTACATCTTTGTTTTTATAAATAGATAATAATTATGATAAAAAGACACTTTTTGTATTATATTTAATCATGTATTATTGTATTTTGTAAAGACGATTACAATTTAAAAAATTAAATTATAATATTGGGTTTTTAAATATAGAGATTAATTAAACTATATATTTTATAATAATAATAATAATGATATAAATATTTGATAATACAGTTTTATTAAGTAATTATTGGTATATTAGTTTATCTATTGTTTCTATGACTCTATTTATTCTAAATTATATATTTATAATTTTCTTTTTAGCTATTGTGGACTTAGAATTTTGTTTGTTCTAAATCTTACAATATATTAGAAGATTTTTACTTATTTCTAATTTTATGGTATTTTTTGAGTCAACTTGTTGATCCAAACCCTCAGTGATTTGATAATGACCCTATCTTAAATACTTAGTGAAAATTGTAAGTAAACAATATGTATCAGAGTTTCACTATCGCTGATAAGTACTAAGATCTTACAGTACTGTTGATAGGAACTCTCGCTCTTTTAGATTAAACATTCAGCGAACACTGTTCACCATATCGCTGAGTCTGTTCAGTCCTTATGGTGATCGCTGATAAGTTAGTTGTTTACTTATGATCCCTGAAGACAAGATTCACGTCAACAAAGGTTCTACGCTGAAGTCGAAGATCAAGCTCAAGAACCAGCGACAAGTCTCCTAATGAACTGATGCGGATCAGCGAAGACTCAGATTTGTCCACTCAACGTGAAGTATCAAGTACAAGACTTCAGCTATCGCTGAAATTTATCATTCGCTGAATAGTAAATGATAATCGCTGAATCAACGAAAGCTGATCATGAAGTCCTCCGTACAAAGTACTTTTGTCTTAACCTCCCTTGCACGCCACCGTACGAAATGTCAGAAAAGAACCTCCGAAAATCTGAAATCGTACAACCACTCTGATACTACACTGTTCATTCATGCGGCTACTAAGGTTGTCAACAAAGGTCAATGACATGCAACCAATCCGCTGATGACACGTGTAAAGTGTATACTGAATTGCATTAAATGCATGCAGTATATAAAGAGATGAACTCACTTCATTTGAAGTAACTTGCTAACTCTGGACAAGTTCAAATCTCTCAAGATAGGATTTTATTAGTAATCTCCTTATCTTTCTTAGTGCAAGAAAACCTTAGTGTTCCAACTTGTTTAGATTTAGGTTTATCCTTAATCTTGTTTCCGCAACAAGCTGTAAATTGTTAATGATTTATCAATAAACAATTTAGAAAAGAAAAATAGTGTGTTTGTATTCAACCCCCCCCCCCCCCCCCTTCTACAAACTTGTTTAGGCCTTTCGGGACCAACAAGTGGTATCAGAGCAGATTTGTTTAATCTCATAAACAAGATCTAATCTAAGATATTTCTCTTCCTTGCTATTATCTGAAAATGGCCAACTCAAACACAAACACTCACTATATTGACAATGGTTCTCTTGCAAAACCCCCTAGATTTTCCAGAGATAACTTCAACTTATGGAAAAATAGGATGACACTCTTCTTAGAAGGTGTAGACCCTACTATACCTTACTATCTTGAAAACGGCCCACACATCCCTGTAACAATTGATCCTGCAGTTCCAGCCACTGCAACTAGGGCTGCAATTCCAGAAAGGCTGATTCCAAAGGAAATCCATCATTGGACCGATGAAGACAAGAAGAAAGTGGCTATAGATACAAAAGCCAGATCCATACTATCCATGGCCCTTCCTGACGAAGTCTACCATTCCGTCATGAACCTGAAATCCTCAAAAGCCATGTGGGACACAATATGTGTTCAGTATGAAGGAACGTCTGAAGTCCAGGATTCAAGAAAGATCAACCTGGTAAGACAATACGAAAGCTTCATCTCTGGTAAGAATGAAACTCTCTCTGATGTACATCAACGTTTTAATTGCTTAATTATAGATCTAAAAACGGTTGGTAAGGAATATTCTAACTTTGAAGTTCTGACAAAGTTTTTAGAATGTTTACCTGAAAGCTGGGACAATTATTCCATGTGTCTCAAGCTGTCGAAAGATCTAAGATCAATGACACTTGCTACCTTATATGGCACATTGCTGAATCATGAGCAATCTAGTCATCTTAAGAAGAATCTTGTAAAAGATTCCAAAAGCACCCCTGTTGCTTTAATCTCAGAGGAACCTTCTACTCAGCGACCCGTGGTCACTATCACTGAGTTAGAAAGTAACTCTGAAAGGTCATCAGATTCTGATTCTTCAGATGATGAATCCTTGGCTCTCCTAACTAAAAAGTTCAGGAGATTCGCCAAGAAGAAAATGTTTAGAAAGAACAAAACTCTTTCTATAGCTGACAAGCCTAAGTCATCAGCTTTTGTTGATAAGGCTACTGCTACTTGTTTTAACTGCGAAAAGACAGGTCATTTCGCTAACGAGTGCAGGTCAAAGAAAATCACGAGACCTTCAGCTTTTACAAAGAAATCCTTTGTTCCAAGGAATAAAGACGACAAATACTTAAAGCTGAAGGAGAAGTATGCAAAGCTGAAAAGCTTTAAGAAGAAGGGAAAAGGCCTGATGGCTGACTATGATTGGGCTGCTTCTGATGAAGAAGCCTCATCATCTGATTCTGAAGATGATGAAGCAAATCAATGTCTCATGGCCAAGATTGAAGAAGAGGAAGAAAGTTCAGACATTCCCTCCACTTCAACATCTGCCATTCAGGTATCACCTTCCTTCTTTACCAATATTGTAAATATTGATGAAGCTGATAGTCTCCGTAAAATCGAACTACTGACTAGAAGTTTATACGAAGCCATGAACGGCAAAGCTGTGGTTGAAAACCAAAATCTTGATCTCGCTGAAAAGCTTAAAAATTGCCACCTTCAAATAGAAAAGCTTTCTAAATTTGAAGAAGATTTTAAAGATCAAGTCCATTTAAATCAGCTAGTCAAAATCGAACGAGCGGAAGCTATCGCTGCATTAAAAGCTGAACAAGCTACTGTTGAAGGATGGTGTAATTCTTCAACAAAGATCACTGAGATAATTAAGGCTCAGATTCCTCTGAGTGATAAACGTGGTCTGGGTTATAAATATGATACTCCAATACCAACCACTGAACGTTCAATGCTTAAATTTGGAACGTTCGTATCCTCAATAGCTGACACTTCTTCATCTCAGTACTCCTCCTCGATTACACCAATCCCTGAGGAAACTCCTACCTCAAAAGGTAAGGAGAAAATGGTTTATTCAAAACCTACCTCTGTCTCTAAAGATAAAGGTAAAGGAATTGTAATTTATCAAAATCCTCAGAAGGGTACTTTAGTACCTAAGCTGAATGCTTCCAAAGCCTTAGTGATTCATTCATCTGGTTCTAGAAATCAGACCTCTGGATCAGTTCAGCGACCTACTCCTAGACTCAGAGTAGATGTCCTTGGTAAGAAATTTGAAGAACTGAATGTTCGTCCTATTTCAAAAACCAATAGTGTACTTGGTGCTGGCACTTCTAATTCCAAATTAAAAGCTCAGCACTCAAGTGGTCCTAGAACTAATTTTAGTTATAGGAAATGTTATCACTGTGGACTTACCGATCATATTGCAAGTAAGTGTCCCACAGCCACCAAAGCTGATAAAATAGCTAAGGTGAAGATAGCACCCAAGAAGACCAAACCAGTTGCAAGTCAGGTCAAGGTGACTCCTACCTCTGAGGTCAAGAAATTGACTAAAGTAAAGAAGGACAAAGCTGAATCTTCAAATGCTGCGAAGACTGCTGAACCCATTCCAACCACTTCCACTGACAAACGCGTATACATGGCGAAGTGGGTACCCAAGCAAAACTAATCTTCCTTTGTATTGCAGGTTAAGAAGGGTATCTGGTATCTCGATAGCGGATGCTCTAGACACATGACTGGAAAGAAAAGCCTGCTCGCTGAATACAAGGAAGAGAAGGGTCCCTCTGTGACTTTCGGTGGAAATGGAAAAGGACACACCCGAGGGTATGGTGTACTTTCAAATGGTACAACATCCTTCAGAAGAGTCGCATATGTTGAAGGGCTGAAGCATAATCTTCTGAGCATCAGTCAGCTTTGCGACATGGATAACAAAGTGATTTTCACTAAGGAATCCTGCTTTGTCTCTGACAAAAAGGAGAAGATAGCTCTCAGCGGTTATCGTTTGGAAAATGTTTACGTTATAAACATGGACTCAACAACCACTGAGAACTCCTGTTTCTTCTCAAAGGCATCTTCTGATGTCAACTGGCTATGGCACAAGAGGCTCTCACATCTCAACTTCAAGACACTGAATACTCTTTCATCCAAAGAGTTAGTCACTGGTCTACCTCAACATTCATACGCCAAAGAATCCTTATGTTCAGCGTGTGAAAAAGGGAAGCAGACCAAGGCAAGCTTCAAGTCCAAGCAAGTTTCCTCAGTGTCATCTCCTCTTCAACTACTCCATATGGATTTGTTTGGCCCCGTTAACAAACAATCCATCGCTGGAAAGAAATATACGCTGGTCATAGTTGATGAATTCTCTCGTTACACATGGGTAATGTTTCTCCGTTCTAAGAGTGACACCCCTGAAGAAATCATCACCTTTGTTCGGAAGATGGAAACTCTGAACAATATGACTGTTCGCTCAATAAGGAGTGATCATGGAACTGAATTCAAAAACAGTTCTCTTGATTCCTTCCTGGAGAGCAAGGGTATTTCTCACAACTTTTCGTCAGTGAGAACACCACAACAAAACGGAGTCGCTGAAAGAAGAAATAGAACAATTATTGAAGCTGCACGTTCAATGCTCAGCGATTCTCACCTGCCTACTCAGTTTTGGGCAACACGGCTTGTTTTACGCAAAACAGGTCGTTGATAGTCAAAAGATTCAAAAAGACAGCCTATGAACTTTTTCATGGGAGAAAGCCTTCAATCAGCTTTCTTCACATCTTTGGTTGTCAGTGTTTCATACTGAACAACAGAGATGCCCTTGGAAAGTTTGATCCTAAGGCTGATGATGGAATCTTTCTTAGATACTCCTCAGTTTCCAAAGCCTTCAGAGTCTTCAATCGAAGAAGACAAACTGTAGAAGAAACTATTCACGTCACGTTTGACGAATCCCGTTCAGCGAACTCTAAACCGAACGCTGATACAGAAGAACTGAATCAATGGATGTTTTCTCATCTTGGTGATTCAGAAGATGTTCCCACTACTCATACTCATACAACTGAAAATGATGGTCCTACTATCATTCCCAATATGCAGAATAGTGAAGCTGAAACATCTTGGGTCTCAGCTGTTCCTATAAACACTATACCCGCAGTTGATCCAAATGTCTCAGAAATTCCATCTATTTCTCAGCAATCAGTGAATGAAGTGACAAATGCAAGCATTCCTCTCTTAGCTGATAATCCAGAAGTAGCTGAAGCCTCATCTTCAGTTTCTCCAGTTCAGACTGAGTCAGCGACGCATGCTCCGGCTCAGCGATGGACTGTAAATCACCCAATCGATCAAATTCTTGGTGATCCTAACGCTGGTATTCAGACTCGTAGAAGTGCAGGTAATATTTGTTTATTTGTTAACTTTATTTCTCTAACTGAACCAAAGAAAATAGATGATGCCCTCAGAGATCCAAACTGGGTCAGCGCTATGCAAGAAGAGCTGACTGAATTCGAAAGAAACAAAGTTTGGAAACTTGTTCGGAGACCAACTGACAAAACAGTGATAGGCACTAAGTGGGTCTATCGAAACAAGTTGGACGAACATGGTACTGTAACTCGCAACAAAGCTCGTCTTGTTGCTCAGGGATACAGACAAGAGGAAGGTATAGATTATGACGAAACCTTTGCTCCAGTAGCAAGACTTGAATCTATTCGTCTTTTCTTAGCATATGCTGTACACAAAAACTTCACTGTACATCAAATGGATGTTAAGTCAGCGTTTCTAAATGGAAAGCTGAATGAAGAAGTTTATGTGGAACAACCTCCAGGATTCTCAGATCCTAAGCGTCCAGGTTATGTTTATAAGCTGGATAAGGCACTTTATGGCTTGAAGCAAGCTCCTCGTGCATGGTATGACACTCTTTCTACTTATCTCCACCTTGAAAAATTTGAGAGAGGTAAGATTGACAAAACTTTGTTTTTTAGAAAAATAAAAGGTCATATCATTTTAGTTCAAATATATGTTGATGACATTATATTTGGTTCTACTAACCCTGAGCTTTGTACTCGTTTCGCTGATAGAATGAAAGATGAGTATAAAATGAGTATGATGGGTGAACTAACATATTTCCTTGGTCTTCAGATTAAGCAAACTGAAAAAGGAACTTTTATAAATCAGGGAAAGTATGTTAAAGATATGCTGAAGAAATTCGACTTAACTGAAAGTTCAGCTATGAAAACCCCTATGGCACCACCGCTGATACTTGATAAGGACACAAAGGGTGTTCCTGTCAATGTCACGCTGTACCGTGGGATGATCGGCTCACTACTGTATCTTACAGCTAGCCGACCCGATATTATGTTTGCAACATGTCTGTGCGCACGATATCAAGCTGAACCTAAGATATCTCATATGAAAGCTGTAAAGCGAATCTTTCGATATCTAAAGGGTACAACGAATCTAGGTCTTTGGTATCCCAAAGATTCAGGATTCGATCTAACCGCCTATTCAGACAGTGATTTTGCAGGTTGCAAAATGGATAGGAAAAGCACCACAGGAGGATGTCAGCTCCTGGGTGGAAAGCTGGTAAGTTGGACAAGTAAGAAGCAAAACTCAGTGTCCACTTCCACAGCTGAAGCTGAGTATGTAGCCGCTGGAAGCTGCTGTTCTCAAGTCTTGTGGATGAGAAATCAACTACTAGACTATGATCTTCAGCTCTCCAAAATTCCAATCTATTGCGACAGCACAAGTGCCATCGCTATAGCAAACAATCCAATGCTACACTCAAAGACAAAACACATAGAAATCAGATATCATTTTATCAGAGATCATGTGATGAATGGTGATATAGAACTTCATTTTATCCCAACTGATTATCAGTTAGCTGATTTGTTTACCAAACCTCTTGATGAGACAAGATTCAACTTTCTCATTAGCGAGCTTGGAATGCTGAACTTTGAAGGATAAATCTTCAGCGGTTCACATTTAATCAGCGATACGTTTATACATTCTTGTATAGGCTCTGGATAAAATAAACTTGTACAATCCATTTCATCATCTTCTCTCTGAATAAATTGGGTTAAACTGATATCAAGGTATGTTTTCTCTGACAAAACGCATGAAAATGCAAGATTTCAAATTCTTTCATCGCTGAATATCTCTTCCTTAACAGCGATATTTTGAAATTTCTTAAAACCCTCACTGATATTTCTATTCAGTGCTTCATATTTTCCAAAGAGTCCCTGAGTTTTTCTTTCAAAACCTCAGAGACAACGAAAGAATGTGAAAGGACAGTTGTGACGTCATTGCAACGGATAACACCAGGCACGCTCTTTTTCTGACACACGTTTGCACGTTTCGTTGTCTATCCAATCAAATGCAAACACGTGTCCGTGTCATGATGAAAAACTTTCCCGCTCAAGTTTTTCTCTCTCTACTCTCTTCCTATATAAACACTCTCAAAGTTTATATTTGTCTTTTACGCGAATCAATCTTTCTCCGCAAGAAAAGAACACTGTTGCATTTTGTGCTCTCAATCTTCAAGAACTGTTCATCATCTTCTTCATCAAACTCAAGGTTATTATGTTCTTATCTATTATCAAATGCAAATAACTTGTTTTCGATCTTATCATTGTTTTACACAAGATCAAACAAAAGAACTCAAAAATAAAATCATTTTCTTTCATGGTTTTATAAACACAACCATTTCATGGTTGTTCTTCAAGTTTTAAATCTAAAATCTTAAACTTGTTCTTCTTTCGTATCCATTTTTTTAAAAACTGGAATACAAGGCTTATAGGTGTTATATTCGTTTTTTTTTTAAAACAAGAAAAACCCTAATCTTCATTAAGACTTTTTTTGTCTGAATGAAATGGACAAAATTCGAAAAATCTTAATGGAAATTTTCTTTCCACATTAAGATATTTCTTATTTGTTAACATCTTTGGTTGAACTGATAATACAGTGAAATGGCAACTTCAAAGCTGAATGTTACCGCTGAGTCCATCCCCGCTGATTCTGAGGAACTGGAAATCACCAAAGCTCCTCAGGTTAAGTTTGAGCTGGATCAACTAGACTGGACAAAGGCAAACAACCTCTCAGCGCTTCTCGAGTTTCCTCCTCGGAAGCAGGTATCCCATCTAGACGACGCTGTAAATTTTTTGAAGAATAGTCCCATCTACACAGCACTGACAATCACACCTCCTGCCAGTCAGCGTCTATTATCCCAATTCTGGTACTCTGCCAGACACACCGACCTACCCTCCGCCAAAGATCCATCTAAAACCATCGACTGCATACTCAGCGATACTGAGTATGGCACCATCAAGATAACCCCCGCAATAATCCGCAAAGCTCTAAAATTCCCTAACGCTACCTCAGAAAATCCTTTCATTCCATTTCCTGACCACAAGAAGCACGCTGACAGGGAAGAAATCATTGCTTTCCTTGATGCGATGGGTTACATCTGGGAGACTGGAAGAGACAAGCTACCTGAGAAAAAGCTGACGCTGATAAAGAAATCCAAGATGCCCAGCGAGATGAACTTCATCTTCGCTCACCTGATCAGCTGCATGACAGCGAAATCCGGATCTTCTGATCAAGCCGCTCAACCTCAGCAGGCCATGGGTTACGCACTGCTGAAAGGTCTCAACATTGACTGGGCCTCCATCATCTATGAAGACCTCATTCAACGTGTTGATTCTGCCGCTGACCGACCAGCATGGGTTCCTTACCCACGATTCATCAGCGCCATCTTTCAATATGGCCTGAAGGACAGCTATCCTGAAGAGGGTGATTTGAAACTCTCTCAGATTGGCCCTAAAGTTCTCGACTTCAAGCCTGTCGCCAACGAGGTACGTCTCTCTACCCTTCTCACTCTACTTAATTCTACGCTTTCTGTGGCTCCTTCAGCGACAATACCCCTCGCTGATTCCCAGGTCACAAAATCCATTCCTTCTAAGAAAAGGAAACAATCTCTTACCCCTCTTGATTCCAAAAGGATCAAGAAAACCAAGGAGCAACCCCAGCAATTCCATGCTGAAGACTCCTCAGCTCATTCTGAAGAGCTGAAGGAAAGTTCCGTGGTACGCTCTGCCACACCAATTCAAGCCATCCCTTCTAAACCTACTTCAGCGTCCCTAAACGCTGAGGTTAGAACTTTGGAATCTACCCTACCTTCTTCAGTCTCTCAAAAGACTGATGAAGTACTTCTCAGCGAATCCAACGCTGAACTTGCAACCCAACCTCAATTCTTATCCTTCGATCATCCTTCTACTTCTTTGGACACTCCTCCAGTTAAAGCTGGAGATGCCATCATACAAGAAGCCGTTGAAGCTTCTCAGCGAATGACGAAGAAAGGACCTGCAGAGATCTCCATTCCTCACGGAACTTTTAAGGGAGATATGGAACACTATGGAGGGACTCGAAACTTTGATGAGTTCGTCAACGCTCCTGCAGGTACAGATCCCACCTTAAACACTGTAACTAAACCTGAAACTTCTGAGCTTTCCTTTGTTCACAAGTACTTATATGTTACAGGTCCTTATTTGGGAGACATCAACCAGTCTCTGAAGTCCATGGAGATGAAACTTACAGATCTCACCACCGGTCTATCAAATAACTCTACAGCTGTAACAAACGCTGGAGAGAATCTGACGAAGCTGACTACCGTGGTGGAAAAGAAGGCCTCCTCTGATGACATCAAAGACCTTGATAAAACTCTCGCCGACTTTGCCAAAGTGCTCTCCGACATCTACACTGACTACACCAACCTCAAATCGTCAGTTTCCACCGTTTCCAGCGAGGTTACAACGCTGAAGAAATCGGTTGGTACACTCGAAGGTGATATGTCAGTGGTCAAGACCGACTTGGGCTCAGTGAAGACCGACCTTAGTTCTGTCAAGACAATGATCGAGATGCTGGTGAACAAGGCAAACAATCCAGCTCCTGCTCCGGCCCCTGCACCTATTTTGGACTCATTCACCGCAGAGGATCGCCAAGAGCTGAAGAAAATCACGCCTGCTATTTCTGGCCTAGAAGACAGAATAGCTAAGCTTGAAGGTTGTGTGAAAGTCTCTGGCCCAGAAGACAGAGACAACACAAATGCTGAATCTACCCATTCCTCCGCCGCCCATCATGAGAAAGAGGGGGAGAAGAGCGCTGAACAGGAGAAGAGCACTGAAGATCAAAATAAGAGCGCTGAAGACCTTTCCCATGATGAATCTATCGGGGAAGAGGGTAATGAAGATCTGATAACTGAACCTCAGGGAGATGAAAACCCTGAGGGAACCGAGAACCTCGCCTCTGTATCTGAGGGGGAGCAACTCGAAGAAGATGCTGAGGAATCCGAAGCAGAAGAAGACGAAGACATCGACATCCCTGAAGCTGAACCATCCTCCTCTCCAAGGAACGATGATGATGATGATGATGATGATGATGACGAATTCTTTGTCGTCAAACATGCTCCTCGAAAAGCTCTTAAAGGAATCGTGATAACCGAATCCACAGGGGAGAAGACAAAAACAAAGACAAAGCACTCAGCCTCTGGCGCTGAGAAAAGCAAAGACAAAGGCATCGCTGAAGATGATAATCTGGCGATCCTACTTGCAAAGCCGATTTGTCAGGTACACTAAACTTATTTTTCCTTCCCTGATCATCTCTGAACAATCAGTTATCCATTCCACAAACACCATACACATCCACATTTTTTTCTATCTTTTCTACCCAAGTTCTTCTACCCAGTTCTTATTTGTAAGATCGATGCGTTTCAGCTAGTCCTCTCCCCTGTTTGAGGATATCGCTGAAAGATCTATTGCGACTTCACCAATAATTCCAGCTACCGCTGAAGACATAATCCCAGTCTTAGATTTAATCTCTGAGACTGATGAATCAGAAGAACAACCTCTCTCGCGCAGAAACAGACCTTCCTCAGTTTCTCAAAAGCTGAGTGAAGAAGATCAAAAGAGGAGAGAAGAAATAATAAAGCGATTCGAGGATCAGCGAATCATCCTAAGGCGCGATCAACTACCTTCAGTTCCTCCTAAGTTCAGAATATCAAAAGCTGAATACCAGGATCATCTCAGAGCTGAACGCCTCATTGCTGAAAGGAAGGAAGCTGAAGATAAAGACAGAGAATACGCCATCAAGCTCACTCAAGAATCTGTCAAAGACCCCAAGCTGAAGCGTATTCCCATTCAAATCCAACGAAAGCTTTGGGAACAAGCCCAGAAGATCGTGGAAAAGAAAGCTGAAGTTTCTCAGACCACCCTGATCTGGTGTAAAGAGAAAATCCACTTCAGATATCGTCCAGCGAAGATCAACAAGGTATTCATCTCTGGAAGAACCTCCATCGGAGTACCTATTGTTGACATCAAACTGTTCAGAGAAGATGACTCATCTGAAACCTTTCGTGCTGACACTGTAAAAAGGTATGGTCTCTCTGAATGGCTGGAGATGAGGTTAGCTATCCAACCATCAAAATCTAAGTACAAGGATCATTTCGAAAAGCTGATAAACAGACAGATCGATTTGATATCTTCTTGTGTGGATATTCCTCCTGTTCCTGATCTAAAGCCGAAAAGAAAAAGGGGCTCACCAAAGAAGAAACGTCAAGATTCAAACTCAGGTCCTGTCATACGAAATGAAACTGGAATTGGTTTCTCTCGCGCTGAAGTACATGGTCCCGATCCTGATCTATCTGCCCTTGACATCTCTTTGCCACCATGTGAACTTTTCGTCCCTGGTAAAGTCATCAGTAATCCTTATGGAATATTCTTTCTTGACTACGACGGACGTAAATGCTTTCAACGGATCGCTGAGCTTCCAATCACTCCAATCGAACAGCTCAAAGATCTCATCTACTGGTGCGACTTCAGAAAAGACATTCAGGCACGACACCTAAAACCCTTGATTTTTGAAGCTGCTCTGAAGCTAAAGAATAAAGGAGAAAAGGTTCCTGACTGGATGATTCCAACTGAAAAGACAACCCTTGATGAACTTCTCATTAAGGAAGAACCCTTTGAAGGCTGACAACAATCACCATTTTTTCTATTGTATCAGTCATCCTTCAGTACTTGTAATTTATTTCGCTTGTACTTATAATCTTTCTTATTCATATTGTAACCTGATTCAAAGATTTAACGAAAGATTTCAGCGAATGTACTTTACTCCATCAGTACTGAAAAGATCCCAGAAAACAGTAAAAGGGACAAATATTTTATGAGTTCTTTTTATCCTTATGTTTTCATTAAATAGCAATTTTCTTTGTTGCTATGTCATAATCAAATAGGGGGAGATTGTTGATCCAAACCCTCAGTGATTTGATAATGACCCTATCTTAAATACTTAGTGAAAATTGTAAGTAAACAATATGTATCAGAGTTTCACTATCGCTGATAAGTACTAAGATCTTACAGTACTGCTGATAGGAACTCTCGCTCTTTTAGATTAAACATTCAGCGAACACTGTTCACCATATCGCTGAGTCTGTTCAGTCCTTATGGTGATCGCTGATAAGTTAGTTGTTTACTTATGATCCCTGAAGACAAGATTCACGTCAACAAAGGTTCTACGCTGAAGTCGAAGATCAAGCTCAAGAACCAGCGACAAGTCTCCTAATGAACTGATGCGGATCAGTGAAGACTCAGATTTGTCCACTCAACGTGAAGTATCAAGTACAAGACTTCAGCTATCGCTGAAATTTATCATTCGCTGAATAGTAAATGATAATCGCTGAATCAACGAAAGCTGATCATGAAGTCCTCCGTACAAAGTACTTTTGTCTTAACCTCCCTTGCACGCCACCGTACGAAATGTCAGAAAAGAACCTCCGAAAATCTGAAATCGTACAACCACTCTGATACTACACTGTTCATTCATGCGGCTACTAAGGTTTTCAACAAAGGTCAATGACATGCAACCAATCCGCTGATGACACGTGTAAAGTGTATACTGAATTGCATTAAATGCATGCAGTATATAAAGAGATGAACTCACTTCATTTGAAGTAACTTGCTAACTCTGGACAAGTTCAAATCTCTCAAGATAGGATTTTATTAGTAATCTCCTTATCTTTCTTAGTGCAAGAAAACCTTAGTGTTCCAACTTGTTTAGATTTAGATTTATCCTTAATCTTGTTTCCGCAACAAGCTGTAAATTGTTAATGATTTATCAATAAACAATTTAGAAAAGAAAAATAATGTGTTTGTATTCAACCCCCCCTTCTACAAACTTGTTTAGGCCTTTCGGGACCAACACAACTTATTTTAAACAACATCAATGAATGTTATATATAAATATATAAACTATGTTTGTTATTAATAATTTTCATCACACGTTCAACATATTTCATAAGTCTATTAGTTGAACAGGCTCAAAACCAACATTTAATTAAAATAAACTATTGTATATGAACTTGCACGTGTATTCTATATTTAGCAATGATTAACTAACATATATAGCAATAGATATGTAAAGTTACTAAAAAGCCCCTCACTTTTAATGAAAATATAATTTACGTATGAACATAAAAAAGTCTTTTAACATATTCAACATTTTAAAAAATAAAAAAATTGAGAAAAAAATATAAATGATTCAAAGTATTAAACGATGCTACGTTATCTCTTCAAGACCACATTTATAGAAATATATAGACATGAGATTATGTGAGATCATGTTGTTTTCGTAAGATCATTGAGACCACCTAAATAACATTGAACCTTCACTGCAAAACACTGTGAAGGTTCAGAGTTTTTTACATTCACAATGTTTTGATATGGAGTTTCAGTGTTGTTTGTGGTTTCACGGGTCTGACAAAAACAAGTGGATCTCACGTGAACCCAACACGTGATATATCCCTCTATATATGTATATATATATATATATATATATATATATATATATATATATATATATATATAGAGAGAGAGAGAGAGAGAGAGAGATATTTAGAAAAATAGTCAACGAAAATGATTTTTACATTTTTCTTAACATTTATTCGATCATCGCGCAACGTGCGATATCAAACACTAGTTTATAATAAGAAGTCGTCAACTTTCATATTGTTTATTCTGGTATTTTATCATCTAAACATATAGTATTAAGTTGTGGTGGACCCAAGAATTTTACCGTGTGGGTGCACCTTGAAAGTGAATCAAAAAGCCGCAAAATTGTCCTATTTTTAGCCAAATTCGATGGTTTCGATGGATTCTTTATGTTTTTTGTTTGATTTCGAGAAACTTTTCTTGTTTTTTGGTTGATTGCGAGTGAATTTTTGGTTTCTTGGTTGATGTTCCTTATATTTTCTAATATCCTGAAACACCCTGCAAAGTTTACGGTGCATGGGACCCCACTTAACCCCTCATAGGGCCAAGGAAATACCTACCTTGATTAGAACTCTCGTGATGATAGCGTGTTATAAATTAACAATGATTATTACTATATTGGGTGGGCGACTTGAGAACTGAAAGTATATAAGAAACCCAACCCCCAAAGATATTGCAACTCCCACGCTGCGACTTCCAGACTCGAACCCTCGCTTGCTGATGCAAGTATGTCGCCCATAACCAACTGGTAATTTGTATGTTTGGCATTTTGTCATAAACCTAAACTCTAACCCATACAAATAATGGTCGGTATTAATGCTGATGATTATACAAACGGATGTAAAAATAGTATACGCCACCCTTTGGAATGCCCCCACTGGTCGTGGGTGGAACGCCTCCTGAGGCAACACCCGGGGTTGAACCTACAACTGAGGCAAAACCCGGGATTGACAAAGGGATGTATATTTTGAGCTAGTCGGAGAAAGAACCACAACGAACATCAACCCTCATATGTTATTGAAGTTCTAGGGCAAAAATGATCTTTTGCTTAATTACCAACACATTTATTCATTATTTACTAATGCATATGTTGTTTTATGACATTCGATAACAAGTAGTCTGTAAAAAATAAGACATAATTAAACATTCGTCACCGGAACAAGAAACACACAGAACCTGAACTACCTACAACTCGAATGCATAAGACCCGGAGATCGTCAAATGTACATGGGATGATATGTTGTTTGTACAATCGTAGGCTGACCTCAGGACGTGGAGATAACAAACAAGCACGAATGATGATGTTTTCTTATTTGTCATTTACATTTAACATCCATGCACCTGAGAATTTAAAGACGCAAGAATGGGAAAAATAAGGAAACAAATCTCGTAGGGGCGGCTTGTAAAAGGTTTTTTTTTTTTGTAATTTAGGGAGGAACGAAAAAACATTCAAAAAAAAGAAAAAGGGAAAATGAGAAATAAACCTCTAAAATATGTCCAAAGAATTATCTAGCAGGGCACCATCCTCCCACTGTACATCTTTTGTATTTGGATCTTTCTCAATGAACTCGAGAGGTGAATCTAACGGTGGCGGGCTCTGCATGGATTATTATTGTTATTATTACAGGTGATCATGTCATTAAATCTGTTCTTATTTACCATTTTCCTTGAATGGAAAAAAGAGAGTACATACCATGCAGCGGATCAAAGGCCAATTTATTCCACGGAAAAATGCATGCTCTTTTATTTCATTGGAACCACCATTTGATCCTAAACGGCTGGCAGGATCTCTGTTCAGCAGCGCATGAATCAGCTGTCTTGCCGCAAGACTAACCTGAACATACAAAATAGAGTTTTTGAGTAAATAATCAGTAATGCAGACCATATGAGAAGTTAAGATAACAAGTAACTCAACTCAAAGATGGAAAAGCATTTATTCAATCTCTGGCAAATCCACATGCTTGATTCATAACATTACTTTAGAAATGAATAAAATCTTAACAATTGACAATAAGTCAATAACGAACCTTTTATCCCAACTAGTTGGACTAGGAGATGGGAAATCCGATTTAGCTAATAAGCCTAAATATATTGCTTTTTACAGATGACTAAAAGAAACAGAAAAGAACATAGCAATAATAAAGTAATCCCTTGAAGTTTAAAAATATTGATGGCCAAAAAGTTTCTTATTCTCTTTCACCTTTCTTTTGGTGGTTGAGTTGCCATATGGAATTTATGGTGTTCGTTATAGCTAAAGATATCCAATTTGGATAATTCAAGTCCTAGCTTGCACATAGTAGGAGTAGATAGAGATTATATTGTTTACCGGAATGCTACTTGGAAATGTTAGGTCTTTATGCAAGACGTTTGCAAATGTCTTCTGCCTATTTTTTCCTCTAAATGGTGTTCGACCATAAAGCATCTCATATAACAAAATACCTGAAACAAAAATAATCAAGTAAGATTATCATAACCAGATCCCTAAAAATCTGCACCCTAAATCTGATCTGATCACAATTTGATAATCACCAAATCAACATTATTAGTAATTTAGTATATTGCATTAGCATATTGAAATTAAAAAACCATTGGTGGTGTAGTTGTAGCCATGGAAGAAAAGAAGATGAAACAAACTATAATCACTGAAAGGCACAGGGTCATGAAAATTAATGAGCTTACCGACAGCCCACCAATCGATAGCACTGCTGTGGCCAGCTCCTGTTATGATTTCCTGAAATAATTTCATATTAAGAATCCCAACAAGTTGTACAAAAATGAAAATATATGAAATTGGTGTACATTTCATGACTAGAAATAGAATGGTGCTTTAAGTTAGCATCAAAGGTTTCATGATATATATTTATATTCTGTGTTAAATATTTTTCTTGTCTTCTATAAAGGGGTATTTAGACGATTTCAGGAAACATTGATTTAAGTGAAGATGCCAAGGGTTAATCAAAAAAGGAATAAAACAACTGTAGCTTTTAAGCAATAGTAAATCGGATTGACAACTTCACACACTACAAGTATCTACTTAATGTCAAGTTGATCCTTTTCCAGGATAAACTTTACATACCGGAGCAATGTATTCTTCAGTCCCAACAAATGAATTTGATTGTGTAGATGGTTCTGCAACGAATGTAGGTGGTGGTTGACTCCTAGATTTTCTTTTAGGCTTAGGATGCTTTATGACCTGCAAAATTATAAGTAACATACGATAAGAATCCGGGATCTATTAAGACATCAGTTATTAAATGCATACTTCATGTACTGATGACAGTGTTTTAAAATATGAAAAGTTCAATTTCATACTTATATTATCAGTCAGAATAATATGAATATATGATCCAGTGAAGAAAACTAATCACAAAAAAATATGACTAAAGTAATTAACAATAATATCTCCTAATGTAGCCTTCTAACTCTAATAAGACTAAACTTAAGGCTAAATATAAATCTGAAGGCCTTTGACTCAGAGCTTCTGAGTTTTCTGACTGGAAGCTTATTGGGCCTTCTACTCGGAGCTTTTGGGCCTTCTTCTCAGAGATTTTGAGCCTTCTCCAAGTCCGGTCCTTCTGAACTTCATGCTTCTGACAGTTACTGATCCAGTTCAATCTTATCCATTAGAGGTTGTAACTGCTATGCAGTTACATGATAACCGCCTAACCACCCGTAACCGTTGATATCTCTAACAAATACATAAAACGATTAATCTAGTGAATATAAATACTCAAGTTTATACCATAAAACGAGAGTGATTCTTGGATTATCCCAATACTGATTTCGTACAATTTGAGGCATGAAGGGTTCGTAGTTTGCAAATTAACTGTGGTTTGCAAATGAAACCACCTCTAGGGGGTCATTCAAGGGAGAACTAGTTAGTTTGTGGTAACCGTAAGAACCAATGTGAGCCACATATTAAACAATAAATTAGAAAATTATTAATTTTGGTAATTTTGTTTGAAATTTAAATTAAAGGTCATTTTAGACATTTTTAAAATATTATCTCTCATCTCTCCTCTCTCCTCTCTCCGGTGATACAAAAATAAAGATGTTGCACGCTGTGATACCTTTTAAAGCAACAAAAATAAAGATGATAGCCACCGTGATACAAAATAAGTTGTGATACCCACCGTGATACAAAATACACTACCACCGTGATACATAATACACTATGATATCCAACGTGATACCCAATATACGTACAAGACCCACTACAATACCACTGTGATACCCACTATGATACCACAGTGATACAACTGTGATACCCACTATGATACCACAGTGATACGATTGTGATACCCAAAAGAAAATTAGTTTTTTTTTAAGGCATCAGATTTTATTACCACCATCAAAACCAACACTCAAAGCAACAGTAGCAACATACAAAGTTTTCAAACCGAAACAAAACAACAAAACCAACTTCCCAGGTTAAAACAAAGACGAAACAAACCAAAATTGGATCTCGAAGGCCAAGGTGATTTACGAGATGCAAAACATCCCCGACGTTGGGACAGACCCAGTAGTAGCCTTGCTGCTGAGTACAAACACCAGCAACCACCGACAGAAACATCGTTCACTTCTAGGGAGAATCTGGCGTGACAGAAACATCGTTCACTTCTAGCGAGAATCTGGCGTGACGGACCTGCACATCGGAGAAGGAGACCACATAGATCTGACTACAATGACGGTGCGTGTGCTCGACCGTAGATGCAACGACTTGAGAAGATTTACAGTAATGGAGAATGGAGAATGGAGAAGGAGGTGAAATAGTGGAAAAAAGGCTATTGAGAAGAGAGATAGATGCAGAGGCGGCAACGAGAAGAGATAGATGTAGAGGGGTGGTCCTCCTAATTAGGGCATATTAAATGAGTTAGTTTAGATTTTTATTTATTATAAAAGATCTAAATTATCAAATTATTATATTGTCCTTTTACTTTATTTTAAAAATAACATTAATTATTTTAAATGAGTGGTTCATATTGGTTCTTACGGTTACCACAAACTAATTAGTTCTTATTTGATTAGGCCCCTATATATACATATTATAGACATAATAGGGATATGTATCAGTTTTTTTCCTAAACATAATAGGAATATTTTTTTCAAAAAAACCCAGGAGGCACAAGTGGCACTGGTGTGGCTCTGCCACTGATTGTCAACAATGTTATCGGGGACCATCGATTTAGAAAATGAAGTTGGTGAATCACCTCCACACAAGTAAAGTGAAAAAACTGATGGTGTTTGCCAATGCAATGTAATCGTGTTTAGTTGGTGCATGCATCAATCCAAAATTTGACCCATGTTGCAAAAAGAAAAGTTTTTAATACAAAAAATTATTGTTGAAAATATTGGAAGAAAATAACTATACGACTAAATGAAAAGAAGGTAAACCCTTGATTTCTTTATTATATATTAGATTTTAAAACTTCTACATCTTTGTTTTTATAAATAGATAATAATTATGATAAAAAGACACTTTTTGTATTATATTTAATCATGTATTATTGTATTTTGTAAAGACGATTACAATTTAAAAAATTAAATTATAATATTGGGTTTTTAAATATAGAGATTAATTAAACTATATATTTTATAATAATAATAATAATGATATAAATATTTGATAATACAGTTTTATTAAGTAATTATTGGTATATTAGTTTATCTATTGTTTCTATGACTCTATTTATTCTAAATTATATATTTATAATTTTCTTTTTAGCTATTGTGGACTTAGAATTTTGTTTGTTCTAAATCTTACAATATATTAGAAGATTTTTACTTATTTCTAATTTTATGGTATTTTTTGAGTCAACTTGTTGATCCAAACCCTCAGTGATTTGATAATGACCCTATCTTAAATACTTAGTGAAAATTGTAAGTAAACAATATGTATCAGAGTTTCACTATCGCTGATAAGTACTAAGATCTTACAGTACTGTTGATAGGAACTCTCGCTCTTTTAGATTAAACATTCAGCGAACACTGTTCACCATATCGCTGAGTCTGTTCAGTCCTTATGGTGATCGCTGATAAGTTAGTTGTTTACTTATGATCCCTGAAGACAAGATTCACGTCAACAAAGGTTCTACGCTGAAGTCGAAGATCAAGCTCAAGAACCAGCGACAAGTCTCCTAATGAACTGATGCGGATCAGCGAAGACTCAGATTTGTCCACTCAACGTGAAGTATCAAGTACAAGACTTCAGCTATCGCTGAAATTTATCATTCGTTGAATAGTAAATGATAATCGCTGAATCAACGAAAGCTGATCATGAAGTCCTCCGTACAAAGTACTTTTGTCTTAACCTCCCTTGCACGCCACCGTACGAAATGTCAGAAAAGAACCTCCGAAAATCTGAAATCGTACAACCACTCTGATACTACACTGTTCATTCATGCGGCTACTAAGGTTGTCAACAAAGGTCAATGACATGCAACCAATCCGCTGATGACACGTGTAAAGTGTATACTGAATTGCATTAAATGCATGCAGTATATAAAGAGATGAACTCACTTCATTTGAAGTAACTTGCTAACTCTGGACAAGTTCAAATCTCTCAAGATAGGATTTTATTAGTAATCTCCTTATCTTTCTTAGTGCAAGAAAACCTTAGTGTTCCAACTTGTTTAGATTTAGGTTTATCCTTAATCTTGTTTCCGCAACAAGCTGTAAATTGTTAATGATTTATCAATAAACAATTTAGAAAAGAAAAATAGTGTGTTTGTATTCAACCCCCCCCCCCCTTCTACAAACTTGTTTAGGCCTTTCGGGACCAACAAGTGGTATCAGAGCAGATTTGTTTAATCTCATAAACAAGATCTAATCTAAGATATTTCTCTTCTTTGCTATTATCTGAAAATGGCCAACTCAAACACAAACACTCACTATATTGACAATGGTTCTCTTGCAAAACCCCCTAGATTTTCCAGAGATAACTTCAACTTATGGAAAAATAGGATGACACTCTTCTTAGAAGGTGTAGACCCTACTATACCTTACTATCTTGAAAACGGCCCACACATCCCTGTAACAATTGATCCTGCAGTTCCAGCCACTGCAACTAGGGCTGCAATTCCAGAAAGGTTGATTCCAAAGGAAATCCATCATTGGACCGATGAAGACAAGAAGAAAGTGGCTATAGATACAAAAGCCAGATCCATACTATCCATGGCCCTTCCTGACGAAGTCTACCATTCCGTCATGAACCTGAAATCCTCAAAAGCCATGTGGGACACAATATGTGTTCAGTATGAAGGAACGTCTGAAGTCCAGGATTCAAGAAAGATCAACCTGGTAAGACAATACGAAAGCTTCATCTCTGGTAAGAATGAAACTCTCTCTGATGTACATCAACGTTTTAATTGCTTAATTATAGATCTAAAAACGGTTGGTAAGGAATATTCTAACTTTGAAGTTCTGACAAAGTTTTTAGAATGTTTACCTGAAAGCTGGGACAATTATTCCATGTGTCTCAAGCTGTCGAAAGATCTAAGATCAATGACACTTGCTACCTTATATGGCACATTGCTGAATCATGAGCAATCTAGTCATCTTAAGAAGAATCTTGTAAAAGATTCCAAAAGCACCCCTGTTGCTTTAATCTCAGAGGAACCTTCTACTCAGCGACCCGTGGTCACTATCACTGAGTTAGAAAGTAACTCTGAAAGGTCATCAGATTCTGATTCTTCAGATGATGAATCCTTGGCTCTCCTAACTAAAAAGTTCAGGAGATTCGCCAAGAAGAAAATGTTTAGAAAGAACAAAACTCTTTCTATAGCTGACAAGCCTAAGTCATCAGCTTTTGTTGATAAGGCTACTGCTACTTGTTTTAACTGCGAAAAGACAGGTCATTTCGCTAACGAGTGCAGGTCAAAGAAAATCACGAGACCTTCAGCTTTTACAAAGAAATCCTTTGTTCCAAGGAATAAAGACGACAAATACTTAAAGCTGAAGGAGAAGTATGCAAAGCTGAAAAGCTTTAAGAAGAAGGGAAAAGGCCTGATGGCTGACTATGATTGGGCTGCTTCTGATGAAGAAGCCTCATCATCTGATTCTGAAGATGATGAAGCAAATCAATGTCTCATGGCCAAGATTGAAGAAGAGGAAGAAAGTTCAGACATTCCCTCCACTTCAACATCTGCCATTCAGGTATCACCTTCCTTCTTTACCAATATTGTAAATATTGATGAAGCTGATAGTCTCCGTAAAATCGAACTACTGACTAGAAGTTTATACGAAGCCATGAACGGCAAAGCTGTGGTTGAAAACCAAAATCTTGATCTCGCTGAAAAGCTTAAAAATTGCCACCTTCAAATAGAAAAGCTTTCTAAATTTGAAGAAGATTTTAAAGATCAAGTCCATTTAAATCAGCTAGTCAAAATCGAACGAGCGGAAGCTATCGCTGCATTAAAAGCTGAACAAGCTACTGTTGAAGGATGGTGTAATTCTTCAACAAAGATCACTGAGATAATTAAGGCTCAGATTCCTCTGAGTGATAAACGTGGTCTGGGTTATAAATATGATACTCCAATACCAACCACTGAACGTTCAATGCTTAAATTTGGAACGTTCGTATCCTCAATAGCTGACACTTCTTCATCTCAGTACTCCTCCTCGATTACACCAATCCCTGAGGAAACTCCTACCTCAAAAGGTAAGGAGAAAATGGTTTATTCAAAACCTACCTCTGTCTCTAAAGATAAAGGTAAAGGAATTGTAATTTATCAAAATCCTCAGAAGGGTACTTTAGTACCTAAGCTGAATGCTTCCAAAGCCTTAGTGATTCATTCATCTGGTTCTAGAAATCAGACCTCTGGATCAGTTCAGCGACCTACTCCTAGACTCAGAGTAGATGTCCTTGGTAAGAAATTTGAAGAACTGAATGTTCGTCCTATTTCAAAAACCAATAGTGTACTTGGTGCTGGCACTTCTAATTCCAAATTAAAAGCTCAGCACTCAAGTGGTCCTAGAACTAATTTTAGTTATAGGAAATGTTATCACTGTGGACTTACCGATCATATTGCAAGTAAGTGTCCCACAGCCACCAAAGCTGATAAAATAGCTAAGGTGAAGATAGCACCCAAGAAGACCAAACCAGTTGCAAGTCAGGTCAAGGTGACTCCTACCTCTGAGGTCAAGAAATTGACTAAAGTAAAGAAGGACAAAGCTGAATCTTCAAATGCTGCGAAGACTGCTGAACCCATTCCAACCACTTCCACTGACAAACGCGTATACATGGCGAAGTGGGTACCCAAGCAAAACTAATCTTCCTTTGTATTGCAGGTTAAGAAGGGTATCTGGTATCTCGATAGCGGATGCTCTAGACACATGACTGGAAAGAAAAGCCTGCTCGCTGAATACAAGGAAGAGAAGGGTCCCTCTGTGACTTTCGGTGGAAATGGAAAAGGACACACCCGAGGGTATGGTGTACTTTCAAATGGTACAACATCCTTCAGAAGAGTCGCATATGTTGAAGGGCTGAAGCATAATCTTCTGAGCATCAGTCAGCTTTGCGACATGGATAACAAAGTGATTTTCACTAAGGAATCCTGCTTTGTCTCTGACAAAAAGGAGAAGATAGCTCTCAGCGGTTATCGTTTGGAAAATGTTTACGTTATAAACATGGACTCAACAACCACTGAGAACTCCTGTTTCTTCTCAAAGGCATCTTCTGATGTCAACTGGCTATGGCACAAGAGGCTCTCACATCTCAACTTCAAGACACTGAATACTCTTTCATCCAAAGAGTTAGTCACTGGTCTACCTCAACATTCATACGCCAAAGAATCCTTATGTTCAGCGTGTGAAAAAGGGAAGCAGACCAAGGCAAGCTTCAAGTCCAAGCAAGTTTCCTCAGTGTCATCTCCTCTTCAACTACTCCATATGGATTTGTTTGGCCCCGTTAACAAACAATCCATCGCTGGAAAGAAATATACGCTGGTCATAGTTGATGAATTCTCTCGTTACACATGGGTAATGTTTCTCCGTTCTAAGAGTGACACCCCTGAAGAAATCATCACCTTTGTTCGGAAGATGGAAACTCTGAACAATATGACTGTTCGCTCAATAAGGAGTGATCATGGAACTGAATTCAAAAACAGTTCTCTTGATTCCTTCCTGGAGAGCAAGGGTATTTCTCACAACTTTTCGTCAGTGAGAACACCACAACAAAACGGAGTCGCTGAAAGAAGAAATAGAACAATTATTGAAGCTGCACGTTCAATGCTCAGCGATTCTCACCTGCCTACTCAGTTTTGGGCAACACGGCTTGTTTTACGCAAAACAGGTCGTTGATAGTCAAAAGATTCAAAAAGACAGCCTATGAACTTTTTCATGGGAGAAAGCCTTCAATCAGCTTTCTTCACATCTTTGGTTGTCAGTGTTTCATACTGAACAACAGAGATGCCCTTGGAAAGTTTGATCCTAAGGCTGATGATGGAATCTTTCTTAGATACTCCTCAGTTTCCAAAGCCTTCAGAGTCTTCAATCGAAGAAGACAAACTGTAGAAGAAACTATTCACATCACGTTTGACGAATCCCGTTCAGCGAACTCTAAACCGAACGCTGATACAGAAGAACTGAATCAATGGATGTTTTCTCATCTTGGTGATTCAGAAGATGTTCCCACTACTCATACTCATACAACTGAAAATGATGGTCCTACTATCATTCCCAATATGCAGAATAGTGAAGCTGAAACATCTTGGGTCTCAGCTGTTCCTATAAACACTATACCCGCAGTTGATCCAAATGTCTCAGAAATTCCATCTATTTCTCAGCAATCAGTGAATGAAGTGACAAATGCAAGCATTCCTCTCTTAGCTGATAATCCAGAAGTAGCTGAAGCCTCATCTTCAGTTTCTCCAGTTCAGACTGAGTCAGCGACGCATGCTCCGGCTCAGCGATGGACTGTAAATCACCCAATCGATCAAATTCTTGGTGATCCTAACGCTGGTATTCAGACTCGTAGAAGTGCAGGTAATATTTGTTTATTTGTTAACTTTATTTCTCTAACTGAACCAAAGAAAATAGATGATGCCCTCAGAGATCCAAACTGGGTCAGCGCTATGCAAGAAGAGCTGACTGAATTCGAAAGAAACAAAGTTTGGAAACTTGTTCGGAGACCAACTGACAAAACAGTGATAGGCACTAAGTGGGTCTATCGAAACAAGTTGGACGAACATGGTACTGTAACTCGCAACAAAGCTCGTCTTGTTGCTCAGGGATACAGACAAGAGGAAGGTATAGATTATGACGAAACCTTTGCTCCAGTAGCAAGACTTGAATCTATTCGTCTTTTCTTAGCATATGCTGTACACAAAAACTTCACTGTACATCAAATGGATGTTAAGTCAGCGTTTCTAAATGGAAAGCTGAATGAAGAAGTTTATGTGGAACAACCTCCAGGATTCTCAGATCCTAAGCGTCCAGGTTATGTTTATAAGCTGGATAAGGCACTTTATGGCTTGAAGCAAGCTCCTCGTGCATGGTATGACACTCTTTCTACTTATCTCCACCTTGAAAAATTTGAGAGAGGTAAGATTGACAAAACTTTGTTTTTTAGAAAAATAAAAGGTCATATCATTTTAGTTCAAATATATGTTGATGACATTATATTTGGTTCTACTAACCCTGAGCTTTGTACTCGTTTCGCTGATAGAATGAAAGATGAGTATAAAATGAGTATGATGGGTGAACTAACATATTTCCTTGGTCTTCAGATTAAGCAAACTGAAAAAGGAACTTTTATAAATCAGGGAAAGTATGTTAAAGATATGCTGAAGAAATTCGACTTAACTGAAAGTTCAGCTATGAAAACCCCTATGGCACCACCGCTGATACTTGATAAGGACACAAAGGGTGTTCCTGTCAATGTCACGCTGTACCGTGGGATGATCGGCTCACTACTGTATCTTACAGCTAGCCGACCCGATATTATGTTTGCAACATGTCTGTGCGCACGATATCAAGCTGAACCTAAGATATCTCATATGAAAGCTGTAAAGCGAATCTTTCGATATCTAAAGGGTACAGCGAATCTAGGTCTTTGGTATCCCAAAGATTCAGGATTCGATCTAACCGCCTATTCAGACAGTGATTTTGCAGGTTGCAAAATGGATAGGAAAAGCACCACAGGAGGATGTCAGCTCCTGGGTGGAAAGCTGGTAAGTTGGACAAGTAAGAAGCAAAACTCAGTGTCCACTTCCACAGCTGAAGCTGAGTATGTAGCCGCTGGAAGCTGCTGTTCTCAAGTCTTGTGGATGAGAAATCAACTACTAGACTATGATCTTCAGCTCTCCAAAATTCCAATCTATTGCGACAGCACAAGTGCCATCGCTATAGCAAACAATCCAATGCTACACTCAAAGACAAAACACATAGAAATCAGATATCATTTTATCAGAGATCATGTGATGAATGGTGATATAGAACTTCATTTTATCCCAACTGATTATCAGTTAGCTGATTTGTTTACCAAACCTCTTGATGAGACAAGATTCAACTTTCTCATTAGCGAGCTTGGAATGCTGAACTTTGAAGGATAAATCTTCAGCGGTTCACATTTAATCAGCGATACGTTTATACATTCTTGTATAGGCTCTGGATAAAATAAACTTGTACAATCCATTTCATCATCTTCTCTCTGAATAAATTGGGTTAAACTGATATCAAGGTATGTTTTCTCTGACAAAACGCATGAAAATGCAAGATTTCAAATTCTTTCATCGCTGAATATCTCTTCCTTAACAGCGATATTTTGAAATTTCTTAAAACCCTCACTGATATTTCTATTCAGTGCTTCATATTTTCCAAAGAGTCCCTGAGTTTTTCTTTCAAAACCTCAGAGACAACGAAAGAATGTGAAAGGACAGTTGTGACGTCATTGCAACGGATAACACCAGGCACGCTCTTTTTCTGACACACGTTTGCACGTTTCGTTGTCTATCCAATCAAATGCAAACACGTGTCCGTGTCATGATGAAAAACTTTCCCGCTCAAGTTTTTCTCTCTCTACTCTCTTCCTATATAAACACTCTCAAAGTTTATATTTGTCTTTTACGCGAATCAATCTTTCTCCGCAAGAAAAGAACACTGTTGCATTTTGTGCTCTCAATCTTCAAGAACTGTTCATCATCTTCTTCATCAAACTCAAGGTTATTATGTTCTTATCTATTATCAAATGCAAATAACTTGTTTTCGATCTTATCATTGTTTTACACAAGATCAAACAAAAGAACTCAAAAATAAAATCATTTTCTTTCATGGTTTTATAAACACAACCATTTCATGGTTGTTCTTCAAGTTTTAAATCTAAAATCTTAAACTTGTTCTTCTTTCGTATCCATTTTTTTAAAAACTGGAATACAAGGCTTATAGGTGTTATATTCGTTTTTTTTTTAAAACAAGAAAAACCCTAATCTTCATTAAGACTTTTTTTGTCTGAATGAAATGGACAAAATTCGAAAAATCTTAATGGAAATTTTCTTTCCACATTAAGATATTTCTTATTTGTTAACATCTTTGGTTGAACTGATAATACAGTGAAATGGCAACTTCAAAGCTGAATGTTACCGCTGAGTCCATCCCCGCTGATTCTGAGGAACTGGAAATCACCAAAGCTCCTCAGGTTAAGTTTGAGCTGGATCAACTAGACTGGACAAAGGCAAAAAACCTCTCAGCGCTTCTCGAGTTTCCTCCTCGGAAGCAGGTATCCCATCTAGACGACGCTGTAAATTTTTTGAAGAATAGTCCCATCTACACAGCACTGACAATCACACCTCCTGCCAGTCAGCGTCTATTATCCCAATTCTGGTACTCTGCCAGACACACCGACCTACCCTCCGCCAAAGATCCATCTAAAACCATCGACTGCATACTCAGCGATACTGAGTATGGCACCATCAAGATAACCCCCGCAATAATCCGCAAAGCTCTAAAATTCCCTAACGCTACCTCAGAAAATCCTTTCATTCCATTTCCTGACCACAAGAAGCACGCTGACAGGGAAGAAATCATTGCTTTCCTTGATGCGATGGGTTACATCTGGGAGACTGGAAGAGACAAGCTACCTGAGAAAAAGCTGACGCTGATAAAGAAATCCAAGATGCCCAGCGAGATGAACTTCATCTTCGCTCACCTGATCAGCTGCATGACAGCGAAATCCGGATCTTCTGATCAAGCCGCTCAACCTCAGCAGGCCATGGGTTACGCACTGCTGAAAGGTCTCAACATTGACTGGGCCTCCATCATCTATGAAGACCTCATTCAACGTGTTGATTCTGCCGCTGACCGACCAGCATGGGTTCCTTACCCACGATTCATCAGCGCCATCTTTCAATATGGCCTGAAGGACAGCTATCCTGAAGAGGGTGATTTGAAACTCTCTCAGATTGGCCCTAAAGTTCTCGACTTCAAGCCTGTCGCCAACGAGGTACGTCTCTCTACCCTTCTCACTCTACTTAATTCTCCGCTTTCTGTGGCTCCTTCAGCGACAATACCCCTCGCTGATTCCCAGGTCACAAAATCCATTCCTTCTAAGAAAAGGAAACAATCTCTTACCCCTCTTGATTCCAAAAGGATCAAGAAAACCAAGGAGCAACCCCAGCAATTCCATGCTGAAGACTCCTCAGCTCATTCTGAAGAGCTGAAGGAAAGTTCCGTGGTACGCTCTGCCACACCAATTCAAGCCATCCCTTCTAAACCTACTTCAGCGTCCCTAAACGCTGAGGTTAGAACTTTGGAATCTACCCTACCTTCTTCAGTCTCTCAAAAGACTGATGAAGTACTTCTCAGCGAATCCAACGCTGAACTTGCAACCCAACCTCAATTCTTATCCTTCGATCATCCTTCTACTTCTTTGGACACTCCTCCAGTTAAAGCTGGAGATGCCATCATACAAGAAGCCGTTGAAGCTTCTCAGCGAATGACGAAGAAAGGACCTGCAGAGATCTCCATTCCTCACGGAACTTTTAAGGGAGATATGGAACACTATGGAGGGACTCGAAACTTTGATGAGTTCGTCAACGCTCCTGCAGGTACAGATCCCACCTTAAACACTGTAACTAAACCTGAAACTTCTGAGCTTTCCTTTGTTCACAAGTACTTATATGTTACAGGTCCTTATTTGGGAGACATCAACCAGTCTCTGAAGTCCATGGAGATGAAACTTACAGATCTCACCACCGGTCTATCAAATAACTCTACAGCTGTAACAAACGCTGGAGAGAATCTGACGAAGCTGACTACCGTGGTGGAAAAGAAGGCCTCCTCTGATGACATCAAAGACCTTGATAAAACTCTCGCCGACTTTGCCAAAGTGCTCTCCGACATCTACACTGACTACACCAACCTCAAATCGTCAGTTTCCACCGTTTCCAGCGAGGTTACAACGCTGAAGAAATCGGTTGGTACACTCGAAGGTGATATGTCAGTGGTCAAGACCGACTTGGGCTCAGTGAAGACCGACCTTAGTTCTGTCAAGACAATGATCGAGATGCTGGTGAACAAGGCAAACAATCCAGCTCCTGCTCCGGCCCCTGCACCTATTTTGGACTCATTCACCGCAGAGGATCGCCAAGAGCTGAAGAAAATCACGCCTGCTATTTCTGGCCTAGAAGACAGAATAGCTAAGCTTGAAGGTTGTGTGAAAGTCTCTGGCCCAGAAGACAGAGACAACACAAATGCTGAATCTACCCATTCCTCCCCCGCCCATCATGAGAAAGAGGGGGAGAAGAGCGCTGAACAGGAGAAGAGCGCTGAAGATCAAAATAAGAGCGCTGAAGACCTTTCCCATGATGAATCTATCGGGGAAGAGGGTAATGAAGATCTGATAACTGAACCTCAGGGAGATGAAAACCCTGAGGGAACCGAGAACCTCGCCTCTGTATCTGAGGGGGAGCAACTCGAAGAAGATGCTGAGGAATCCGAAGCAGAAGAAGACGAAGACATCGACATCCCTGAAGCTGAACCATCCTCCTCTCCAAGGAACGATGATGATGATGATGATGATGATGATGACGAATTCTTTGTCGTCAAACATGCTCCTCGAAAAGCTCTTAAAGGAATCGTGATAACCGAATCCACAGGGGAGAAGACAAAAACAAAGACAAAGCACTCAGCCTCTGGCGCTGAGAAAAGCAAAGACAAAGGCATCGCTGAAGATGATAATCTGGCGATCCTACATGCAAAGCCGATTTGTCAGGTACACTAAACTTATTTTTCCTTCCCTGATCATCTCTGAACAATCAGTTATCCATTCCACAAACACCATACACATCCACATTTTTTTCTATCTTTTCTACCCAAGTTCTTCTACCCAGTTCTTATTTGTAAGATCGATGCGTTTCAGCTAGTCCTCTCCCCTGTTTGAGGATATCGCTGAAAGATCTATTGCGACTTCACCAATAATTCCAGCTACCGCTGAAGACATAATCCCAGTCTTAGATTTAATCTCTGAGACTGATGAATCAGAAGAACAACCTCTCTCGCGCAGAAACAGACCTTCCTCAGTTTCTCAAAAGCTGAGTGAAGAAGATCAAAAGAGGAGAGAAGAAATAATAAAGCGATTCGAGGATCAGCGAATCATCCTAAGGCGCGATCAACTACCTTCAGTTCCTCCTAAGTTCAGAATATCAAAAGCTGAATACCAGGATCATCTCAGAGCTGAACGCCTCATTGCTGAAAGGAAGGAAGCTGAAGATAAAGACAGAGAATACGCCATCAAGCTCACTCAAGAATCTGTCAAAGACCCCAAGCTGAAGCGTATTCCCATTCAAATCCAACGAAAGCTTTGGGAACAAGCCCAGAAGATCGTGGAAAAGAAAGCTGAAGTTTCTCAGACCACCCTGATCTGGTGTAAAGAGAAAATCCACTTCAGATATCGTCCAGCGAAGATCAACAAGGTATTCATCTCTGGAAGAACCTCCATCGGAGTACCTATTGTTGACATCAAACTGTTCAGAGAAGATGACTCATCTGAAACCTTTCGTGCTGACACTGTAAAAAGGTATGGTCTCTCTGAATGGCTGGAGATGAGGTTAGCTATCCAACCATCAAAATCTAAGTACAAGGATCATTTCGAAAAGCTGATAAACAGACAGATCGATTTGATATCTTCTTGTGTGGATATTCCTCCTGTTCCTGATCTAAAGCCGAAAAGAAAAAGGGGCTCACCAAAGAAGAAACGTCAAGATTCAAACTCAGGTCCTGTCATACGAAATGAAACTGGAATTGGTTTCTCTCGCGCTGAAGTACATGGTCCCGATCCTGATCTATCTGCCCTTGACATCTCTTTGCCACCATGTGAACTTTTCGTCCCTGGTAAAGTCATCAGTAATCCTTATGGAATATTCTTTCTTGACTACGACGGACGTAAATGCTTTCAACGGATCGCTGAGCTTCCAATCACTCCAATCGAACAGCTCAAAGATCTCATCTACTGGTGCGACTTCAGAAAAGACATTCAGGCACGACACCTAAAACCCTTGATTTTTGAAGCTGCTCTGAAGCTAAAGAATAAAGGAGAAAAGGTTCCTGACTGGATGATTCCAACTGAAAAGACAACCCTTGATGAACTTCTCATTAAGGAAGAACCCTTTGAAGGCTGACAACAATCACCATTTTTTCTATTGTATCAGTCATCCTTCAGTACTTGTAATTTATTTCGCTTGTACTTATAATCTTTCTTATTCATATTGTAACCTGATTCAAAGATTTAACGAAAGATTTCAGCGAATGTACTTTACTCCATCAGTACTGAAAAGATCCCAGAAAACAGTAAAAGGGACAAATATTTTATGAGTTCTTTTTATCCTTATGTTTTCATTAAATAGCAATTTTCTTTGTTGCTATGTCATAATCAAATAGGGGGAGATTGTTGATCCAAACCCTCAGTGATTTGATAATGACCCTATCTTAAATACTTAGTGAAAATTGTAAGTAAACAATATGTATCAGAGTTTCACTATCGCTGATAAGTACTAAGATCTTACAGTACTGCTGATAGGAACTCTCGCTCTTTTAGATTAAACATTCAGCGAACACTGTTCACCATATCGCTGAGTCTGTTCAGTCCTTATGGTGATCGCTGATAAGTTAGTTGTTTACTTATGATCCCTGAAGACAAGATTCACGTCAACAAAGGTTCTACGCTGAAGTCGAAGATCAAGCTCAAGAACCAGCGACAAGTCTCCTAATGAACTGATGCGGATCAGTGAAGACTCAGATTTGTCCACTCAACGTGAAGTATCAAGTACAAGACTTCAGCTATCGCTGAAATTTATCATTCGCTGAATAGTAAATGATAATCGCTGAATCAACGAAAGCTGATCATGAAGTCCTCCGTACAAAGTACTTTTGTCTTAACCTCCCTTGCACGCCACCGTACGAAATGTCAGAAAAGAACCTCCGAAAATCTGAAATCGTACAACCACTCTGATACTACACTGTTCATTCATGCGGCTACTAAGGTTTTCAACAAAGGTCAATGACATGCAACCAATCCGATGATGACACGTGTAAAGTGTATACTGAATTGCATTAAATGCATGCAGTATATAAAGAGATGAACTCACTTCATTTGAAGTAACTTGCTAACTCTGGACAAGTTCAAATCTCTCAAGATAGGATTTTATTAGTAATCTCCTTATCTTTCTTAGTGCAAGAAAACCTTAGTGTTCCAACTTGTTTAGATTTAGGTTTATCCTTAATCTTGTTTCCGCAACAAGCTGTAAATTGTTAATGATTTATCAATAAACAATTTAGAAAAGAAAAATAATGTGTTTGTATTCAACCCCCCCTTCTACAAACTTGTTTAGGCCTTTCGGGACCAACACAACTTATTTTAAACAACATCAATGAATGTTATATATAAATATATAAACTATGTTTGTTATTAATAATTTTCATCACACGTTCAACATATTTCATAAGTCTATTAGTTGAACAGGCTCAAAACCAACATTTAATTAAAATAAACTATTGTATATGAACTTGCACGTGTATTCTATATTTAGCAATGATTAACTAACATATATAGCAATAGATATGTAAAGTTACTAAAAAGCCCCTCACTTTTAATGAAAATATAATTTACGTATGAACATAAAAAAGTCTTTTAACATATTCAACATTTTAAAAAATAAAAAAATTGAGAAAAAAATATAAATGATTCAAAGTATTAAACGATGCTACGTTATCTCTTCAAGACCACATTTATAGAAATATATAGACATGAGATTATGTGAGATCATGTTGTTTTCGTAAGATCATTGAGACCACCTAAATAACATTGAACCTTCACTGCAAAACACTGTGAAGGTTCAGAGTTTTTTACATTCACAATGTTTTGATATGGAGTTTCAGTGTTGTTTGTGGTTTCACGGGTCTGACAAAAACAAGTGGATCTCACGTGAACCCAACACGTGATATATCCCTCTATATATGTATATATATATATATATATATATATATATATATATATAGAGAGAGAGAGAGAGAGAGAGATATTTAGAAAAATAGTCAACGAAAATGATTTTTACATTTTTCTTAACATTTATTCGATCATCGCGCAACGTGCGATATCAAACACTAGTTTATAATAAGAAGTCGTCAACTTTCATATTGTTTATTCTGGTATTTTATCATCTAAACATATAGTATTAAGTTGTGGTGGACCCAAGATTTTTACCGTGTGGGTGCACCTTGAAAGTGAATCAAAAAGCCGCAAAATTGTCCTATTTTTAGCCAAATTCGATGGTTTCGATGGATTCTTTATGTTTTTTGTTTGATTTCGAGAAACTTTTCTTGTTTTTTGGTTGATTGCGAGTGAATTTTTGGTTTCTTGGTTGATGTTCCTTATATTTTCTAATATCCTGAAACACCCTGCAAAGTTTACGGTGCATGGGACCCCACTTAACCCCTCATAGGGCCAAGGAAATACCTACCTTGATTAGAACTCTCGTGATGATAGCGTGTTATAAATTAACAATGATTATTACTATATTGGGTGGGCGACTTGAGAACTGAAAGTATATAAGAAACCCAACCCCCAAAGATATTGCAACTCCCACGCTGCGACTTCCAGACTCGAACCCTCGCTTGCTGATGCAAGTATGTCGCCCATAACCAACTGGTAATTTGTATGTTTGGCATTTTGTCATAAACCTAAACTCTAACCCATACAAATAATGGTCGGTATTAATGCTGATGATTATACAAACGGATGTAAAAATAGTATACGCCACCCTTTGGAATGCCCCCACTGGTCGTGGGTGGAACGCCTCCTGAGGCAACACCCGGGGTTGAACCTACAACTGAGGCAAAACCCGGGATTGACAAAGGGATGTATATTTTGAGCTAGTCGGAGAAAGAACCACAACGAACATCAACCCTCATATGTTATTGAAGTTCTAGGGCAAAAATGATCTTTTGCTTAATTACCAACACATTTATTCATTATTTACTAATGCATATGTTGTTTTATGACATTCGATAACAAGTAGTCTGTAAAAAATAAGACATAATTAAACATTCGTCACCGGAACAAGAAACACACAGAACCTGAACTACCTACAACTCGAATGCATAAGACCCGGAGATCGTCAAATGTACATGGGATGATATGTTGTTTGTACAATCGTAGGCTGACCTCAGGACGTGGAGATAACAAACAAGCACGAATGATGATGTTTTCTTATTTGTCATTTACATTTAACATCCATGCACCTGAGAATTTAAAGACGCAAGAATGGGAAAAATAAGGAAACAAATCTCGTAGGGGCGGCTTGTAAAAGGTTTTTTTTTTGTAATTTAGGGAGGAACGAAAAAACATTCAAAAAAAAAAGAAAAAGGGAAAATGAGAAATAAACCTCTAAAATATGTCCAAAGAATTATCTAGCAGGGCACCATCCTCCCACTGTACATCTTTTGTATTTGGATCTTTCTCAATGAACTCGAGAGGTGAATCTAACGGTGGCGGGCTCTGCATGGATTATTATTGTTATTATTACAGGTGATCATGTCATTAAATCTGTTCTTATTTACCATTTTCCTTGAATGGAAAAAAGAGAGTACATACCATGCAGCGGATCAAAGGCCAATTTATTCCACGGAAAAATGCATGCTCTTTTATTTCATTGGAACCACCATTTGATCCTAAACGGCTGGCAGGATCTCTGTTCAGCAGCGCATGAATCAGCTGTCTTGCCGCAAGACTAACCTGAACATACAAAATAGAGTTTTTGAGTAAATAATCAGTAATGCAGACCATATGAGAAGTTAAGATAACAAGTAACTCAACTCAAAGATGGAAAAGCATTTATTCAATCTCTGGCAAATCCACATGCTTGATTCATAACATTACTTTAGAAATGAATAAAATCTTAACAATTGACAATAAGTCAATAACGAACCTTTTATCCCAACTAGTTGGACTAGGAGATGGGAAATCCGATTTAGCTAATAAGCCTAAATATATTGCTTTTTACAGATGACTAAAAGAAACAGAAAAGAACATAGCAATAATAAAGTAATCCCTTGAAGTTTAAAAATATTGATGGCCAAAAAGTTTCTTATTCTCTTTCACCTTTCTTTTGGTGGTTGAGTTGCCATATGGAATTTATGGTGTTCGTTATAGCTAAAGATATCCAATTTGGATAATTCAAGTCCTAGCTTGCACATAGTAGGAGTAGATAGAGATTATATTGTTTACCGGAATGCTACTTGGAAATGTTAGGTCTTTATGCAAGACGTTTGCAAATGTCTTCTGCCTATTTTTTCCTCTAAATGGTGTTCGACCATAAAGCATCTCATATAACAAAATACCTGAAACAAAAATAATCAAGTAAGATTATCATAACCAGATCCCTAAAAATCTGCACCCTAAATCTGATCTGATCACAATTTGATAATCACCAAATCAACATTATTAGTAATTTAGTATATTGCATTAGCATATTGAAATTAAAAAACCATTGGTGGTGTAGTTGTAGCCATGGAAGAAAAGAAGATGAAACAAACTATAATCACTGAAAGGCACAGGGTCATGAAAATTAATGAGCTTACCGACAGCCCACCAATCGATAGCACTGCTGTGGCCAGCTCCTGTTATGATTTCCTGAAATAATTTCATATTAAGAATCCCAACAAGTTGTACAAAAATGAAAATATATGAAATTGGTGTACATTTCATGACTAGAAATAGAATGGTGCTTTAAGTTAGCATCAAAGGTTTCATGATATATATTTATATTCTGTGTTAAATATTTTTCTTGTCTTCTATAAAGGGGTATTTAGACGATTTCAGGAAACATTGATTTAAGTGAAGATGCCAAGGGTTAATCAAAAAAGGAATAAAACAACTGTAGCTTTTAAGCAATAGTAAATCGGATTGACAACTTCACACACTACAAGTATCTACTTAATGTCAAGTTGATCCTTTTCCAGGATAAACTTTACATACCGGAGCAATGTATTCTTCAGTCCCAACAAATGAATTTGATTGTGTAGATGGTTCTAACCACTAGGTCTTTGGCCTAGTGGCCACCTCTCTTCCGTAAACGCTTCCACCTGGGGCCTGTAGGTTGAGGCCTAGGGTTCGAATCCGGGGGAAGACAGGATGTCTTTTCCGGTGCAGGCTCATAGAGGTAGAGCTTGTAGGGCCCACAAAAGTGGACCACGGGGCCATGAGGTCCCCGCCAACAAACTTTTTTTTTTGTGTAGATGGTTCTGCAACGAATGTAGGTGGTGGTTGACTCCTAGATTTTCTTTTAGGCTTAGGATGCTTTATGACCTGCAAAATTATAAGTAACATACGATAAGAATCCGGGATCTATTAAGACATCAGTTATTAAATGCATACTTCATGTACTGATGACAGTGTTTTAAAATATGAAAAGTTCAATTTCATACTTATATTATCAGTCAGAATAATATGAATATATGATCCAGTGAAGAAAACTAATCACAAAAAAATATGACTAAAGTAATTAACAATAATATCTCCTAATGTAGCCTTCTAACTCTAATAAGACTAAACTTAAGGCTAAATATAAATCTGAAGGCCTTTGACTCAGAGCTTCTGAGTTTTCTGACTGGAAGCTTATTGGGCCTTCTACTCGGAGCTTTTGGGCCTTCTTCTCAGAGATTTTGAGCCTTCTCCAAGTCCGGTCCTTCTGAACTTCATGCTTCTGACAGTTACTGATCCAGTTCAATCTTATCCATTAGCGGTTGTAACTGCTATGCAGTTACATGATAACCGCCTAACCACCCGTAACCGTTGATATCTCTAACAAATACATAAAACGATTAATCTAGTGAATATAAATACTCAAGTTTATACCATAAAACGAGAGTGATTCTTGGATTATCCCAATACTGATTTCGTACAATTTGAGGCATGAAGGTTTCGTAGGTTGCAAATTAACTGTGGTTTGCAAATGAAACCACCTCTAGGGGGTCATTCAAGGGAGAACTAGTTAGTTTGTGGTAACCGTAAGAACCAATGTGAGTCACATATTAAACAATAAATTAGAAAATTATTAATTTTGGTAATTTTGTTTGAAATTTAAATTAAAGGTCATTTTAGACATTTTTAAAATATTATCTCTCATCTCTCCTCTCTCCTCTCTCCGGTGATACAAAAATAAAGATGTTGCACGCTGTGATACCTTTTAAAGCAACAAAAATAAAGATGATAGCCACCGTGATACAAAATAAGTTGTGATACCCACCGTGATACAAAATACACTACCACCGTGATACATAATACACTATGATATCCAACGTGATACCCAATATACGTACAAGACCCACTACAATACCACTGTGATACCCACTATGATACCACAGTGATACAACTGTGATACCCACTATGATACCACAGTGATACGATTGTGATACCCAAAAGAAAATTAGTTTTTTTTAAGGCATCAGATTTTATTACCACCATCAAAACCAACACTCAAAGCAACAGTAGCAACATACAAAGTTTTCAAACCGAAACAAAACAACAAAACCAACTTCCCAGGTTAAAACAAAGACGAAACAAACCAAAGTTGGATCTCGAAGGCCAAGGTGATTTACGAGATGCAAAACATCCCCGACGTTGGGACAGACCCGGTAGTAGCCTTGCTGCTGAGTACAAACACCAGCAACCACCGACAGAAACATCGTTCACTTCTAGGGAGAATCTGGCGTGACAGAAACATCGTTCACTTCTAGCGAGAATCTGGCGTGACGGACCTGCACATCGGAGAAGGAGACCACATAGATCTGACTACAATGACTGTGCGTGTGCTCGACCGTAGATGCAACGACTTGAGAAGATTTACAGTAATGGAGAATGGAGAATGGAGAAGGAGGTGAAATAGTGGAAAAAAGGCTATTGAGAAGAGAGATAGATGCAGAGGCGGCAACGAGAAGAGATAGATGTAGAGGGGTGGTCCTCCTAATTAGGGCATATTAAATGAGTTAGTTTAGATTTTTATTTATTATAAAAGATCTAAATTATCAAATTATTATATTGTCCTTTTACTTTATTTTAAAAATAACATTAATTATTTTAAATGAGTGGTTCATATTGGTTCTTACGGTTACCACAAACTAATTAGTTCTTATTTGATTAGGCCCCTATATATACATATTATAGACATAATAGGGATATGTATCAGTTTTTTTCCTAAACATAATAGGAATATTTTTTTCAAAAAAACCCAGGAGGCACAAGTGGCACTGGTGTGGCTCTGCCACTGATTGTCAACAATGTTATCGGGGACCATCGATTTAGAAAATGAAGTTGGTGAATCACCTCCACACAAGTAAAGTGAAAAAACTGATGGTGTTTGCCAATGCAATGTAATCGTGTTTAGTTGGCGCATGCATCAATCCAAAATTTGACCCATGTTGCAAAAAGAAAAGTTTTTAATACAAAAAATTATTGTTGAAAATATTGGAAGAAAATAACTATACGACTAAATGAAAAGAAGGTAAACCCTTGATTTCTTTATTATATATTAGATTTTAAAACTTCTACATCTTTGTTTTTATAAAAAGATAATAATTATGATAAAAAGACACTTTTTGTATTATATTTAATCATGTATTATTGTATTTTGTAAAGACGATTACAATTTAAAAAATTAAATTATAATATTGGGTTTTTAAATATAGAGATTAATTAAACTATATATTTTATAATAATAATAATGATATAAATATTTGATAATACAGTTTTATTAAGTAATTATTGGTATATTAGTTTATCTATTGTTTCTATGACTCTATTTATTCTAAATTATATATTTATAATTTTCTTTTTAGCTATTGTGGACTTAGAATTTTGTTTGTTCTAAATCTTACAATATATTAGAAGATTTTTACTTATTTCTAATTTTATGGTATTTTTTGTGTCAACTTATTTTAAACAACATCAATGAATGTTATATATAAATATATAAACTATGTTTGTTATTAATAATTTTCATCACACGTTCAACATATTTCATAAGTCTATTAGTTGAACAGGCTCAAAACCAACATTTAATTAAAATAAACTATTGTATATGAACTTGCACGTGTATTCTATATTTAGCAATGATTAACTAACATATATAGCAATAGATATGTAAAGTTACTAAAAAGCCCCTCACTTTTAATGAAAATATAATTTACGTATGAACATAAAAAAGTCTTTTAACATATTCAACATTTTAAAAAATAAAAAAATTGAGAAAAAAATATAAATGATTCAAAGTATTAAACGATGCTACGTTATCTCTTCAAGACCACATTTATAGAAATATATAGACATGAGATTATGTGAGATCATGTTGTTTTCGTAAGATCATTGAGACCATCTAAATAACATTGAACCTTCACTGCAAAACACTGTGAAGGTTCAGAGTTTTTTACATTCACAATGTTTTGATATGGAGTTTCAGTGTTGTTTGTGGTTTCACGGGTCTGACAAAAACAAGTGGATCTCACGTGAACCCAACACGTGATATATCCCTCTATATATGTATATATATATATATATATATATATATATATATATATATATAGAGAGAGAGAGAGAGAGAGAGAGATATTTAGAAAAATAGTCAACGAAAATGATTTTTACATTTTTCTTAACATTTATTCGATCATCGCGCAACGTGCGATATCAAACACTAGTTTATAATAAGAAGTCATCAACTTTCATATTGTTTATTCTGGTATTTTATCATCTAAACATATAGTATTAAGTTGTGGTGGACCCAAGATTTTTACCGTGTGGGTGCACCTTGAAAGTGAATCAAAAAGCCGCAAAATTGTCCTATTTTTAGCCAAATTCGATGGTTTCGATGGATTCTTTATGTTTTTTGTTTGATTTCGAGAAACTTTTCTGGTTTTTTGGTTGATTGCGAGTGAATTTTTGGTTTCTTGGTTGATGTTCCTTATATTTTCTAATATCCTGAAACACCCTGCAAAGTTTACGGTGCATGGGACCCCACTTAACCCCTCATAGGGCCAAGGAAATACCTACCTTGATTAGAACTCTCGTGATGATAGCGTGTTATAAATTAACAATGATTATTACTATATTGGGTGGGCGACTTGAGAACTGAAAGTATATAAGAAACCCAACCCCCAAAGATATTGCAACTCCCACGCTGCGACTTCCAGACTCGAACCCTCGCTTGCTGATGCAAGTATGTCGCCCATAACCAACTGGTAATTTGTATGTTTGGCATTTTGTCATAAACCTAAACTCTAACCCATACAAATAATGGTCGGTATTAATGCTGATGATTATACAAACGGATGTAAAAATAGTATACGCCACCCTTTGGAATGCCCCCACTGGTCGTGGGTGGAACGCCTCCTGAGGCAACACCCGGGGTTGAACCTACAACTGAGGCAAAACCCGGGATTGACAAAGGGATGTATATTTTGAGCTAGTCGGAGAAAGAACCACAACGAACATCAACCCTCATATGTTATTGAAGTTCTAGGGCAAAAATGATCTTTTGCTTAATTACCAACACATTTATTCATTATTTACTAATGCATATGTTGTTTTATGACATTCGATAACAAGTAGTCTGTAAAAAATAAGACATAATTAAACATTCGTCACCGGAACAAGAAACACACAGAACCTGAACTACCTACAACTCGAATGCATAAGACCCGGAGATCGTCAAATGTACATGGGATGATATGTTGTTTGTACAATCGTAGGCTGACCTCAGGACGTGGAGATAACAAACAAGCACGAATGATGATGTTTTCTTATTTGTCATTTACATTTAACATCCATGCACCTGAGAATTTAAAGACGCAAGAATGGGAAAAATAAGGAAACAAATCTCGTAGGGGCGGCTTGTAAAAGGTTTTTTTTTTGTAATTTAGGGAGGAACGAAAAAACATTCAAAAAAAAAAGAAAAAGGGAAAATGAGAAATAAACCTCTAAAATATGTCCAAAGAATTATCTAGCAGGGCACCATCCTCCCACTGTACATCTTTTGTATTTGGATCTTTCTCAATGAACTCGAGAGGTGAATCTAACGGTGGCGGGCTCTGCATGGATTATTATTGTTATTATTACAGGTGATCATGTCATTAAATCTGTTCTTATTTACCATTTTCCTTGAATGGAAAAAAGAGAGTACATACCATGCAGCGGATCAAAGGCCAATTTATTCCACGGAAAAATGCATGCTCTTTTATTTCATTGGAACCACCATTTGATCCTAAACGGCTGGCAGGATCTCTGTTCAGCAGCGCATGAATCAGCTGTCTTGCCGCAAGACTAACCTGAACATACAAAATAGAGTTTTTGAGTAAATAATCAGTAATGCAGACCATATGAGAAGTTAAGATAACAAGTAACTCAACTCAAAGATGGAAAAGCATTTATTCAATCTCTGGCAAATCCACATGCTTGATTCATAACATTACTTTAGAAATGAATAAAATCTTAACAATTGACAATAAGTCAATAACGAACCTTTTATCCCAACTAGTTGGACTAGGAGATGGGAAATCCGATTTAGCTAATAAGCCTAAATATATTGCTTTTTACAGATGACTAAAAGAAACAGAAAAGAACATAGCAATAATAAAGTAATCCCTTGAAGTTTAAAAATATTGATGGCCAAAAAGTTTCTTATTCTCTTTCACCTTTCTTTTGGTGGTTGAGTTGCCATATGGAATTTATGGTGTTCGTTATAGCTAAAGATATCCAATTTGGATAATTCAAGTCCTAGCTTGCACATAGTAGGAGTAGATAGAGATTATATTGTTTACCGGAATGCTACTTGGAAATGTTAGGTCTTTATGCAAGACGTTTGCAAATGTCTTCTGCCTATTTTTTCCTCTAAATGGTGTTCGACCATAAAGCATCTCATATAACAAAATACCTGAAACAAAAATAATCAAGTAAGATTATCATAACCAGATCCCTAAAAATCTGCACCCTAAATCTGATCTGATCACAATTTGATAATCACCAAATCAACATTATTAGTAATTTAGTATATTGCATTAGCATATTGAAATTAAAAAACCATTGGTGGTGTAGTTGTAGCCATGGAAGAAAAGAAGATGAAACAAACTATAATCACTGAAAGGCACAGGGTCATGAAAATTAATGAGCTTACCGACAGCCCACCAATCGATAGCACTGCTGTGGCCAGCTCCTGTTATGATTTCCTGAAATAATTTCATATTAAGAATCCCAACAAGTTGTACAAAAATGAAAATATATGAAATTGGTGTACATTTCATGACTAGAAATAGAATGGTGCTTTAAGTTAGCATCAAAGGTTTCATGATATATATTTATATTCTGTGTTAAATATTTTTCTTGTCTTCTATAAAGGGGTATTTAGACGATTTCAGGAAACATTGATTTAAGTGAAGATGCCAAGGGTTAATCAAAAAAGGAATAAAACAACTGTAGCTTTTAAGCAATAGTAAATCGGATTGACAACTTCACACACTACAAGTATCTACTTAATGTCAAGTTGATCCTTTTCCAGGATAAACTTTACATACCGGAGCAATGTATTCTTCAGTCCCAACAAATGAATTTGATTGTGTAGATGGTTCTGCAACGAATGTAGGTGGTGGTTGACTCCTAGATTTTCTTTTAGGCTTAGGATGCTTTATGACCTGCAAAATTATAAGTAACATACGATAAGAATCCGGGATCTATTAAGACATCAGTTATTAAATGCATACTTCATGTACTGATGACAGTGTTTTAAAATATGAAAAGTTCAATTTCATACTTATATTATCAGTCAGAATAATATGAATATATGATCCAGTGAAGAAAACTAATCACAAAAAAATATGACTAAAGTAATTAACAATAATATCTCCTAATGTAGCCTTCTAACTCTAATAAGACTAAACTTAAGGCTAAATATAAATCTGAAGGCCTTTGACTCAGAGCTTCTGAGTTTTCTGACTGGAAGCTTATTGGGCCTTCTACTCGGAGCTTTTGGGCCTTCTTCTCAGAGATTTTGAGCCTTCTCCAAGTCCGGTCCTTCTGAACTTCATGCTTCTGACAGTTACTGATCCAGTTCAATCTTATCCATTAGCGGTTGTAACTGCTATGCAGTTACATGATAACCGCCTAACCACCCGTAACCGTTGATATCTCTAACAAATACATAAAACGATTAATCTAGTGAATATAAATACTCAAGTTTATACCATAAAACGAGAGTGATTCTTGGATTATCCCAATACTGATTTCGTACAATTTGAGGCATGAAGGGGTCGAAATATAGTATTTAGAAAGTGTGATTCATAACGATCCAAGAACTATCCAAGTGATTATAACCACAAAAACCCAAATACTCAACAATTAATGCACTTGTATAGCCGGTCAAGCAACTTCTCATAACGCGAAGAACCAGATAAAATAAGCAATGAAAGTATTTCCACAGTTAAGCAACACTATATAGAGGGACTAGGAGAAGTCAAGTAATATACAGATAAACAACTCTATATAATTGAAAGCAGATTGATTTCATATTTTGATTCTTGTTGTTTGTTTTCAATAAAAACTTTGTTGGTTCCTATTAAAAATCTTATCTAATGGGCCATGAATATGCATGTGTGAAAAGGTGAAACAAGTAGGTAAACCTTGATTGCAAAGTAGAAAATATTTAGATAGAAGAAGACATACTTGGGGTTTACATGATGTTCTAAATGAAAGATCAAAGTCGCTCAATACAACATGCCCATCTATTTGAAGTAGTATATTCTCCGGTTTCAAGTCCCTATAAATAATACCTGCAAAGGACAAAAACTTACATCAAGAACAATACGATGGTTGAAATGGGAAGTTAGACATAAAAGATTCAATGCAGAAAGAATTTAGTAAGTGATTGAGATCCTAGTTTATTGCCATGGCTATGTATAACTCTATTAGACAATGATCATAAATATGTTAGTACGGTGGGAACGATGTTCAGAATAATACAGTTGTCTTGGCAGAAAGCTCCCACAAGAAACCCACCTTTAAAAAAATACCAGGATTACCATAGGGATGATCGCCTAAAAAACTCTCATTTTGGGGTTTGAAACGGATCTCTCAAAAAATATGTCATATTTCGTCCGGTAAGGTAAGGTAATGTGACTTGGTAAAAGCTAACCCAGGTGAGCGTTTGGTAAACAGCTCCTTACATCCTTACATCTATCCCCCAGAGTGAGGTGGATTGTTATTATCAGTAGTTTACTAGGGTTGTAATTTATCTGTCCAGGCCCATGTCCACCTTCTTTTGAACCCGTAACTCTGTTAAGAACAAGCACTTCATTATTAATATATTTATATATAGGGTTGGGTTCCGGAGAGAAGTGGTTATCAACCGTTGAATGAGAAATGAACGCACAGTAGGATGAGATGCACCGAGATAAGATGCACCGGATCAATTCCCTCCTAAGCCGCAATTCATGGGAGGCCTTGAGATTAAAAGAGATCAACAGTTTAGATCCACTTCTCATGTTTCTCACTGTTAACTCAACTTCTCACACGATCCTTCGCCTTTATATATATACGTATATATAGGCATGGGATCATGTGAGAAGTGTCATTTTTGGTGAGAAGTGTGAGAAGTACTTTTAAACCGTTGATCACTTTTAATCATAAACCCTCCCACGAATTGCTGCTAAAAAGGGAATTGATCCGGTGCATCTCATCCTAATGTTCGTCCACTTCTCACCCAACGGTTGATGACCACTTCTCACCCAACGGTTGATGACCACTTCTCAAGCTTCTCACCAAATTTGGCACTTCTCACCTGAACCCAACCCTATATATAAAAACTTTGAATGTGGACTATGGTGTAAGATTTTAATCTCGGCATAACCATGTAAAATAGTCTCCTAACAAGTTCCGTAGCAATACAAAATATAAGCAGCAGATGCATTAAGGAACACTAAATTGAAGAAAGAAAACCACAAGGGTGGTGGCGTGTTGGCAAGGGCTTGGGGGGATGTGGTGGAATATCCCATCCACCCCGGGTTCGAGTCCAGGCGTCAGCATTCTGTGGCCAGGCAGTCTCAGACGGCCGCTTTGTATGTTTTTTTCCAAATTGCCAAGGATGTAGTCTAGGCAAAGCCTAGATGAACCTTATCAAAAAAAAAATTGAAGAAAGAAACAGGCTTCACTTCAATCGAAAAGCAGAAATTTACAAGGCAAGTATCATTAATTTCTTATGACATTGGACGAAGAGATACCTAAACAATGGAGATATTCTAAGCCAATTACGACCTCAGCTGCGTAGAACCTGCAGACAGCAATTAAATGAGGGGACAATTTCACTAAAAACATACATGAAACGCAAACTCACTTTCGAGAAAGGAACGATTTCAAATTGTCAGAATCTTTTTTCATGTCAACACAGAATTTTAAATTGATTCCTACCAGGAAACAAAAGGCAGCTGGCTGCCATTTTAGCTTAGAAATTCCCGAAAGTACCGTTTTGATGTATGGAATATCCCAATTTTCAAATTGTTGAAATAGTTATGTGATAAGGGCTTATTGGTCTTTTCTTCCCTTCTAATTTATTTTATTAACACATGTGCCTGTACAACAATAGTGTCTTTGGGAAGTACCTTGCAGAATCTTCTTTGAATAATTTCAAAGGTTGTTTGTCAAGCAGCGCAAATAACTCCCCTCCAGGGCAAAAGTCTGTTATCAAGCAAACATGTGTCGGAGTCTGAGGAGACAGAGACACATTAGTATTGTTACAATACTACAACCTAATTAGAATTTTTTAAATAAAAGCGTTAATATAAAATTTATATGTGAAAGAGCATAGATCCGTATCATTAGGAAAATCCTAAAGTTATCAGATCAGTGCATATGCACAGTAAGTATGAAGTCATGTTGCAGTAAATAATATTAGATACATATATAAAGTAACATGTATTCGTATCTGTTGTATATGAAGCGCTGGAAGCAATGAAAAAAGAGGGAAATTTGACCTGAAAAGATGTGTAAAGTGTGGGGAGGAAAGGGTGATCCAGTAGCGCAATTATCTCCCTTTCAATGCAAGCTCGATGAACCTGCAATTTACATGAACAAAATCAAGTTCCATACGCTCTACATTTTTTGTAATTCTAGAGTACTACACTTACATAACACTAAATAAAAGTTACATGTTATATTGGAGTAGTCTTTGATGATCATACCTTGTTGCGGGTCAACATTACTGCTTTATCCATTGCCTTCATTGCGAAAAGTTCACCAGTACCTTTCAGTTCAACCAAATGAACACTGCAACCAACATAAGGATATTGTACTTGTTCAATTGAGAAATGTTCCAACTAAAACAGTATTAACAATCATGGCCATATGAGAAGAGGAAATGAAGACCACCAGACTCGCCAGCTTTAAATTCTATCAGCATGGTCTCTTATAAAAAAAAGAATTGGCAGAATTTGTTCAAATTTGTTATAATTGCTTTCATGCCCTAATGCTACTTGGTTTACTTATACATTAATTATGTTCTAGAGGTCAAAAAAGATGTGTGACCTAAAATGGTGGTACTCTTGATAAAAATGATTGCAAATTTTCCCTTGAAGCCTTCAAAGGTCATATTTAAAAAGTAAAACGAGATTACACGTGATAAAAAAAATGATTGCAAGTATCCGGGTGCAATGTTTTTCTGTCACCTGACATCTGGCAGAAATGCCAAGATCAAACCATTTCAAATTGAGTAATTTCATGTGAATGGAAAAAAAAAAACTTTCCAATCGGAAAATCTAGAGGGCTGAAACCACAATAACAAACAAGATGCCATAGGAGGGATCACAAGTCTAGGCCATCAATGAACCTCCTTTATTTGCTACACGGTAATTATCAGAATTTCAATTGGGAACAAATTTATCTTAATTACGGATGTAATAAAAAAAATTGATTACAGGCACCTAAGACTGTAGCTAACGAAATAAAGATCATAATGACCATAATCTCAAAATTCAGTCATAAAGATCATAGAAATCAGAAAAGTTGATGAACAATATCAGAAAATGCACCTGCCGGTATCTCCACTTCCCAAAGGCCTGATAGGCTTAAAATGATCAAGCCCAATTATTGCACCACCTGCAGTGATCTACAAAGCCAGAGGCTTAAAATTTTAATCACCTAACGAGAGGAACATAACATAATTCTTAAGAACTAGAAATACGAATGGCATTTGCATGCATTGTCTGACTATGACACTCTTCCAAAGGGTTAAAAGGCGGGAATTCAAATGAAAGTGTCATCCAAAAATGGTGGCACCTTAAAGAACCGTTACCTTCTGTATTGCTTTCCAAGAAGAATTGTACTTTTTGTGAGGCCTAGGAAAGACAGGTTGAGAATGGATAGCCCACAAATCCTCTGGCCTCTGAAGTGGGACAGAACAAATTTTTTCATCAGTAAAAAACAAGTAAAAACATATGTTGAAATAATAACTGAAGACGATATGGTAATTTTTTCATTATACACTAATATAAGAAATATGTAGCTTATACCCCTATTATAGAGTTTTTTGCTAATAACATAGAAATTGAGAAACATTATATCATTTTGGGATGTAAATCACCAAAGTCACCATTAATAATATTTTTCTATCAGATTTTAAAAATTCTTTTGGTCACCAAACATCTCAAATGATTACTCGCTTGAACAATCCTTGATCAATTAGCCAAAGTAGACATCTAAGAAACTTATCAAGGAAAAATGTAGAACTACCAAGCTTTAGTTAAAAACACTATGTGGAGTAGCTTAAAAGGTTATACAAATAAAGGTCCACTCAATTAGTCAAATTGGGACAAAGGAAGTAATTTCATCAAACCATATGCAGGTTTTTGAATCTGATGGATGTTAAACGTGTTCAAATATTAGAAAAAGGAATAAGCTATTTTTGCATATTAACTTTGTAAAGGCATGTAAAACAATGTGATCAAAGAAGTTTGAGCCATAATGTTATGAAGCAGTAACAACAAATAAGACTTTTCTCAAGTAGAACACTAAGGAAAGACGAGTACCTTACCGAGTTGGCATCGGGAAGTTCTCTAACTGCTTCATCAACATTTTCTGCAGTAGCTTTTACCTGGTGAAAGAGAAGAAACATTGCATGAGGACGAATCCTGAGAAGCCACTACTTACATAACATTGATATATTTGCTAGCATCTGATTCAAATAATTTCAAAGAGAACAAAAAATATATATATACCAACTTAGCACTTTGTTTCTCTGTCGTGTCTGAAAGGCGATTCCTTAGGGGTTCCACATGACCACTTCCATCTAGTTGGACACCAATAAAGTATTGAAGTTCTCCCTGAATGTTGAAGGTATTATTAGATTGGCTCAAATTTCATAACGATAATGCAACCATATATTCCGTCTCTTTTGTGTGTAGTTAAAAATAAATTTGTGTACTTCACCTTTTGGTCCCGCATAGGTTGCAAGTGGAATAAATTCCAGAATTTCTTCCCTGTGACAAATTTAGTTCGTACAGACAAAACAAATCAATCACATAGTCCCAATCATGGTTTTTGAGAAGTACAAGTTTTGAAATGTTGAAGGCGTAGCTTACCACTCTTTGTATAGTTAATCAACTGCACAGTAATCTCCCTTTGTTCTCTGATAGCAACACGTATTTTGTCAACAGTTCCTTGATCTGTTTCAGGTCCTTGAAGAAATCTGTACAAAACAAATAATCAAGACTACAGAGGGAAAAAGAGGAGAAAAAGTAATGCAATACGATTAATGACTTGAAACCATATAATCCCATCAAATATCAACAAGACTCCAGTAAAAGCTTCAAGTTAGGAGGCAAGAAACAGAAGTCATGAGAAATGAGCAGGAATGAGTTTAAGTGCTACAAATATAAAGTTTAAAAGAACAAGCATATTTTGATCAAAAATATCTAAAAGCTGATGCTTCATACCGACAGTTTCTTCCCAAAATTTCCTCACGTGTAAACTCTGTCAATTCAAGGAAGCTATCTGATGCGAAAATCTGCATATTGAGTAGAGATTCAGGAGTCCATTTTTATGCTGCATCTCATAAAGGATAGTACTTTCAAACACTATTACTGTATGGCATATATATCTTAAGTAAGAATTGATAATAAGAAAATGAAGGAGAAAGAAATGTTTAATCATGTTCTTACAATGGGGTTATCAGGGAGCCTTGGATCTGTTATCACAAAATTCTTTTCGATACGTTCCAGTGTGGTTGCCAAGTCAATTCCCTGACGCATGTCCCTCACTCTTTCCACACGATCCCAGCTATCAGTGCGAGCTATGTCTCTTGTCATTAATTCCTCAGGCTCGATCGTTGGTTGAGGCTCTTGGATCGAAGACCTTCCTTTAAATCTGTGTAGATTGAAACATGTTTCACATAAAACTTGGCATTTAATAATCCATAATACATAATTCAACTCAAAAAAGAAGTCACATTTGGTGCTTTTGAGTGTCAATTAACTATATTTTAACTTAAAATTCATTATAAGTTTTTATTGTAAAAGGATCTAATAGCTGCAACTGGTATTTAAAGGTATTAGAATTGAAGAATTTTTTAAAGATATGAAAAAGGGATAACAAAACTCTATCCAACTTTAAAATTTGGAAATGAGGTATAAATATCTAAAATCAAATGTGAACTCTATTTTGAGGGACTGTTTAAACTTTAAAGTACCATACATAAAGACCGGAAACAAGTATGAAAAGAGTGAATGCGAAAATAGCAGCAATAATATAAGAAATGGGAAATAAGATAAGTGAACATAGATAAGGACTCTATTTTGAGGGACTGTTTAAACTTTAAAGTACCATGACTCACCCCATTAAGGAACTGCGTATTGATTTCCTGGATTTCGTATTAGATGCACCCCAAGAATTTGTACGAGATAAATCACCTTTCGGATCAAAGAGAGGTGTTTCTCTTCCAGGTGTAGTTAGGCTCGGTTTTTCTGCTGATACATTAAGCGGAGACGGAGAATCAATCATCTTCTCCTCAATTTCTGTTTTACTAGAGTGGTTGTGCGTACGGGGACGCTCAACAGTCTGTACAACCTCCACAATGGAACCTAGTGCTGTTTCCTTCTGACGAGCTGGCCATGGTAAAAAATTGAAGCTTCAAGAAACATATTATTAATCCATGGTATACAAGGCAAAAGCAACGTCGATCTACTTACCATCATAGCGAATTAGTGACGTTGGCAATCCATTTGGTCGCAATTCCTTTTCATTCACACCTTCAGTGTACTTGCTGACTTCTACTTGCATTCTGTGAAGAAAAAGGTGCTATCAGCTATAATAATCAAAAAATGGCAAAGAACTAACTGGTACAATAGAAGTATAGTATTCAATAACTATATAAATAACTATATGTTCCAAATTTTCATCTTTAACCCATACAAATAACTATATTTTCATAGTAGTAGCTATATTTACATAGTTAGTAGTTAACCTATACAAACAACTATATTTTCCAAATTCCATCTATTAAAAGTGATAGATAATGTGACCACAAAAAGCAAGCTGATGTGCTACAGTTCAGCTGGGAGGCATATAAAATACAACTAATATGTTGTTACAAAGGAAGTAAAGCACAAGACAAATGAAATTACCCAATAAATTTGATAGTCTTTCCAGTTTCATCTTTGATAGGAGTGATGGTGAGTAGATTCCAGAAAGGGGTTCCATCTTTCTTATAGTTGTAGAGCCTGCCGCAGTAGCTACTTCCCGTTTTGACCGCATGCCGTATTTTATCCACCTCATTCTGATCCGTTTCCTTTCCCTGTAGAAACCGACTGCACAACAAACACCAACAAGATCTCCTTCTTTCAGACAGCTTCTATGATTTCTATGGCGTCTGTTGTGTAGGGCAAAAGTACTTATGGCAATCTGTAAGATACTATGTTGTGTAATTGAGATCATCAAAAGCTCTATGCACTGAAACAGCTTACTGGTGCACCATGATCGCCTTTGAACCATGCCCATGGTGCACCACCGTCGCACTCTGGTGGTTGGTTTATTAATCCCCAAGTCAAAATTGAAATAACTTTTTGCGAAAATTACAATTTTGATCCATTTGGTTTACAAAATGTTGCAAATTAAGTCTCTAATTTTAAATAATTATAAAATTGGTCCATGTGGTTTGCATTACAAAACAAGGCTCGAAAGAACTGCAACATTGACACCGGTCATATTGGGCTCTGTAGTGTACATCTATGGAGGCGTAGATTCAGGGTTTTCAGTTTCTTTAAATTCAAATTAAGGTTTGGTTTGTTTGAACATGGATTTTGTATAATGATTTGGTGATAATGAATCTGATTTGTTTCTTAATTTATTTGAATAATATAACATGAAGAACAAAACAAGAGGTTACAGGAGTGATAGTCAGTAGGGTAAAAACATCTCAAACAACTATTCTACATTTTCTTTCCTTCTAAAATGTAGTATTAACGGTCAAAATTTCTAAAAGAACACTACTAACTTCAACAACTATTTTATTTTAGAGATTGTAGTATTGATTATATTAGTAAAATAATCAGTATATTAATAAAAAAATTATTTATTATTCCTAAACATTTTACTTTAATGCCTTTTATTAATCGAAATGATATTTCTATTTTTTAATGGATTTTAAAGATTTCTTTAAATTTAAATATTTTTATCTTTTATATATTTTTTCTTATTCTAGAATACAAAATATATAGTTGTTGAAGCAAAAATAATATTAAAACCTCTTTTTTTTTAAAATAGTACTAAAAATAATCTAAAAGAATAGAAAATAGATGAGGGGATGAAAGGGATGGGATATGTAGTCAGTAGATGCTTGCCATTGACTGAATTATGAAAAAAGTTTTTAATTATTACAAAAAATGATCAAAATGTTCTTACATAGACAGCCCTGAAGTCGTCGTTTGACTGGGATAGGTAAGAGCATGCATAAGTTTTTTTTTATAGGCTTTTACTATTACAAAAAGTTTTCTAAAGGGTTTTTATGCATTGAAGTGAAAAGGTTTTTGATGAAAGGGTTAGTACTATTATTGCAATAGCTATTTGGTAAAAAGATGATGAAAAAGCCTTTTGAAAAAGCTTTTGCATTGGAGAGGGTTTTTGAGAATGAGTTTTTGACAAAAAGAAGAGAGTGGAAATCTATGTGGCAAAACTAAAAAGTCATTAAATAACTTATGCATTGTGGATGCTCTAAGGAACCAAGTTACAATTTAAAATAGAGATTTTTTATGTGTTTCTATCAATAGATTTTCTAAAACTTATCCCTAAGAGCATCCACAATGGTTAAGTCATTAAATGACTTTTTAGTTTTGACACATCATCTTTCCAATGTAAAAAACTTTTCAAAAGAAACCATCTCCAATGTAAAAAGCTTTTCAAAAGCTTTTTCAACAAATATTTAAATTGAATATAAAATTGAGTGAAAGGGGTAATATGAAAATTTAGTTGAAAAAGTTAAGTAAAAAAGGGGATAGAACGAAAAATAGTTTTGAAAAGGTCATTCAATGAACGGTTGTAGTTTTAAAACCTTTTCTTGAAAAACCTTTTTGCTCCAATGCCAATAACCTTTTATAATAGCTTTTTTAAATAGTAAAAAGTTTTGTAAAAAATTAGCATTGGAGATCCTCTAATAGAGAATATGAAAATCTTTGAAACTAAAGATTTTTTTAAAAATAATTACTTATTTAAGAGCAATGACTTTTTATTTGTTCTACGAAAACATCTCCACAAAATGAAGAATTTGGGTATTTTTCTTCAGCAAAAATTATATCATATTTAATATATTAATTATTAATTAAAAAAATATATAAATACATTTAGAGATCAACATAATTTAGTTTTACCCTTGTAAAGATCATTTTATAGGAAACTCGTTCTAAACTATTTTATTACATTACTAAGAAAATAAAAATTCTTAAATATCTGAGATATTTGATCTAATATAAAATGAAGAGTTACCAGTTTCTACCGACGACCTCTTTGGAAGAATAACCGGTCATGGTAAAAAAGCCGCTACTGGCATACATGATCGGGCAGTCTGGCTTGGTGGCGTCAGAGACAACAAACGTTTGTTGAAGCGTCGCCAGGGCATCCTTCAACTCTTGCGAAACTCGCGGTTGCATATTCGTAGAAAACTCGTCATCCGACATCCTCCATGACGCCGATGAACTCCGCTTGCTTCTCTCCTCGTCTCCGATCAAACCTGCTACTGCCGCCGCCGCTCCCGGCCATTCCGATGTCCTCTCCACTATGTTCATAACGTCAAATTCATCTTCAGGCGGAGTAATTCTAGCCATTGGTGGTTTGTTTTCATTTGAATTTATGTCAAACGCCATCCATTTGTTTGCTTTACTACCTGTGCTTGATTCAGCATCCGATCGTTCCATTATTTGTACCTATTTTAAGTTTCACCAATTACCGCCACCTAAATATATATCAAACACAACGCTAGAATCAAAATTTTCTATGACAATTGCAACAATTCAGTCACTAATTTTGATCTCACCGATCAGATATCCAAAAACCGCAACAACTTTTAGCGATTAGTTGTGAATATATCACTTGAAAGCTCAATAAGTAGTACTTAATGTGAATCTCAATAGTATTTTTATACATTTAATAAATAAATAAAACACAATAAAAAATAACGATACAAAATTAAGGCAAACCATAACCTCAACGGTCTTTTTCTGTTTCCTTTCAATTATCTTTCTTATATTATTCTAATTAACTTTTCGACGTGTCTTTCTAGATTCTAGATCATTTTATATTATCCTTTTACTTACTCTATACATTTCAAAATAGAGACTTGTTAAAATAAATTTGGTGAGGCTGGTTTAACTAATAATAAGATTTAAATATTTAAAGAAATTTCTTAATGTCACCACTTTAAATCTTGCAAAGCCATTACATATTTTGCTGGCTGTTCTATAGGCCGTTGACATTAGTTGAGATGATCGCAAGCTCATGTAGACACCAATGTAATAAGAGAAATCTTTTTGTAGATTTTTAGTATTAGTTCTCCATTTTAAAAAGAAAAAGTTTAAAAACTAATTTATGGAAAACAAGGAATTTTCAAACACAAGTAGAGTTTTAGATTAAAAAATATTTATCACCTAACAGAAAAAATAAAAATTGATAACATTCCTTTTGTTTCCATACATACATACATACACACACACATATATATATATATATACCAAAAAGAATACCTGTCCATATATAGAAATAACTCTAATTTCCAGAGCTATAATCTCTAAATTCAGAAATACGATACTTTAAGGACTTGTACCTTGCGCATTAGAATGACATGAAAAAGGAGGAAGACGTACTCTGTGTGTGTGTGTGTGTATTGGGAATGCAGCCGGCGGGAAGAGAGCAAAAGAGTAGGTGAGTGTGAGTGTGTGCGTGGGGGGAGAAAATGATGAAATGAAGGCGGGGCGGGTGTTTGGTTAGGAAATGGATGAGATGAGATAATTAATTGGCTGGAGGGATAACGTTCATGAAATTTATATCCACGTGGCGCGTTAATGACCATTATTTAGATGTTCATGTACGGCTCAAACCACGCCCACGCGTCTCTTCTCAAATAATTTCTATAAAATTGATTAAAATAATTAATTTTAGAAAAATTAATTAAAAAACCCAAAGTTTGACTTTTACTTACCAAAATACTCACTTTCTAAACCATTTTATCAAAATACCCATTTTTTTCGCGATGGGGTTCGCGATCGCGGACCAGGAGGTATTTTGAAAATTTGTCTCCCGCGATCGTGTGAGGAGTTCTGCGGTGCATTCAATTTTGATTTCATATTTACACTTTCAACCCCTATAATTATTTACTTACTTTACTTTATACATTTTACTTTTCTAATTTTAGTTTTACACATTCATCATATTAACACATATAATCGTTTATTAACTAAAATACGTTAAAAAATACGTTTTAATTTTAACAAGTTACACCATTGTAATCGTCTCTTCGATACCTTCGAAATGAGCCTAATATTGAATATTTTTTGATTTAATTATTTTATTATATATCATATATACTACATAAAAATATTTTTATTATTTACAATTCATAACATTATAGTTAATTATTTAATTTATGGTACATCTCTTACTTTTTCAATTTTCGTTTTACACTCTTATCACAGTAAGATAATAATCTTATATTAACTATATGAAAAATCAAAAATCAAAAGGTATAAAGTAAATTAACTAAATAATTATAATATAATTAAATCAAAAAATATTCAATATTGGGCTCATTTCGAAGGTATCACGAGACGATTATAATGGTGTAACTTGTTAAAATTAAAAAGTATTTTTAACGTATTTTAGTTAATATACGATTATATGTGTTAATATAATAAAAGTGTAAAATGAAAAATAGAAAACTAAAAGGTATAAAGTAAATTAACTTTCATATCAAAAAATTATAAATTGAAAGTTACATTTAACACCCTTAAACTTATTTAGTTAATTTACTTTATACCTTTTAGTTTTATATTTTTTATTTTACACTTTTATTATATTAACACATATAATTGTATATTAACTAAAATACGTTAAAAATACGCTTTAATTTTAACAAGTTGCACAATTGTAATCGTATCTTCGATACCTTCGAAATGAGCCCAATATTGAATATTTTCGGATTTAATTATTTTATTATATCTCATATATACTACATAAAAATATTTTTAATATTTACAATTCATATATTTATAGTTAATTATTTAATTTATGGTAGATCTCTTACTTTTTTAATTTTTGTTTTACACTCTTATCACAGTAAGATAATAATCTTGTATTAACTAAATGAAAAATAAAAAACCAAAATGTATAAAGTAAGTTAACTAAATAAGTATAATGTAATTAAATCAAAAAATATTTAATATTGAACTCATTTCGAAGGTATCGAAGAGATGATTACAATGATGTAACTTGTTAAAATTAAAGCGTATTTTTAACGTATTTTAGTTAATATACGATTATATGTGTTAATATAATAAAAATATATAATGAAAAATAGAAAACTAAAATATGTTAAAAAAAGTTCGATAAATATAAATATATATATACTAGTTATTTACCCGCTGCAATACAGCGAGACATATAATCCAAATAATTTGAAGATTTAATCAATTATTAACTAAAATACGTTAAAAAATATTTTTTAATTTTAAAAGTTACACCATTAATATCGTCTCGTCGATACCTTCGAAATGAGCCCAATATTGAATATTTTTTGATTTAATTATATTATACTTATTTAGTTAGTTTACTTTATATCTATTAGTTTTTGTATTTTTCATTTAGTTAATATAATATTATTATGTTAATGTGATAAGAGTGTAAAACAAAATTGAAAAAATAAGAGATGTACCATAAATTAAATAATTAACTATAATGTTATGAATTGTAAATATTAAAAATATTTTTATATAGTATATATGATATATAATTAAATAATTAAATAAAAAAATATTCAATATTAGGCTCATTTCGAAGGTATCGAAGAGACGATTACAATGGTGTAACTTGTTAAAATTAAAACGTATTTTTTTAACGCATTTTAGTTAATAAACGATTATATGTGTTAATATGATGAAGATGTAAAATTAAAATTAAGAAAATAAAAGGTATAAAGTAAAGTAAGTAAATAATTATAGGGGTTGAAAGTGTAAATATGAAATCAAAATTGAATGCACCGCGAGACTCCTCGCGGGAGACAAATTTTCAAAATACCCCTGGTCCGCCAACCCCATCGCGTAAAAAATGAGTATTTTGGTAAAATTGTTTAAAAAGTAGGTATTTTGGTAAGTAAAAATCAAACTTTAAGTATTTTAATTAATTTCTCTTAATTTTATCAACCAAATCCATACTATTTTGAAAAGAGACTTTAAAAAGTAAATTTAGTTGAAAAAATTGCTATTTTTTAATCAATTACTCATAATTTCATTATCCATTTGGACCATTCCATCATCAAGTCACGTCACGGCTGGTAGTAGTTATACGATGATTAAATGGTAGAAAAATAAATATTTTTATAATTTTATTCAACAGTGGTATCTTTAAAATGAATCAAGTTTGTAAAGTTGACTCGTGTGTTTTTAGTTGAATTTTACTGGTTTAAAAAATATTTTTAGCTTTTTTATTATTTTAAAAGACATTTTCATTTTTCAGTGAATGTTCTTTTGCGTTTTCTAATATCACAAAAATGGGTAAGTTTAGTTAGTGCACCGTTCATACCAAAAAATGATTTACTTGCAAATTTCAGTTGAGCGGGTACACGGGGGACCCTGCTCGGGCATGAATCCGCATTCTTGTCGAGCGGGTGCATGGCGCACCTTTAAAATGGATCAAGTTTGTAAACTCTTCTGATGTGTTTTTAGTCGAATTCCATCGTTTTCCGAAGGACTTTTTTAAGTTTTTTAGTTGATTTTAATAGACCTTTACAGTTTTTGGTTAAATTCGAGAGACTTTTTTGTTACATTATTTTGTATGTTCTAATATTTTGATGCACCGCTCGAAGTTTAGCTGGTGCATTTCATACCCTCCCAAAAAGATTATTTTCAAAATTCAGTTGATCGTGTACAGAGGACCCAATTCATGAATGAATAGGTCCACCCGTTGGTTACGTATAGAAATACTTGTTTTTATTTCAAATACTGTTACTCCATTCCTCCCAAAATAAGTACCTACATTACTATTTTAGTTTCTCCCAAAATAAGTATTTAATTTCAAAAGTAAAGTCCATTTTCCCATTCTACCCATAATTATGTGATGGAGGGAAATTTATCTCTCTCTCTCTCTCTATGTGTGTGTGTGTTAGAGTATTATTTTGTTGTAATCAAGTTTAGCGGTTGGATTATTTTAAACTGTTATGTAAATTTAAACTGTTATGTTTTTACTTGCATGCTAAGTAGAGTCAAGGGGATGTCTTGACCTACTATAAATAGCATCCTTTAGCTTGTCATTAGTACCTTTTGAGAAACTTGTAACTTTTGAATCTTATATGGATGAAAAGCTTTCTCTCTCTAGATTGTGATTACATCTTCATATTCTCTCACTATATTCTGTGACTTACATTTGGTATCAGAGCAAACAGTGAAATAAGACAACATTTCAGATCAAATCATGGCAGAATTTTGAAGATTTTGGAGGATTATTAGCATTTTTTCGGACTTTTACTGTGTTGACATCAAATTCCACTGAATTTGGAGTTTTTTGTAACGACCCGATTCCCAAACATACATCAAATAACATATATTGCATAACAGCGTTTCATTACAAAAGATACATCATATAACATTTATGGTCCTTTAGTCTTTACAACCATAATAAGTATTTCATTACAAAATTTTTGCTACTAAATAACAAAGTTATAACTACAAACACGTCATGGTCTTCAAAAACATAAGTCTTCCAAAAGCTAGTAACGGATTATCCTTCTTACTTGCTCTTACTTGATCCACGACCTGGAATACATATTTTTAAAACAAAATGAGGGTTAGACCTAGTGGTCCAAGTGAGAAAATCCCTGTTAGTTTAAAATCATTTGCACAAACACCATATACATCATTCAAATATAAATACCAATTATAACTCATGCATCGTGTACTTTCCTGTCTCATTTCCATGGCCATATTAGATGGTTGCGAGCCAACTAATAAATTTACTCCGCTGTACTAAAATACAGCTAACACCGCTGTCCCTCCGTACAGCCAACTCCACCGGTTCTAAGCCCGGCCAACGTGCTCTCGTGTAGTGTAATACTCGTATAAATATAATATACACTTCAATATATCATACTTCATACATATGCACATAATTACACAAATTATCACATTCTCAGTCCACATATATGTATTCCAGTTTGAAAACATCTTAAAGTAAAACTCACATGTTTGCTTATCAACACGCTTCCAAGCCTTCCCAAACAGATTCAGTCTTTCACCCAGAATCCACAGAATCTGAAATAGTTTAAATACAATTACTTCTTTATCAACCGAACACATATGACCTACTAGTAGGCTAAGAACTCTAGATAACTCTATCTAACTCTTATCCTCAATTGTTTCCCCCAAACCCGATCTTAAGTCGAGTCCACAGTATTTCCAGTCCTCATTCATATCCTATCCAAGAGTCAACAAAACACAAAGTTACTGGATACTCAAAAAGTATCTGAAATCTCAAAAGTGACCAAACAGCTAAAGTTTCCGGATACTACAGAACTATCCGGACAACATGACTAATCCGGACAACACAACTTTCCGGACAATACAAACAATCCGAACAACACAACTTTCCGGAAAGCATAAACAATCCGGACAACATCCAGACACCAAGGTAATCCGGATACCATCCGGTATATATTTCCATCCGGAAACCATAGAAAAGAGGAACTTACCGGATAATTGACTCGTCCGAACACCATTAGAACATTTTCCGGACACTATTAACCAAAACTACCGGACACTATCATCTCGTCCGGAAACCTCTTACTGTTGACCAACTTTTACCCAGAAATCGACTGGATTAACCCCAGACATGAAATCGATGATTTTACTCCAATAGAAACTATCTACTAGTAATTATAAACATAAAATGTAAAGGAACATACCTCAAAATCACTTCCAAGTACACCAATTGAAGCTCTAACCACAAGACTCTTTCTTCTTCTTCTTCTTCTTCTTCTTATCTCCAAAAATACACACACACACACACACACACTAATCTGATATTTTCTGGTGTTTTAAAATATCTGAATACCTAATGGTAATATTAAACCACTTTTACCATTTTAGACCTTAAACTATTCACTAATGATCAAAACACCCTTAACTTATAAATTAATCCCAACTTACCCTAAACATCAAATTTTAAAGTTAACTAAATTTAACGGAAAGAGAATTTAACTAACGAACTTACCCGGGATATTACATCATCTCCCCCTTAAATGAATTCCGTCCCGGAATTCGGTTATGCAAAGAGGTATGGGTACTTAGTTCTCATTTCTGATTCTGATTCCCAAGTAGCATCCTGACCCTTATGATGTCGCCACTGAACTTTTACTTGTCTGATCTCCTTATTCCGCAAAACTTTGACTTTACGGTCAACAATGGCTTCAGGTTCCTCCACATATTTCAGCTTTTCATCAACATGTATATCTGGTAGAGAAACTGCCTGATCTGGCGTAACCAAACACTTTCGAAAATTTGACACGTGAAAGGCGTTGTGGATCCTGCTTAATTCTGGCGGAAGATCCAACCTGTAGGCTACTTCACCGATCCTTTCTGTGATTGCAAACGGTCCGATGTACCTTGGACTGAGCTTACCTTGTTTCCCAAACCGAATGACTCTTTTCCAAGGTGAGACTTTTAGCATTACAAAATCTCCAACTTGGAATTCTAACGGTTTTCGGCGTCGGTCAGCGTAACTTTTCTGTCTGTCTTGAGCCACTTTCAATCGTTCCCGAATTTGAGTAATCTTATCCGCGGTTAACTGAACTATATCTGGTCCTGCTAATTGTTTATCTCCCACTTCGTTCCAATACAGAGGAGTTCGACATTTTCTACCGTACAGAACTTCGAACGGTGCCGCTTGAATGCTGGAATGATAACTGTTATTGTAGGCAAATTCAATCAACGGAAAATGATTATCCCACGATCCCCCAAAATCAACAATGCAGGCCCGTAACATATCTTCCAAAGTCTGAATTGTTCGTTCACTCTGACCGTCAGTTTGAGGATGATACGCTGTACTTAGCTTTATTTGCGTTCCCATTTCTTTTTGAAAGCTTCTCCAAAATATTGAAGTAAAACGACTATCACGATCAGAAATAATTGAAATTGGAACTCCATGTCGAGTTACTATTTCGTCGATGTACAATTTGGCTAGTCTTTCCAACGAATAGGTTTCTTTTATTGGCAGGAAGTGAGCAGACTTTGTCAATCTGTCAACGATTACCCATATGGCATCAAATCCTTTCGGAGTCCTTGGTAACTTCGTGATGAAATCTGTAGTAATCTGATCCCATTTCCACATAGGTATTTCTAAACGTTGTAACTGACCAAAAGGCTTTTGATGTTCAATCTTTACTTTCTTACAAGTGGTACAACCTTCCACATGCTGAGCAATACTTCTTTTCATTCCCGGCCACCAGTAAAATTGTCGTAGATCCTTATACATCTTATTCGTACCTGGATGAATAGAGAAACAAGATTGATGAGCTTCTTGTAGTACCCGATCACGTAAACCACCCAAACGAGGCACCCAAATTATGTTTCCCAGACATAGTAACCCACGATCATCTTTTACGAGTGATGCTGATATACCCACTAACCGTTCTGGTTTCAAGTTTTCCTCTTGAAAGGCTTCTACTTGATATTTCTTCAATTCGTCAAAGATGTTAGGTAGAAGTTCAGCTCATAGTGCAATTGCTTTTATTGTTCTGCTTCTCTCTTGGCGACTCAATGCATCAGCTACCACATTCGCCTTCCCTGGATGATAGGGAATTTCGCAGTCGTAATCATTCACCAGTTCTAACCATCTTCTTTGCCTCATATTCAATTCTCGTTGATCTAAGAGACGTTGGAGACTCTTATGATCGGTATAAATTTGACATTTAGAGCCGTACAGATAATGTCTCCAAATCTTCAGCGCGAAAACAACTGCTGCAAGTTCCATGTCGTGTGTAGGATACTGTCGTTCATGATCTTTCAGTTGACGAGAAGCATAAGCAATAACTTTCCCACGCTGCATTAGTACACATCCCAATCCTAATTTGGAAGCATCACTGTAAACAACAAAGTCGTTGGAACCTTCAGGTAGTGATAGTATCGGCGCGCTACAGAGTTTCTCTTTCAATATTCAGAATGCTTCATCCTGTTCTGCTTTCCATTCAAACTTTATATTCTTTCGAGTCAGCTTGGTCAGAGGCGTAGCGATACGAGAGAAATCTTGTATAAACTATCGATAGTAGCCAGCTAAACCCAGAAAACTTCGTACTTCGGTTGGCGTTCTCGGCGGTTCCCACTTTTCAATTGCCTCTACTTTCATCGGATCAACTTGAATGCCTTTTTCTGAAACTACATGTCCGAGAAATTGGACTTCCCGTAGCCAGAATTCACATTTATAAAATTTAGCATACAATTGTTCCTTCTTCAACAACTCCAGAATCAAACGAAGATGTCGTGCGTGCTCTTCTTTGGATCGGGAATAGATAAGGATATCATCAATAAGCACAATAACAAATTTATCGAGATATGACTTACATACCCGATTCATTAAATCCATAAACGCCGATGGGGCGTTCGTCAGACCAAAGGGCATCACTAAGAATTCGTAATGACCATACCTTGTGCGGAAAGCAGTTTTCAGAACGTCTTCATCTTTAACCTTCAATTGTGATAACCAGATCTTAGATCAATCTTGGAAAAATAACAAGCTCCAACTAATTGATCAAAGAGGTCATCAATTCTAGGAAGCGAATACTTATTCTTGATCGTGCGCTTATTCAGTTCCCGATAATCAATACACATTCTCATCGACCCGTCTTTATTTTCCACAAACAGCACTGGTGCTCTCCACGGTGAAGTACTGGGTCTGATGAAGCCCTTATCTGAAAGATCTTGCAGTTGTGTCATCATCTCTTTCATCTCTGGAGGTGCCAAACGATACGGTGCACGGGCAACAGGAGCGGCTCCAGGAATCAGATCTATGCCAAACTCTACTTGTCTAACGGGCGGAAGACTATTCAAGTCTTCTGGGAAAACTTTCGGAAATTCACAAACCACATGAATATCTTCCAACTTATTCTTTTCTAGCTTAGTATCTATCACATAAGCTAAGTAACTCGGGCAGCCTTTATTAACACACTTACTAGCTTTCATCATAGAGATAAGGCAAGACTGATGATTTCTACGGTCACCATAAATCACTACCGGTCCCTTCTCAGGTAAGACAACATTAATCAACTTCTTATCACAAACTATACTAGCCTGATTTTCGGCTAACCAATCCATTCCCACTACCACATCAAACTCGATCAAAGCTATAGGAAATAACTGAATAGGTACTCCACACCCCTCTATATTTATAACACAACTATCAAATACCTCTTTAACTGGTACTTGATTATCATTTGCAGTATCTACTATTAATGCATGATCTAACACTTTAGGCTTTAAATGCATATAAGCAGCAAAAGAAGGAGACACAAACGATCGGTTTGCACCGGAGTCAAATAACACCTTAGCACGTGTAGAGTTTATTAAGAATGTACCTGTAACCACATCCGGAGTTTCCTCCGCTTCTTGTGCTGTTATCTGAAAGGCACGACCCCTAGCTCTGGGTAACTCTGGCCTTGGTACTACCGGTCTAACACCCGTTGGTCTCACTGACGTACCCCCCTGCTGTACTCTCCCCCGTGGACAGTCAGACTGAATGTGATCAGAAGAATTGCATGAGAAACAAAATCGAGTTACCCGACAATCTTTAGCAATATGGCCGGTCTTTCCACACTTGTAACAAACTCGCGGATCAACTTGACAATTTCCTTGATGAATACGGTTGCATTTTGGACAAGGTCTTTCAACTAGTCTGAAAGGTGTACGACTATCAAATCTCTGAAATATGGACTTCTTTGGATCATACTGTAGTCCTTCCCATTTTCTTTTTCCAGTACTCTTATCACCAGCATCTCTTCCTCTATCCCGTTCCACATTTTCCGCGGCATCTACTGCGGCTGAGAAGGTTTCTGGTCCCTTTGCAATCACTAAACTTCTGATTTTTGACTTTAACCCGAAGATAAACCTTTTCCATCTTAAGTGCCTTCGTGGCAACATAGTACTCTGCAAAACGAGACTTCTCCAGGAAACGAGCAGTATAATCCCTAACCGATAAACTCCCCTGTTGCAGGTTCATGAATTCTTCTTCCAGTTGTCTAACTGCTGCTTGCGGACAAAACTGTCTCTTGAAAGCTGTAGTGAATTCGTCCCAAGAGAAAGTAGAATACACATCAGATCCTCTAGAGGTAATACAAGCTTCCCACCAATATAGAGCATCGGCCTTCAGCATCGCGGTTCCATATAACACTTTATCTTCCTCGACACATTTGCTGGTTTTGAAGATGGCTTCTATCTCTTTTAGCCACCTCATAGCCTTTACTGGGTCTCTTTCTCCTGAGTAAGTCGGAGGCTTGCAACTTAGAAACATCTTATAATCACACTTCCTTGGTACCGGTATAACAGTAGGTGTAATAGGCATCTCGTCTTCCAGAGTAGGATCTGATATTTCAGTTTCAGTATGACGAGTTCGGTTGAACATAGCTTGTATATTTGCCTGTAGTCTTCCCATTTCAGCCGCCAAATCGTCTCTCATGACAAACTCTGTGCCTTGCGACTGAACTCTGCCTCCAGTTCTGCCCCTACCTCGTTCTCCACCTCTTCCCCTTGTCCCGATTGTTGGATTCGTTCTATTAGGATTTCCGTCTCCCTCTCTATTCGTACGTCGAGTACCACTTGCCATTCTGTTAATTTCAACAAGGTTAATATACACATAAGCACATACCCCATATAATAAGGTATTCCAGTTCCAACATGTACCTGTAAGTTCATGATTACACTGGCCAAATGTAATTTGAATTTACCTTACATGATGTTCCTTCTACCTTTTATATTTAGCATCCCAAGGTTCTAAAATAATAGGGACATCCTACTTCACATGCAGTTTAAGTCTAGGTATGGATCTGAATACCTAAATCCCTTAAACTAGGGCTCTGATACCATCTGTAACGACCCGATTCCCAAACATACATCAAATAACATATATTGCATAACAGCGTTTCATTACAAAAGATACATCATATAACATTTATGGTCCTTTATTCTTTACAACCATAATAAGTATTTCATTACAAACTTTTTGCTACTAAATAACAAAGTTATAACTACAAACACGTCATGGTCTTCAAAAACATAAGTCTTCCAAAAGCTAGTCACGGATTATCCTTCTTACTTGCTCTTACTTGATCCACGACCTGGAATACATATTTTTAAAACAAAATGAGGGTTAGACCTAGTGGTCTAAGTGAGATAATCCCTGTTAGTTTAAAATCATTTGCACAAACACCATATACATCATTCAAATATAAATACCAATTATAACTCATGCATCGTGTACTTTCCTGTCTCATTTCCATGGCCATATTAGATGGTTGCGAGCCAACTAATAATTTTACTCCGCTGTACTAAAATACAACCAACACCGCTGTCCCTCCGTACAGCCAACTCCACCGGTCCTAAGCCCGGCCAACGTGCTCTCGTGTAGTGTAATACTCGTATAAATATAATATACACTTCAATATATCATACTTCATACATATGCACATAATTACACAAATTATCACATTCTCAATCCACATATATGTATTCCAGTTTGAAAACATCTTAAAGTAAAACTCACCCGTTTGCTTATCAACACGCTTCCAAGCCTTCCCAAACAGATTCAGTATTTCACCCAGAATCCACAGAATCTGAAATAGTTTATATACAATTACTTCTTCACCAACCGAACACATATGACCTACTAGTAGGCTAAGAACTCTAGATAACTCTTTCTAACTCTTATCCTCAATTGTTTCCCCCAAACCCGATCTTAAGTCGAGTCCACAATATTTCCAGTCCTCATTCATATCCTATCCAAGAGTCGACAAAACACAAAGTTACTGGATACTCAAAAAGTATCTGAAATCTCAAAAGTGACCAAACAGCTAAAGTTTCCGGATACTACAGAACTATCCGGACAACATGACTAATCCGGACAACACAACTTTCTGGACAATACAAACAATCCGAACAACACAACTTTCTGGACAGCATAAACAATCCGGACAACATCCGGACACCAAGGTAATCCGGATACCATCCGGTATCTATTTCCATCCGGAAACCATAGAAAAGAGGAACTTACCGGATAATTGACTCGTCCGGACACCATTAGAACATTTTCCGGACACTATTAACCAAAACTACCGGACACTATCATCTCGTCCGAAAACCTCTGACTGTTTACCAACTTTTACTTAGAAATCGACTGGAATTAACCCCAGACATGAAATCGATGATTCTACTCCAATAGAAACTATCTATTAGTAATTATAAACATAAAATGTAAAGGAACATACCTCAAAATCACTTCCAAGTACACCAATTGAAGCTCTAACCACAAGACTCTTTCTTCTTCTTCTTCTTCTTCTTCTTCTTCTTATCTCCAAACACACACACACACACACACACTAATCTGATATTTTCTGGTGTTTTAAAATATCTGAATACCTAATGGTAATATTAAACCACTTTTACCATTTTAGACCTTAAACTATTCACTAATGATCAAAACACCCTTAACTTATAATTTAATCCCAACTTACCCTAAACATCAAATTTTAAAGTTAACTAAATTTAACGGAAAGAGAATTTAACTAACGAACATACCTGGGGTATTACATTTTTGGATTTGAAAATACATGGACTAGATTCGTTTTATCATTTAGAACACTTCTTGTTTAGGAATCTAAGTCTAATTCGCATCAAATTCAAAGAATTTTGAGATTTTATGGTTTTGAAGTTCGAAAACTGTCAGATTGGTTTTTTATGATCGAAAGGTACTTAATTTGGGGTTAATTGTGATTTTGATCAACTACAAAGTTGTTCAGAATCATTTTTTGAGCAACCGTTTCAAATTTCGTAGCTAAATTCTCAGAATTGAAAAAGTTATGGCCTGATTTAGAACTTTGGTGAAGTTTTCGCAAGATCTAGAACTTTTCGCAAGTTCATCAAGGTTTTGACAAGATCTTCAAGATTTCGCAAAGGAGGTTTTCGCAGGGAAAGTTTTTGCAAGGGTCTTGACTTGAAGTGTTGTTAGGACACTAAATTTGTCCTTAATATTAGAAAGTTTTGTAAAGCAAAGGCTTTGTAAATGGGCTTGTGCTTAAGTATTGTAACAAGGGAGGTAGACTATAAATAGGACATGTAATGTAGTTTGTAAATAACACATTCATAATATAAAATGTACTTCTTAAACACTCTTATGTTCTCTCTCTAGATTAGTTTACTTTTCAATAATAAAGTGTTCTTCTTCTACCTCTTCTTGTTACTAAATCATGGATTGTTGAAGATCATGGACTAAACATGTGGTATCAGAGCCAAATCGACGAATTTTTCTTCGATACGATCATCGGATCTCAACAATTCCAGTGAATTTTAGCCCATTTCTGCACAGATTTTGGAAATTCATGACTGTTTGTTCGAAAAAGGTCGAATCTACTGTTTTGGATCAAAACTCCATCAAATCGATCGAATTAGAACTTGCTATCGACTAGAAATCTGTGCACATTCATTATGCGAATCATTCTGTGCAAGAATCACTGAAATTGGTCAAGAATTGAAAGAGTTATGATGATTTTAGTGATTTTCGGAGGTTATTGATGAACTCGGATCATTCATAAGATGAACTCGGATCATTCATAAGATGAACTCGGATCATTCATAACTGGATTCAGATCATTCAAAGCTAAAGGATTCGGATTATACATGTTTGGGTTTTGATTCAAAGTGTTCGAAGTTAAAGGATTCACATCCTTTCTATTCCGAATTGAGCTTGGTTTTGGATCAGTCTATTTCGAGTTGATGGTTTCGCATCTGCCTGATCCAAATTCGCATGGTTTCGCATCTGCCTGATCCGAATTCGCATGGTTTCACATCCAACTTGTTCCGAATTTATATGGTTTCGCATCCTCTTATTTCGAATTCTCATGGTTTCGGATCTGCCTACATCCGAATTCGCTTGGTTTCGGATCTGCCTACATTCGAATTCGCTTGGTTTCGCATCAGCCTGATCCGAATTGATGGTTTCGGATCCGTTTAATCTAAGAAGTTTATTATTTGAGCGTAACCCCCGTCTCATGAGGGGAACATTATTCATGAACTTTAGCATAAAGCGTGTGTGACATCGTTCTCATATTCAGTTTGCCACATACTTTTAGCAATTGTCAACGTTTTAAAAGAGCTTAAGTCTTTCAAGATTTTCAGAAGGTGAGTGCTGGAATTAAGTCTTTGATTGGATTGGAAGAGACGCTTGAGTATTTGCAATCATTATTCTGAAGTTTTGTTGATGATGCTAGACCTTTGAGCGTAACCCCCGTCTCATGAGGGGAACATTATTCATGAACTTTAGCATAAAGCGTGTGTGACATCGTTCTCATATTCAGTTTGCCACATACTTTTAGCAATTGTCAACGTTTTAAAAGAGCTTAAGTCTTTCAAGATTTTCAGAAGGTGAGTGCTGGAATTAAGTCTTTGATTGGATTGGAAGAGACGCTTGAGTATTTGCAATCATTATTCTGAAGTTTTGTTGATGATGCTAGACCTTTGAGTGTAATATTAAGGACAACTTTAGTGTCCTAACATTCTCCCCCTAAAGTTTTGGAAAGCAAAATCATCTTGAAATCTTTAGCTCCTCTCCCCCTTGATTTTCTTGAAAAACTTTAGCAGATCACTCTTGATCTGAATTCTGAATACATAAGATCATAATTCTGAATGCACTTAGTCAGAACTTTGAATTCTGAATGCACTTAGTCAGAATTTTAAAATCAAGGACTTAGAACGTTGAATGCACTTAGTCAAAACATAGAATTTTGAATGCATTTAGTTAGAGTTCTGAATCAACTTAAAATTAATTCAGATCAGTCATGATCAACTTTAGCGGTGTATTCTTCAAATGTAGGTTCGGCTCCCCCTTGAAAGTTGCTCTTAGAAAAAACCAAGTCTAAATCTGATCACTCTTGATTTGAATTCTGAATTCATAAGATCATAATTCTGAATGCACTTAGTCAGAACTGTGAATTCTGAATGCATTTAGTCAGAATTTTAAAATCAAGGACGTAGAACTTTGAATGCACTTAGTCAGAACTTTGAATTCTTAATGCATTTGGTCAGAGTTCCGAATCAACTCTAAAAATAATTCAGATCAGTCATGATCAATTATAGCGGCTTAAGAGCTTGGTCCGAATTTGCTCGAAGGAGGAACGGTAAAAGGCACGCGCTACTCGGTAGGGATGAGACGACCCAAGCAAATAACATTGTTCAGCAACTGTAGAGAAATGCTCATCTTCAAAATACTTCAAACCACTGAATGAAGAGAATCCAGAACTTCAATCTTCAAGAAATAGCTGGACGATTTTAAGCACTCAAAAGTCTGAATCACAACCAAAGCACCAGAACAATGATTGCAAGCACTCACACTTTTGGTCGATTAGGTCAGAAGAATGATTAAGAGCACTCAAAGGTCTAGCATCGTCAACAAAACTTCAGAATAATGATTGCAAATACTCAAGCGTCTCTTCCAATCCAATCAAAGACTTAATTCCAACACTCACCTTCTGAAAATCTTGAAAGACTTGAGCTCTTTTAAAACTTTGACAATTGCTAAAAGTATGTGGCAAATTGAATATGAGAATGATGTCACACACGCTTTATGCTAAAGTTCATGAACAATGTTCCCCTCATGAGACGGGGGTTCCGCTCAAATAATAAACTTCTTGGATTAAACGGATCCGAAACCATCAATTCGGATCAGGCTGATGCGAAACCAAGCGAATTCGGATGTAGGCAGATCCGAAACCAAGAGAATTCGGAACAAGAGGATGCGAAACCATATGAATTTGGAACAAGTTGGATGCGAAACCATGCGAATTCGGATCAGGCAGATGCGAAACCATGCGAATTCGCTTCAGGCAGATGCGAAACCATATGAATTCGGATTGAACATGATCCAAAACCCTCTTATGAATGATTTGAGTTCATCTTATGAATGATCCGAGTTCATCACTAACATCCAAAAATCACTAAAATCATCATAACTCTTTCAATTCTTGATCAATTTCAGTGATTCTTTCACAGACAGATTCGCAGGATGAATGTGCACAAATTTCTAGTTGATAGCAAGTTCTAATTCGATCGATTTGATAGACTTTTGATCCAAAACAGTGAGTTCGACCTTTTTCGAATAAACAGTAACAAATTTCAAAATCTGTGCAGAAATGGACTAAAATTCACTGGAATTGTCGAGATCCGAAGATCCTATCGAGAAAAAAATCATCGATTTGGCTCTGATACCACATGTTTGGTCCATGATCTTCAACAATCCATGATTTAGTAACAAGAAGAGGTAGAAGAAGAACACTTTATTATTGAAAAGTAAACTAATCTAGAGAGAGAACACAAGAGTGTTTAAGAGCTACATTTTGTATTATGAATGTGTTATTTACAAACTACATTACATGTCCTATTTATAGTCTACCTCCCTTGTTACAAAGCCTAAAAAATGTTAGTTTTCACAACCAACCAAGTGCGAAAAGTGAGTTTTCGCAACAGGTACTCTACGAAAAGTGTGGTTTTCGCAAACCACTATCTGCGAAAAGTTTAGTTTTCACAACGTCTTGCGAAAAGAAGGTTTTCACAACCTTCTGCTTGCGAAAAGAATTGTTTTCGCAACCTTCAGTACCCGAGAAGTAAGGTTTTCGCAACCGTCGGTACCCGAGAAGTGAGGTTTTCACAAACAGTTACTTGCGAAAAGTTGGTTGTGAAGAGCATTCTACTTGGTCTGCGAAATTTTTTGCTTCAGTCTGCGAAAACGTTTGGGTTACTCCGCTTGCGAAAAGTTTGTTCAAGTTGTTTGCAAAAAGTTTTTATGTGATATTGTAATAACTGTGTTCTAATCATGAAGGTGTGTGCAAAGTGTGGTCAAAGTAAAAGACAAGAGAGTTGGGGGACTAACTTGCAATTTCTTGGAAGGTATATATAGGGAAAGGAATCACTAGAAATTCAATTTTTTTCACTGGGTTGTGCGGCTACGATCGAGATCGAGAGAGAAGAGAGATTTGAAGAAGGTGCTGAGAAATCGTCAATCAAGGTAAACCCCAAATTGGAATCCTTATTTAGTAATTCATGCTTAATCACTCTCTATCTCCTGGATATGTAAGATTTGAGGAAAAACCCAAAGTTTTCTCATTATTTGGTTTTCTAGTTGATAGTGGGTTTTTTATTCAAATATAAGCTTGGTAATGGATATATATGGGATTAAATGGGTGTTTAAAGTTGAAAATGTGAACCCAAGTGTTTACCTAAAAGTTTATGTGGCAAAATCGCATCTTTGTATCGATTTAAGCAGTTTCGGGTTTTCACAATCCGACTATCTGGATGTCGCCTTATCCAGATAGTGTTGGTTTCCGGGTAGATTAGTATTCGGATAATGAAGGTTTCCGGATGGTGTAGTATTCGGATAGTGTGGTTTCCTGATGGTCATGTCCGGATAGTGGTTTCCGCATAATTGTTTCTGGATGGGTTGTATTCGGACAGTCCTGCGCCTGGTGTTCGGAACAAGAGGTTTTTCGGATGATTTGATGTTCGGATGTGTGAACCGAATAAGGGGTTTTGACAACTTCCGTTTGTTCACTTATAGGGGTTCATCTAAGTCGGAAGTGAGGCTCGGTGTAACCTTATCGCAGCGATCAGGCGAGTTCCCTTACACCCTTTTGATTGAAACAAAATGTTAAACGTTTTTGTTTATTACTGATTATGGTATGAGATGCGAGCATATTTTTTTATAATTTATTATAAATTCCTCGCATGAATGATATGTTTTGGGAACGTTATATCCGCATGCTATGAACTATTTTCTAAAGATACGTGCATCGCTACATGTTTCTAGCCTTGCTTGATATGCTTATGTGGAGTCAGGTTGCACAGTGGGAATAGTGTACCTTGGGATTGGATGATCCCTTGGGAGTTGAATTTACTAACCCCGTGGGCATGGAATCTGCATCCTGCACACCAGGGAATAAGGAGTCTGCTTGGGCTCCGAAGGCGAGAGGGGAGTCTGTTTAGGCCCCAATCGTGGTTGTGCTGGTTGTGGATGTGGTCTATAAACACTATGCTAATACCCTTGTATGTTATTGGATTACTTGTTGGGCCTTTTGGTGGAAAGTTACTGTTTTTATGCATTAAACTGTGTAAAACTGTTTTGAGAGGGAATTCACTAGACCTCATGGTCTAACCCTCGCTTTTCAAAAACTAAAACCATTTTCAGGTTTAAGTGGTAGTGGAGCTTTCTCCAGGGACAAAGAGACGGTTCGAAGGTTGAGATGGAGGGATCGAGTTTAGAGCGCTGTAGCTCTCTTTAACTTATCTTGTTAGCTTAGTTAGTTTCTCGGTTGTGGAAGTTTGTTTCCGCTGCAAGTTTTGAAATCTCTGGTTTGGGATGTTATGTATGTACTGGGACATATGTTTTTGGGATATTTTGAATAAGATGTATGTTTTGGATTTTGAGTTGTCACAAATATTTTTAACAGTGTAATTTCTGCACCGTGTTGTCTGATTCTCTGCAACGATCAAGTCTAGTGATTGATTTGTCTTTAAAGATGTCTAGAGAAATGCTCAGCATGGGTTCAAAGTCAAAACCCCCGGTTCTTCAAGTGGATGAGTATCCGCAATGAAAAAGCGGATGACTCAATTCCTAAGTAACCAAAATAAAGATTTAATGACTTCCATTAAAAGGGGTCCTCATAGGCCACATATAGTTGTTCCATCTGTTGCTGCTACAGACACAACTCCGTTTGTTCCTGAAAGAATTGTTTTCAAGGAGGATCGTCATTTTAATGGTCAGGACAGATTGCTGATAGCCATTGATGAGCAAGCCTTGACATTTTTAACAATGGCAATCCCGAATGGTATCTACAACCGTGTAGATAGTCGGGATTCAACTAAGGAGATTTGGGAAGAGCTAGAGAAACAGCTGGAGGGTTCTCAAAAGTCTTTAAGAACCAAGAGGAATCAAAGTATAAATGCCTATGAAGGATTCAAAGCTTGAGATGGTGAAACTTTACAAGACTCCTACAATCGTTATAACATCATTCTCAATGACTTGAGAAGAAATGGAGTTGTTAAAACGAGTCAAAAATCAATTACAATTTTGTGAAGAATCTATTGCCAGAATGGTATACTTATTCAGTTCAACTTCAGATGTCTAGAGATATAGATGATGAAAAACTGAATGACATCTTTAGTATTCTAAATCAGCATGAGGATAAAGTTAAGGACATTAAAGACAAGCAAAAGAAGATGGATGAGTCTTTAGCCTTAATAACTTAACACAAGAAAGCTGGTATAAGTAAACCAAAGACATTGATCATAGATTTCCCTGACTATGGCAAAAGTTCTGAGAGTGAAGACAAAGAATCGGGAGATGAATTAAGTGATTTTGCTGATAAGTTAGCCTTATTGACAAGTAGATTAGTTAAAAAGTATGGAAAGAAGAAATTCTACTCAAAGTCCAAACCGGATCACTACAAGGCTGAGAAATACAAAAGTTATGAAAAAGGAAGGATGAGAAAGAGGAAAAGAAGGAAGAGAAAGAAGAGAAGAGAGAGGTTGGAAAGTGTTTTAACTGCGGTAAACCAGGTCACTTTGCCAGAGAATGCAAAGCAAAGAAAGTTGAGAACTTTGAATACTACAACAAGAAGGCTCAGTTGGTCAAAGCCAAAGAAAGTGGCAAAGCTTTAGTTGCTGAGGAAGAGATATGGCTAGAGGACTCTTCAGATGAGGAAGAGGCACACTTTACAGAAGTAAAGTACAATCTCATGGCAACTGTAGATGATGATGACCTGGAGTCTGAGGTACATTATCTTTCTAATCTTTTTGATATATCTGAACATTCTGAAAATAATTCTGAAAATGAAAAAAAATGTTGAGTCTGATATCTGAACTCAATGTTATGAAAGAGGAATTTGAAAAGATGAAAAATAATTTCAACACTGAAAAGAGTTCGCTTTTAAGATATCAAGATGATGCACTTCTTTATAAGTGCTTAGCTGAAGACAAAGAGAAAGAAAAGGAAGCAGTTAAAGTTAAAAATCTTGAGCTTGCAACCAAAATTTCTGAGCTTAAAAAGGAACCTGGTGTTGTCAAAGATGAAAATATTGATCTTAATTTTAAATTTCAAGTTGTGTTTGAAGAAAGAACTGAGGCTTATGCCAAAATCAAACAATTGGAAGATTTAAATTTTAAAAGAGGACAAATAGAACAAACTTTAAAATTATTGACCAGTAACCTAAAAGACACTCGTTTTTATAATCCTAAAATGGGTCTTGGTCTTTCTGAAGTTAAGGTACTTAATGTAACACCCGAAAGAATTTAGGTAAATAAAATTCTAAGTTCTACAAACGTTTTTATCATAATTATAGCTTACGTTACATTTTATAAACCTCTTGTTATGTTTCTTAAAATTTAATATATATATATATATATATATGGAATATGTACATTTTGTACATGCATATAAGTATATTTATATAAAATTTATATATATCTATACTATCTTATAAAGTAAATAACCCCCAAACTCTTAAACACAACCTCTAAAGCTATATGTACAACCGTTTAATGCATGATTACTTAAATTTTAAGAGAGAGAAACTTCTCCCTCATCCATTCTCATTTTGAACCCACGTGACATCATCTTGAAGCCACCGCTAAATTAATCTTCCATTCTTTGCGAACGACTCCTCGGTTACTTTCACCCATTCTTTTTTTGAAAATTGCAAACGACTTCTCGTCTCCATCCCACCGATTATAAGCCATGGATTCAGAATCATTTAGGTTTCTTCATCTGCTTAGGGTTCTTCCAAATCTCACAGGTACGATTTAGAAACTTCTTCATCTGCTTAGGGATTTTTCTGGGTTTCAAAATCTGGTTTTTGAATTCAAAATATGGTTTTTGAATTCAAAATCTAGATCTTTCTGAGCAAGAATCCCAATAAAGTTTCTATTTTATTTCATTTATTGAGCAAGAATCACAATAAAGGGGATTTTACATCATTGTCACCATTGTCGATTTTTACAGAGGAAAGAGGAGCAAGGGTCTGCAAGTTCTTGATTTACAGAGGAAAGAGGAGCAAGGGTCTCCATTTCACTCCATTTACTGTAAGTTCTATTTTAATTTCGTATGTTCTCGATTTAAGGAAAATATTTCATGCAAGAATCACAATAAAGTTTCTATTTTTTCATTTATTGAGCAAGAATCACAATAAGGGGGATTTATGCTCATTTCACAAGGGGGTTTATGCTCATTTCACAGGATCACATGACGTTGGATTATGACGAAAGATACTTCCATGGGAAACCACAATACTGTTAGTCCCAGATGGCTATAACAAGTATTGTAGAAGGGGGGGTTGAATACAATACTCAAAATTTTCACAATTTTAATTCTTATATTTGAAAAACTTTCAACAAGAATTACACATAGAAAACTTAAGACTGTTGCGGAAAAGAACAGATAAACTATTCTAACAATCTTACACAAAGTATACAACAAAATAAGTAAGAACACTTAGAACAAAGCTATAAAGTTTTTCAAGCAAACTGGAAATTCTTGCACTTAGAGAATTCTTCCAGTTTGCGTAGAATATCAAGAGCTCACAGTAATCTTCAAAGTCTCTCAAGATGTGTATGTCTTCTGCATGGAGAGGTCTTCCTTTTATAGTGACAAGGAGTGCCCAAGCATTAAATGCTTGGGACACTTGTCATCTTCACACTTGCTGAGAATGTTGACTTCTGAAAAGTTGTGAAGTCCTTGTCACCTTTTACAAGGTACAGTCAGAAGAGCCCATGCATGAGAAAAGAGCTTTGCATGGAAATGGATAATAAGACAAAATGTCACTTTATCCATGTAGAAAATATCTTCTCAATTTGTCTTCTAAATGTTGCACCACCGAAGGAGACTTGGGATATGTGACACATCTTTGGAGAAAACATCTTTGAAGCTTCTTTGAGGTCCCACCGAAATGTCATTTGGGATATGTGACACATCTTTGAGATATGTGACATCATCTTTGGGATATGTGACATCATCTTTGGAGAAAGCTTCTTTGAGACTTCTTTGAGATCCCACCGATGATAGCCTTGTGATATGTGACACATCTTTGAGATATGTGACATCATCTTTGGAGAAAGCTTCTTTGAGACTTCTTGAAATATTTCTTCAAAGAAAGCATTTGACAAACAAGTCCATCGAATTTAAACAAATATCTTCGGTAGAAATCTTGACAAATTTGTTTTGTCACAAAACAAATTTCTTTCTCATTTTGTCTTATTATGTCTCTCATTTTTGTCTTCTTTTGCTTCTCAAAATCTCTTTCAACAAATGCACCACCGAAGAAAGGTTGTAAGATTTCTTCCAAGACAAAATGAATTTGCTTCTCATTTTGTCTTATTATGTCTCTCATTTTTGTCTTCTTTTGCTTCTCAAATTTTCTTTCAAGAAAAGCACCACCGATGGAAACTTGAGAAACTTTCAAAGATGACATATTTTCCAAGCATTTGTCTTTCAAAGATGACACATCTTCCAAGAAGCATCTTTGAAAACTTTTGTTGACACATCTTCCAAGTAAACATCTTTGAGACTTTGTAGGAGTTCCCACCAAATATAGACTTTCAATTGTGGGAACTTCTTGGCCGAAATATAGAAGAATTTCGGTGGAGAGATGTGTCCATCACAATTTCGGTGAACAATGACTTGTATTTTTGTTGAGAAGAATCTTCTATTTTCCACAAGTAGAGAATCTTCAAGCTTGGTTTCGGTTGATCTTCGACTTCACCGAACAGTTGCTATTTTGTACAAGTCATTTAAAGAACCAAACTAAAATATTCTAAGTAGAGATTTTAGGGAAAACATCGGTGAGTCAATTTCAAATCTTTGGTGACCCAACAATCTCCCCCTATTTGAATTTGAGCTCATTTCTTAGAATATTTAAGAGTAAATAAAATAAAATGCATTTTGACCCTTTTTACTCTTTTTGGGTTCTTTTCACATAGACCATTCTTTTTGTTCTTTTTGATCTTTTTCTTTTTGTATGAGTATGTATCTTTTTTTTTGTATGAGTGTGTATACTATGTACAGTATTTACAAGTGAGAAGAAAATAAAACAATATAGCTGTACAAATGAATGAAAAAATGGAAGGAAGTATAGACAATATGAACAAAACAAATGTTACTTGTATCTGTGAAGAGGAGAGTTGAAACTTGTGTCTGACTTGAGGATTCTTCATTTTGATCAGCAGCCTGTTGATTTGTTGGAGAACATTATCTTTTAGGCACCTTTGCTTTTTTTCATATGCTCCAAATCTTCAAGTCATTCACTTACTCCAAAAGATTTTCAGCCAAAAGAGTTTGTGATTTTTTGAAAGAGACAAACCCATTATGGTGATAATCTTTGAGGGAGGATTGAGATTAAGTGAATGAGCCTCAGGATGTTTCTGTCAATCTGTAGCATTTTATTTCTTTTTCTTGGCATCTTTGGCATCATTATTTGATTTGCTCCCCCTCAGTTGAATCAGCCGGTCTTTGTGTTTCTCCCCCTCAGATAGATCCGTCCGGACTGATAAGCTCCCCCTTGACCGGTCCGTCGATTTCCTCATTTTTTCAAGTTGGTCGCTGGATATGAGTACTGAGGGTTGATGTTGCTCCCCCTCAGATGAATTCTCCCCCTCAGCGGCCGACGCAGGAAAAGCACCAAGAGAAAATGAAAAATCGGCCGAAAATTGGTAATTTTCGGTAGGAAAATCTGGAGAGTTTTTTTTTTTTGCATTCCCACCGAAAATTAAGGAAATTCCACCGAAAATTGGCTATTTTCGGTAGGATTTTCGGTGGAAAATCGGTAGATTTTTTTTTTTTTTTTTTTTTTTTTTGCATTCCCACCGAAAATTAAGGAGATTCCACCGAAAATTGGCTATTTTCGGTAGGATTTTCGGTGGAAAATCGGTAGATTTTTTTTTTTTTTTGAAAAAAAAAAAAAAATCATTCCCACCGAAAATTTGCAAGAGTTAGACAAAAATTCGGTGTAATTTCTTGAAGAGGTTGACGGAAAACTTCTAAGACATCTTCAGCAGAGTGTGGAGAAAGTCTTCTAAGGCATTATGGAGAAAATCTTCAAAGTGAAGAAAAGATTGGAATTTCATCTTCCAATTTTGATGACCCAAAAAGATTGAGTTTGAGGATTTGGGGTGACATCTGCAGAAGTGGATTTTATGAAAAGGAGAGATAGGTTGCAAACCAAAAGTGAACAATGATGGAAGAGGGGATGGGATGAGGAGATGACACATAGAAAGTTTGGTTAGGTGAGAGGAAGAGTATATGAGAAATGAGATCATGGTGATGACGTCAAGATGATGTCATCGGTGAAAAGGAAGGAAATAAGTCCCATTTAGAGATCAGTGAATTTATCATTACTGAAGGTTGTACATAGGGAGATTGGATGGTAAGATGCTCAAGAAATGAAGTTGGGATAATATATGTGGAGGGATGGATGAGATTTCGGTGGAAAGAGATGACACAGTTATTGAAGATTACACATGCCAAGTTCACTTATGAGGAAATTTGAACCTGGTTTTATCTAGAGGTTTGGTGAACAAGTCGGTAAGCTGAAGATCTGTAGGAATGAAGTGTAGCTTCATGTCACCTTTGATGATGTGGTCCCTGATGAAATGATATCTGATATGTATGTGCTTTGATCTGGAATGAAGAACTGGATTATTTGCAATAGCTATTGCACTTGAGTTATCACACAGAATTGGGACTTTGGAGTAGATTTGAGCATAGTCCCTTAGTTGACTTTTCATTTACAGGATCTGAGCACAACAGCTTCCAGCAGCCACATATTCAGCCTCAGCAGTAGAGGTTGACACAGAGTTTTGTTTCTTGCTGGACCAACTTACCAATTTGCCACCAAGAAGTTGGCAGCTCCCTGTAGTACTTTTCTGTCACAAACTGGGAACCTGCATAATCCAGCACATGGATCTTGCTTGAGACCATAAAGAGCCTTGGCAAGTCTGTACACATAGTTTGGATGAGCTGGGTCTTCAAAACCAGGAGGTTGTTTCACATAGACTTCCTCTGCAAGTTCCTCCATTGAGGAAGGCACTTTTGACATCCATTTGAAAGACTGAAATTTCGGTAGGCAGCATGAGCCATAAAGATTCTTTCGGAGTCTGGGAACCAATCTCCAAACTTTGTTTCTCTCAAATTGAGAAAGCTCTTCTTGCATGGCAGTGATCCAACCGGGATCTGCAAGAGCTTCATCAATCTTCTTGGGTTCAAAAAGAGAGAGAAAATTCACATAGATACAAATATTTCCAACTCCTCTACATGTTTGGACACCTGCTTGTTGATCATCGATGATTTGATCTATGGGGTGATCTTTGGTCCATTTGGTTGCAGGATTAAAGATGGTGGAATATTTTGTGATAGAGGTGATGATGGTGTGGGATCAGAGGTTCAGTGGAAAGGAGAGAGAGAGTTATTATTATTATATGCAGATCGGTGGGAAGAGAAGAGGTAATATGGAATCGGTGGAAGGGTTGGGTGGAGAAGCTTGTCTAGAGAGAGAAAAGGTGGTGAGGAGTTTAGTATGCACGTCGGTGGTGGTCTTGGTGGGTTTGTGTGTGAGAAGACCATGCATTTCGGTGGTGAGAGAGGGATAATTAGTTTTGGGTCTTTGTGAATATGGTGAAAAGAAGTAGTCAAAAGTGGTGTAAGAATGATGAATAGGTGGAAAAGGAATTTAGGAATTTTTTATTATTTTTTTATTTTTAAAACAAATCCCACCGATGGATTTAAAATTATAATATTAATTAAATTTTTTTTTTAAACAAATCCCACCGATGGATTTAAAATTATAATATTAATTAAATTTTTTTTTAAATAAAACTATCACCGAAAGTATATACATATATATATATATATTAAATTTTTGTTTTTTTTTTTAAAACAAACTTCCACCGATGGTTATTAAAAAATATATATATATTAATTTTTTTTTAAAGGTTTTGGAGTGAGTGGAAGGGTTCACAGATGTAAACTCACCGAAGTGGGTTTTGGTGGGTAGAGCATTGAGTAGGACAACTTTGAAGATGAGATGAGAAAAATAGTTTGGTGGATGAAATGAATGGTAAGAAGTATGATGAAAAATGGGGTGTAGGAGATATGAAGATTGATGGTAGATGAGAGATGTCGGTAGAAAGTAGCAGCTTCGGTGGTAATGTTGTGAGAATGACATCATCATGCTTATGATGTCATGAGAGTAAAGAATTCTAAGGTTTTGTCAACTTTCTCACTTGTCCACATAGATCCATATGCCCAGCTCAAAATCTGCAATCACAAAGAATTTATTTTCTAGGTACCCATTTTGAAGGTGGGTCCTTTTGGGTTAGACGGAAAAGAATTAGACAGTCTTTTGGCAACATGAGAAGTATCACCACAGAGATAACATTTTCTATAAAGAAAGATCTTTTTAGAATTGACATTTTTCCTTACTTTTGCTCAAAGATTTTGATGAGGTAACAAAGAATTGGGGTGCAACACCTAAAATTCCTTTTTCAAAATTTGGGAGGACATAAATCTTTTCTTTTGAATTGGACATTTTGAGACACACAGATTGGGGAAGAAAATCGGTAGGAGAAGTCACACAGGTAGTTTTAGAAAAAGTGAAGGATTTCTTTTTAATAAAAAATTGGCACCCAAATACTTTCCTTTTTCAGAGATAGAAAATATTTTGCATGAGTTAGAAGAAAAGGATGCATCATCTAAAGACAATAGATAAAGAATTAAATGCTTCAATCTTTTCAGCATCAGAGAGAGATAGAGATGGATGTACCTGTGATGAGGAGAGGAGACACTTAGCTGATACAAGAGCAGTTGAGGAGTCATTCGCTTTCAGATGTGGGTTCATCTGCCAAATCATAAGATTTAGCAGGCAGACCCTTTCCTCTTCTGATAAGTCTTTCATTTCTTTCCTTTTCTCTCTTGTATTTTTCCTTGTATCTTTCAGCCCGGTCAAAATTTGCAGAAGAGAGGTGTTGGCTGAACTTTTGGGAATCATATTTGGATCTTTCCGATTTTGAGGAAAATCGGCCTGAGGAAGCAGTTCTGGGTCTTTCAAACTGTTTACTCTTACACTCAGAAGCAAAATGACCCTTTTTACCACAGTTAAAACATTCCTCATTAGATTTATCCAAAGGAGAGTGTTTGGAGAGAGAAGAGGATAAATTTCTATCAAACTTAGATTTTCCAGAAGAGAGATGAGATTTGGATTTAGAGTACCCATCCAACATGGCCATTTCATCAGATAATTTATCAATTGAAGTTTCCTCACATTCATCCTTAGCATCACTAAGATATGCTTCTGAATGATCATTGGGATCTTCTTGACTATCATGGTCAGAATCAGATGGGTAGGTGATTTTTGGAAAACACTTAGTCTTTTTGGAAGAGTCACTTAGGAGAGCTAGAGAAGAGTTCTTTAAAAACCTTTGCAGTTTCGTCTGCTCATAGTTGAAAAGAGTACCATAAAGAACAGTAAGAGGCATATGATCAAGATCCTTGGTTGTCTTTATACAAGTACAGATATTTTCCCAAAAATCGGGAAGACAGTCCATAAATTTGCACATGACTTCCTCATTGTCATACACTCTACCTAACAGCTTTAAGTCATTAAGAAGACTGTTAAAGCGATTATAGTAGTTGGAGAGAGATTCTCCTTTCTCATAAGAAAAGAGTTCATATTTTCTAACAAAACCAATTTTTCTGCTCTTTTTAACTTCATTTGTACCTTCGTACAAAACACACAGAGTGGACCACATCTCTTTGGCAGTAGAGAGATTTACCAGAGAGTGTACACTTCATCAGGAAGAGAGAGAGCAATGATAGTTCTAACTTTAGAATCAAGAGACACAAGTCGTTTTTCCTCATCAGTATATTTCTTAGGATTTTTAAGAATGTAACGACCAGTAGCAGCAGATTTTTCTTCATCAGAGGAATCATCAGAATTATCTTTTTCCATGGTTTCTTTACCAGGCCTCTGCGTTTCATAGCGAGCCCAAACTCTGGGGATGATAGGTCCCTCTTTGAGAATGGTTGGATATCTAGTATCCACTCCTTCCATGAACAACATCATGCGGCTTTTCCACAAAGAGAAGTTGTTAGCATTAAACTTAGGAGGTTTTGAAATGGACCCATTTTCAGAAAAATTATTTTGAAAAGAGTTTTCAACAGTAGAGAGAGAGGAGGCAGCCATCGCAGATCAAGTTTATGGAATTAAACTTTCTGCTCTGATACCACTTGTTAGTCCCAGATGGCTATAACAAGTATTGTAGAAGGGGGGGTTGAATACAATACTCAAAATTTTCACAATTTTAATTCTTATATTTGAAAAACTTTCAACAAGAATTACACATAGAAAACTTAAGACTGTTGCGGAAAAGAACAGATAAACTATTCTAACAATCTTACACAAAGTATACAACAAAATAAGTAAGAACACTTAGAACAAAGCTATAAAGTTTTTCAAGCAAACTGGAAATTCTTGCACTTAGAGAATTCTTCCAGTTTGCGTAGAATATCAAGAGCTCACAGTAATCTTCAAAGTCTCTCAAGATGTGTATGTCTTCTGCATGGAGAGGTCTTCCTTTTATAGTGACAAGGAGTGCCCAAGCATTAAATGCTTGGGACACTTGTCATCTTCACACTTGCTGAGAATGTTGACTTCTGAAAAGTTGTGAAGTCCTTGTCACCTTTTACAAGGTACAGTCAGAAGAGCCCATGCATGAGAAAAGAGCTTTGCATGGAAATGGATAATAAGACAAAATGTCACTTTATCCATGTAGAAAATATCTTCTCAATTTGTCTTCTAAATGTTGCACCACCGAAGGAGACTTGGGATATGTGACACATCTTTGGAGAAAACATCTTTGAAGCTTCTTTGAGGTCCCACCGAAATGTCATTTGGGATATGTGACACATCTTTGAGATATGTGACATCATCTTTGGGATATGTGACATCATCTTTGGAGAAAGCTTCTTTGAGACTTCTTTGAGATCCCACCGATGATAGCCTTGTGATATGTGACACATCTTTGAGATATGTGACATCATCTTTGGAGAAAGCTTCTTTGAGACTTCTTGAAATATTTCTTCAAAGAAAGCATTTGACAAACAAGTCCATCGAATTTAAACAAATATCTTCGGTAGAAATCTTGACAAATTTGTTTTGTCACAAAACAAATTTCTTTCTCATTTTGTCTTATTATGTCTCTCATTTTTGTCTTCTTTTGCTCCTCAAAATCTCTTTCAACAAATGCACCACCGAAGAAAGGTTGTAAGATTTCTTCCAAGACAAAATGAATTTGCTTCTCATTTTGTCTTATTATGTCTCTCATTTTTGTCTTCTTTTGCTTCTCAAATTTTCTTTCAAGAAAAGCACCACCGATGGAAACTTGAGAAACTTTCAAAGATGACATATTTTCCAAGCATTTGTCTTTCAAAGATGACACATCTTCCAAGAAGCATCTTTGAAAACTTTTGTTGACACATCTTCCAAGTAAACATCTTTGAGACTTTGTAGGAGTTCCCACCAAATATAGACTTTCAATTGTGGGAACTTCTTGGCCGAAATATAGAAGAATTTCGGTGGAGAGATGTGTCCATCACAATTTCGGTGAACAATGACTTGTATTTTTGTTGAGAAGAATCTTCTATTTTCCACAAGTAGAGAATCTTCAAGCTTGGTTTCGGTTGATCTTCGACTTCACCGAACAGTTGCTATTTTGTACAAGTCATTTAAAGAACCAAACTAAAATATTCTAAGTAGAGATTTTAGGGAAAACATCGGTGAGTCAATTTCAAATCTTTGGTGACCCAACAAATACAACTTTCACAAAGCAGTCAATATCCCTGATGTTGTTGTGTTTCCAAGGTGACACAATTTGTGCTTTTAAAGTTTATTTTTTTCTTTTCTTTCTAGGCTGTTATACCTAACTCTGTTAGTGAAGATTTAGATCATATAATGCTTGAAAGAGTTGGTGGAATCCTGTCCAGAGACGCCTATGCCAGATTACTAGCTAAGATGAAAAAAATTCAAGGTTTTAAAATAGATATAATGCAACTATGAAGTTTCGATGTGCCTGAGAAAAGTAGATATCTTGCTTACTTAGCAATGGATTTAACAAGATTTTAATTGTAACTACAATTCCTGATGGCCATTTCAACTTTGGGACGGTGCAAATGGGATTTATATGATGTTAATTAGGAGAAGTCACTTCACAATTTTCTGTTTACCCAAAAATGAGTTCCATTTTAAAACATAATAGCAAGACAGTTTTGATGTTTTTACATTCCCTTTCATATCTTAGAGAATGGATAACTAGCCATTTTGTCAATTTGTACTAAATCAGGTGTAAAGTTGTCCAGAAATATTGTATTTAAACTGTTTCTAGATTTTAATGTGGTCTTTTGTTCTACGACTGAGGGCAGTATAGAATAACATTGGTAGAAAGTTTTGTGCTTCCCAAATGTATTCTGTCCAAGTTTTATGTAGTTTTGTACTTCTTCCAGTTGGTTAAAAAACGTGATTATAGTTGTCTTAATTCCTTCACATGTGAAACTTAATGAGTGCAGGTCTGAAGACGAAGTGTCTAAGATTGTCCGATCTTGCAACAAACATAAGGTCCAAACTTTCAGGTTTAGTTTCAAATTTTCTTTATTGGTATATATGATCTTCTTTTGTTCCACATTTTCTTAATGATGGTGCTGTCAAATATGAAAATGCCACCCCTGCAACATAGGCTCAGGTTGGTTGCCCCTCTTATATTACCAGTTGCTTGTTGGGCAACCTTTATACGTTTAATCGTTGTCTCTTTTGGTATGCCAAAATTCAGTCTTTTTAATTTATATTTCTGCAGATAGGGAAAGATGTCGTGTCATTTTTAACTTGGCCTTCAAATCCTTCAAAATTATAAGACCAACTAACCAGCCCTATAGCCTTTACTGACAAAAAAACATATGCATCTTGTCTTTGAGGTGCAAGATATTTTTTGCAATTTGCTCTTAACTTGGTCACAAATTCTAGAACTAGAAAAATGTTAATAGATTTTGTTATAAAAATCGTAACATGCTCTGATAAGAAAGTATCCGTTTGTTATCAAACTTTAGGGATGTAACGAACTACTAAATATGCACGAAGAAGACATATGAGTGGCTTTTGGGCTATAAGGGTCTGTGTTTTAGCACCTTAATTGACTCACAACGTATTCAGTCAGTTGTTGTATCGAATTAAACCACATGCTCCACCGCTTGTGCAGGCCCCCGTCATTTGGTAGTGGCTTAATGATATAGAAAGTGGCTTATTCATACTTTCACTGGTCTGCTTCATGCTAAGCTGGATACTGCAGGCGTATGCGGTGGTCCGTTCTCAAATCTTGTAAGCTGGTTCTTGACGTGGTCAACTAGACATTCGTCTTGGTCAAAGGTTTGTCACTAGACTTGGAATGAGAAATAACTTCATTTCTGTGAAAGAATTCTACCTTGCATTTTTTGGGTTGCTCCTCGTGTATGTAAAGTTGTGTTTTGGTAATGTGATAGAGCTCAATAAGTTGATCTTTCACATGGGTTTCTTTGTTTATTAGATTGTGATGATTAATATTATGCATACCGCTTTCTTAATAATTACTCAAATGTGCTTCTTGTCTTACATAGTTGGATGATTATGAGGTTTACTATGTATATCTTGTTGGAACGGGAGTTGGGCTGATTCCATTGGCTCAATAATCGAATGGGATTTTCTTTTTGCAATGGACCAATTTTGAGAACATTTTGGTGTGTAGATTATTGGATGGATGGTCTGGGACTGTTGTTCAATTTTAATTTTGATAACTATTATTATTGATATGGATTGTTTGGTACTAATTAGAGTGGAGATGCTTCCTTTTTATTTTTGGACCTGTTGGTTTACTCATGTGCATGTAGTTTTGACATAAGCATTTTGGATTTAATCATGAGTTGTGGATGATTTTGATTATGGCTGGGAGGATTTTTTGACCAAAGTGATACTTTCTTTGGTTTTAAAGTACTCGTATTGGTGGAAAATGCTTTGGATTAGCTTTGAGGATTTTTTTTTTCTTTTTTTGGAATGATCAATTCAAGCTTACCAATTTTTTTGATTGGGTTATTCAATTCGATAACTGGTTAAACCGAATAAGAATTCTTATTTTCGTTGGACACTTGTGAAAAAGCCTTACATTGTTGGCTAATGAAAAATGGACTCTTGAGAAAGATTCATATTATTTACAAATGACTTCTTTTTGGTGCACTTGAAAACAAGTTACCTTCTTGCCCCGTTGTTCTTCATTTCTTATTGCCATCATTACAATAGTGATCGAGTTGGCAGACCTATCTATGTCACAAAGCCAATGGTAGATTTATGCGGTAAACTAACTTATAGTGTTAAATCTTACCGGTAAGCGCTTACTTGATATCCATTTGGGTAAACGAGCCTTAAGTGTAAATATATCATTCTTAAAATCTTTTTTATCAAAACCGGCAAAGCTTCAAAATCGTAGACATTTATGACACCCGCCACATTGCGCGGGTACACAACTAGTATATATATATATATATATATATATGTGTGTGTGTGTGTGTGTGTAATGATGTCATACTCATATATAAATGGATGGATATAATTCTTTATAAATATCTATATATAAATATATACATGTGAATATGTTGTTACCAATATGAGTAAGTATGCATACGTGTACATATATATGTTATGTGCAAATATATATTTAGATGAATAATAAATTATTTCTTCATGTGGGATGTGTTGGGAGACATGTGGCCAACCAAAAGAATTTTGTAATGGAAGGAATCAAGAAAGCAATACGGCCGTGGTTGATTCGGCGGGTTTACCCACGCGAGAAACCGCATGAGGATCTGTTTTGAGAGAAACCACAGTGGGTCCCGCGGCTTGTGGGGCGGTTTGGACCGCGCGGAGACCCTCGCGTGACTTGTTTCTCCCTCCCTCTCTCTTGTGTGACCGGCCTCTCCCCCCTCTTTTTCTTTGTTTGACTATTGACTACACATCTCAATATAATGTGTTGCATATTTTTCCCCCTCACCCTCACCCTCACCCTCACCCTCTCACTTTTTCTCATCTCTCTCTCTTTCACCTCACGGCTTCTCACCCCTCTTTCTCTCCTTTATTTATTTTGCTGCAACTTTTTACCATCCCTCATCTCCAACAATTAATTTCTTGAGTTCTTACATTGAATTTGATGGAAGTCATTTAAGGCTAACTTTTCTAGAGATTGGGAACATTTCTTTAAGAAGATCCAACCACCTCACTATTCTCCATATTTCAAGATCTATTTGGTTTCTACGGTTTTCCAAAAACCTAGTTTGTGAGTACATTAAACCCTTAAATAACATTATTATGTGTTTTATAACCGTTGTTTACCTTGTCACCTAACATTTCTTTTGAAGAGTTCCATAGTGTAATATTAAACCCATATCTCCATATTTTGGTGATTTGGGGCTTAATGGAGAAGATGAGGGTTATGTAGATGTACAAACTACTTGAACCTTACATTTTCATGATGGTATTTATTTTGGGAAGGTTATGTCTTAATTTAGGGTTTAGAGCTTAATGACTTGTCTTATGGCTTAATGAGCAAATATATGGCTTATTGATGATAGTTTAACTTAATATGAGTACACTACTTGTATTATTGCTTTTATTGCCATGACACATGTTTATACACATTTATGTATGTGGTTGTGCTTTGGAAGCATATATGTGGAAAATACATGCTTAATAGGATGGTTGGACCATGTTCTAAGGATAATAATACATAACGGTATATGTACTACTTGGAGTAGTTGTTGATGGTATTGACAAGTGGATGAATCATTAAGTAGGCACTAGGAGGATATAGTCTTGGGCTCCACCTTGGAGGTATGTGTCTAGATCTCCGCCTTGGGGCAATGCCTTGGAGGTAGTCCCTAAAGTGCTGGGCCTTGAGGTGTTACTCGTGGGAGTAGACACTAATGTATATCGTCTCTTGCGGTGTAACTTGTTTTGGTGATTTGGGTCTCCCCCATTGATTCCATTTGTGAATAACCATTTATACGAAACATGCTTATGAAATATTGCATAATAATTTACTCGCTCAACTCACTAGGCTTCTTGGCCTAACACTTGTTTGCTTGTTTAATGTGCATCTCAGATCCTAGTGGAGCCGCCTTTAAGAAGGCTTAGTCGGGAGCGTGTGAGCTTCGGGAATACACTTTTGGGATGCCGATGTTAGAAGACTAAATCGGACTAGAGTGACACCCCTTTTGTAATCTTGTTTCTACCATAGAAAATAGATTAGTTGGTTGTCATTTACTTTCCGACATTATACTTTTGTATTTAAACATGCATTTGTATATTCCCCTTTTTGGGAAGCTCGTGCTATGACATTATATACCGCTCTTCCATTTTATGGAAGTTTTTGTTTATCCCTATTTTTTTAGGGTGTTACAAGTTGGTATCAGAGCTCTAGTTTAAGTGAACTAGGTGATGGCTGTAGCATACCTAGACTTAAGCTGAGAATAGTGTCACTAAGCTACCACTGTTGGGTAGACGCCCTAGGATGGGAGAGTGTTAGGAATTGCGGAATTACGTTTGTTGAAAATTATGATGACGGTAACGAGGATTCTTGTGTATGGCATGTTCATAATTTCACTTAGCTAATGCTATTATGAATGTGTTGTTACGTGAGCGTGCTTGACTTGCTATTATTGTGATGATTGATGAATGTATTAGTACATGACTTTAGTATGTCTCTTATCTTCATTCTCGCATGTTTGACAGACCAAGATGATAAATACGAGGAGTAGACCGCAAGCATCACCAGAGGGGCACGCTATAACCGACTCTACGGCCGACCGACCAAATGAAGAAACGACAGTAGTAGTCCTTCCCAATGCCGCCCCTATTGGGTAGACGCCCTAGGATGGGAGAGTGTTAGGAATTGCGGAATTACGTTTGTTGAAAGTTATGATGACGGTAACGACGATTCTTGTGTATGGCATGTTCATAATTTCACTTAGCTAATGCTATTATGAGTGTGATGTTACGTGATCGTGCTTGACTTGCTATTATTGTGATGATTGATGAATGTATTAGTACGTGACTTTAGTCTGTCTCTTATCATCATTCTCGCATGTTTGACAGACCAAGATGGTAAATACGAGGAGTAGACCGCAAGCATCACCAGAGGGGCACGCTATAACCGAGTCTACGGCCTACCGACCAAATAAAGAAACGACAACAGTAGTCCCTCCACTGCCTCCCCTCTTGGGAGGAAGAGTGGAGCGCGTGCCAAGAAACAACATAGCCACTTCCAACCCGGTAATGGAGGAGGTTACTCTCGAAACCCGATTAAGGGATAGTATGATGCAAGCCATGAACTCTGCCATGGCCCAACAACATGAGATGTTCATGAAGTTACTAGAGGATCGGGACAACAACCACCGACGGCCCGAGACGATGGCAGAGAATGCCGTGAATGGGTCGGGAGGTCTCGTGAGTCGCGGAAGATCAAGCAATCGTCCGAGATGGGAGAAAGGAGAGAGGATGTTCGTACAAAACCTTTCTTGGTTATAAGCCGCCAGAGTTTGCGGGAACTACCGATCCAGTCCGATGCATGTATTGGATTCGGGAGATGGAAATGGCATTCGAAGCTAGTGAATGTGATGACTCTCAGAGAGTCAAGTTTGCTTCTCATCTGCTTAAGGGCGAGGCCCTTACTTGGTGGAATCTCACCCGTTCTTCTGTTACTCCCGAAGTGTTGGCAAACTCACGTGGCCAACATTCAAGAAGAAAATCCTTGACAAATACTGTAGTGAAAGAGCCTTAGACAAGATCGAAGAGGAGTTCCGTGGTTTGAAGAAAGGGAGTATGAGAATTGTTGAGTACTCGAAGTCGTTTCTCGAAAAGTTAAGTCTGGTGGAGCATCTGGCTCCTGATGAGAAGATGAAGATAAAGGCATACCACCGGGGTCTTCCTGGTGAAATGAATACGGCCGTGAGAAATGCCAAGGTGTCGACATTGGAGGAGGCAATCGAAGAATCGTTATTGGTGGAAGATGAGTTGGCCCAAGGGAAGTTAGAGCGTGGGCAGGTTGGTGACAAGAGAAAGTGGGAAGGGTCACCTGGACCCGTTCGTCAATCCAAACCGTTTTCTGGAAATAGATTTAGGGATTCTCGTCGTGACTCGAGGTGGTGTCACAAATGTAAGAGTAAACATGTTGGCTTGTGTAACTCAAGGCAACACTCGAGTTCACTCGAGTGTTTCAAGTGTGGAAAAAGGGATCATCTTAGCCGGGATTGCCCCATGAGGGGAAAAGTTTCTTTTGAGTGTCGTGAACCGGGGCACGTGAAGAGGGATTGCCCAAAGCTTGTGGGGGGCAACCGAGGGGCTTCGAGTGGGTCGACGCCAAGAAGGGAGAATCCACCTAAAGCACAGAGTCGAGCATTCCAGATGTCTGCCAAGGAGGCAAAGGAGACCGCCGATGTGGTGTCGGGTACGTTTCTCACAAACTCCTTGCCTGCTCATGTATTGTTTGATACAGGCGCCAATCGCTCTTTTGTGTCGAGTTCTTTTTGTAAGAAATTTGTTACTCCCATTAGTACCCTCTCCGATGCCATGGTGGTAGAAGTGGCCAACGGAGAGCAAGTGTTAATTCGAGAATGCTATAATGGTTGTACCTTGAATATCGGCGAGAATTCCTTTGAGGTGGACCTACTACCTATGGTCATCGGTGGTTTTGACGTGGTAATAGGTATGAACTGGTTGAGCAAGAATAAGGCCGACATCCTTTGTTCCAAGAAGTTGATCCGTGTGCCTACGATAAATGGTAGGGCGATTACCATATACGGGGAGAAAGGAAAAAGAAGTACCTCTATAATTTCGTCGTTGAAAGCCCGAAAATTTCTAGCAAAGGGATGTTCATCGTATTTGGCATACATTGTGGACGCAAAGCTTGTAAAGAAGACAATCGAATATGTGGAGGTGGTACAGGAGTATCCAAATGTCTTTCTGGAAGACCTACCCGGATTACCCCCAGAACGCCAAGTAGAGTTCCACATCGACCTTACACCGGGAGCCGCTCCAATAGACCGTGCTCCCTACCGGTTAGCCCCGACAGAAATGCAAGAGATGATGTCGCAACTCCAAGAACTTCTAGAGATGGGGTTCATACGGCCAAGCTCGTCGTCGTGGGGAGCTCCGGTTTTGTTCGTCAGGAAGAAAGACGGATCTATGTGGATGTGCATAGATTACCGAGAGTTGAATAAGGTCACGGTGAAGAACAAGTACCCTCGTCCTCGAATCGACGATATTTTTTACCAATTGCAAGGAGCGGGGTGTTTCTCCAAGATTGACCTACGATTCGGGTATCACTAGGTTAGGGTAAAAGAAGACGACATTGCAAAGACGGCTTTCCGAACAAGGTACGGTCACTACGAGTTTTTGGTGATGCCCTTTGGTTTAACCAATGCCCCGACCGTGCTTATGGATTTGATGAATCGGGTGTGTCGTCCTTTCTTGGACAAATCGGTGATTGTCTTCATAGATGACATCTTGATCTACTCGAGAGACGAGGCCGAACATTGTAAACACTTGAGAGAAGTGTTGGAGATACTTCGCAAGGAGAAATTGTTCGCTAAATTCTCTAAGTGCGAATTTTGGTTGAGGGAAGTTCAATTCTTGGGACATGTAGTGTCCAAGGATGGGGTGAAGGTGGATCCGGCAAAGATCGAGGCCATGATGACTTGGGAACCGCCAACAAGTCCGGCGGAAATTAGAAGCTTTTTGGGTTTGGCTGGATAGTGGGATTCCTTTGGGTTAGCTTGATATCTTGCACAGAGGCATGTGGCATACATTATATCATGTCTACTTGCGGTTAAGTATAACAGAGACCCAATCATACCTCTGTAGAGCTTGCACTCTACAGATGTGCCATTTGGATCTGAAAATAACTTATTTCCAGTGGCCATTGGGGTCTTCATTACAGAGGCATCAGAGAGACTATATTTTGAAAGTATGTCAGAGACATATTTAGGTTGATTTATGAAAATTCCCTCTGATGATTGTTTTACTTGGAGTCCGAGGAAGAAGGTTAATTCTCCCATCATACTCATTTCAAACTCACTCTGCATGAGTTTTTCAAAATCTTTGCATTTTGGTGCATTTGTAGACCCGAAAATGATGTCATCCACATAGATCTGTACAAGCATAATCTCCTCACCATTTCTTTTATAAAACAAGGTAGTATCGATTGTACCTCTTTAGTAATTGTTATCGAGAAGAAAGGTTGAAAGTCTTTCGTACCATGCTCTTGGAGCCTGTTTTAGGCCATACAGAGCTTTATCGAGGTAACACACGTATTTTGGGTACTTAGAGCTTTCAAACCCTGGTGTCTGCTGGACATATACTTCTTCTTGGATTTCGCCATTCAGAAAGGACGATTTTACATCCATTTGAAATACTTTGAAACCTCTGTGGGCTGCAAAGGCTAAAAATATTCTTATAGCCTCGAGCCGTGCGACAGGGGTAAAAGTTTCATCATAATCGATGCCTTCTTCTTGACGATATCCCTTGGCCACCAATCTTGCTTTGTTTCGAATGACCACCCCATCCTCGTCTTTCTTGTTTCTAAAGACCCACCTTGTCCCTATTGCTTGTTTCCCTCGTGGCAGAGGCACGAGGGTCCATACTTTGTTTCGTTCAAACTGTAGAAGCTCTTCTTGCATAGCATCTACCCAGTTTGGATCGTCTAGGGCTTCAGAGATTCTTTTTGGCTCGATCACACTAATAAAATTTGTAAAGAAACAAAAATTAGCAGTGGCTGATCTTGTCTTGACCTTTTCAGAAGGGTCGCCGATTATAAGGCTTGGAGGATGGCTTTTCTTCCACTGTGTTGTTCTTGGAAGATGATCATTTGAGTCATCCAGATTAACTTCTATCGTTGCAAGTTGAGGTTCTTGTTCAACCTCTGTTGTAGACAGTACTTCTGTGATTGGTTCTTCAGCTTGTGGAATTATTTGAGTAAGAGTTGGAATTTGTTCCTCTGAGGAGGTAGAGATTGCGTCCTCGTTTTCCTCTGGTATCGATTCCTCTGTAGTTGCTGGAGTTGGTTTTTCAGATGCCTCTGTGGTTGAATCCTTAGTTGTATCATCTTCTGTTCGCTCCCCCTCGGCACGTGCATCTGTATGATTCACAGAAGAGGATGAAGTATTCAATGGACCAGTTAGAGAAATACCTGACTCAGTCTGGTTTGTAGAAGATGGTTCTTTAGAGGCTCTGACGGCTCCAGCAGAGGGATCAACATCATCGTGGAACATCTCTTCAAATAGAAGATTTAAGTCTCCTTCTCTTGTTTTTTAGATGCCAGAGGATTCCTTCTGTAGACCGAGTTCTGAACTGATTTGTTCAGAAGTCTATTGGAAGGAATCGTCAAAAGACACATTGATGCTTTCTACGATGGTTCGTGACCGCAGAAGATAAACTCTGTAGGCTTTTGAGGTTGCAGAGTACCCAATGAACTTGCCTTCATCTGCTTTTACTTCAAACTTTCCTCTTGCTTCTCTATCATTTAAGACGAAGCACTTGCATCCAAACACATGAAAGAACTTGATGTATGGTCGCCTTTTGTTGATCAAATGATAAGGTGTCTTGATGTGCCTCTTTACAATGGTTGATCGATTTTGGGTGTAGCAAGCGGTTGATACTGCTTCTGCCCAAAAAGATATCGGTAATCCATATGCTGTTAGCATAGTTCTTGCAGCCTCCACAAGCGTGCGGTTCTTTCGTTCGACCACGCCGTTCTGTTGTGGGGTGCGTGCAGCAGAGAAGTTCTGTGAAATGCCTTCTTCTGTAAGATAGGCTTTAATGACAGAGTTTTTGAATTCTGTGCCATTGTCGCTTCTTAGTTTCTGAATCCTGCACTCATACAGAACTTGGATTCTTTTCATTAAATTTATCAGAAGGTTTGGAACATCTGATTTCTTTCTGACAAATTCAACCCATGTAAATCTTGAGTATTCATCGATCAAAACAAGCAAATATTTCTTGCCACCTAGGCTCTGTGTAGCGATTGGACCGCAGAGGTCAACATGAAGCATGTACAGAGGCCTAGGGCAAGACACATCAGTCTTGCCTTTATGGGAAGCTCTTTTGAGTTTTCCCATTTCACAGACAGAGCATAAATGATCCTTATTAAACTTGACATTTGGCAGACCTTTGACTAGATCAAGTTTGACAAGTTTATCTAGAGTATGAAAGTTTAAGTGGCAGAACCTGTTATGCCATAACCAGGCTTCTTCGCTTTTGCATGTAACAAGATAGAGCTTGTCTTCCTTGTTCTTGGCACATAAGTTCATGAGGTAGAGATCTCCTCTTCTATCGGCTCGCAGAAGTTCGACTCCTGTGTCCTCACCTTGTAGAGAGCAGAAGGTTCTTTTGAACATTACGTCAAAACCCGTATCACAGAGTTGGCTTACACTGAGAAGATTATGTTTAAGGCCATCCACATATGCAACTTTGCATACGGTTATGTTTTCCTTCTTTATGACTCCGTAGCCTTTAATGTACCCCTTTTGGTTGTCGCCAAAGGTCATAGATCCACCATCGTGTTTTTCTCTGTACGTGGATAGAAGACCTCTGTTGCCAGTCATGTACTGCGAGCATCCGAAGTCTAGATACCAGATCGGCACATACTGCTTCTGCATGACAATTAGAGAGTTTTAGGTACCCATATCCAGATGGGTCCAGCTTTGTTAGGGGTTTTCAAGTTTGCCTTAGCATTCTTGGTCTTTGTTTTAGCTTCTGTTGAAGAAACATTCTATTTCTTCTTACCCTTGAATTTAGCATTCTTGTTGGGTACAGAGAGTGTGCGAAGAGAAGCCTTGAGAAGTGGTGGCTTAATTTATGTGGACTTGAGAAGTGTTGGCTTAATTTATGCATGAGATCAAAGCAATGACAATAATGAATGTGCGAAGAGATTTGCTTGAATTTTTCATTAAAGACATTAAATGGGGGCACAGAGGCATTACTTTCTATCCTAACATTTGACTTCCTATTACAAGAAGACCTATGTAGGCTAGATTGTTGTTTGCAAAATCCTCTGTTGAGAGCAGCCTTCTGTGCATCCCTTCTGTGGTGAACTTCTGCAGGTTTCACTGTCACAGAAGAAAAAGATTTGTTATTTTTAGCCCATTTACCCTTCTGTTGCCATGTTAGTTTTTCTTTAATAGGCCTTAAGGGTTTTAAAATCTTTGAACTTGTTGGATTTTGAGAGGACAGAGCCTTTTGTTGTTTAATTTTCTCAAGCTCAAGAGAGGTTTTGGCTTGTATACACATGTCCAAAAAGTCTGGACAGATAGGAACCCTTGTGATTTTCTCCTTTGGAGAAATGGTTCTGTTAAGAACTCCAGAGGGTAGTTTAAAATCCTCTGTGTCACAAGGTATTAACTCTGACTTAGAGTCAGTCTCCGATTCGTCAGAGGATGAGTCGTCCTCATATACAGAGGTTGAGTCACTTTGTTCTCTTTCAACAGAGGCTGGACTTTTAGAGCATGTGCCATACTCACTTCCTTCCTTTTCTAAAGGACTATATTCTAAGTCAACAAAAGTATCTGATAAGGTTTCTTCAGAGAGATTTTGATCGACAGAAGGTGTACAGAAGTTTTCGAAAAAGTTGTGTTTCCAGATTTCTATCAACTCTTTTTCATCTGAAACGTTAGGCTTGAACTCAGGAGCCTCTGCCGATAATTTCTTTTCAGAGTTTATCATGCAGACAAAGGCAACCTGTGTTTGAGTCTCGGGTTTACCAAACTTGAAGATTCCTATCTGATCTTGAGTTTTCAGATATTTCTTAGTTTTGGATTCTCTTTTGACAGAGATTGAAGGTGACAAATCTGTGTTTTCAAACCACACATTTGTCATCTTCAGAGGTTTCCTCTGGTGAGGTTCCCCAAAGACTTTTCGCCTTTTGTTCACAGAGAGTATGTTTGGAAAGCCAGGTTTTCTTGTATCTCCAATATGAAATAGAGAGGACATAGACTTGTTTCTTTTATTTCCTGTGTAAGGATCTATATCACAGAAGCCAATTCCTCGTCTCCCTATTTGAGTATTAATTTTCTCATACACCTTCTGAGCATCTTGATAATTTTTAATTAATAAATCTCTTCTGAGTAAATCTTGACAGAGGACTTCTCTTTCCTTTTGAAAGTAATGCTTAAGAGCTAGGATGTTCATTCTGTCGCACTCAACATCCATAAGTTCTTTAGATTTTGTTTTTAAAGAAGAATTCAGTTCAGAGATCTTTTCTTTTAAAGGAACTAGGTTTTTGTTCCATTTTGTTTCAATTTCTTCCTTTTCTTGAAAGATTTTAGCCTTTTCTTGAGTGAGAAGTCTAGCTTCTCTCTCATAGAAAGTCAGCTTCTTTTGAACGTTTTCACAGGTCTTTTTCAGTTCAGTGTATTCAATGTTAAGTTTAAGCAAATCAACTTCTGTTGTTTTAGAGTTAGAGTCAGAAGTGGATACCTCACTATCGGAGTCAGAGTTGATTTCTGCCATGCCACAGAACATGGCGATTCTCTTTTCTCCTTCGTCAGAGGATGTATCTGACTGCCAGTTTTCTTGATTCACCATTAGTGACTTCTGAGCATAATATTCTGCTTTCTTTTTGTAGAAAGCAGCATCCCTCTGAGGGCGATTTGATTTGCTCCTGCATTCATTGGCGAAGTGGCCTGGTTTGCCACAATTGTAGCATCCTTGGTTCTGTGGAGCGTAGCCAGCTTTGTCGTCTGACCTCTGTCGGTCACCGCCTCTGTCATTTCTGTCATTCGACCTCTGTTGGTCGATATTTCTGCATTCATTTGCGTAGTGGCCTGGCTTACCACATTTATAACATTCTTGATTTTGTTGAGTGTTGCCAGTTTTGTCATCTGACCTCTGTCGGTCACCTCTGTCAGTTCTATCGTTTGACCTCTATCGGTCAGCACCTCTGTCGTTTGATCCTTCTCTTTCTCGATCATCTCTTCCATAGTGTTCATTACCAGACTTCTTCTGGTATCCTCTGCTGAATTCTCTAGTCAAGAGAGCTAATGATTTAGCTATCGAGGGTAGAGTTGTTTCCTCTTCTTCCACTATCTCGTCTTCTTCACTATCAACCATCATGACCTTCTTCTTTTTCTCCTTTTCCTCTGTAGCTTTTTCTTTCTTCGGTTTCTCTTTGGCCTCAGTAGTCTTACCAACCAGTGCAAGAGGTGCAATGATTTGAGCTTTTGTCTGTGCTATTTGAGGCTCTTGGGCTGCCAATGTTCCATAGAGGTCTGACAGAGTCCAAAAGTCTAAGTCCTGATTTGTTTGCAGAGACATAGACAATTGGAGCCATTCTTCGTTGAGGCTCTTCAGGAACATGACATTGTTTTCTTCAGAAGTTATGTGCATTCCGAACTTCTTGCATTTGTTGATCAGAGAGTTGAACCGATCGTAAGTTGACTGCAGAGTTTATGTCGGCAGAGCTTTAAATGCATAGTATTCATTTATGTATTGAGCTCTGCGGTTCTTCTGAGTTTTGGCCCCCCTTCTAGTTGTTTTTCTAGTTCTTTCCATAGATCGTATGCAGATTCACACGCATCTAGGGATTGGAAAAGATCGCTGGGAATTGCCATAATCAGAAGTCTCTTTGTCTTTTGAGCAACTTCATATTTTGCCCAATCTGGATCGAACCACTTATCTTTGGTCTTTGGTTTCTCGTGTTCAGGGATTTCTGGTGTATCGTCTGTGGTAGGTACACGAGGAACTGTGATCATGGGAACGAAAGGAGGATTTCGGAGATAGTAAACTAGTTCTTTGTCAGTACCCTCGAAGAAGTGAATCATTCGTATCTTCCATTGAGGGTACTCGTCTCTAAGTAGAGTTGGTGGTTTGGTTAAAGAACCAGCTGTGAAGAAGTTGTTTGTGTTTGTCATTTTGAGAGAGTGAAAGATATCCAGAAAATAGGATAAGAACGACAAATTTTTGAGTATGAAGTGGATGCTTTGGATAGAGTTTTTAGGCTTAAGAACTTTAAACAGTTGCACTAAGATGGAGTTTTAACCAAAGAAAACAGGTTCTATAAGTTTACCAAAGTTCGAATGGATCGAAAATGGCAGAAAAACAGAAGCTGTTTGAAAGATATGAAGAATAGATTATAAACAATCCAAGTTTCTACCAAGAATCATTGTTAGTGAGGATCACTTGATATTGAACATCAAGTTTTGCTCTGATACCAATTGTTGGTTCCCGTTTTGCTTAACAATGATGATTCTTTCAGTTAGTTCAGATAAGATATAATGCGGAAGCGTATTTAAAGAACTGAAAGATATTTATGAGGTAGAATAACACACAATATCAAATAAGCAATATGCAAATAATAGATAGATTTCTAAAAGATTTACTGTATTTGATATAAATAAGAACACCAAGAACACCGAAAGGTTTGATAAGAATGTGCTCTATAGGTGTGTGTGTCGTGCAAAGCTTAATAGAAGATCTCAACATGAGTCTTCTATTTATACTACTTCTAAAGGGGACAAGATCTGTACAACAAGGACTGAAGGTACTAGGATACAGTTGATGAACAGTTGTTGGAATGTACTAATACACTATTCTGTTACCGTTGATATAACGTGCATTAAATTCTCCGTATTCTGCTTTAGGTTGAAACCTATCAGAGTTTGACACGTGGAGTTTTCAGGTCACGCCTTGTTAGAATGATCTTCAGAACCTTCGAATGGCAGATATTGTAAGAAGCACGTTTGTCCTTGTTTAGATCTTTTGCGCAGATCTTCTTTTTACCATAGAGGCTCTGTTAAGTATGACAGAAGCTCTGTGGCATTGTCCGCTTAGAAGAGTCTTCTGTTGCTTCTTCACTTCGGTCTTCTTGGCTAACCCGACAGAGCCTATGTCGAAGACTTCTGTCTTCTCGGTTACTCGGCAGAGCCTCTGTCGAAGACTTCTATACTTAGCCTATTTTTCAATACTTCTATTAACAGAAAGATTGGAGCTAACAGTTTATATGTCAGATCTGGTGGGTAATTGGGTTTTGTAGCTCGGTTTGTCTTCTTAACAGCCCAACAAGCTCAACTTCTTCTACACTATTATTGTCTCCGTGAGCTAATAACTGAGCAAACAGTCTTGATTTAAGTTCAGGAATAGGAATGGTTGGTTCTGATTGGGTAGGTGGTTGTTTGGATTTGGATTTAGGATCAGGTTGAGAATCGGTTTTAATAACAAGTGTTTGAACAATAGATTTACCTTTTACTGCTCTGCTTACTTCCTCAGATAACTTCTGCATTATCTTTCTCATCTCCTCCGTTTGGTTCTTGTATGAAGTATTTAAAGATCCAAGAGCCACTTCCAAACGTTTCACCATCACATAGTTTTATGGAGGGGGTCCCATCAAAGATCTGATCTGTTGAGCACGAACGGGACTAACACCCAGACCACTTAGGTTACTGGTTTGCATGAGAGTTGATGAAACTGCATGGCCTGTGTTCAACGTTGGCATGGTGTTAACGTTGACAGGACTTCCACCCGATCCTCATGAGGCACCAACGAATGGTGGCAACACTCGGGGTGTATCGATTGGAGCACGAAGTTCAATATTTTGTGTCACCAACGGTTGAGTGACTGGAGATTGTGTCCTAGGAAATGAAGTTGTTCCAAAAGGCTTTAGACTCAATGTGCGCCCAAACGAAGTCGATGGTCGGGGCAGAGGCCTATCTGTTTCAATACCAGCAAACACCGATTATGTTGCCGATAGAGTTTGTGCTTGATCCCCGTGAAGAAGTGAAACATTAACCTGTTGAGAGGTCAGTGAGTGGCTTGGTGGGGCTGTGCAATGCATAGCTGGGTCCACTATGGCTTTTTCAATGTCTAAACACAACGTACGCACGTTAACAGTAGATGTGGCTACCCGACTGGACACAGTTTGGGAAGGATCTTCATTAATTTCTTTTACAGATCCTGTCTCACTCTCACCATGTTTTTTTCTTTCCATCACACTCAAGCTCACTACATTTTATGTTTCAACTAATGCTCCCTCATCCAACCTTATCTCTCCTCGAGAACCGGTGTTCTCGGAATTTGGAATAATATAAGTATTAACCACAACCTGAAAACCATCATCATTTTGGTTATCATCAGCATCATCAGAACTATCATCAGCTTCAGCTTCATCATCAGCTTCCGTTTCAGAACTAGAGGCAGAGAACACATTATCAGGGTCATCAATATCCATTAGAATTTCATCATCATCCTCTTCGTCAGAGTCAGATGAACCAAGACTTACTTCTTCTTGTACCTCAGACGCTTGACCAGAAGCACCCCTATCTCCTTCACCCCTCACAATAATGTTTTCTCTCAACTCCACCTGTTCAGGTACCCAGTATCCTAAACCTGCTCTCCTATTTCTATACCCTCACTCTGCTCACCTAGTTGGTTTGCACTTTGGGTAGGTCCCTCCGGTTTTGGCCGGACCATAAGTGCATGTCCTTCTCTATACTCACTCACGAATGGTGACTCCTGGTCAGCGTAAGCAAGTACAAATTCTGGAATAACCTTGATGTTTTCAAAGGTGATGGTGTGCGGAATTCTGATGTAGTGCATCCATTGTTCTGGTCCAAGTACTGCACCATCTCTTCTTGGAATAGCAGGATTAGAATCCATTATACTTTGAATCACGATCTGAAGAAATCGTTGAAATGGTACGAACTTTCGAGCTTTCGATGGTTGAGCTTTATTTGTTACGACCTTAATTAGCTCGTTCCAGATAAGTACGACAAAGTCAATCTTACGGTCATAAGCGATGGCATGGAACATTCGTAGAACTGAGATACTACATCTGTCTAACCCTGTGTGTTTGGAAGTCATACATCAATTGATTATGCTGAAAAGAGTGTACCATATAGGAGGTAGGTACTTCCTCTTGAAATTAGAAGCCCTGACTAGATCTCCATCCACAACGTCTTTGTAACCCAATACCATGATATCCCAACACAAATCTTCTTCAGAAATAAGATCCTCAAAATCATTTGAGCGTGGCAATTCAAGAACGGTCCTTAACCTCTTCATTATTTGCTTAGAATCAAAATGATCGATTTTCAATGTGAAATACTGGTTTGTCTCACTGACAGGAACAAAAGTTAGTGTTTTCCAAGCTTGTTGTAAATAGATCAACGGCACTAGCACGGTTTTCTCCAAAGCAGTACGGAGAGGATGACCCTTAATTATCTCCACAATGATGTGATAATCCATCTGCACGACTATATCAAACGTAAAATTGTTGTAAGCAATCTTCAGACACTCCTTTGGTAGGATCAGTTCATCATCCGGATTCCTTGCATTAACTGAAGGACGGGATGATCGATGTGAAGGCATAACTGTGTTTTCGTCTGAAGAGTTTCCATCACCATGTTCCTGAATATGTGCCATTGAAACTGTTCTGGAATGTGTTAGGATTCTGATCAAGTAACCACTTTTGAGAAAAATCTCAAAAATTTCCTAAGTCTGGGATGTTATCGCACAACACACCAATATCGCATAAAGAATGTAATCGCACAAAGCTTATGCTATGAAAAGAAGTTATCGCATGAGACTTATGCGATTAGGATGAATATTAGTTATGTGCGATCAGGATGAATACTTGAATACAAGTATTGTCCGACAACATTGAATATTTGAATCTAATTTGAATATTCAAACCCAGATCTCTAAGAATCAACAAAAATTGCAATCAAACAAGTACCCTAGTGTCGAAATACTAAGATTAAGCCTATCTTATCATCTTTTTGACATAGACCTAACACATTGATCAAAATTTTGACAAGAATATCAAGAGTCACGATGAACTCAACTGGACTCAACAAATTAACAATCAAAACAAATGTGTACTGAAGTAATGTTGATGGAATGACTAACCTGATGTGAAATCGATTGAAATCGAACACGAAACAGCAACAAATCGATGATTTTGAGCAAAAACAGTTGAGAGCACGAAGTAGTTCAAGATAATCGGAAAAGAGAAATGATTCAAAAAATGTTCTATATATAGATCTTAGAGTTTAATGACACATGGCAAGAACTGATTGGTCTAACGATTGACCTTCCACGTGTCAACTTATCTCCTGAAAGATGGGCAAGAAGTTCTTCTTCATCGCATGAAACGTATGCAATGAAGGCCTTTCAAAGTGCTCGAACAACCCTTGTGCAATTAGCATTGTTCACATCTTTTGATCGCACACCACTTGTGCGATGAGGAATCTGATCGCATGATACTTATGCGATGAAAGCTTTTGATCGCACACCTCTTGTGCGATGAGGAAAGTTCTCGGTCAAGTCTTATGCGATGATCAAATGTTATCGCCTAAGGCTTGAGCGACAACTTCTTATACTTAGACATTTTTTCTGAAAATTCAAAATTTTCAACTTTTTCGAACTTTTTCAAAAATTCATTTTCCAAGTTAAAAGATGTCCAACTTTTAACTGGTGTTCTTCAGATGAATTTTAAAAATCATTTTGCTCCCCCTAAAATGATGCATAGAATTTTCAAGTTTTCATCACAAAGGGTTTGCACAAAAATTCGGATTAGAATACTTACTCTCATCTTCAATGACTTGTATAATCAACTGCACATAGACTCAGATATGATATGAGCAACACATATTTGAATGAAATACCATGTTCCCCCTTAACCAATGATCAGTAGCTTTTCACTTTCTCCCCCTTAACACAAGCACACATAATGTTTTGCATAGAAACCATGATGAAAAATAAGAAATTGAAATTGACAAGCAAAAGTAATAATTGAAATAAACTTTGTATACTACAAAAAACATAAACTTTTGAATGATCATAATAAAAATTCAATGAGATGAGAATTAATATTTTGCAATCAAGATTAATAAACTTGAATAAAAATAGAAATTTTCAACTAATTGAATGAATATTATAACTATTCAAACCTTCATGTTCAACATGCCAAACTTTGAGATTAGAATTTTGAAACGTTTTTCATCCAAAGCTTTCGTGAATAAATCGGCAAGTTGAAATTCTGTAGAAACAAAGTAAAGTTCAATAGTACCTTTTCCAACATGGTCCTTGATGAAGTGATAACGAATATCGATGTGCTTTGTCTTTGTATGTTGCACAGGATTCACGGAAATAGCAATAGCAGATTTACTGTCACAATAAATTGGGATTTTATCATACTTACCGCCAAAGTCTATCAGTTGAGTCTTCATCCATAAGACTTGTGAACAACAGCTCGCGGTCGCAACATATTCAGCTTCCGCCGTAGATGTTGACACCCAATGTTGTTTCTTAGAAGCCCAACTTACTAACTTGTCTCCCAAGAATTGTACATGACCGGTTGTGCATTTCCTATCTAGAAGGCTCCCACGGTGATCAACATCAGAATAAGCAGTCAGTTCATAGCCCGTTCCCTTTGGATACCACAAGCCAAGGTAGGGTGTACCCTTCAAGTATCGGAAGATGCGTTTAACTGCGCCAAGATGTGACTCTTTTGGATTTGCCTAAAATCTCGCGCAAAGACATTTAGCAAACATGATATCTGGATGACTAGAAGTTAAGTACATAAGTGAACCGATCATACCTCTGTAAGTCCGAAGATCTACTTTCTTACCATCGGGATTTGGAGCGATCTTGGACCCTAGTGCCATTGGGGTTCCAATAGATGTACTATTCTCTATCTTGAATTTCTTCAAAATATCAAATACATACTTGGATTGATTTATGAATATCCCCGTAGAAAACTGCTTCACTTGCAATCCAAGAAAAAAGTTAATCTCTCCCATCAAGCTCATTCGAAACCTAGTCACCATGAGGTTAGAAAATCAGGTACACAATGCATGATAAGTCACACCAAAAAATAATATCATCTACATAAATTTTGCACAATGATAATGTCACATTGTTCGTGCTTTATGAATAGTGTCGTGTCGATCTTACCTTTATCGAACCCAGACTCAAGTAGAAAGGTGGATAGAACTTCGTACCATGCTCAAGGGGCTTGTTTTAAACCATATAAGGCTTTGTCCAGAATGTATACGTGATTCGGATGATCTTTATCGACAAAACTTTCAGGATGAGAAACATATACCTCTTCTTTGAGAACATCATTCAAAAATGTTGTTTTCATGCCCATTTGATAGACCGTGAAATTCTTATAAGCAACAAATGCTAAGAATATCCAAATGGCTTCGATTCTCGCGACTGGAGCATATGTTTCATCGTAGTCAATGCCCTCTTGCTGAAACTAGTCACCATAAGGTTAGAAAACCAGTTACACAATGCAGGATTAGTCGCACCAAAAATAATATCATCTACATAAATTTTGCACAATGATAATGTCACCTTGTTCGCGCTTTATGAATAGTGTCGTGTCGATCTTACCTTTATCGAACCCAGACTCAAGTAGAAAGATGGACAGAACTTTGTACCATGCTCGAGGGGCTTGTTTTAAACCATATAAGGCTTTGTCCAGAATGTATACGTGATTCGGATGATCTTAATCGACAAAATCTTCAGGCTGAGAAACATATACCTCTTCTCTGAGAACATCATTCAAAAATGCTGTTTTCACGTCCATTTGATACACCGTGAAATTCTTATAAGCAAATGCTAAGAATATCCGAATGGCATCGATTCTCGCGACTAGAGCATATGTTTCATCGTAGTCAATGCCCTCTTGCTGAAACCTAGTCACCATGAGGTTAGAAAACCAGGTACACAATGCAGGATTAGTCGCACCAAAAATAATATCATCTACATAAATTTTGCACAATGATAATGTCACCTTGTTCGCGCTTTATGAATAGTGTCGTGTCGATCTTACCTTTATCGAACCCAGACTCAAGTAGAAATGTGGACAGAACTTTGTACCATGCTCGAGGGGCTTGTTTTAACCATATAAGGCTTTGTCCATAATGTGTACGTGATTCAGATGATCTTTATCGACAAAACCTTCAGGCTGAGAAACATATACCTCTTCTCTGAGAACATCATTAAAAATGTTGTTTTCACGCCCATTTGATAGACCGTGAAATTCTTATAAGCCGCAAATGCAAAGAATATCTGAATGGCTTCGATTCTCGCGACTGGAGCATATGTTTCATCGTAGTCAATGCCCTCTTGCTGAAACCTAGTCACCATGAGGTTAGAACGATTAGTGGCACCAAAAATAATATCATCTACATAATTTTGCACAATGATAATGTCATGTTGTTCGCGCTTTATGAATAGTGTCATGTCGATCTTACCTTTATCGAATCCAGACTCAAGTAGAAAGGTGGATAGAACTTCGTACCATGCTCGAGGGGCTTGTTTTAAACCATATAAGGCTTTGTCTAGAACGTATACGTGATTCGGATGATCTTTGTCGACAAAACCTTCAGGTTGAGAAACATATACCTCTTCTTTGAGAACATCATTCAAAAATGTTGTTTTCACGTCCATTTGATAGACCGTGAAATTCTTATAAGCAGCAAATGCTAAGAATATCTTAATGGCTTCGATTCTCGTGACTGGAGCATATGTTTCATCATAGTCAATGCCCTCTTGCTGACGGTATGCCTTTGCTAAGAGTCTTGCTTTGTTTTGCCCGATTATTCCATGTTCATCCTTTTTGTTCATGAAGACCCACTTTGTGCCTATGATACTTTTATCCTTGGGTCGAGGCAATAACCGCCAAAATTTTAAAGCTTCAAACTGATTTAACTCATCTTGCATAGCCAACACCCAATCTGGATCATCCAAAGCTTCAGATACGGTTACCGGTTCAATATTGTTCAAGAAATTCGCAAATAGACACTCGTTCGCAGTAGTTTTGAAAGCTGATCTCGTTTGGACTGACGAAGAAGGATCACCTATTATTTGATGAATAGGATGAGCTGTCGTCCATTTTGTTAGATCTGAAGTTTTGTCAATAAACCAAGTGTTGAAGATCTGATAAGAAGACTCAGATGTTCTGAGTAGAGAAGTCAGAGGTCTGACTGTGAAAGCTCAGAAGTATTGATAAGTGAAATCAGAAGTCTGGGAAGAGAAGTCAGATGTCTGAGTTAAGGAGTCAGAAGATCTGAGAAGCGTTATCAGAAGAATGTTCAGAAGTTCTGAACTACCTGTTCAGAACTTATGACGAGATACTTTACTTAGTATTTTATAAACTAATTAGGACACGTGTTATGTTCTTATTAGTCTTTCTTCTTTGTACTGTAGCTTTAAAATGTCCGTTGCAGTATAAATAGTAGTTAGCTCTACGTTGCTAACGGATTGATTTTTCCCGTATAACTTTGTATTCATTCTTTGTAATCTTTGAGATTCTCTCTCTCTTAGATCTGTAATTCTGTTCATCATTGAATACAATTGGGCTTGATCATACAACTTCTCAATTACTGCTTTCTATATTGATTGTAAGATTAGATCCTGTTCTTTCAATTGGTATCAGAGCTAATCAACAAACAAATTCGTTCAAGAGTGTTATCGCGAAGATCGATTGACCAATTTCTTGAAGATTTCTTGATCATTCAAAATTCGATTCCGCTGCTAGGGCTAGTTCTTGAATTCTTGGCAATTCTTGAATTACCTGTTACATTTCGATCAAGAAACTAGAATTTGTCTTTCTGTTGAATTTTCTTACAATCACGTCTTCTAAAGAATATCTAGCCATGGGATCTGAAACCAAACCGCCTGTTCTTATACCAGAAGAGTATCAGCAATGGAAAATCCGAATGATCCAATTCCTAGACAACATTGATGAAAATCTTATGATCTCTATTCGAGAAGGTCCAATTGAAGTGTACATCGATGTTGCTGCAACTCCTGCTACAGAAACAACTCCAGAAATTCCAGCGACCAGGGTGAAAAAGAGTTATTCCCAATACACAGCTGAACAGAAAAATAGGCATGCTATTGACAAAAGAGCAATTACTTTGATGACTTTGGCTGTCCCAAATGAGGTTCTTAACAGAATTGACAGTGGATCATCAGCTAAAGAAATGTGGGACGAATTGGAAAGGCAGATGCTAGGAACTGTGAGATCTATTCAGGCAAAGTTAAATCAAAGCATAAATGCTTATGAAAGGTTCAAAGCAAAAGAGTCAGAAAGTTTGACACAGACATACAGTAAATTTTGCACTATTCTAAATGACTTGAGAAGAAATGGACTGAAGAAAACGAAGTCAGAAATAAATTACAAATTTCTGAACAGTCTAAATTCAGAATGGTCATCATTTGCCATAAGTCTGCAAATGAACAAGGATATGTGTGAAGAAGACTTAAATGATATGTTCTGTGTTCTTAATCAACATGAAGATTCTGTCAAGTTAGTTGTGGAAGAGAAGAAAAATGTTGCTGATCAGTTAGCATTCTTATCAAAGTCCAAAGCAATCAAAGCACCCAAAAAGACTGCATATCTATCGGAGATACCTAATCTGGAAGAATCTGACAAGGAAGAAGGATCAGAAGATGATGAAGATATCAAGATAATGGCTGAGAAACTAGCTTTGTTGAAAAATACTTTCAACAAAAGGTATGGGAAGGGTAGATTTCAAGGAAATTATAAGAGAGTTGGGAGTTCAGATTATAAGAAGAAAGAAGACAGAGAAGAAAATAAGTTTGAAAAGAGAATAGAGAGAAGTGAAGAAAACAAAGAAGAGAAGGATGAGAGAAAAGAAAAGAATCTGTGTTTCAAATGTGGAAAATCTGGCCACTATGCTAAGGATTGCAAAGTTAAAATTGTAAAAGACTATGAGTACTACACCAAGAAGGCTCAACTTGCAAAGAAGAGAGATGATAAAATTGCTTTGTTGGCTGAACAGGAGAATTGGTTGTACTATACTTCTGATGAAGATGATCATATCAACTTTCCATAGATGCAGAGCTATATGGAAAAAATGAGGAATGAGAATGATTCTGATTTTGAAGATGCTGATTCTGAGTCATCTGCTGAGGTACATTCTTCACTTGAATTAGAATTAATGACACAAATTGGTGAAATGAAAACTGAATTTGCTAATCTAAGAAAACAGATAAAAGGAGAAAGAAATTTGGTTAACAAATTCAGAATTGAAAAAGAAGTAATAAAAGAACAATATGAAGAATCTGAGGCTGAGAAACAGAAAGTTAAAGATGAAAATTCTGAATTGATGAAAAGGCTTTCTGAACTAAAAGTTGAGTTTTCAAAAATAAAGGATGAAAAAGGTGATTTACAAATAAAATTTGATATGTTATTTGAAGAAAGAAAGAATTTATACACCAAGATTAAAGAATTAGAAGATCTGAATTTGAAAAGGGGTCAGACTCAGCAAACACTAAATCTTTTATTAAGCAATGTTAAAGATACAAGATTTTACAACCCAAAGAAGGGACTGGGATTGGAAGAAAATGTCACTTTAAAAAGAGCTCCAATCAACTTGTATGAAAAACTTCAAGTTTCTAAGCCAAAAATCCCAGAAATTGTTGAAGTTTTCATAAGACCTGCTAGTTCTATAACAAGTTCGGACAATTTGCAAAGACCAAACTCTAAAAAGTCAGATGAGAAAATTTCTGAGTCTAAAACAGAAAAGTCAGTTGGTTCAGAAGAAAAGGTTAAGAAAGAAGTTTCTAAACCAACAGATGAGAAGCCAAGATACAATGATACTAAATTCAAGTATGATTCTTTAAATGTCAGCTACAAAAATAAACAACCAAGTTTTTCATATCATGACATTGAGAGCATATTTGACACAAGTAAAAATTCTGAAACAGTCAATCAGAAGTCTGAAACTTCTAGTCAGGATTCTGAACTTTGTAGTCAGAATTCTGAGTCTAAAGATCAGACACCTGAGTCTGTAAATCAGAACTCTGACTTAGGTAGTCAGAAGTCTGATTCAACTGGATTTTCTGAAACAAAATCAGATGAATTTTTGCAACTTGAAAAGAGATTTAATCTTGTAAGTCAAGAACTTGAGGACTTAAGGAAAGCGTATGATGAACTTGAAAATGATTTCTGTGAGGTGGATATTAAACTTGAAGAAGCTTTGAAAGAAAAGAATATTTTTATTCAGAAAATAACAGAGCTTGAAAAACTGAAGACTGAGTATGATCTTTTTAAAATTAATGCTTCAAGAGAAAATGATAAATTCTTTAATGAATCAAGTACATATGAAAAAGGTGAATCATCTAATTTTTCTAACAAAAAGAACTTGAATTTTTCAGAAAAAGAAGAAAGCAAAAGGAAAGATGATCTTGCAAAGTTGATTGATCTGAAAAGGGATCTTGAGAAGCTTAGAATGAAATCTACTTCTGAACTCAAAGCTAGAAACTCTTGTAATAAGGGCAATTGTACTCTGAACAGTATCAATAAAAATGAAATGACCTATGTTTCAGATTTATTGTCACTTGCAAAGAAAAATCTTGCTTGTGTTAGATGTAAAAATGATTCATTCCAATACTCTCATAAATGTCAAGTCAAAATAACTTCTGTTTCATACATAAGAAAAGATAATCAGAAAGTTTATGTTTCTCAAAATACAGAAAAGAAGAAAATTTCTGTTCCTCAAACTCAGAAGGAAGAAAAGATAAAAGAAAAGAAAGTTGAAAATATAGCAAAACCAAAAGTTACAACTCTCAAAAAGAATTTGAACAAGCTTGTAAGCAGAAAATGTTCTGACTTCATAAAAATTCAAGGAAAATGGTGTTTGAAGAAAGATTTTGAGTGGAGAGTAAAAGGTACTAATGTTAAATCCAATGACAAAGCTAACAAAGATGGACCCATTCCAAAATGGGTACCTAAACCTAACTGATCCTTTTGCAGGGCTGTCATGTGTGGTTTTTAGATTCAGGAGCTTCAAGACACATGACAAGTCAGAAGTCTTTTCTATCAAACTTCACAGAAAAGGCTGGAGGAGCAGTAAACTTTGGAAATAACAGCAAAGGACAAGTCAAAGGTTATGGGGATTTAACTAAAGGGGATCTTACTATTCAAAAAGTTTTCTATGTTGAAGGATTACAGCATAATCTTTTCAGCATAAGTCAGTTTTTAGACAGTCTTTGTCAAATTAAGTTTCAAATAACAGGTTGCATGATTTTAACTGAAAATGATGTTAAAGTCTTCTGGGCCAAAAGACATATGGACTTATTTGTAGTTAATTTTTCAAAATTGAAAACATTAAATACAGTTTGTCTTATATCAAAATCAACTGCAAATGAATGCTGGCTTTGGCACAGAAGATGTTCTCATCTGAATTTCAAAGATCTTAATAATCTCGTTGCAAAACATCTGGTTAAAGGCTTACCAAAGCTTAAATTTGAAAAAGAATCATTATGCTCAGCTTGTGAAATGGGCAAGATGAAAAAGAGTTCTCACAAATAAAAAATGGACTCATCTTGCAAAGCACCATTAGAAATGATTCATACTGATCTTTGTGGTCCAATTTCAGTTCAATCTATGGGAGGAAAGAAATACATGCTTGTGATTGTTGATGAATTTTCCAGATACACATGGGTTGAGTTCCTAAGAGCTAAGTCAGAAGCTGCTACTACATTGATAAATTTTATCAAAAGGATTCAAGTTCTCTTACAACTTCCAGTTCAGAAAATCAAAAGTGATAATGGAACAGAGTTCAGAAATGAGACTCTTCAGAATTTTTTAGAAAGTTCTGGGATTTCTCACAATTTTTCTGCTGTCAGAACTCCTCAACAAAATGGTGTTGTTGAAAGGAAGAATAGAACTCTAGTTGAAGCTGCGAGAACAATGCTGGCTTATGCAAATCTTCCTACTTTCCTATGGGCTGAAGCAATTGCAACTGCTTGTTTTACACAGAATAGAACTTTAATCAATAAGAGATTAAATAAGACTGCTTATGAACTGATAAATAAAAGAAAACCATTAATCAAATTCTTTCATGTTTTTGGTTGCAGGTGCTATGTTCTTAGAGACAGAGAAAATCTTGCCAAATTTGATAAAAAGGCAGATGAAGGATACTTTGTGGGTTATTCTTTAACTTCCAAAGCATTCAGAATCTACAATAGAAGAACCAAGAGGATGATGGAGAGCATAAATGTAACTTTTGATGAAGCCAGAATGCGGACTTATGAACAAGACAGTTCAGAACTCATGCTGAACAAGACAAAAATGACTTCTGATACAAATTCTAATCCTATTTGTTCAGAACTCAATTTACTGTTTAAGGATGCTTTTAGTGAACTAATTTCTGATTCTTATGCAGAATATGAAAATCCAAAGATGGTCAAAGAGATGAAAAACAAGACTCCAGAAATAGTTCAATCAACTGTAATTTCTGACAAAGGTCCATCAGAGGAATGTCCAAATCAAATAAATACAAGTGGTGAAAATTCTGAACCTTGTAATCAGAATTCTAATTCGTGTACTCAGAACTCTGAACAAGTCATTCAGAATTCTGACTTCATTAATCAGAACCCAAACTTGGATATGACTCCTATTCATACATCAGAACAAGGGGACAGTTCAGAATTACAAGCAATCATTGATGAGAATGATGCAAACAACAATTATTCAGAGATTGATGTACTCCCTAGTGCAAATAAATGGACTAAAAATCATCCTATTCATCAAGTAATAGGTGATCCTTCAGCAGGAGTAAAAACCAGATCAGCTACAGCAAATGAAGCAATGTTTGCTGGTTTCTTGAGTGTGATTGAACCAAAGAAAGCTAATGAAGCCCTAGAGGATCCAGACTGGATTTCAGCAATGCAAGAGGAATTGCTTCAATTTGAAAGAAATAAAGTTTGGAGACTCATTCCAAAGCCTGAAGGTAAATCTATTATTGGAACTAAATGGGTATTCAGAAACAAAAAGGATGAATCAGGTGTTGTCATCAGAAACAAGGCAAGATTGGTTGCTAAGGGATACTGTCAACAAGAGGGAATTGATTATGATGAGACATTTGCACCAGTGGCAAGAATAGAGGCAATCAGAATATTTTTGGCCTATGCTGCACATAAAAACTTCAAGGTGTATCAAATGGATGTCAAATCAGCCTTTCTAAATGGCAAACTTAATGAAGAGGTGTATGTCCATCAACCTGAAGGTTTTGTTGATCCAGAATTCCCTGATCATGTTTATATTTTAGACAAAGCTTTATATGGTCTAAAACAAGCACCACGAGCCTGGTATGACACTCTTACTAAACACTTGTTAGGTTCAGGATTCAAGAAAGGTAAGATTGACACAACTTTGTTTTTAAAGAAACAGGGTGATGATTTGATTCTGATTCAGATTTATGTTGATGACATAATATTTGGTTCTACCAGTCCAGAATTATGTGATAATTTTTCAAAAATCATGTCATCTGAATTTGAAATGAGCATGATGGGTGAGCTGAATTTTTTCCTTGGTCTTCAAGTCAAACAATTACCAAAAGGTATTTTTATAAATCAAGGAAAATATTTCAGAGATATTCTGAAAAAGTTCAAAATGTCTGATTGTGCTTCTATGAGAACACCTATGGCAACTAACATAAAGTTAGATGCTGATCTCAAAGGTGTTTCAGCAGATATTAAACTCTATAGAGGCATGATTGGGTCACTACTTTATTTGACTGCAAGTAGACCAGATATCATGTTTTCTACCTGTTTCTGTGCTAGATTTCAATCTAACCCGAAAGAATCACATATGTTGGCTGTCAAAAGGATTTTAGGATATCTCAAAGGAACACCTGATCTAGGTTTATGGTATCCAAAAGAAACTGACTTCAAATTGACTGCTTTCACTGATGCTGATCATGCAGGAAGTAGATTGGACAGAAAGAGTACATCTGGTGCTTGTCACTTTTTGGGAGATAAAATAGTGAGTTGGGAATCAAAGAAACAGAATTGTGTGTCCACTTCAACTGCTGAAGCAGAGTATGTTGCTGCTGCTGCTTCATGCTCTCAAACATTGTGGATGAGAACACAACTCATGGACTATGGATATCATCTTAACAAGATTCCCATCTATTGTGACTCAGAAAGTGCAATTGCCATTACTCAGAACCCTGTTCAACATTCGAAGACTAAACATATAGATGTGAGGTATCATTTTATAAAGGACTATGTGGAAAAAGGAACTATAGAGATGCACTTTGTGCATACAAAGTATCAATTGGCTGACTTGTTCACAAAGCCTCTTGATCACAAAAGGTTCTCTTTTCTCATATGTAAAATAGGAATGCTTAATCTACCTAATTGAAAATATTTTTTTCTCTGAAAAATGCTAAATTTTTCTAAGTAAAATTGTCTGAGTAGTGTACTCAGAACTCTGAGTCTTGAGTTCAGAACTTCTGAGTCTTGAGGTCAGAACTTCTGAGTCTTGAGATCAGAACCTCTGAATCTTACGGTCAGAGATTCTAAGTCAATACATCAGCAATCTAGCTTTCAAAAATTTATTTTTGAGAAATTAAAATACTTCAACTGTGTGGATTATGCTTCTTCTATTATCTTTTCATCTCATCTTTATGTATCATTAATAGTCAAATGCATGCTCAAGTCAAGGGGGAGCATCAAAATTCCTTTGGAAATCATTTTGTGATGCTTAAAAGATTTGCTTTCATTTTCTATCTCTGATTATTCTAAGAAGAACAAGCTTTTCATGATAAATTTTGTTGTTATTCAACCTATATCTGAATTAAATTTTTTTCATATTCAGATATAAGATTTTAAATGATTTTTTAATTCATCATAATATGAACAGAATTTTGATGATAAAAAGTGTTTCTATCTGTTCAAACCCCTTCTGAATAATCAAAATGTTTTATATTTGTCAGAAGTTGATTTTAAATGACATTTTGGTTACAAGGTAAAATTCTTCTGAGAAGAACAATCAGATATCTGATAAAGAAAAGTCAAAACATCTGAGCGTGTTATTCAGATCTTTGACTTGAGTCAAAATTCTATCCACTAACACGTGTCAGCTTCATATTTGTTTGATTATGCCACACATTTCATTTAAATCCTCTGTGGCATTTCAAATGTGTTGACTCCGTTATAACATTGATTTTGCTTTTCCATTAAACCTTTCAACTTCGCGGATTTTAAATAGGTCTTAAAATCCCTATTTCAAATCTTTTCAAATTCCAGAGCGAAAAGTGAGATACGAATCAAATCCAGAGTTCTTTGAATTTGTTTTCTTCTTAAATCATGTCTAGAATACGAAGGAGTGGTCAAATTTCGCTACACTCTACAAAATCGATAATGGATTCATCTGATTCGGATAATGATGAAGTACAGAATAGAGCTGTAGAGGAAGAAGCAATAAGAAATGATGGAGAAGATGAACAAATGGATGAATCTGAAGGAAATGCGGATGAGGTAAATGTTAATATTGAGCATGAACAGAGTGCTGCAGGTTCTATTATGTCAGATAGACCTATTTTAGTGGAAAGAATTGTTCCTGAGAGTGAATGGCTGAAATTATCTGAAAATAACTGTGTTATATTATTTGAGGAAAGCCGTTTTAAGCCTGAACACAGAATTATCATGGAATTATTCAAACATCATCCGTACAGAAAATGGTTTACACGAAGTAAAAATGTGCCTGTTCAGTACATACAACAATGGTGGAAACATCTTAGGTTAGAAGATAATAAGTTTGTGTCTGAAATTGGAGGAGTGACATTTGTCTTATCTATCTCTGCACTAAGAGAAATGCTGAATTTACCAGAGAAAGATGATGTACAAAGAAGGACAGATTTTGAGGACTCACCCTTAACAGAGGAATTAATAGCAGAGTTTATGAAGTTGGGATACAATGAAGGATTGAGGACTCTCAGTTTGTTCAGAAGAAACAAATTACCACCTATTTGGGCTTGCTTCTTTCATGTGGTAAATAAATGTGTGTCAGGGAAGAATAGTTCTGCTGATCAAGGTTCTAAACAAATTCTTCAGATCTTTCAGGGTTTAGTGAAGAATAGGCATTATGACTATACTTTAATACTTTGGGAAGACATGAAAAATACATTTGAGAAGAATCAGAAAGCAATTCAGAAGAAAACAAAGGATGCTCCACTGACATACATTCCTTATATAAGGTACTGGCAAATTGTTATTTGGTATGCCATGCAGGAAAACAGAACAATCTCAAGAAGAACAAATGAAGAGCATGGTCCTACATTTTATTTGGGTAAGATGACCTCGGTAACAAGACTTGAAAACTATCCCAATCATAAACTGTTGCCAAAATCACTTAGGAATTATATTCCAAGGGAGAGTGAGATTTTAAAAGCTTATTGCACCTCTATGGGAATTGAATTACCTCAAATCCCTACCCAAGAGGACCAACCTGAGAAGAGAGGTGAGGGGTCTAGTCGAATTAGAGAGGGGGAGGATGTTCAGATGGATGAACATTCTGAGAGACTTGAGAGGGAAAATTCTGAGAGCTTGGTTAGATTTGGTGAGGAAAAACAGAATGAGAGTGATGAGGATGAGAGATTGTCAACAGAGGTTCAAACAGAAAGAGATGCCTCTGAACCAGCTAATCTTGACCAGGTAACCACAAATGCTATTGGTTCACATCTCTTGGTGTCCAATATTGAAACAAACACCATGGACCTAGTGGTGGATCTTGAACAACCCATCCATATCCACTCAGAAGCATTTCAACATGCTACTGTTTCACACAAATTCGGGGAACCATCCCAAACTCATTTGGAAGGAGGTGATAAATCCCAATCTATTTTTCAACACATTGAGTCTGAATATCACAGTCCTATTCATATTGAGCCTGAAATTCCTTCTGACACTTGCACAAATCAGGAATTTCGTATTCCTGAAACAACATTCATAGACATACCTAATGATGGGTGTCGAGGATTGGATGGAAGTCCTGGTGAGGTGAACATTACAAAAGCCTCATTCAAACGTACATCTGTTGTACAAGATGACTGTGTATTATCTACAGGCCATGAGCCCTCTGGGCACATGAAAACTGGACCATCTGTTGGTTCAGGTTCACTGTTAGAAACTTCTGAATTTGAAAAGATTCAGAAACAAAACAAGGAGATGGGGGAAAAAGTAGAAATTTTGGAGAAGAAGGTGGAGGATTTGAATGATGAGATGTCAGATTTGAAAATTGTGTTGGAGAAAAAGTTGATTTCTGTTGAAACCAAAGTAGATGATGTAAAGAAATCCTTGGATTCTCACAAAAAGGAGATCATGGATATAATGTCTGGTTTTCAAAAAGATATGTTAAAACAAATGCAAGGTATGCAGGAATCTATACTGAAAGCACTAAGTGTATCATTGGCTTCTACTTCAAAGCCTCTTGATCCTGTTCCTATTGAAGAAGCTGAACCTGAAGTTACTTTTAATCAGAACTTGAAAAGAAAGTTTGATGATAATGAGCCTCATGATCATCAAAAGGGGGAGAAAAGACAAAGGTTAAGTTCTGATGATGATATTGGCATAGAAGATTTTGAGATGGCAGATATGCAATTAGCTAGTACAAAAAGTTCAGAAGATCAGACACAGGAAAATTTAAAGGCAATAACTCAGATAGTTCAGATTGATAGCTCAGATACAGAGGAAATGGAGTTGGAAAGTATAGATGGTGGTGATTCAGATAAAACAGAGGAATTGAACTTAGACATAGAGATGGAAGGAAACTCAGATGAAACTGAAGCTATTGAGGAATCTGGTTTGAGATCAGAAAAGACAGTGGAAAGTGAAGTGGTCAACATGTGTACAGATATTGTGGTGTATAACAAAGAAAATATGACGGATTCTGAATTAGAAGAAAGAAGGTTAAGTGAAGAGTTGATCAGAAGGATGCATAATAATTTAGTCAGAGCTTTGAATGTTCAAAAAGTTCAGCAAGGAATAAAAATGGTAAGACCTATTGATCTAATGGGAGAAGAAGACAGAACTGTGAATTATACTCAGGATTTTGAAAATGACTTTAGATTTACCTTTTGTGATGAGTTAAATACAGAAGAAGAGTATGTGAAAGTGAAAGACTTCTTTATGCCTTCTGAGTATGTATTCAGAAAACCAATTGAGATTCCAAAGATTAACTTGCAAAGACTAGAAGAACCTGTATGTGATTTCATTCTAGAGTTAAGTGATGTGCCATTAGCCAGACAATTTCATGATGATATTTTTCCTGAGGAATTATATGATAATCTCTACTACACAGAAGGAGAGTATGAGCCTTTGGAAAGTAACATTGATGGTTTTATGGATGACAGAGCTCAGATGGTCTACTCAGAAGCTTCTAACAGGTTCAGAGTTCCTGACTCAAAACTGCATATTCAGAAAAGAAATGAGAAAGTTCTGATGTTTCAACAAGATGAATTCAATGGTTTAATGTTTGTTAGAATGGAAGTACTGAAAGAAAGAAATACAAAGGTTTCCATGTCTACTTTTGATTTTCACAGATTGACGCTTGATGATCAGATCTTTCTAGTCAAGTTCTTTGCCAGCACTGAAGAAGCCTTGATAGAAATTGAATGCAGAAGACTTCTGGGTATCTATGTCAGAAATATATACTTGTATGACTTCCAATTAGCTATTGAAGAAAGAAAAGAAAAGTGTAATCTGAGTTCTCCCACAAAGAAAACAGAATTTGATTTGCATTTGAAGGGATTTGTGAATGAAGGAATGGAGACAGAAGGGTTCACATATATAGTTCACGAAAGGCTTGAATTGTTCAGATTAAAAGAGTTGGTGAAGTACAGTGATGCAACTCTGAATTGGTTATTGATTAAAATGGAAATAAGTGTGGAAACTGAAAGAGAGAGTTTGAAGAAAAGATGTATGAACTCTGTGAAAAGGAGGTTGGATCTTAGAAGAAAAATCAGAAACTGTAGTGAATGGTTGCTATCTGAGGTAAATCCCAAAAAGATTCTACATAATGATTTTGTGTTTCCTGCTGAGTATGAAGTGAATGAAATTCTGTCAGATGAAGTTGAAGAAGTGCAGAACACAACATCTCAGAATGTGCAGTTAACTAGTTTTGATCAAGCTGAACAGTCTGAACCCAAAGAAGACGAAATATCTATTGATCTAAATGGATACTTTCTTGAATTTGATTTGCCTGAGTTCTTCAAACCAAAAGAAGTACAATTCTTGGATGTGTATTATGATAAACCTAAGGAGACTCAGATCTGGTTGGTTGAAAAATTAAGATGTCTTGGCAAAACAAAGCAAGCCGTTTGCTCAGATTTTTTAATTACTGGAATTAGAGAATTGAGGGTTAAGAAATTCAGAAAGATGGAGTACTTATCTTTTGAAGTTCTGAGAGAAGATGGCAAGGTTTATTACTTTACTGATGCAGACTTTGAGAAACTATCAGTGGTTGACTTCTACAGATTACACAGCTTTCTATGCTTCAAAGAGTCAAGCAAAGATAGAAATGAAAGGAAGGCAAGAAGTGTGGTAATTGAGGCCATGTTCTACATCTTAAGGTGGCACTGTTATACAGATTTTCAAATAGCTTTGTACTTACAAAAGTCATGTGTTTATCTGGCAAATCCCAACACAGATCATGAACAGAAAAAGGTGTTAAAAACTGGAAGTGTTCACAAATATCCAGATTTGGGAGTATTTTTGAAAAACAAAAGTGGAAAAATCTTCTTCAGAGCAAAGGAAACTGCAAAATACTGTTCTGGAACTTTAAGAATCATAAAGCATAATTTGGAGAAAAAGATGCTGAAAGTGAAGGAAGCAAACATGACTCAAGAAGTAATCAATCAGCAAGTTGAAATTATTCAAGAAATCATTGACAAAATTGATAAGAGGCTTAATCTGAGAAATGTGCTACTTCAGAAAATTGTCCCTGCTCTGAAAGAACTGGATGATGCAAAGTTTAAGTTTATTTGACAAAAAGGGGGAGATTGTTAGATCTGAAGTTTTGTCAATAAACCAAGTGTTGAAGATCTGATAAGAAGACTCAGATGTTCTGAGTAGAGAAGTCAGAGGTCTGACTGTGAAAGCTCAGAAGTATTGATAAGTGAAATCAGAAGTCTGGGAAGAGAAGTCAGATGTCTGAGTTAAGGAGTCAGAAGATCTGAGAAGCGTTATCAGAAGAATGTTCAGAAGTTCTGAACTACCTGTTCAGAACTTATGACGAGATACTTTACTTAGTATTTTATAAACTAATTAGGACACGTGTTATGTTCTTATTAGTCTTTCTTCTTTGTACTGTAGCTTTAAAATGTCCGTTGCAGTATAAATAGTAGTTAGCTCTACGTTGCTAACTGATTGATTTTTCCCGTATAACTTTGTATTCATTCTTTGTAATCTTTGAGATTATCTCTCTCTTAGATCTGTAATTCTGTTCATCATTGAATACAATTGGGCTTGATCATACAACTTCTCAATTACTGCTTTCTATATTGATTGTAAGATTAGATCCTGTTCTTTCACATTTTGTCGAGTGTGGGTGTGGAACATATGATGACTGAACATTGTCAAGGTTTGCATGAGTTTGTTCATCAACCAATGGTACAAGAACATCAACATTTGGAGTTTCCGGAGGAGTATCTTTTGTAAGAATTGGTACTCTAGAAGGTTCTAATGGTTGCTGAGGTTTTGTTGTAGCATTAACTGAAGATACATTTATTTTTGTTGGAACATCCACAGATGTAGGAATAGAGTCTTTTGTAACAGCGTTCTTTGGTAAAGAATTGTCCAAAACAGGAGTAGAAACATCAACAATAGGAGTTTGATTCACATTCGTCTCTGTATTATCAATGACAGTGGAATCTGTTGTAGATGTGGGTTTCTTCCTATTAAGAACATTAGAAGAAGGATTGTAAGTACCATAATACTCATCGTAAAATTCTTCAAATAAAATATCAAGATCAGATAAATGAGATTTGGAAGTAGAGCGTTGATCCTGATTTTTGTTTTGAACAAGTTCCGAACCGATGTTTCTTCGGATTCGTCAAATTTCACATTAACGCTCTCAATGATCGTCTTCGATTGCTTCAAATAGATTATGTATGATGCGACAGAGAAAGAATGTAATACCCCGGGTAAGTTCGTTAGTTAAAATCCCTTTTCCGTTAAATAAAGTTAACTTTAAAGTTAGATGTTTACGGTATGTTTGGATAAATTATAAGTTTAGGGGTGTTTGGGTCATTATTGCGAAGTTCAAGGTTTAAAATGAAAATAGGTTGATATTACCCCTTTAGGAGTTCAGATATGTCACAACTCAGAAATATCTAAACTAAGGTATGTGTGTGTGTGTTCTTGGGGCTAAGAAGAAGAAAGAAAGAGCTTTGTGGTTAAGACATCAATTGGTGAGCTTTAGAAATGAATTAAGGTATGTTCCTTTGCATTTTGTGTTTGTAATTGCTTTTAGAAGGGTTCTATCGGAGTAGAAACATCACAAACCCTTCTGGTATTAATTCAGTCGATTTTCTGGGTAAAAAGCACCAAACCGACAGAGGTTTCCGGACACAGTATGAATGTGTCCGGGTAGATTCTTGGGTGGTGTCCGGGTAAGTTGTTGATAGAGTCCGGACGATTTGATTGATGATTTCCGGATGATTTAGAGTCCGGATGGCATCCGGATTCCTTGTGTTGTCCGGATTCTTTATGCTGTCCGGAAAGTTCATGATTGTCCGGGTAGTTTGAGGTTTCCGGATATTTTGGCTGTTGGGTCAACTTTTGAGGATAAGAGTTATGTAGATGTATCTAGAGTTCATAGCCTGCTAGTAAGTTTTATATATAAGTTGGTGAGGAGATATTTGTATGTAAATGGTTTCAGATTCTGAGAATTTTGGATAAAGGATCGGATAGCTCGGAGAAAGGTTTGGAAGCATATTGTAAGCATTCAGGTGAGTTTTGCTTTAAAACGTTTTTGAACTGGGATACATATATATGTGTATATATATATATATGAGATGATTATGTGGTAGGAATATGATTATGTGTATATAAATGACAATATGATGTATTGAGATATATATTGTATTTATATAAGCTTTGCACTACACGAGTGCACTTGTTGCCGGGTTCCGGTGTGCGGACCGGTGTGTAGCCGGGTTCCGGTGTGCGGACCGGTGAGTAGTCGGGTTCCGGTGTGCGGACCGACGGGTAGCCGGGTTCCGGTGAGCGGACCGGTTGTTTATTTATTAGTTGGCTTGCTACCAACTAATATGGCCATTTGTGGAGGAATAAGGTGAATGAGATGTACACGATGCACGAGTCTGGATTGGTATTTAAATACCTGTGGTATGTTTATATTTTACGAAAGAATTACCAAAGGTTTATCTAAACTATTTTGATACAAAGGATTTACATAAAATGTTTTATAATGATTTTGGAAAGGACCGGGATTAACTCACTAGACCCGTTTGGTCTAACCCTCATTTTGTTTTCAAAAATATGTTTTCCAGGTTAAGGATCGGCAGGAGAGGATGAAGTGTAGGAAGCTTTTGATGGATGTTGATTAGGAAGCTTTTATATATTTTGTAATGTCAAGACTAATGAGACCGTACTTGGTTTATTATGTAACTTTTGTTGTAAATCAATGATATGTATGAATGTTATGTATTATGATGTATGTTATGGGATTTGGGTTGTTACAAATGTTATCAGATCCCTAGTTTAAGGGATTTAGGTATACGGATCTATACCTAGACTTAAACTACATGTGAAGTAGGATGTCCTTGATATATTAGAACCTTGGGATGCTAAGTATAAAAGGTAGAAGGAACATCATGTAAGGTAGATTCAGATTACACCTGGCCAGTGTAATTGTGATCTTACAGGTGCATGTTTGGACTGGAATATCTTATTATATAGGGTATGTGTTTATGTGTATGTTAATCTTGTTTGGATCTACAGAATGGCAAGCGGTACTCGAAATACGAATAGAAGAGGAGGAGGAAATCCGAATAGTACGAATCCACCAATAGGAACGGGGGGAAGAAGAGGAGAGCGAGGGGGAGGTAGATCCGGAGGTAGAACGGGGAGTAGAACTGGGGGCAGAACCGGAGGTAGAGTTCAGGGGTGAGGTACGGAGTTTATTACAAGAGACGATTTGATGGCGGAGATGGGAAGACTTCAAGCAAATATCCAGGCTATGTTCGACCAAGCTCGTCATACTGAAACACCAGATCCTGGTTTGGAAAACGAAATGCCCATTACACCTACGGTCATACCAGTGTCAAGAAGGTGTGATTACAAGATGTTCTTAAACTGCAGACCTCCAACTTACTCAGGAGATAGAGACCCAGTGAAGGCGATGAGATGGTTAAAAGAAATAGAAGCCATCTTCAAGACCAGTAAGTGTGCGGATGAGGACAGAGTATTATACGGAACGACGATGTTGAAGGCAGAAGCTCTGTACTGGTGGGAAGCTCACATTGATTCCATAGGGTCGGATGTATACTCTACTTTTACTTGGGAAGAATTCACAACAGCATTCAAAAGACAGTTTTGTTCTCAAGCAGCAGTCAGACAACTGGAAGAGGAGTTCATGAACTTACACCAGCGAAGTTTATCAGTTAGGGACTACACTGCTAGTTTTCTGGAGAAGTCTCGCTTCGCAGAGTACTACGTTGCCACAGAGGCACTGAAAATGGAGAGGTTTATTTTTGGGTTAAATACAGAAATTAGAAAGCTAGTGACTGCAAAAGGACCCGATACCTTCTCAGCCGCAGTGGATGCCGCGGAAAATGTGGAACAGGATAACCGGAGAGACGTTGGTGATAAGAGTGCTGGGAAAAGAAACTGGAAAAAACGATGTACGAATCGGAAGAATACGAATCCCCGAGGTTTGATAGTTATTCACCCTTCAGACCAGTTGAAAGACCATGCCCAAAATGCAATCGTGTTCATCAAGGAAACTGTTATGTGGATTCCCGAAGTTGTTACAAATGTGGAAAGACTGGTCACATTGTTAGAGACTGTCGGGTAACTCGACTCTGCTTCGTTTGCAATTCCCCTGATCATATTCAGTCAGACTGTCCACAATGGAAAGTACAACAGGGTGGTATGACGGAGAGACCAACGAGTGTTAGGCCGGGAGTGGAACAAGGGACTGAAGTATCGAAAGCAAAGGGCCGTGTTTTTCAGATGACGGAACAAGAGGTGGAAGAAAGTCCTGATGAGTTTACAGGTATATTTCTATAAACTCTATACGTGCTAAGGTGTTATCTGACTTCAGTGCAAAATGGTTATTGGTATTTCCGTGCTTTTGTTACTTATCTGTGTTAGAGATGTAGGTGGGTGTGGGGTGGCTATTCAGTTAGTTTCTATGTTTTTGATTAAGTTCGAAGTAGTAGTGATAAGTATTCATACCTTTTCGCTTAACCGAATTCCGGGACATAATTCTTTTAAGGGGGAGATAATGTAATACCCCGGGTAAGTTCGTTAGTTAAAATCCCTTTTCCGTTAAATAAAGTTAACTTTAAAGTTAGATGTTTAGGGTATGTTTGGATAAATTATAAGTTTAGGGGTGTTTGGGTCATTATTGAGAAGTTCAAGGTTTAAAATGAAAATAGGTTGATATTACCCCTTTAGGAGTTCAGATATGTCACAACTCAGAAATATCTAAACTAAGGTATGTGTGTGTGTGTTCTTGGGGCTAAGAAGAAGAAAGAAAGAGCTTTGTGGTTAAAACATCAATTGGTGAGCTTTGGAAGTGAATTAAGGTACGTTCCTTTGCATTTTTGTGTTTGTAATTGCTTTTAGAAGGGTTCTATCGGAGTAGAAACATCACAAACCCTTTTGGTATTAATTCAGTCGATTTTCTGGGTAAAAAGCACCAAACCGACAGAGGTTTCCGGATACAGTATGAATGTGTCTGGGTAGATTCTTGGGTGGTGTCCGGGTAAGTTGTTGATAGAGTCCGGACGATTTGATTGATGGTTTCCGGATGATTTAGAGTCCGGATGGCATCCGGATTCCTTGTGTTGTCCGGATTCTTTATGCTGTCCGGAAAGTTCATGATTGTCCGGGTAGTTTGAGGTTTCCGGATATTTTGGCTGTTGGGTCAATTTTTGAGGATAAGAGTTATGTAGATGTATCTAGAGTTCATAGTCTGCTAGTAAGTTTTATATATAAGTTGGTGAGGAGATATTTGTATGTAAATGGTTTCAGATTATGAGAATTTTGGATAAAGGATCGGATAGCTCGGAGAAAGGTTTGGAAGCATATTGTAAGCATTCAGGTGAGTTTTGCTTTAAAACGTTTTTGAACTGGGATGCATATATATGTGTATATATATATATGAGATGATTATGTGGTAGGAATATGATTATGTGTATATAAATGACAATATGATGTAATGAGATATATATTGTATTTATATAAGCTTTGCACTACACGAGTGCACTTGTTGCCGGGTTCCGGTGTGCGGACCGGTGTGTAGCCGGGTTCCGGTGTGCGGACCGGTGAGTAGTCGGGTTCCGGTGTGCGGACCGACGGGTAGCCGGGTTCCGGTGAGCAGACCGGTTGTTGATTTATTAGTTGGCTTGCTACCAACTAATATGGCCATTTGTGGAGGAATAAGGTGAATGAGATGTACACGATGCACGAGTCTGGATTGGTATTTAAATACGTGTGGTATGTTTATATTTTACGAAAGAATTACCAAAGGTTTATCTAAACTATTTTGATACAAAGGATTTACATAAAATGTTTTATAATGATTTTGGAAAGGACCGGGATTAACTCACTAGACCCGTTTGGTCTAACCCTCATTTTGTTTTCAAAAATATGTTTTCCAGGTTAAGGATCGACAGGAGAGGATGAAGTGTAGGAAGCTTTTGATGGATGTTGATTAGGAAGCTTTTATATATTTTGTAATGTCAAGACTAATGAGACCGTACTTGGTTAGTTATGTAACTTTTGTTGTAAATCAATGATATGTATGAATGTTATGTATTATGATGTATGTTATGGGATTTGGGTTGTTACAAAGAATATCCGACAAAAGTAACCTCTTCAGCTTTTGGACTGAACTTATTTAGATTTTCCTTGTCCTTTAACACGAAACACTTACAACCAAAAACATGAAGATGTTTTATGGTAGGTTTCTTGTTGTTCATGATCTCATATGGAGTCTTTCCAAATCTTCGATGAATGATCGAACGATTATGTGTATGACATGCAGTTGCCACAGCTTCAGGCCATAAAAATAAAGGTAGATTAGAATATGTTAGCATAGTACGCGCCGATTCCACTAAGGTTCTGTTGCGCCGTTCAACTACGCCATTCTGTTCAGGTGTTCTGGAAGCAGAGAATTGTTGAGTAATTCCGTTAGATTCATAGAAATCTCCCAAGACACTGTTTTTAAACTCCGTGCCATTATCCGAACGAACAATCTTGACAGAAATCTGCATGTTGTTTTGTGACTATATGATGTTGATTAGATGGTCAGAAGTTTCATGCTTTGACCGAAGAAACTTTACCCATGTATATCGAGAATAATCATCAACAACCACTAGGACATATTTCTTTCCATTGATACTTTGAGTCTTCATTGGTCCACACAAGTCAACATGTATTAACTCTAAGACACGCTTTGTTGTAGGTTCAGGCTTCGGCTTATGAGGAAATATTTTCATTTTCCCCTTCTCACATGCATCACACAAATTATTCACACCAAACTTCAACAAAGATAGACCCCGGACTAACTCACCCTTTACCAATTTCGGCATATATCGGAAATTCAAATGAGATAGTCTCCGGTGCCACAGCCAACTCTGTTGAACAGAAGCTTTCGAAAGAAGACACACATCTCCTTCAGGTTTAACCGCCGACAAGTTGATTGTGTAAAGATTGGATTTCCTTGTGCCAACTAATAGTTCTTTACCTTCTTCGGTTCTGACACAACATCGTTTCGCCTTGAAACTTACATCCAGATCTTTATCACAGAACTGTCCGATATTAAAGAGATTGTGTCCAAGACCTTTTTCATAGCTCACTTTCTTGATTGTAAGACTGTCTTGTACAATGTCACCGTATCCAAGAATGGGCGAGAACCGATTGTTGCCAAATCTGACTCGACCACCATTTAACATTTGAAAAACCAAACAATTGCTTATTTGAATACTTCTTGTAAGAATTTACAAGTTTTGGTTTGTTATTTGCATATGGTTTTGAAACATATGAAAAGAAACTATTTTTCTCAAACTGCTTGTTTGGCGAAGATGACTTTTGATTCACCCTCCATTCTTGCTTCACTCCTTTCTCAAACTAAATTCGATCCAAAGATGATCCTTTGATCAAAATAATTGCACAAATCACTTATCCTTACCAAATTGAACTAATTTGTACCAAAATCTATCCAGAAAACATGATGAAATCTCATATTCGATCTCAAGTCCGAAAATACCAAAAATGTCCAAAAAATCCTCTGAGAAATGAGATGTGATCCCAGAAACAAGTATGTAAAGATGTAGATCAATTACCACTAGTCATCTCTCATTAGAATGAATCTCCAAGGTTACAAGATAGAGAGTGTTTACAACTGGTAAGACTATGAATGCTTTACAAATACAATGAGTTATAGGCTATTTATACCTAGCACCTAAAGTTACAAAATAAGCCCTTCTGTTAGAGCACTTTGTAGCTATCAAGACAATATTAATCTTTTGTACTGTATCTTCTGAGTAGAGGCATGGACATGTCATGGCCCTACTATATAAAGAAGATCCCTTTGTTAATTCTATAACACTTCAAGCATATTGTCATTTGTACTCTCAAGTTCAATATATGAATGACATATTCACTCCATATTCTCTCGGCATATCTTTGATTACTTCATAGCTAGATCTGGGAGGGTAAGCGTAAAGATCGAGAGGATTAGCGGGCGGCGAAGGCCAAGGCGGAGGCTCTCTCCGTTCAAGTGGACGATCTCAAGAGTCTTTTGGATATGTCGTCGCTGGAGAAGGAGGAGCTCCAAAATCGCCTTAAGGGGGCGTTGGAAAGGGCCTCTGCCTATGAGGCAGAGGTGATGACGACAAAAGCGTCCCTTACCGTGCGCGAAAAACAGGTAGGGGAGCTCAAGTCGTTGGTTAAGGCCTTTGAGGCCAAGACGGGGGCCTTAGAGGAGAAGCTTCTCTCGTTTGACGCGTTGACCCATCTGAAGGTCAGGGCGGCAATGATGCGCCATCATCTGCCGGGAAAAAAACCCTTGGCTGGTGCAGAGGCCGAGGTCGCGACCTACCTCGAGCACGTTGGGACCGAGGAGGATCTCGACCAAGAGGATAGGGTCGACGACACCGATTCTGCGGAGACCAAGACGGGTGGTGCGGAAGACGAGAGCGGAGTCGACCAAGGCCCTAAGTAGTGTTTGGGTAAAATTTCACCAGTCTCGACCACGACCAAAACAAGGAAAACATTTATTACACTTTTTCATGATGAGACAAAATCATAAGCACTTTATCATCTGACCAAAGTCAAAATCGAAAGTTACTCACGACACTCAACCGTCGTAAGGAACCTTACGACCTCGACCGACTAACATACGATATTATTGCTAGCTTTTCACTGTTTAATGTAGGGTCAATGTCATTGATGACCAATGGCTATAACCGACGAAGGCCATTAACAGCATTAAACTCAGCGTTAGTTACGACCGTTATTTGAAGCTTTTAAGGAATCATTTACAGCGCTCGAAGACTATAAATACAAAGGCTCAATCATCATCTCTGATATCTTGAGACATCTGAACTCTGAAGAACACTCGAAGCAAAGAATTCTCTCTAAAAAGATCGCTCACGACGCACGACTTACACGCATGACACTTAGTTTTTACACACGACGCACCAGTTTTTACATTCGATACACTTGTTTACTTTACATTTAAAGTCTTTACTTCATTTGTATTGTAATCTCTGTACTCTCGACACCTGAAACATAAGGACATCGCCCCTGTTTGGCGACCATAGTGCAGCGACAACATCTCCACTGTCGTCCGCGGGTTTTTTCCTCGTTGAGGTTTTTCCCGCGTCACCAAAATATCTATCTCATTTACATTCTTTTGTCATTGTCGTACGGTTTGTCGAAAGATTCCCCTTCTTTAGTTGTTAAGCTCCACAATCAACCTTAAGTTATCCCTCTTAACGATTTTTGGCATTAACAGTTTGGCGCCCACCGTGGGGCCCCATCTAGAGAAAACCTTCGACAAACGTGCGTCCTACTAACATTTCCTTGGAATTTCCTCTCTTTTTTCTGTTTTAGAAAAATGGCAGGTATTAGGAAACCAAGAGCCGATCATTGCCCAGATGCATAGGGAGCTTGAGAATGCACAAGATGCTCCTAGGATAGTCGATGACTATCGCCTGGAGGAAGTCGTCCTAGATCAGAACAAGCCTGACCAGAAAGTCCTTGTAGAGTCGTCCCTCAATCCATGCCTAAAAGACAAGCTAATATCTTTCTTGCAGGAACATGCCGATTGTTTTACCTGGTCGCACGAAGACATGGTCAGCATAGACCCTGACGTCATTTCCCATAAGCTCAATGTCGACCCGTCGTTTAAGCCTATCAAACAAAAGCGCCAAAAATTTGCTCCTGAAAGGAATAAGGTGATAAATGACGAGGTCGACAACCTCCTCAGGACAGTGAAAAATTCAAGAAGTAAAGTATCCCGACTGGCTCGCTAATGTCGTGGTCGTGGCGAAGAAAAATGGCAAATGGAGGGTCTGTATCGACTTCACAGATCTTAACAAAGCTTGTCCAAAAGATCCTTTCCCATTGCCACATATCAATGCCATGGTCAACTCGACAGCAGGACATGAACTATTGACATTCATGTATGCTTATTCTGGATACAATCAGATCTTGATGCACGTTGAGGACCATGAGAAAACTGCATTCATGACAGATCGAGGTATTTATTGTTATAAAGTTATGTCGTTCGGTCTAAAAAATGCAGGTTCTACCTACCAGCGCCTGGTGAATAAAATGTTCAAGGATCGTCTTGGCGACATAATGGAGGTTTATATCGACGACATGCTAGTCAAATCAAAGAAATCAATCGACCACGTCGATCATTTGAGGCATTTGTTCGACATCCTTCGAAAATATAGCATGAAGCTCAATCCGATGAAATGTTCCTTTGGCGTCAGTGCAGGAAAATTCCTGGGTTATATGGTCACTCGACGAGGAATCGAGGCCAACCCCGACCAAATCAAAGCCATTATCGAGATCAAATCTTCGAGAAATTTGAAAGAAGTCCAAAAGCTTACTGGTCGGGTGGCAGCTTTGAATAGGTTTATCTCTCGATCCTCAGATAGATGTCATTTATTTTATAACGTCCTCAGGAAAAATAGAGGCTTCGACTGGACCGACGATTGTTTGGGTAAAAAATCACACCCTCGACCGACTTGGAAAATTCCCTCGACATGACCCGTGGACCTTGATTACCCTAATACCTACAAAAGTCATACCCCTGACCGACAAGGGTAATACCTGTTGGTCCCGAAGGGCTATACAAGTTTGTAGAAGGGGGGGGGGGGGGGGTTGAATACAAACACATGTTTTTACTTTTGTAAATTGTTTATTGATAAATCAAGACAATTTACAACTTGTTGCGGAACAAGATTAAGGATAAACCTAATCTTAACAAGTCTTGAGAAACACTAAGTTTCTTGCACTAGAAAGAGTTAAAGAAATTAAGAATAATAACTTAACAATAAGAAAGAGATAAGAAGATGGTCCGAGCACACTTCAAAATTGAAGTAAGGTTCTTCTTATATACTGCATGCATTTAATGCATGGCAATATGGCTTTACACGTGGCAGCAGCTGAGTGGTTGAATGTCATTGACCTTTGTAGACAACATTAGTAGCCGCATGGTGCACATTGTAGAATCAGAGTTGTTGTACGATTACAGACAAAAGGGGTGTCCATTCTGACAGTTCGTACGGAGACGTGCAAGGGAGGTAAGACAATAGTAACATGCAGGGAGACTTCATGATCAGCTTTCGTTGAGTTAGATCTTTATTAGCGAATGATAAAGTTCAGCGATTGCTGAAGTTTTCTACTTGATACTTCACATTGAATGGACAGGTCTTGCTTCGCTGATATCCGCATCAGTTCATGAGTAGACTTGTCGCTGGTTCTTTAGCTTGATCTTCGACTTCAGCGTAGAACTTTGGTTGACGTGAAACTTGTCTTCAGGGATCATAAGTAAACACCTAATTTATCAGCGATCATCTCATAGACTGAACAGGCTCAGAGTTATAAGATGATGAACAGTGTTCGCTGAATATCTAATCTAAACAGTGAGAGTTCCTATCAGCGGTACTGTAAAGTCTTAGTACTTATCAGCGATAGTGAAACTCTAATACATATTGTTTACTTACAATTTTCACTAAGTGTTTAAAAGAGGGTCATTATCAAATCACTGAGGGTTTGGATCAACAATCTCCCCCTATTTGATTAAGACATAGCAACAGAGAAAATTGCTATTTAATGAAAACATAAGGATAAAAAGAACTCATAAAATATTTGTCCCTTTTACTGTTTTCTGGGATCTTTTCAGTACTGATGGAGTAAAGTACATTCGCTGAATTTTTTTTAAACTTCGTAAAGATTACATAGGGAAGTGGAAAAATTACAAGTACATCAAATAAAATTACAAGTACAAAAGATGTAGACAGATAAGGATAGAAAGAATTACAAGGCGATCCTATCCGTCAAAAGGTTCTTCCTTGATGAGAAGTTCATCGAGGGTCTTTGATGTGGGAATCATCCAGTCAGGGACAGTGACACCTTGATCCTTTTTGTTCTTTGCTTCTTCAAAGATCAGGGGCTTGAGGTGATGTGCCTGAATGTCGCGTCTGACTTCACACCAGTATATGAGATCTCTGTGCTGTTCGATGGGAGTGATTGGCAGCTCAGAGATGCGTTGAAAGTGTTGATTTCCTTGGTAGTCTAGAAAGAATATACCATAGGGATCACTTACGACTTTCCCAGGGAGGTGTCAAGCGCTGAGAGATCAGCATCAGGGCCAAGAACTTCAGCACGAGAGAAACCAATACCTGTTTTGTAAGAACAGGATCTAATCTCACAATCAATATAGAAAGCAGTAATTGAGAAGTTATATGATCAAGCCCAATTGTATTCAATGATGAACAGAAATACAGATCTATGAGAGAGAGAATCTCAAAGATTACAGAGAATGAATACAAAGTTATACGGGAAAAATCAATTAGTTAGCAACATAGAGCTAACTACTATTTATACTGCAACAAACATCTTAAAGCTACAGTACAAATAAGAAAGACTAATAAGAACATAACACGTGTCCTAATTAGTTTATAAAATACTAAGTAAAGTATCTTGTCATAAGTTCTGAACAGGTAGTTCAGAACTTCTGAACATTCTTCTGATAAAGCTTCTCAGATCTTCTGACTCTTTCTCTCATATCTCTGACTCCTCTACTCAGAACATCTGAGTCCTCTTATCAGATCTTCAACACTTGGTTTATTGACAAAACTTCAGATCTAACAATCTCCCCCTTTTTGTCAAATAAACTTAAACTTTGCATCATCCAGTTCTTTCAGAGCAGGAACAATCTTCTGAAGTAGCACATTTCTCAGATTAAGCCTTTTATCAATTTTGTCAATGATTTCTTGAATAATCTCAACTTGCTGATTAATTGCTTCTTGAATCATGTTTGCTTCCTTCACTTTCAGCATCTTTTTCTCCAAATTGTGCTTTATGATTCTTAAAATTCCAGAACAGTATTTTGCGGTTTCCTTTGCTCTGAAGAAGATCTTTCCACTTTTGTTTTTCAAAAATACTCCCAACTCTGGATATTTGTGAACACTTCCAGTCTTTAAATTCCTTTTCTGTTCATGATCTGTGTTGGGATTTGCCAGATAAACACATGACTTTTGTAGGTACAAAGCTATTTGAAAATCTGTATAGCAGTGCCACCTTAAGATGTAGAACATGGCCTCAATTACCACACTTCTGGCCTTCCTTTCATTTCTGTCTTTGCTTGACTCTTTGAAGCATAGAAAACTGTGTAATCTGTAGAAGTCAACTACTGATAGTTTCTCAAAATCTGCATCAGTAAAGTAATAAACCTTGCCATCTTCTCTCAGAACTTCAAAAGATAAGTACTCCATCTTTCTGAATTTCTTAACCCTCAACTCTCTGATTCCAGTGATTAAAAAATTTGAGTAAACAGCTTGCTTTGTTTTGCCAAGACATCTTAATTTTTCAGCCAACCAGATCTGATTCTCCTTAGGTCTATCATAATACACATCCAAGAATTGTACCTCTTTTGGTTTGAAGAACTCAGGTAAATCAAATTCAAGAAAGTATCCATTTAGATCAATGGATATTTCATCTTCTTTTGGTTCAGACTGTTCAGCTTGATCAAAACTAGTTATCTGCACATTCTGAGATATTGTGTTCTGCATTTCTTCAGCTTCATCTGACAAAATTCCATTCACTTCATACTCAGCAGGGAACACAAAATCATTATGTAGAATCTTTTTGGGATTCACCTCAGATAGCAACCATTCACTACTGTTTCTGATTTTTCTTCTAAGATCCAACCTCCTCTTCACACAGTTTATGCATCTCTTCTTTAAACTCTCCTTTTCAGCGTCCATACTTACTTCCATTCTAATCAACAACCAATTCAGAGTTGCATCACTGTACTTCACCAACTCTTTTAATCTGAACAATTCAAGTCTTTCGTGAACCATATATGTGAACCCTTCTGTCTCCATTCCTTCATTCACAAATCCCTTCACATGCAAATCAACTTCTGTTTTCTTTGTGGGAGAACTCAGATTACACTTTTCTTTTCTTTCTTCAATAGCCAACTGGAAGTCATACAAGTATATATTTCTGACATAAATACCCAGAAGTCTTCTGCATTCAATTTCTATCAAGGATTCTTCAGTGCTAGCAAAGAACTTGACTAGAAAGATCTGATCATCAAGAGTCAATCTGTGAAAATCAAATGTAGACATGGAAACCTTTGTATTTCTTTCTTTCAGTACTTCCATTCTAACAAATATTAAACCATTGAATTCATCTTGTTGAAACATCAGAACTTTCTCGATTCTTTTCTGAATATGCAGTTTTGAGTCAGGAACTCTAAACATGTTAGAAGCTTCTGAGTAGACCATCTGAGCTCTGTCATCCATAAAACCATCAATGTTACTTTCCAAAAGCTCATACTCTCATTCTGTGTAGTAGAGATTATCATATATTTCCTCAGGAAAAATATCATCATGAAATTGTCTGGCTAATGGCACATCACTTAACTCTAGAATGAAATCACACACAGGTTCTTCTAGTCTTTGCAATTTAATCTTTGGAATCTCAATTGGTTTTCTGAATACATATTCAGAAGGCATAAAGAAGTCTTTCACTTTCACATACTCTTCTTCTGTATTTAACTCATCACAAAAGTTAAACCTAAAATCATCTTTAAAATCCTGAGTATAATCCACAGTTCTGTCTTCTTCTCCCATTAGATCAATGGGTCTTATCACTTTTATCCCTTTATGAATTTTCTGAACACTCAAAGCTCTGACTACTTCATTATGCATTCTTCTGATCAATTCTTCATTCAACCTCCTTTCTTCTGATTCAGACTCCATTGTCCTTTCTCTGTTATAAACCACAATATCTGTACACCTGTTTACCACTGTACTTTCCACTATTTCTTCTATTCTCAAATCAGATTCCTCAATAGCTACAGTTTCATCTGAGTTTCCTTCCATCTCAGTATCCAAGTTCAATTCCTCTGTTTTATCTGATTCATTACTATCAATACTTCCCAACTCCATTTCTTCTGTATCTGAACTATCAAGCTGTACTATCTGAACCATCTCCTTTAAATTTTCCTGTGTCTGATCTTCTGAACTTTTTGTATTGGCTAAGTGCATGTCTGCTATCTCAAAATCTTCTATGCCAATATCATCATCAGAACTTAACCTTTGTCTTTTCTCCCCCTTTTGATGATCATGAGGATCATTATCATCAAACTTCCTTTTCAAGTTCTGATTAAAAGCAACTTCAGGTTCAGCTTCTGCAATAGGAACAGGATCAAGAGGCTTTGAAGTAGAAGCCAAAGATACACTCAGTGCTTTCAATATAGATTCCTGAATACCTTGCATCTGTTTTAACATATCTTTTTGAAAACCAGACATTATATCCACGATCTCCTTTTTGTGAGAATCCAAGGATTTCTTTACATCATCTACCTTGGTTTCAACAGAAATCAACTTTTTCTCCAACACAACTTTCAAATCTGATACTTCATCATTCAAATCCTCCACCCTCTTCTCCAAATTTTCTACTTTTTCCCCCATCTCCTTGTTTTGTTTCTGAATCTTTTCAAATTCAGAAGTTTCTAACAGTGAACCTGAACCAACAGATGGTCCAGTTTTCATGTGCCCAGAGAGCTCATGGCATGTAGATAACACACAGTCATCTTGTACAACAGATGCACGTTTGAATGAGGCTTTTGTAATGTTCACCTCACCAGGATTTCCATCCAATCCTCGACACCCAACATTAGGTATGTCTATGAATGTTGTTTCAGGAATACGAAATTCCTGATTTGTGCAAGTGTCGAAAAGAATTTCAGGCTCAATATGAATAGGACTGTGGTATTCAGACTCAATGTGTTGAAAAATAAATTGGGATTTATCACCTCCCTCCAAATGAGTTTGGGATGGTTCCCCGGATTTGTGTGAAACAGTAGCATGTTGAAATGCTTCTGAGTGGGTATGGATGGGTTGTTCAAGATCCACCACTAGGTCCATGGTGTTTGTTTCAATATTGGACACCAAGAGATGTGAACCAATAGCATTTGTGGTTACCTGGTCAAGATTAGCTGGTTCAGAGGCATCTCTTTCTGTTTGAACCTCTGTTGACAATCTCTCATCCTCATCACTCTCATTCTGTTTTTCCTCACCAAATCTAACCAAGCTCTCAGAATTTTCCCCCTCAAGTCTCTCAGAATGTTCACCCATCTGAACATCCTCCCCCTCTCTAATTCGACTAGACCCCTCACCTCTCTTCTCAGGTTGGTCCTCTTGGGTAGGGATTTGAGGTAATTCAATTCCCATAGAGGTGCAATAAGCTTTTAAAATCTCACTCTCCCTTGGAATATAGCTCCTAAGTGATTTTGGCAATAGTTTATGATTAGGATAGTTTTCAAATCTTGTTACTGAGGTCATCTTACCCAAATAAAATGTAGGACCATGCTCTTCATTTGTTCTTCTTGAGATTGTTCTGTTTTCCTGCATGGCATACCAAATAACAATTTGCCAGTACCTTATGTAGGGAATGTATGTCAGTGGAGCATCCTTTGTTTTCTTCTGAATTGCTTTCTGATTCTTCTCAAATGTATTCTTCATATCTTCCCAAAGTATTAAAGTATAGTCATAATGCCTATTCTTCACTAAACCTTGAAATATCTGAAGAATTTGTTTAGAACCTTGATCAGCAGAACTATTCTTCCCTGACAAACATTTATTTACCACATGAAAGAAGCAAGCCCAAATAGGTGGTAATTTGTTTCTTCTGAACAAACTGAGAGTCCTCAATCCTTCATTGTATCCCAACTTCATAAACTCTGCTATTAATTCCTCTGTTAAGGGTAAATCCTCAAAATCTGTTCTTCTTTGTACATCATCTTTCTCTGGTAGATTCAGCATTTCTCTTAGTGCAGAGATAGATAAGACAAATGTCACTCCTCCAATTTCAGACACAAACTTATTATCTTCTAACCTAAGATGTTTCCACCATTGTTGTATGTACTGAACAGGCACATTTTTACTTCTTGTAAACCATTTTTTGTACGGATGATGTTTGAATAACTCCATTATAATTCTGTGTTCAGGCTTAAAACGACTTTCCTCAAACAATATAACACAGTTATTTTCAGATAATTTCAACCATTCACTCTCAGGAACAACTCTTTCCACTAGAATAGATCTATCTGACATAATAGAACCTGCAGCACTCTGTTCATGTTCAATATTAACGTTTACTTCATCCGCATTTCCTTCAGATTCATCCATTTATTCATCTTCTTCATCATTTCTTATTGCCCCTTCCTCTGCAACTCTATTTTGTACTTCATCATTTTCCGAATCGGATGAATCCATTATCGATTTTGTAGAATGTAGAGAAATTGGACCACTTCTTCGTATTTCAGACATGATTTAAGAAGAAAAACAGATTCAAAGAACTCTGGATTTGATTCGTATCTCACGTTTCGCTCTGGAATTTGAAAGAAATTTGAAATAGGGATTTTAAGACCTATTTAAAATCCGCGAAGTTGAAAGGTTTAACGGAAAAGCGAAATCAATGTTATAACGGAGTCAACACATGTGAAATACCACAAAGGATTTAAATGAAATACGTGGCATTGTCAAACAAATATGAAGCTGACACGTGTTAGTGGATAGAATTTTGACTCAAGTCAAAGATCTGAATAACACGCACAGATGTTCTGATTCCATGACTCAGAAGAATTTTGCCTTGTAACCAAAATGTCTTTTAAAATCAACTTCTGACCAATATAAAACATTTTGATTATTCAGAAGAGGTTTGAACAGATAGAAGCACTTTTTATCATCAAAACTCTGTTCATATTATGATGATGTAAAAAGGATCATTTAAAATCTTATATCTGAATATGAAAAGTTTTTAATTCAGATATAGTTTGAATAACAAAAAAATTTATCATTAAAAGCTTGTTCTTAGAATGATTAGCGATAAGAAATGAAAACAAATCTTTTAAGCATCACAAAATGATTTCCAAAAGAATTTTGATGCTCCCCCTTGACTTAAGCATGCATTTGACTATTAATGATACATAAAGATGAGATAAAAAGATAATAGAAGAAGCATAATCCATACAGTTGAAGTTATTTGTATTTCTCAAAAATAAATTTTTGAAAGTTAGATTGCTGAAGTATTGACTCAGAATCTCTGACCTTAAGATTCAGAGGTTCTGATCTCAAGACTCAGAAGTTCTGAACTCAAGATTCAGAAGTTCTGAACTCAAGAATCAGAAGTTCTGAACTCAAGACTCAGAAGTTCTGAACTCAAGACTCAGAAGTTCTGATCTCAAGACTCAGAAATTCTGAATACACTACTCAGACAAGTTTACTTAGAAAAATTTAGCATTTTTAAGAAAAAAATATTTTCAATTAGGCAGATTAAGCATTCCTATTTTACATATGAGAAAAGAAAATCTTTTGTGATCAAGAGGCTTTGTGAACAAGTCAGCCAATTGATACTTTGTATGCACAAAGTGCATCTCTATAGTTCCTTTTTCCACATAGTCCTTTATAAAATGATATCTCACATCTATATGCTTAGTCTTCGAATGTTGAACAGGGTTCTGAGTAATAGCAATTGCACTTTCTGAGTCACAATAGATGGGAATCTTGTTAAGCTGATATCCATAGTCCATGAGTTGTGTTCTCATCCACAATGTTTGAGAGCATGAAGCAGCATCAACATACTCTGCTTCAGCAGTTGAAGTGGATACACAGTTCTGCTTCTTTGATGCCCAACTCACTATTTTATCTCCCAAAAAGTGACAAGCACCAGATGTACTCTTTCTGTCCAACCTACTTCCTGCATGATCAACATCAGTGAAAGCAGTCAATTTGAAGTCAGTTTCTTTTGGATACCATAAACCTAGATCAGGTGTTCCTTTGAGATATCTTAAAATCCTTTTGACAGCCAACATATGTGATTCTTTCGGGTTAGATTGAAATCTAGCACAGAAACAGGTAGAAAACATGATATCTGGTCTACTTGCAGTCAAATAAAGTAATGATCCAATCATGCCTCTATAAAGTTTGATATCTGCTGAAACACCTTTGAGATCAGCATCTAACTTTATGTTAGTTGCCATAGGTGTTCTCATAGAAGCACAATCAGACATTTTGAACTTTTTCAGAATATCTCTGACATATTTTCCTTGATTTATAAAAATACCTTTTGGTAATTGTTTGACTTGAAGACCAAGAAAAAAATTCAGTTCACCCATCATGCTCATTTCAAATTCAGATGACATGATTTTTGAAAAATTATCACATAATTCTGGACTGGTAGAACCAAATATTTTGTCATCAACATAAATCTGAATCAGAATCAAATCATTACCCTGTTTCTTTAAAAACAAAGTTGTGTCAATCTTACCTTTCTTGAATCCTGAACCTAACAGGTGTTTAGTAAGAGTGTCATACCAGGCTCGTGGTGCTTGTTTTAGACCATATAAAGCTTTGTCTAAAATATAAACATGATCAGGGAATTCTGGATCAACAAAACCTTCAGGTTGATGGACATACACCTCTTCATTAAGTTTGCCATTTAGAAAGGCTGATTTGACATCCATTTGATACACCTTGAAGTTTTTATGTGCAGCATAGGCTAAAAATATTCGGATTGTTGCCACTGGTGCAAATGTCTCATCATAATCAATTCCCTCTTGTTGACAGTATCCCTTAGCAACCAATCTTGCCTTGTTTCTGATGACAACACCTGATTCATCCTTTTTGTTTCTGAACACCCATTTAGTTCCAATAATAGATTTACCTTCAGGCTTTGGGATGAGTCTCCAGACTTTATTTCTTTCAAATTGAAGCAATTCTTCTTGCATTGCTGAAATCCAGTCTGGATCCTCTAAGGCTTCATTAGCTTTCTTTGGTTCAATTACACTCAAGAAACCAGCAAACATTGCTTCATTTGCTGTAGCTGATCTGGTTTTTACTCCTTCTGAAGGATCACCTATTACTTGATGAATAGGATGATTTTTAGTCCATTTATTTGCACTAGGAAGTACATCAATCTCTGAATAACTGTTGTTTGCATCATTCTCATCAATGATTGCTTGTAATTCTGAACTGTCCCCTTTTTCTGATGTATGAATAGAAGTCATATCCAAGTTTGGGTTCTGATTAATGAAGTCAGAATTCAGAGTGACTTGTTCAGAGTTCTGAGTACAAGAATCAGAATTCTGATTACAAGGTTCAGAATTTTCACCACTTGTATGTATTAGATTTGGACATTCCTCTGATGGACCTTTGTCAGAAATTACAGTTGATTGAACTATTTCTGGAGTCTTATTTTTCATCTCTTTGACCATCTTTGGGTTTTCATATTCTGCATAAGAATCAGAAATTAGTTCACTAAAAGCATCCTTAAATAGTAAATTGAGTTCTGAACAAATAGGATTAGAATTTGTATCAGAAGTCATTTTTGTCTTGTTCAGCATGAGTTCTGAACTGTCTTGTTCAGAAGTCCGCATTCTGGCTTCATCAAAAGTTACATTTATGCTCTCCATCATCCTTTTGGTTCTTCTATTGTAGATTCTGAATGCTTTGGAAGTTAAAGAATAACCCACAAAGTATCCTTCATCTGCCTTTTTATCGAATTTGGCAAGATTTTCTCTGTCTCTGAGAACATAGCACCTGCAACCAAAAACATGAAAGAATTTGATTAATGGTTTTCTTTTATTTATCAGTTCATAAGCAGTCTTATTTAATCTCTTATTGATTAAAGTTCTATTTTGTGTAAAACAAGCAGTTGCAATTGCTTCAGCCCATAGGAAAGTAGGAAGATTTGCATAAGCCAGCATTGTTCTCGCAGCTTCAACTAGAGTTCTATTCTTCCTTTCAACAACACCATTTTGTTGAGGAGTTCTGACAGCAGAAAAATTGTGAGAAATCCCAGAACTTTCTAAAAAATTCTGAAGAGTCTCATTTCTGAACTCTGTTCCATTATCACTTCTGATTTTCTGAACTTGAAGTTGTAAGAGAACTTGAATCCTTTTGATATAATTTATCAATGTAGTAGCAGCTTCTGACTTAGCTCTTAGGAACTCAACCCATGTGTATCTGGATAATTCATCAACAATCACAAGCATATATTTCTTTCCTCCCATAGATTGAACTGAAATTGGACCACAAAGATCAGTATGAATCATTTCTAATGGTGCTTTGCAAGATGAGTCCATTTTTAATTTGTGAGAACTCTTTTTCATCTTGCCCATTTCACAAGCTGAGCATAATGATTCTTTTTCAAATTTAAGCTTTGGTAAGCCTTTAACCAAATGTTTTGCAACAAGATTATTAAGATCTTTGAAATTCAGATGAGAACATCTTCTGTGCCAAAGCCAGCATTCATTTGCAGTTGATTTTGATAAAAGACAAACTGTATTTAATGTTTTCAATTTTGAAAAATTAACTACAAATAAGTCCATATGTCTTTTGGCCCAGAAGACTTTAACATCATTTTCAGTTAAAATCATGCAACCTGTTATTTGAAACTTAATTTGACAAAGACTGTCTAAAAACTGACTTATGCTGAAAAGATTATGCTGTAATCCTTCAACATAGAAAACCTTTTGGATAGTCAGATTCCCTTTAGTTAAATCCCCATAACCTTTGACTTGTCCTTTGCTGTTATTTCCAAAGTTTACTACTCCTCCAGCCTTTTCTGTGAAGTTTGATAGAAAAGACTTCTGACTTGTCATGTGTCTTGAAGCTCCTGAATCTAAAAACCACACATGACAGCCCTGCAAAAGGATCAGTTAGGTTTAGGTACCCATTTTGGAATGGGTCCATCTTTGTTAGCTTTGTCATTGGTTTTAACATTAGTACCTTTTACTCTCCACTCAAAATCTTTCTTCAAACACCACTTTCCTTGAACTTTTATGAAGTCAGAACATTTTCTGCTTACAAGCTTGTTCAAATTCTTTTTGAGAGTTGTAACTTTTGGTTTTGCTATATTTTCAACTTTCTTTTCTTTTATCTTTTCTTTCTTCTGAGTCTGAGGAACAGAAATTTTCTTCTTTTCTGTATTTTGAGAAACAGAAACTTTCTGAATATCTTTTCTTATGTATGAAACAGAAGTTATTTTGACTTGACATTTATGAGAATATTGGAATGAATCATTTTTACATCTAACACAAACAAGATTTTTCTTTGCAAGTGACAATAAATCTGAAACATAGATCATTTCATTTTTATTTATACTGTTCAGAGTACAATTGCCCTTATTACAAGAATTTCTAGCTTTGAGTTCAGAAGTAGATTTCATTCTAAGCTTCTCAAGTTCCCTTTTCAGATCATTCAACTTTGCAAGATCATCTTTCCTTTTGCTTTCTTCTTTTTCTGAAAAATTCAAGTTCTTTTTGTTAGAAGAATTAGATGATTCACCTTTTTCATATGTACTTGATTCATTAAAGAATTTATCATTTTCTCTTGAAGCATTAATTTTAAAAAGATCATACTCAGTCTTCAGTTTTTCAAGCTCTGTTATTTTCTGAATAAAAATATTCTTTTCTTTCAAAGCTTCTTCAAGTTTAATATCCACCTCACAGAAATCATTTTCAAGTTCATCATAAGCTTTCCTTAAGTCCTCAAGTTCTTGACTCACAAGATTAAATCTCTTTTCAAGTTGCAAAAATTCATCTGATTTTGTTTCAGAAAATCCAGTTGAATCAGACTTCTGACTACCTGAGTCAGAGTTCTGATTTACAGACTCAGATGTCTGATCTTTAGACTCAGAATTCTGACTACAAAGTTCAGAATCATGACTAGAAGTTTCAGACTTCTGATTGACTGTTTCAGAATTTTTACTTGTGTCAAATATGCTCTCAATGTCATGATATGAAAAACTTGGTTGTTTATTTTTGTAGCTGACATTTAAGGAATCATACTTGAATTTAGTATCATTGTATCTTGGCTTTTCATCTGTTGGTTTAGAAACTTCTTTCTTAACCTTTTCTTCTGAACCAACTGACTTTTCTGTTTTAGACTCAGAAATTTTCTCATCTGACTTTTTAGAGTTTGGTCTTTGCAAATTGTCAGAACTTGTTATAGAACTAGCAGGTCTTATGAAAACTTCAACAATTTCTGGGATTTTTGGCTTAGAAACTTGAAGTTTTTCATACAAGTTAATTGGAGCTCTTTTTAAAGTGACATTTTCTTCCAATCCCAATCCCTTCTTTGGGTTGTAAAATCTTGTATCTTTAACGTTGTTTAATAAAAGATTTAGTGTTTGCTGAGTCTGACCCCTTTTCAAATTCAGATCTTCTAATTCTTTAATTTTAGTGTATAAATTCTTTCTTTCTTCAAATAACATATCAAATTTTATTTGTAAATCACCTTTTTCATCCTTTATTTTTGAAAACTCAGCTTTTAGTTCAGAAAGCCTTTTCATCAATTCAGAATTTTCATCTTTAACTTTCTGTTTCTCAGCCTCAGATTCTTCATATTGTTCTTTTATTACTTCTTTTTCAATTCTGAATTTGTTAACCAAATTTCTTTCTCCTTTTATCTGTTTTCTTAGATTAGCAAATTCGGTTTTCATTTCACCAATCTGTGTCATTAACTCTAATTCAAGTGAAGAATGTACCTCAGCAGATGACTCAGAATCAGCATCTTCAAAATCAGAATCATCCTCATTCCTCATTTTTGCCATATAGCTCTGCATCTGTGGAAAGTTGATGTGATCATCTTCAACAGAAGTATAGTACAACCAATTCTCCTGTTCAGCCAACAAAGCAATTTTATCATCTCTCTTCTTTGCAAGCTGAGCCTTCTTGGTGTAGTACTCATAGTCTTTCACAATTTTAACTCTGCAATCCTTAGCATAGTGGCCAGATTTTCCACATTTGAAACACAGATTCTTTTCTTTTCTTTCATCCTTCTCTTCATTGTTTTCTTCACTTCTCTCTACTCTCTTTTCAAACTTATTTTCTTCTCTGTCTTCTTTCTTCTTATAGTCTGAACTCCCAACTCTCTTATAATTTCCTTGAAATCTACCCTTCCCATACCTTTTATTGAAAGTATTTGTCAACAAAGCTAGTTTCTCAGCCATTATCTTGATATCTTCATCATCTTCTGATCCTTCTTCCTTGTCAGATTCTTCCAGATTAGGTATCTCTGATAGATATGCAGTCTTTTTGGGTGCTTTGATTGCTTTGGACTTTGATAAGAACGCTAACTGATCAGCAACATTTTTCTTCTCTTCCACAACTAACTTGACAGAGTCTTCATGTTGATTAAGAACACAGAATAGATCATTTAAGTCTTCTTCACACATATCCTTGTTCATTTGCTAACTTATGGCAAATGATGACCATTCTGAATTTAGACTGTTCAGAAAATTGTAATTTATTTCTGATTTTGTTTTCTTCAGTCCATTTCTTCTCAAGTCATTTAGAATAGTGCAAAATTTACTGTATGTCTGTGTCAAACTTTCTGACTCTTTTGCTTTGAACCTTTCATAAGCATTTATGCTTTGATTTAACTTTGCCTGAATAGATCTCACAGTTCCTAACATTTGCCTTTCCAATTCGTCCCACATTTCTTTAGCTGATGATCCACTGTCAATCCTGTTAAGAACCTCATTTGGGACATCCAAAGTCATCAAAGTAATTGCTCTTTTGTCAATAGCATGCCTATTTTTCTGTTCAGCTGTGTATTGGGAATAACTCTTTTTCACCCTGGTCGCTGGAATTTCTGGAGTTGTCTCTGTAGCAGGGGTTGCAGCAACATCGATGTATACTTCAATTGGGCCTTCTCGAATAGAAATCATAAGGTTTTCATCAATGTTGTCTAGGAATTGGATCATTCGGATTTTCCATTGCTGATACTCTTCTGGTATAAGAACAGGCGGTTTGGTTTCAGATCCCATGGCTAGATATTCTTTAGAAGACATGATTGTAAGAAAATTCAACAGAAAGACAAATTCGAGTTTCTTGATCGAAATGTAACAGGTAATTCAAGAATTGACAAGAATTCAAGAACTAGCCCTAGCAGCGGAATCGAATTTTGAATGAATCAAGAAATCTTCAAGAAATTTATCAATTGATCTTCGCGATAACAATCTTGAACGAATTTGCTTGTTGATTGGCTCTGATACCAATTGTAAGAACAGGATCTAATCTCACAATCAATATAGAAAGCAGTAATTGAGAAGTTATATGATCAAGCCCAATTGTATTCAATGATGAACAGAAATACAGATCTATGAGAGAGAGAATCTCAAAGATTACAGAGAATGAATACAAAGTTATACGGGAAAAATCAATTAGTTAGCAACATAGAGCTAACTACTATTTATACTGCAACAAACATCTTAAAGCTACAGTACAAATAAGAAAGACTAATAAGAACATAACACGTGTCCTAATTAGTTTATAAAATACTAAGTAAAGTATCTTGTCATAAGTTCTGAACAGGTAGTTCAAAACTTCTGAACATTCTTCTGATAAAGCTTCTCAGATCTTCTGACTCTTTCTCTCATATCTCTGACTCCTCTACTCAGAACATCTGAGTCCTCTTATCAGATCTTCAACACTTGGTTTATTGACAAAACTTCAGATCTAACAATCATTCCGTATAGGAGGACCTGAGTCTGAGGCTTTCTTTTCCTTTGCAGAGACTCTTCTTTGTTGAGGAGGAAGAAGAGTGGAAGGAGGAATATCAACAACAGAAGATACCAAGTCGATCTGAGTATTTAAAATTTTCTCGACATGGCTCTTGAACTTGGAGCGCGATTGCTGAATGGCTAATTTCACTTCCAACCATTCAGAGAAACCAAACTTCTCTAAAGTAGCAGCATAGAAGGTTTGCTTGGTTTTGTTTTCTCTGAATACATCAACTTCAACAACAGGAAGGTCAACGAACAGTCTTCCTCTGATGTTTACTTTGATGATTTTGGATGGTCGAGATCGATAGTTCAACATTTCTTTACACCATTCCAAAGTCGTATCAGATACTTTAGTCTTTTCTTCAACGATCCTTTGGGCATCATCCCATAGCTGACGTTGGACATCAATGGGAGTTCTTTTCAATGCGGGGTCTTTCACCGATTTTTGGACAAGCTGGATGGCGAGAGCCTTATCTTTTTCTTCTGCTTCCTTCTTTTCGGCAAGTAATCTTTCAGCTCTTAGATGATACTCGTATTCTTTCCTTGAGATCCTGAACTTTGTGGGAGCAGGGATTTTGTCACGAGGAAGAATGATTCGCTGATCTTCAAACTGTTTGATCATTGCATCTCTCTTTTCTTGATCCTTTTCACTTAGCTTTTGAGGAGCCAAGGAAGGTCTGTTTTTGTGAGAGAGCAGCTGTTCTTCAGGTTCATCAGTCTCAGTGGTTAAATCCAAGACTGGGATTATTTCTTCAGCTCTTGTGGCTGGGATTATTCCTGGTGTAGTGGTGAGAGCTTCAGCGGTATCCTCAAGCAGGGGAGTGGACAAGCTGAAACACAGCGATTGTTTAAGTAAGAAAAGTTGGGAAGAAAGAGATACAGAAAAGAATGTGGTTAAGTGTATAGAGGTTTTAAGGATAGAAGGATTGCGATTGAGAATGGATAGAGGAGGGATGCAGTGTAAGGGAATAGAAGGTAGTGTACCTAACAAACTGGCTTTTGAAGCAAGATCGTCAGATTGTCTTCTTCAGCGAGCCCTTTGTTTTTTCCTTTGTCAGCTTCAGACGCTGCAGGCTTTGTCTTGGTCCGCTCCCCTGAAGGTTCTTTTATCTTGATCCCTTTTTAAGCTGGGGCTTTTGCAACAGGATGGACGTAGAAGAAATCGTCATCATCATCATCTTCATCATCATCATCTTTGGGGGATGATGATGGTTCTTCATCAGAGATGTCAACAGGTTCATCATCTTCAGTTTCTTCTTCAGACTCGACCTCTTCAGCATAAGGTTTGGTCACGTCCGCAGCAGCTTCCTTCAGTTGCTCATCGAGTTGCTCCCCCTCAGATACAGAGGAAGGTTTCTCGGTTTCTCAGGGTTTTTAACTCCCTGAGGTTGTGGAGTAGAAGTACCAGCAGCAGTAGTTTCAATACCCTCCCCCTCAGCATTATGGGGAAGGTCTTCTTTAGTCTTCTCCCCCTCTTCCACATTATGGTTGGGGTAGGTAACAGAATGTTCAGTAGCAATGTGTATTTGGTCCCTGTCTTCTAGGCTAGAGATCTCAATACAGTTTTCAATCTGTGCTAATCTGACTTCTAGGCCAGTTATAGCAGGATTGATCTTTTCAAGAGCTTCGCGATCGACCTGAGAAAAATTTGAAGTTGGGACGTTCAGGCGATCGAGCACTTTCTGAACAATTTCTTTGACGATGGAGACGTCAGCCTTGATCGTGGAAACTTCACCCTTAAGAGAACCAACCTCTGTCTTCAATGATGTGACTTCATAGGACAGAGAGGTGAAGTTTGTTGAAAGAGAGGTGGTGGCGGTTGAATTGTCAGTGGGGGTGGTAGCAAATTGAGCGATGCTACCATCCACCTTCTCCAGATCAGTTTTGGAGGCTTTTGTATCGACGATCTCGGTCAGCTTTTTGAGTTTCTCTCCAGCGTCTGTAACCGCTGAAGAGTTCGTGGAGAGAATGGTGTTGTATGATTCCATCTTTGTTTCCAGGGCCTTCAGGGAGGTGTTGATATCCCCCAAATTAGGACCTAAAACAGTTATTAACTTATGAACAGAGGAAAGCTCAGATGTTTGGGGTAGAGAAAGAGGAGTGTTTTGGATTGTGTTTATACCTGCAGGCGGGTTGGCGAAGTTGTTGAACCCTTTGTGTCCTGAATGAAATTCCATGCCGCCTTCAAGAGTACCTTGGAGAATGGAGGTGCCTGCAGATCCTAAGTTTGCATACAACATCGTATTTAGAGTGTCTGCAGCTGAGTCATGTACGATGAAGGGTGTCCCTGAGAAAATTGGGAAAATTGATGGAGAGACCAAAGATTGAGTAGGAGGAATGAGGGATGAGAATGATGGTTGGGTGCGGGGTTCAGCGTTGGATCAGCTGTCAATCACTTCAGTCTGTAGAGAGGCTGAAGGAGGTGGGTTCATTTCCAAGTTTATAACTTCAGCGTTTAGAGACGCTGAAGCTGGGATGGAAGGTGTGGCTTGATCAGCTGTGGCAGAGCGTACCACTGAACTTTCCATCAGCTCTTCAAGATTAGCTGAGGAGTCTTCAGCAAGTAAATGTTGGGGGGTTGCTCCTATGTTTTCTTGTTTCTTTTGGAACCAAGTTGGAAGTTGAGTATTTCCTTTTACGAGAAGGAGTAGAGGTTGCAGCGTGGGTATCAGCGGTGGGGATTTCCACTGAATGACTTGCAGAAGTAGAAGAAGGAGGATTGAGAAGAGATAAAAGAGTAGAAAGACGTACCTCGTTTTCCAGCAGCTTGAAGTCGAGTACCTTAGGGCCAACCTGAAAGAGTCTCAGATCACCCTCTGTTGTGTACCTTTCGCCAATTCCTTGTTGAAAGACGGCGCTGATGAATCTGTGATAAGGAACCCTCGCAGATCTTTCATCCATATCCACTCTGAACGCAAGGTCGTCGTAGATGATTGAGGCCCAGTCAATATTTAGACCTTTCAGCAATGCATAGCCCATTGCTTGCTGAGGTTGAGCAGCTTGATCAGAGGAGCCACTCTTCGCTGTCATGCAGCTTATCAGATGTGCGAAGATGAAGTTCATCTCGCTGGCCATTTTGGACTTCTTGATCATTGTTAGTTTCTTCTCAGGATTCTTGTCCCTTCCAGTGTCCCATGCATAACCCATTGCATCGAAGAATGCAATGATGGCTTCCCTATCAGCATGGTTTTTGTGGTTTGGGAGAGGTACAAAGCGGTTTTCTTTGGTAGAGGTAGGAAGGCTCAGTGCTTTCCTAATTATAGCAGGGTTGATTTTGGTGGTGCCAAATTTTGTGTCACACAGAATAGAGTCAACGATCTTCGTTGGGTCTTTGGCATGGGGTACCTGAGCTCTTCTGGCAGTATACCAGAACTGAGAAAGTAGGAATTGATGAGCAGGGGGTGTAATGGTCAGGGCTGTGGATAAGCAACATGTTTTGAGATAGTTCACAGCATCATCCAGATGTGTGACTTGCTTTCGAGGAGGAAACTCGAAAAGCACATGAAGGTTGTTTGATTTTAAAAATCGATTTCCTCAAGCTTGAACTTGACCTAAGGAGCTTTGACAAGAGTCAGTTTCTTTGCAGCCGTGGATTTCTCAGCGGTAGGAGCAGGAGTAGAAGATGTCATTTTCTGTTTAACATATCAACCATGAACATAGATAAAGAATAGTCTTAATGTGAAAGATTTTCCAATAAGATGTTTTCCGATTTTTGTCCATTTCATTCAGACAGAAATGTCTTAATGAAGATTAGGGTTTTCTTGTATGTAAAAGAAAAACAAACCAAGTAAAAGTCTTGTTTTCCATTTTCCTTTAGATAAGGATTCTGGAAAAACGAATGAAGATCAAGTTTAAGATATTGAGTTTTAAACTTGAAGAACAACCATGAAAAGGTTGTGTTCATAAAACCATGAAAGAAATGATTTCATTTTAGAAAAGGTTTCTTTTGTTTGATCTTTTAAAAGCAATAAGAAGATCAGAAACAAGTTATGTAGGTAAATAATAAGAATATAAACCTAGTAATCGAAAAAGGAGATGAACAGATTTCTGGAAATAAGCAACAGTAAATCTTTTCTTGCTTGGAGAAGAAGTTCGCGTAAAGAAAAAAATATAAACCCGAAATAACTTATATAGAGATATTTTAGAGAGAGAAAAACTCGAGCGGGAAAGTTTTTCATCATGACACGGACACGTGTTTGCATTTGATTGGAAGGTAAACGAAACGTGCAAACGTGTGTCAGAAAAGGAACGTGCCAGGGTTTATCCGTTGTGATGATGTCACAAACGTCCTTTCATATTTTAGGATGTCTCTGAGGTTTTGAAAGCTCAGGGACTATTTTGAAAAACATGAAGCACTGAATAGAAATATCAGTGTTAGTTTAAGAAATTTCAAAGTGTCGCTGTTAAGGAAGAGATATTCAGCGATGCAATTTGTTTTGAAATCTTACATTCACATGCGAACGTCAGCGAGTAAGAGAGAAAACATACCTTGATATCAACGAATCAATTATGTTCAGATAGAGAATGATAGAATGGGTTATATAATTGTTTTATCCTATCGCTGATAAAATGTGAACCACTGAAGATTTTACTCTTCAAAGTTCAGCATACCAAGCTTGCTGATGAGAAAGTTGAATCTTGTCTCATCAAGAGGTTTGGTGAATAGATCAGCTAACTGATAGTCAGTTGGGATAAAATGAAGTTCTATATCACCATTCATCACATGATCTCTGACAAAATGATACCTGATTTCGATGTGTTTGGTCTTTGAGTGTAGCAATGGATTGTTGGCTTTAGCGATGGCACTTGTGCTGTCGCAATAGATTGGAATTTTCGAGAACTGAAGGTCATAGTCTAGTAGTTGATTTCTCATCCACAAGACCTAAGAACAACAGCTTCCAGCGGCTACGTACTCAGCTTCAGCAGTTGAGGTGGACACTGAGTTTTGCTTTTTACTTGTCCAACTCACCAGCTTTCCACCCAAGAGCTGACAGCCTCCTGTGGTGCTTTTCCTATCCAATTTGCAACCTGCAAAATCACTATCTGAATAGGCGATTAGATCAAACCCTGAGTCTTTGGGATACCAAAGACCTAGGTTCATAGTACCCTTAAGGTAACGAAAGATTCACTTTACAGCGATCATATGAGATTCCTTAGGTTCAGCTTGATATCGTGCACACAAACAGGTTGCGTACATGATATCGGGTCGGCTAGCTGTAAGATACAAGAGAGAGCCGATCATCCCACGGTACAGCGTAACATTAACAGGTATTCCATTTGAATCCTTGTTTAGTGTCAGCGGTGGTGCCATAGGGGTTTTCATAGCTGAACTTTGAGTTAAATTTAATTTCTTCAGCATATCTTTAACATACTTTCCCTGATTAATGAAAATTCCTTTTTTATTTTGTTTTATCTGAAGACCAAGGAAATATGTTTGCTCACCCATCATGCTCATTTTGTACTCTTCTTTCATCCTTTCAGAGAAACGAGTACAGAGATCAGGGTTAGTAGAACCAAATATAATGTCATCAACATATATCTGAACAAGAATGATATGACCCTTCACTATTCTGAAAAATAGAATTTTGTCGATTTTACCTCGCTCAAAATTTTCAATTAGGAGATAAGAGGATAGAGTGTCATACCATGCATGTAGAGCTTGCTTTAAGCCATAAAGTGCCTTATCCAGTTTATAAACATAACCTGGACGCTTAGGATCTGAGAATCCTGGAGGTTGTTCCACATAGAATTCTTCATTCAGCTTTCCATTGAGGAATTCTGACTTAACATCCATTTGATATACTTTGAAGTCTTTGTGTACATCATATGCTAAGAATAGACGAATAGATTCTAGTCTTGCTACTGGAGCAAATGATTCGTCGTAATCTACGCCTTCCTCTTGTATGTATCCCTGAGCAACAAGACGAGCCTTGTTGCGGGTTACAGTTCCATGTTCGTCCAACTTGTTTCGATAGACCCATTTAGTGCCTATCACTGTCTTGTTAGTTGGTCTTCGAACAAGTTTCCAAACTTTGTTTCTTTCGAATTCAGTCAGCTCTTCTTGCATGGCGCTGACCCAGTTTGGATCTTTGAGGGCATCATCTATTTTCTTTGGTTCAATCAGAGAAATAAAGTTAACAAATAAACAAATATTACCTGCACTTCGTCGAGTCTGAACACCAGCGTTTGGATCACCAAGGATTTGATCAATTGGGCGATTTACAGTCCATCGCTGAGCCGGAGCATAAGTCGCTGACTCAAATTGAACTAGAGGAGCTGAAGATGAGGCTTCAGCAACTTCTGGAATATCAGCCAAGAGAGGAGTAGGTGCAGATGTCATCTCATTCACTGATTGCTGAGAAGTGGATGGAATGTCTGAGACATTTGGTTCAGAAGCAAGTACAGTGTTTAAAGGAACAACTGAGACCCATGATGTTTTAGCTTCACTATTTTGCATGTTTTGTAACGTCCCAAAAATTACAAGCAAATTTAAATTTTTAAAGTAAACATTTCATTTATAACAACTCAATAAATGATCCCAACGTTTCGTTTGCAAACACATAATTAATATCTTTATAAAATAAAACCAGCGGAATAAACGTTTAATTGTCAAAATCATAAAGCAACCAACTCTCCTCGCGCGCCAGTGTGTACCCGTCACGCCTTAGAGCCACCCGCACCTGAAACCACAAATTATTGGGAAATGGTAAGCACGAAGCTTAGTGAATTCAACACCATAAATAATACAGTTATTCCACACTACCCCTAAAACAGATAGTGACACATAAACGATCATACAGGTCTACGAACAAATCATAAACATGTATATCCACAACCACCCGCCTAAAAGGCACAAGTCGGTCCCACCGACCACATGATAACATCTTCGGCCCCGCCGAAACCCCGGTCCCACCGAGCCTCTACGCCACCCACGTATAAAACCTCCGGCCCCGCCGGACCCCCGGTCCCACCGAGTCTCTACGCCACCCGCGTACAAAACCTCCGGCCCCGCCGGACCCTCGGTCCCACCGAGTTAACATGGCAACATTGTATCAACTAGACACCCCACTATCTAGTTCCACAACACAATCACATAAAGCTACCACACACGTACTACAGCAATGATAAAACAACTATTATTAGATATAGTGAGAGAACTCACCTCAAATGCGCGCCTAGCTTAACAACACAAATCAAGCTTCACAATTACGGTCACCTCCCAGCACCTAAACGCATGTTAAAACGTGTCAATACGAGACTCGGACCCTATGACACGACACACGCTTAAACCGTCACTAAAACTAATTTCCGTTCTCACAAAACAGGTCTGTTCGGGACCTGTTTCGACCCCTTTAAACCCAGAAAAATTCCAATATTAATTCATGACCAGAAAGTCCTCTGAGTTAGGGTTCCGAGGACATATTATACACCTCCTAACGATTTTTCTACAATTAATTACGGATTTTATAAGATCAGCCCGCAGAACAGCGAAAAAAAACAGCACTTATCAGTATAAAACGACGATTTGGCCTAAGTTACGTTCCGAACTGGATTTTGCACAAAACACAGAAAAGTTTATAGACTCAAAAAGGGAACTTTTGGCACTGAAATCACCCCAATCCAAGTTACGAGGAGAAAGTTACAGCTTACGCAAAACAGTGACAGAACTGCAGTTTCTTTTACATAAAATGACGATTCACTGAACTTCCGACCACTTTTCCACCTAGCTAGAGGCCGAACCGGTTTTCCGCTAAAGCACGGAAAACATGCCCGACCCCGAGCTTAAACCGTGGGCGCCAGTTTCGGCTCAATCGGAGTTACGACAGAAAAGTTATGGTTGACGCAAAACAGTGGCAGAAGGACGTTTTTCACATAAATTGACGATTTTATAAAACGGTTTACGCGATTCGGGTTTGCAACTAGGGCTGGACAACCCACGCACCACCCACGCACACACACTGCCAACCACCCACGGCCACCGTAGCGGCGGCGTGCGGCGGTGGTAGTTTCACCGGAGGAAGCGAAAAGGAAAGGAAACGAAACAAAACAAAACGAAACGAAACGGACGACTTACCTAGCAACGGTTGCTCCTCTCTCCCTCGACTTCTCCGACGAACAGAGCTGGTGGCGGCGGCCTCCGGCGACAGCAGCGCCTCCGGCGAGTTCCCTCCCTCTCGCCTTCTCTCTCTCTCTCTCTCTCTCTCTCTCTCGCGATCACTCTCTCTCTCGGTCTCTTCTCGTTGCCGCACCACAAGACAATAGGGTTAGGATAGTTTTTCGTTTGCTTGGCTAACAAGAAAGGGAAAAACGAGACTAGGAAAAAAAAAGGTCTCGGCCCTCTCCTTGCATAGGCCGAATCCATGCTAAGGTTTCACCAAAAAGACGAAAATGGTCCCTCGACTTCTAAGGACTTCTCTTAACTACCCAAAATGCAACCAAGTTAGCAATAAGGTCCTTTTTGACACCAAACCACTAACCAAAACAATTAAAGGTAAACACTTTAAAATGGTTTAAAGATTTATTACGCATTTGGTCAAACTTGCTAACCCCGTTAGCAAAGATTCGCTAAAAGAACGATATTAAAGCAATTAATTAAAATATATATAAACATACCGGGACACGGGCTTTACAACTCTCCCCCACTTGGATTAGACTTCGCCCTCGAAGTCTCTGCCTACGAATAGCTCCGGATAGTTCTCCCTCATCCCAACCTCAGGTTCCTAAGTCCACTTGAAACTCCTACTAAACTTCTCGAATACTATTCTTGCTAACGTACTCTTTCTAAGACACTGGGATTATGATCGGCCGAACACCCCGACAATTGAAATCATTCCTATCCAAGCGACTACGGTTGTCCCCCAACCTTAGATATTCCATACATCCCGAGTCAAATCTCAAGCTCTAACCACTCCAAAGCTGCTCACCAGTATACTCCACAGGATACTCGATTACGATCCCTCCTATCATTAATTGACGATTAACTTCTACGAATTCTAATAGACTCCAACGATTTTCAATATCTTATATTAACAAAACATCGACCCCCTGCCGAACATCGGTCCAACCGATTACAATAACAAACATCGGCCACCCGCCGAACATCGGTCCAACCGATTACAATAACAAACATCGGCGTGATATTATCCTAGACACTAACACAAATAGATATCCCCCACAACCGAATCAACTAACACACGCGTAGGTCATTCCACCATAACCATCCATCACAAGTGATCATTTCAGCGTTACTACTACCGTCACCATGATTATCTTAAAATCGGCTACAACTCTCCGATTATACTAAAGGTGTTTGGCCTCAAGCCCAAAAGTCGACACCTAAATATACCACCTACCTCAAAATGGTTGATGCGCATTTATTCTCTTAATAACAAAGGGCATCAATCCCTTAACCGATACTATTCGGCCTACAGTACTAACGCGCGTGGAATATCTACCTTCCACCGTCGACGTATCATCCACACTTGCTCTACGAAGCCAAGTCACACCGTATCGAGGATACACCTTGACGTCTACCTCCCAGGTAACGCCTCAAGACCCAGCACACCGGAACTACCTCCCAGGTAAGTGCCCACAACTATATCCTCCTAGTACCTACTGGAAAGTCTAGGTTAAAACACATGAATACCGGGGTCCCACCCCGAGATACCCAACCGACCATTACCAACGACTGACTAACGTGTCTAAGGATCAAAAGCAAACAGCCTACCAACAACATGCCTATTCCGGATTGACACATGACACTTAAAAGCACATTTCCCCAAATGGTTTACAAAATCATTTACAAAATATTTTCAACATCAGGATTTTTTCATCTCAAAAAGATCGTATGTAATAAAACTACTATTACCTGATCGATAGTTACGCAAAACTGGACACGCTCGTCCCACATAGGAAAATCATGTTGAAAATCGTCCCATTGCAGTTCAGTTTACTCACACAAAAGCAAAGCGTAATAAATAATTTCTTTAAAATGAACCGCCTCGATTCCAGTATGGATTGACTCATGACGGGCACTTAAAGTAACCGCTTCACCTTAAACAGGGTGCGGCAAAGGTGTGCACATAATTCAAAATAAGTTTCACGACATTTGATTCAAAAATTCTTCTTTTTAATCATAAAAAATGACGTGGCACAGGGTTCGCCACAAATTTTTCGCGCGTCAGCTAATCACACAAAACGATGACACGGTTTACAAATATATTTTTGTTAAAACACAACTGTCTCGTGTAAGTTTCAATCTTGAAGACAGAAACCAGTCCGCTTCTATTAATTGGAAATATCGACTAAAACCTCATAAAATCTCAAACTGGGGGCATGCATGCAAGCTTGTAACACTTCCTCAAGTTTCGTACTTGGGACATATAACGTCAACACATTATAGTTTAAAAATGTATTTATCGAAAATGCTCAAAATACTCGTTTCCTCCAAAGCAAAAGTTTTTACTTTCCCAAAAAAATGATCGATAATTCTAAATTAACCGAATGTCAAAAATCTACGCATTTATATTTCCAAAATATAACCCATTGTAATCATATGCATGATGTTCCCAACATTAAAACACTCCTTGGATCAAATGGTCTTTCATTTCGACAAAAAGGAACTAAAACATTTTCATGCACGACTCGTTCATCAAAATGTCGAGAACAAAGGTTACCCCAGTATGCATACCCCTATGTCGATAAATCGCATTTTCATGGAAATGTCAATAAAACCTTTAGCTGACTAAAAAGCGCACTAAACAACTCCTTATGAAATGTTACCAAAATTCCTCCATGCATCACTTATGTCACGCATGAATCAATCCACACACTGAACTAATTGCAATAAAACACTTAGTAATACAAACTCTCGAACGAAAAGTTAAGCGACACTGGAATTCCAAACTCATTTTAAACAAATCACCAAAATAGCCTTTATACAGACATCGTGGAATGTAACTTTTCGTCTCAACTCTAACACATGTGGAGGAGTTCCAATGTTAGAGTCTCAATCCGTAGTCACTTACCCAACATCTTAACCACCACCAAAACACGGATAACATCGTACCCGAAAGAACAGTTGGAAAAATAACGAAAATGAGACAAATTCTAACAAAGTTTGCACTCCCGTGATAAAACGATTTCATACACTTTCAAAACCATATTTCAAAATCTTGTGCGTGTGCTGAGCAGTTCCCAAAATTCCAAAACACCGTCCATACAAAGATTTGAAACACAAGAATTTGTTAATGCAATCTTATTTTCAAAATAACTTCGTGCATGACTCATTCGGCATTCAACGTCTCGACCCCTACTACTCCAAAACTCTCCGGTCTACTATTGTCATCCAGACATTTAAACCTCTCAAGGCAAGTTGGGAAATCACATCAAATCATCTTACGGGTTTTCCTCAAATCAAAGTCGGCCCTATGAGCCTATGACCCTAGCACAATCTTCCATCTTGGCCCGAAATGATCTGCTTACAACAAATATCATCCTTATTGTCACTCCAAGTGACTAATATTAGAATCGTCTTTCTATTCCAACGACTACTAGTTTAGGACCTTCATCACTACCCCCAACGATCATCACCTCAAAACACTTCGAGTACACACCTGTACTAGTAGGTTTACTATAGTTGTTCCTCCTTGTGATGGCTATTCTGGGTAGACAACACAACGCGTTATTAGCACATAATAACTCATACTAACAACACTCACGCTCAACTCCTTGGATTCCTCGTGACTTCCCCGACTCGAGCATTGATCCTGTGCTTCCGGTAGTAGGAGCTCTACTACTACCATCCACACCTATCATCGCCCGTTCCGAGTTCCATCCCAAGGGGTCCAAGTAGTTTCTGGCCGAAACTATACACATATGCCCGCACCGGCATATGTACACACTCTTCCTAGCTCCCTAGGAATTCCATCCAAACCACTACCCTTGCTACTGCCAAATCCCTAATAGCAAGCAGCAGACATGCAATACAGTTTAATAAGCACCAAGCAATTGAGCATACATACTCCTATGTTCTAGAAAGCAATCTAGCACACGTACTCATACATAAACGCCCTTCCCAGCTCTCTAGGAACTTCCTCTTATCCCACTACCCTTGCTACTACCGAATCCCTACTAATTATAACGGGTGACCTCGCGAATACCCGATTATATGCAGTGCGAAACAAATAGACAGTCGAATACAAGACTCTATCCTAGAACGGTTGGACTCAAACAAGAGCTGCGCAATAGAACTAAATCGAATATTCTAAGGCTATAAATCTCTTAATGCATACAACCTAGAGGGCATCCACTTAGTAACCTATCATAATTAGCATAAATTCCTAATAGCAAGTAGTTCAAAATACAGCATAGTGTCAACAACAGGCAATCTAGCATGCATACTCTATGATCTAGAAAGCAATAAAACACTAAGCATTGTACCTTTCCCTTCGGTTCCGGCTGACTGTACACACTGCGCCCTCGATCACCGTTCCTCGAACAGGTTTTTACTTTTTCTTTTATTTCCAAAAAGATTTAATAACGAATTTGAAAATTTCCCAGCCGCAACTTGAGACCAAACACACCGAGGTGCGTTTGATTCACTCAAGCTGTGCTCTGATACCAAGTTGTAACGTCCCAAAAATTACAAGCAAATTTAAAATTTTAAAGTAAACATTTCATTTATAACAACTCAATAAATGATCCCAACGTTTCGTTTGCAAACACATAATTAATATCTTTATAAAATAAAACCAGCGGAATAAACGTTTAATTGTCAAAATCATAAAGCAACCAACTCTCCTCGCGCGCCAGTTTGTACCCGTCACGCCTTAGAGCCACCCGCACCTGAAACCACAAATTATTGGGAAAGGGTAAGCACGGAGCTTAGTGAATTCAACACCATAAATAATACAGTTATTCCACACTACCCCTAAAACAGATAGTGACACATAAACGATCATACAGGTCTACGAACAAATCATAAACATGTATATCCACAACCACCCGCCTAAAAGGCACAAGTCGGTCCCACCGACCACATGATAACATCTTCGGCCCCGCCGAATCCCCGGTCCCACCGAGTCTCTACGCCACCCGCGTATAAAACCTCTGGCCCCGCCGGACCCCCGGTCCCACCGAGTCTCTACGCCACCCGCGTATAAAACCTCCGGCCCCGCCGGACCCTCGGTCCCACCGAGTTAACATGGCAACATAGTATCAACTAGACACCCCACTATCTAGTTCCACAACACAATCACATAAAGCTACCACACACGTACTACAACAATGATAAAACAACTATTACTGGATATAGTGAGAGAACTCACCTCAAATGCGCGCCTAGCTTAACAACACAAATCAAGCTTCACAATTACGGTCACCTCCCAGAACCTAAACGCATGTTAAAACGTGTCAATACGAGACTCGGACCCTATGACACGACACACGCTTAAACCGTCACTAAAACTAATTTCCGTTCTCACAAAACAGGTCTGTTCGGGACCTGTTTCGACCCCTTTAAACCCAGAAAAATCCCAATATTAATTCATGACCAGAAAGTCCTCTGAGTTAGGGTTCCGAGGACATATTATACGCCTCCTAACGATTTTTCTACAATTAATTACGGATTTTATAAGATCAGCCCGCAGAACAGCGAAAAAAAAACAGCACTTATCAGTATAAAACGACGATTTGGCCTAAGTTACGTTCCGAACTGGATTTTGCACAAAACACAGAAAAGTTTATAGACTCAAAAAGAGAACTTTGGGCACCGAAATCACCCCAATCCAAGTTACGAGGAGAAAGTTACAGCTTACGCAAAAGAGTGACAGAACTGCAGTTTCTTTTACATAAAATGACGATTCACTGAACTTACGACCACTTGTCCACCTAGCTAGAGGCCGAACCAGTTTTCCGCTAAAACACGGAAAACATGCCCGACCCCGAGCTTGAACCGTGGGCGCCAGTTTCGGCTCAATCGGAGTTACGACAGAAAAGTTATGGTTGACGCAAAACAGTGGCAGAAGGACGTTTTTCACATAAATTGACGATTTTATAAAACGGTTTACGCGATTCGGGTTTGCAACTAGGGCTGGACAACCCACGCACCACCCACGCACACACACTGCCGACCACCCACGGCCACCGTAGCGGCGGCGTGCGGCGGTGGTAGTTTCACCGGAGGAAGCGAAAAGGAAAGGAAACGAAACAAAACAAAACGAAACGAAACGGACGACTTACCTAGCAACGGTTGCTCCTCTCTCCCTCGACTTCTCCGACGAACAGAGCTGGTGGCGGCGGCCTCCGGCGACAGCAGCACCTCCGGCGAGTTCCCTCCCTCTCGCCTTCTCTCTCTCTCTCTCGCGATCACTCTCTCTCTCGGTCTCTTCTCGTTGCCGCACCACAAGACAATAGGGTTAGGATAGTTTTTGGTTTGCTTGGCTAACAAGAAAGGGAAAAACGAGACTAGGAAAAAAAAAGGTCTCGGCCCTCTCCTTGCATAGGCCGAATCCATGCTAAGGTTTCACCAAAAAGACGAAAATGGTCCCTCGACTTCTAAGGACTTCTCTTAACTACCCAAAATGCAACCAAGTTAGCAATAAGGTCCTTTTTGACACCAAACCACTAACCAAAACAATTAAAGGTAAACACTTTAAAATGGTTTAAAGATTTATTACGCATTTGGTCAAACTTGCTAACCCCGTTAGCAAAGATTCGCTAAAAGAACGATATTAAAGCAATTAATTAAAATATATATAAACATACCGGGACACGGGCTTTACATGTTTAGGATGATAGTAGGACCATCATCTTCAACTGTATGAGTATGAGGAGTGGGAATATCTTCTGAATCACCAAGATGAGAAAACATCCATTGATTCAGCTCTTCAGTATCAGCAGAAGGTTGAGAATTCACTGAACGGGATTCGTCAAAAGTGACGTGAATAGTTTCTTCAACAGATTGTCTTCTTCGATTGAAGACTCTGAAGGCTTTGGAGATTGAAGAATATCCAAGAAAGATTCCATCATCAGGCTTAGGATCAAACTTTCCCAAGGGCATCTCTGTTGTTCAGTACGAAACACTGACATCCAAAGATGTGAAGAAAGCTAATTGAAGGCTTTCTCCCATGAAAAAGTTCATAGGATGTTTTATTAAATCTTTTGACTATCAGCGACCTGTTTTGTGTAAAACAATCAGTGTTGACAGCTTCTGCCCAAAACTGAGTAAGTAGGTGAGAATCGCTGAGCATTGAACGTGCAGCTTCAATAATAGTTCTATTTCTTCTTTCAGCGACTCCGTTTTGTTGCGGTGTTCTCACTGAAGAAAAGTTGTGAGAAATACCCTTACTCTCAAAGAAGGAATCAAGAGAACTGTTTTTGAATTCAGTCCCATGATCACTCCTTATTGAGCGAACGGTCAAGTTGTTCAGGTGTAACGTCCCAAAAATTACAAGGAAATTTAAAATTTCTAAAACATATATTCCATTTTAAAACAACCACATTTTAATAAACCGTAACTCAATTTAAGTTAAAATCGTCAACTCAAACAGTCAAAAGAATTCATGCAGCGGAAATATTATAAATAAAGTCTAAAAGTTTAAAAGCGTAAATTCCAACAATTCTCGGCGCCCGCGCGTAGTGTGTGTGTATCGTCATGCCCGACCGCCACTCGCACCTAAAACCACAACAAAATGGGAAAGGGGTAAGCTAAACGCTTAGTGAATCCAACCACACACGTAGGTAGCAACCCCACGCATATCACCCCTACTCGCAAGTAGGCAACATTACCATCACCACGAATATCAAACCACATAATGATTATTATATAAGTACGAACCTCGGTCCCACCGAGTACACAAAATACATTAATACAAGCTCAGTCCCACCGAGCCCTCGGTCCCACCGAGTAAAGATTACTGTACTAGCTTAGTCCCACCAAGCCCTCGGTCCCACCGAGCCCCTCAGTCGCACCGAGGTGTACACATGCATAAATATTCCACATACGAATTCAACAAATCACAACCAGTTATCACATCCCAACTAGTTCATATAAGCACATAAATACACATAATAACACGTAACACAAAAGAACGACATACATGAAATTCCTAACTACGCGGTGAGAGAACTCACCTCGAATGCGCGCCTAGCTCACAAACAATAGTCCAAGCTCCACAATCCAAAATCACTTCCCAACACCTAAACGAACGTTAAAATGTATTAACGCGAGACCCGGACCCTAAAACACGACGCACGCTTAAACTGTCACTAAAATGACTTTTCTGTCTAGCCAAACAGGTCTATTCGGGACCTGTTCCGACCTCCCCAAACACAGAAAATCCTCAATTACATTACATCACCAGAAAGTTCTCTAAGTTAGGGTTCCAAGGACATATTATACTCCTCCTAACGATTTTTCTACAGTTTAATACGGATTTTACAAAAACGGTTCGCAGAACAGCGAAAACAGAACCTTTCAGTACAAAACGACGATTTTGACCTAATCGACGTTCCGAACTGGTTTTTGCACAAAACATAGAAAAGTTACTAGACTCAAAATGGGAACTTTTGGCACCGATTTTGCCCCAATCCGAGTTACGAGGAAAAAGTAACGGTTTAAGCAAAACAGTGGCAGATTACTAAATTTTCACCTGAAATGACACTATTGATTATTAACCCATTAAGTCGTGGCTTAATCCCAACAGACCCGAAAAGCATATGAACTACTGAATATGGGTTACCCTAGGCTGGACAACAGCCGTGCACCACCCCCTGCCGCCTCCGGCGGCGGTGGTGGTTGGCGGCGTTTCTTTGACATACGATAACAACAAACGAGAAATATACGAACTTACCTCGACGAACCCTTCTTCCTCCTCTTTTCCGACCAAACTTGCCGGCGATCGCCTCCTTCCTCCTCTCTCCTCGTCGCCGGCAGCAACCTCTATCACCCTCTCGGTTTCTCTCTCACTCTCTCGGCTTCTTTCTTTCTCTCTCTCTCTCTAGTTCTCTTCTTGGCCGAACACACAACAAAGGGGGATGGGGAAAAGGTTTTTGGGAGTTGTTTAAGTGAAAATGAAAGGGGAAGGGGGAGGGGATCGGTCATATGGCTGGTCCCTTGCACAAGTTTGGTGCATTGACCCAAATGGCCCCTCAACTTCCTTTCCTTGCAAAGACCAAAACAAGGTTGACCCCGTTAACTTTTTATCCCATTTCATCTAATTCCGTTAACGAACACCAAGCTAGGGAGAAGGTTTAAAAAGAAATTAATAAAAATAATAAAGAAAAGGCATACCGGAGTACGGCATTTACAACTCTCCCCCGCTTGAAATTAGACTTCGTCCTCGAAGTCTTGACCGATGAATAGCTCGGGATAATTCTCGCGCATCTCCGCTTCGGGCTCCCACGTCCACTCTGAACCCTTCCGGTGCTGCCACTGAACTTTCACCAGTCCAATGACCTTGTTGCGCAGATTTTTCGTCTTCCTCTCAATGACAGCTATTGGCTTCTCCACGTAGTTGAGCCTCTCGTCAATCTGAATGTCCTCGAGAGGGATCACTGCAGCCTCGTCCACTACACACTTCCGCAATTGGGACACATGGAAGGTGTTGTGAATCAAACTCAGTTCTTCAGGTAACTCTAACCGGTAAGTCACTTTCCCCACACGGGCGATGACCTGGTAAGGCCCAATATAACGAGGCCCTAGCTTCCCCCGCTTACGAAACCAGATCACCCCTTTCCAGGGTGAAACCTTCAACAATACATAATCACCCACCTGAAATTCCAAGTCGGATCGCCTTTTGTCGGCGTAGCTCTTCTGCCGACTCTGTGCAGTAACCAAATGGTCCCGCACCATCTGAATCATCTCGGTCGTTCTCAACACAATGTCAGTACTCCCTAACACCCGATGACCAACCTCGCCCCAACAAACGGGCGTCCTGCACTTCCTACCATACAACAACTCGTACGGCGGCATGCCAATACCAGAGTGAAAACTGTTGTTGTTGGAGAATTCTGCTAGAGGAAGGTGCTGATCCCAGCTACCTCCAAAATCGATAACACAAGCTCGAAGCATATCCTTGAGGGTCTGGATGGTTCGCTCGCTCTGTCCGTCCGTCTGCGGGTGAAAATCCGTGCTAAAGTGTAACCGGGTACCCATCTCTGACTGGAACTTCTCCCAAAACCGGGAGGTAAAACGAGTGTCCCTGTCAGAGACAATCGAAACTGGCACCCCGTGCCTGGCCACGATCTCACGTACAAACACCTCCGCAAGTTTCTCCGCCGAGGAGCTCTCCCTGATGGCCAAGAAGTGAGCACTCTTGGTCAGACGGTCAACGATCACCCAAATAGCATCGTTCCCACGGGGAGTCCTTGGGAGTTTTGTTATGAAGTCCATAGTAATCTTTTCCGATTTCCAAACCGGGACCTCCAACGGCTGCAAATTCCCATGTGGTCGTTGATGTTCCGCTTTGACCTTCCGACAGGTCATACATACCTCAACACATCTAGCAACATCCCGTTTCATGCCGGGCCACCAATAACCTTCACGCAAGTCTCTGTACATCTTTGTAGCTCCCGGGTGAATTGAGAACTTGGACTTATGTGCCTCATCCATTAGTACCTGTCGGTTCCCACCGATGAATGGAACCCAAACCCTACTATGTCGAGTTAATAACCCCCGACTGTCACGAACAAAATTCGGGATTTCCCCCGACACTCATTCCCGCTTTGCATTTTCCTCCAAACAGCCACCTCCTGAGCGCTTCCTATCGACTCCAGATTCGGTGTAACCACTATCAATCGCTGACATAAACCCCTCAGTGGCTCACCGACCGGATGTCGGCTGAGTGCGTCCGCAACCACGTTCGCTTTACCCGGGTGGTAAAGTATCTCGCAGTCATAATCCTTGACCACATCGAGCCACCTTCGCTGACGCATATTAAGGTTCTGCTGATCCATCAAGTACTTGAGGCTCTTATGGTCAGTGTAGATCGTACACTTGACACCATAGAGATAGTGCCTCCAAATTTTAAGGGCAAACACTACCGCTCCCAACTCCAGGTCATGAGTCGGGTAATTTGCTTCGTGAGGCTTCAACTGCCTAGAAGCGTAGGCTATGACCTTGCCGTGCTGCATAAGCACGACACCCAAACCCTGATGTGAGGCATCACAATATTCTACCAAATCTTCCATACCTTCGGGCAAGATTAACACAGGAGCCTCGCACAAGCGCCTGCGTAGCTCCTCGAACGCCTTCTGTTGTTCCTCACCCCAACTGAACGCCGCAGATTTCTTCGTCAATCGCGTCATAGGCATCGCGATCTAGGAGAAATCCTGAATAAACCTTCGGTAATACCCTGCCAATCCTAGAAAGCTTCGCACCTCAGAAGGAGTCTTCGGCACCTCCCACCACATCACTGCTGAAATCTTAGTTGGGTCTACCATAATACCATCCTGATTCACAACATGTCCTAGGAACTGGACCTCTCGCAACCAGAACTCACACTTGGAAAACTTAGCGTATAACTTCTCTCGCCTCAATACTTCCAACACTTCTCGAAGATGCACCTCGTGCTCCTCCTTGGACTTTGAATACACCAGAATATCGTCGATGAACACAATCACCGATCGGTCCAACATCGGACTACACACTCGGTTCATGAGGTCCATGAATGCTGCCGGTGCATTGGTGAGCCCAAAAGGCATCACCACGAACTCGTAATGACCGTACCGCGTACGGAAAGCCGTCTTCTCCGTGTCCTCACTCCTGACCCGCATCTGGTGGTACCCCGACCGTAAATCAATCTTGGAGAACCACGAGGCCCCCTGAAGCTGGTCGAACAAATCGTCAATCCTTGGCAAAGGATAACGATTCTTTACCGTAAGCTTATTCAGCTCCCGGTAGTCTATGCACATCCGCTGCGACCCGTCCTTCTTCTTCACGAATAAGATAGGTGCTCCCCACGGCGAACAACTCGGTCTAATGAACTCCTTCTCGAGAAGCTCCTGCAACTGGGCGTACAACTCTTTCATTTCTGGTGGAGCCAGGCGATAGGGTGCCTTCGCCACCGAAGCAGCACCCGGGATCAGATCGATCCGAAACTCTACCTGTTCGGGAGGTATCCCCGGCAAATCCTTGGGAAATACGTCGGTGAACTCCCATACCACTGGCATGTCTTCCGCAGACTCCTTCGCTTCCCCAACACGCGTGTCTATCACGTATGCCAAATATCCCTGACCACTATGCCGAAGGTACCTCCGAGCTCTCGCAGCCGAACATATGGCCGTAGTCCGTCTAAACGAATCTCCCTGCACTAACAGTTCTCCCCCGCTTGGGGTTCGAACTCGCACTTGTTTGTGATGACAAACAATCTCTGCGTTGAACTAATCCATCCAATCCATGCCCACAATCACACAAAGCTCCCGCATAGCGATCGGGATCAGGTCAATGGGAGACCGCACTCCTGAGATGTCTAAAGTGCACCCGCGAAACACGTCCGTGACCGCCAAGGTCCTATCATCAGCCACCTCAACAACAAGAGGATGACTCAAACGTCCTACCACTCGGCCCAAACCCTCGCTAAAAGTGCGAGACACAAAAGAGTGAGTAGCCCCGCTATCAAACATCACAACCGCAGGCACCGAGTTAACTAGGAACGTACCTGTAACCACTTTAGGCGTCGCCTGCGCCTCATCCACCGTCAACTAGTGAACTCTACCTCGAGTCGCTCCCGCCCCCGGCAGACCTGCTCGACCATCGGTAATACGTAACGGGGCATTCCCAGGCGCCCTCTATGCTCCACCCCCAATAGCTACCCCTGCTCTAGGACAGTTGGCCTTTACATGGCCCGTCTGATTACAGTTGAAACAGACCACTAGCGGTACCTTACAATCCCGGCTAAGGTGACCGGGTTGGCCACACTTAAAACACCCCTACTACACTCACGTTCCACTCCTTGGCTTCCTCGTGACTCTCCCCGACTCGAGTATGGATCCTGTGCTTCGGATAGTAGGAGCTCTGCTACTACCCTTCACACCTATCCTTACTCGTTTCGAGTCCTGTCCCGGGACGTCCAAGTAGTTGCTTACCACAAACAAACACATATGTCCACTCCGGCATATGTAAACACTTTTCCTAGCTCCCTAGAAAAGTCGTAACAACCCACTACCCTTGCTAGAACGGGACCCCCACTAACCCTGACGAGTCGCCTCGTAAACGCACAGTCGTATACAGTGAAACCAGATAGACATTCGAATATAGGATTCTATCCTACAACGGTTGGACTCAAACAAGAGCTGCGCAATAGAACTAAATCCAACATTCTAAGGCTATTCGGTTCCTACCGCATACAACCTATAGTGCATTCGCTTAACAACCTATCAAAGTTAGCATAAGTCCCTAATAGCAAGCAACAACCATACAATACAGTGTATTAAGCACCAAGCAATCTAGCATACATACTCCTATGTTCTAGAAAGCAATTTTGCATACGTACTCATGTGTAAACGCTATTCCCGGCTCACTAGGAATTTCATCTCATCCCACTACCCTTGCTACAACGGAATCCCTGTTAGCCATAACGAGTTGCCTCGCGAATACCCAGTCGCATGCAGCGTGAATCAAATAGACATTCGAATACAAGATTCTATCCTAGAACGGTTGGACTCAAACAAGAGCTGCGCAATAGAACTAAATCAAATATTCTGAGGCTATATGATTCTGACTGCATACAACCGATAGGGCCTTCACTTAACAACCTACTATAACTAGCATTGATTCCTACTAGAAAGCAGTCATCATACAGTACAATGTAAACAACATAGGCAATCTAGCATGCATACCCTATGCCTAGAAAGCAATAAATACACTAAGCACTGTACCTTCAAACATAGCGTCGGCTGACTGTACACACTGCGCCCCCGATCACCGTTTCCCAAACGGGTTTTCCTTTTTCCTTTATTCTCAAAGATTTTAGTAAAAGAGTTTACAACTTCATAGCCGCAACTTGAGACCAAACACACCGAGATGTGTTTGATTCACTCAAGCTGTACTCTGATACCAAGTTGTAACGTCCCAAAAATTACAAGGAAATTTAAATTTTCTAAAACATATATTCCATTTTAAAACAACCACATTTTAATAAACCGTAACTCAATTTAAGTTAAAATCGTCAACTCAAACAGTCAAAAGAATTCATGCAGCGGAAATATTATAAATAAAGTCTAAAAGTTTAAAAGCGTAAATTCCAACAATTCTTGGCGCCCGCGCGTAGTGTGTGTGTACCGTCATGCCCGACCGCCACTCGCACCTGAAACCACAACAAAATGGGAAAGGGGTAAGCTAAACGCTTAGTGAATCCAACCACACACGTAGGTAGCAACCCCACGCATATCACCCCTACTCGCAAGTAGGCAACATTACCATCACCACGAATATCAAACCACATAATGATTATTATATAAGTACGAACCTCGGTCCCACCGAGTACACAAAATACATTAATACAAGCTCAGTCCCACCGAGCCCTCGGTCCCACCGAGTAAAGATTACTGTACTAGCTTAGTCCCACCAAGCCCTCGGTCCCACCGAGTAAAGATTACTGTACTAGCTTAGTCCCACCAAGCCCTCGGTCCCACCGAGCCCCTCAGTCCCACCGAGGTGTACACATGCATAAATATTCCACATACGAATTCAACAAATCACATCCAGTTATCACATCCCAACTAGTTCATATAAGCACATAAATACACGTAATAACACGTAACACAAAAGAACGACATACATGAAATTCCTAACTACGCGGTGAGAGAACTCACCTCGAATGCGCGCCTAGCTCACAAACAATAGTCCAAGCTCCACAATCCAAAATCACTTCCCAACACCTAAACGAACGTTAAAATGTATTAACGCGAGACCCGGACCCTAAAACACGACGCACGCTTAAACTGTCACTAAAATGACTTTTCTGTCTAGCCAAACAGGTCTGTTCGGGACCTGTTCCGACCTCCCCAAACACAGAAAATCCTCAATTACATTACATCACCAGAAAGTGCTCTGAGTTAGGGTTCCAAGGACATATTATACTCCTCCTAACGATTTTTCTACAGTTTAATACGGATTTTACAAAAACGGTTCGCAGAACAGCGAAAACAGAACCTTTCAGTACAAAACGACGATTTTGAGCTAATCGACGTTCCGAACTGGTTTTTGCACTAAACATAGAAAAGTTACTAGACAAAAAATGGGAACTTTTGGCACCGATTTCGCCCCAATCCGAGTTACGAGGAAAACGTTACGGTTTAAGCAAAACAGTGGCAGATTACTAAATTTTCACCTGAAATGACACTATTGATTATTAACCCATTAAGTCGTGGCTTAATCCCAACAGACCCGAAAAGCATATGAACTACTGAATATGGGTTACCCTAGGCTGGACAACAGCCATGCACCACCCCCTGCCGCCTCCGGCGGCGGTCGTGGTTGGCGGCGTTTCTTTGACATACGATAACAACAAACGAGAAATATACGAACTTACCTCGACGAACCCTTCTTCCTCCTCTTTTCCGACCAAACTTGCCGGCGATCGCCTCCTTCCTCCTCTCTCCTCGTCGCCGGCAGCAACCTCTATCACCCTCTCGGTTTCTCTCTCACTCTCTCGGCTTCTTTCTTTCTCTCTCTCTCTCTAGTTCTCTTCTTGACCGAACACACAACAAAGGGGGATGGGGAAAAGGTTTTTGGGAGTTGTTTAAGTGAAAATGAAAGGGGAAGGGGGAGGGGATCGGTCATATGGCTGGTCCCTTGCACAAGTTTGGTGCATTGACCCAAATGGCCCCTCAACTTCCTTTCCTTGCAAAGACCAAAACAAGGTTGACCCCGTTAACTTTTTATCCCATTTCATCTAATTCCGTTAACGAACACCAAGCTAGGGAGAAGGTTTAAAAAGAAATTAATAAAAATAATAAAGAAAAGGCATACCGGAGTACGGACTTTACAAGGTAGACTTCGGGGACGAAGTCTAACTCAAGCGGGGGAGAGTTGTAAAGCCCGTGTCCCGGTATGGTTTTAAAATTCCTAATGTATTTATTTTATTGTCGTTTAAAGCGAGTCTTGTTAACGAAAGTTGCCTAAGGGGACCTTGAATGTTATGTGTGGCTAACCTCACTCCCTTTTTCCAATATTATGGAAACTTAGGGACCAAAAGTGTCAAAGGTGTTGTGTCTAGGGGGCCAAATGTTGACAAGGGGGTTGTGGTGCATGTGGATCGGCCAAGGGAAAGGGGACCGACCCCCCCCCCCCTTCTCTTCCTCTTCTCGTCAGTTTCCAAACAGTGTGAAACAAGTAACCAAGCAGCCCCTTTGTTTTTTTTTGGTTTTCTTTTCTTCAATATCTCATTCGGCCAAGGGTGGGAATCGCAAGTGAGAGAGAGAGATCGCGAGTTAGAGAGAGACCGTGAGAAGGGAAGAAATTGGCCGGAAAGCCTCCTGCCGTCGCTGCTACTGCTGCCGCCGGGAGTTCGCCGGAAACCGCCGTAGCTTGTGTTCCTCGGAGGTCTCGAGGGAGAGAGAAGCAGGAAGGTGCGGTTGTGTGGCGTCTTAACAAGGTAAGTCGTTCCTTCGTCTCGCTCCCTTTTCCTTTCTTTTGTTTCCGGCAAAACGACCACCGCGAAGCCACCGCCGCCGTACGTCGCCGCTGGGGTGGCCGAGGGCTGGGCGGTCTTGGTTGCGTGTGTGTGCTGGTGTGAGTTCGCGTGTGGCAGCCGTGAGGGAGAGCGAGAGGGTGAGGGTGGTATGGAGAGATGAGGGGTGTGTGTGGGTGTGGGTGTCGCCGGAACGCCGCCGCCGCCGCCGTGCCCCACTGCCGGAGGTGGCAGTGGGTGGTGCCCGTGGCGTAACCCTAAAACCACCCTGACCGTAACCATAAACCGTTTTATCATTTCATGTGAATTGTTGTAATCTGCCACTGTTTTGCGTAGATCATAACTTTCTGCTCGTAACTCCGATTGATCCGAAATTGGTACCCACGGTTCCAGAACGGGGTCGGTCACGTTTTCCGTGTTTTAGCGGAAAACTGGTTCAGCCTCTAGCTAGGCGAAAAACTGGTCGCAAGTTGGTGATTTGTCATTTTATGTGAAGGTCGATTTTCTGCCACTGTTTTGTCGTGGCCGTAACTTTTTACTCATAGTTTGGATTGAAATGAAATCGGTGGCCAAAGTTCGCTAATCGAGTCAGGAAAGTTTTTCGTGTTTTGCCGAAAGTCTGTTTAGGCCTGTAGCTGGGCCGTATGGGGCCGTTTATACAGCCTGGTCCGAAAAACATCCAGCTTTCTGTCCCTGTTTTGTTTTACACATAACTTTTGCTTGGAATGTCGGTTTGGGATGGGACTGGTGCCAAAAGTTTCGTTTCGGAGTCTATTAAGTTTCCTCTGTTTTGCGGAAAGACCAATTCGGACCATACCTAGGGCGAAGTTGCCATGTGGTACTGAAAGGTCCGGGTGTTCGCTGTTCTGCGAATCATTTTTGTAAAATTTATAGTAAATTATAGAAAAATCGTTAGGACGCGTGCGATACGTCCCTGAAATCATAAGACTTAGAACTTCGTATTTATGAATTTTAATTTCTGTATTTATCAGTTTTTAGGGGGTAAATCAGGTCTCGAACAGACCCGTAACTTTTAATAAAAAGCTGGAATATTTAGTCTTTTGGAAGCTAGTAAACGTGTTGTGGGTCGGGACTTTCCTTTGACTTTTTATACGTATTTAGGTGGGAGAAAGTGAAGAAGATTGCCGGGTTGGTGTTGCGTTTCGTGAGCACGTTGCTTAGCCTTGAGGTGAGTTCTCTCACCGCGTAGTTAGGAATTTCATGTATGTCGTTCTTTTGTGTTACTACGTGTATTTATGTGCTTACATGAACTAGATGGGATGTGATGACTGGTTGTGATTTGTTAAATTCGTATGTGGAATATATATATATGCATGTGTACACCTCGGTGGGACTGAGGGGCTCGGTGGGACCGAGGGCTTGGTGGGACTAAGCTAGTACAGCAATTTTACTCGGTGGGACCGAGGGCTCGGTGGGACTGAGCTTGTCTTAATGTATTTTGTGTACTCGATGGGACCGAGGTTCGTGCTTATGTAATAATCATTATGTGGTTTGATATTCGTGGTAATGGTGATGTTGCCTACTTGCGAGTAGGGGCGATATGCGTGGGGTTGCTACCTACATGCGTGGTTGGATTCACTAAGCGTTTAGCTTACCCTTTCCCAATATGTTGTTATTTCAGGTGCGGGCGGCAGTCGGGCGTGACCGTACACAAATGGAGCGCGGAGTGTCAAATATTGTTAAACTCTCACTTACAAACCCTTTGAATTTAATTATGTAATTTTCCGCTGCATAAACTTTGTTGATGGTTTGAAGTAACGACGTTAATTTTATTTAAGACGTGGATTATTAAATCATGGTTGTTTTATAATGAAATGTATGTTTTAAAATTTTTAAATCTCCTTGTAATTTTTGGGACGTTACAACTTGGTATCAGAGCACGGCTTGAGGGAATCAAACACATCTCGGTGTGTTTGGTCTCAAGTTGCGGCTAAGAGATCTTTAAATTCTTTTATCAAATCTTTGTTTTAAATGAAAAGAGAAAACCCGTTTGGAAACGGTGATCGTGGGCGCAGTGTGTACAGTCAGCCGACGCCAGCTGGGAAGGTAAGGAACTTAGTGTATCTATCGCTTTTCAGGAATAGTGTATGCATGCTAGATTGCTTATGTGAACTGTATGGTACCGTATGCTGGTTTTATCGCTTATAGGAACTCATGCTAGCTTTGATAGGTTGTTAAGCGAATGCACTCCAGGTTGTATGCAGTAGGAACTGAATAGCCTTAGAATATTAGATTTAGTTCTATTGCGCATCTCTTGTTTGAGTCCAACCGTTCTAGGATAGAATCTCTTATTCGAACGTCTATCTGGTTTTACATTGTATACGACCGTGCATTCACGAGGCGACTCGTCAGGGTTAGTGGGGTTCCGTGTTAGCAAGGGATAGTGGGTGATATGACCTTTCTAGGGAGTTAGGAAGGGTGTTTGTACGGGCTGGATTGGCTATATGTGTTTATTTGTGGTAATCGACTACTTGAATGTCTCGGGACAGGACTCGAAACGAGTAAGGATAGGTGTGAAGGGTAGTAGTAGAGCTCCTACTATCTGAAGCACAGGATCCATGCTTGAGTCGGGGAGAGTCACGGGGGAGCCAAGGAGTGGAGTATGAGCGTGGTAGGGTGAGTTATATGTGCTCATAGATCTCTGAATTTTCTCTTTCTAGAATGGTCAATACTAGAAGGAACAACGCGGCGGAGTCGCGAGCCGAGGAGGGGATTACTATATGTTAGGTACATTCCTAGTTAACTCGGTGCCTGCAGTTGTGATGTTTGATAGCGGGGCTACTCACTCCTTTGTGTCTCGCACATTTAGCGAGGGCTTAGGCCGAGTTGTAGGACGCTTGAGTTATCCTCTGGTTGTTGAGGTGGCTGACGATAGGACCTTGACGGTCACAGACGTGTTTCGCGGGTGCACCTTAGAGATCTCAGGGGTGAGGTTTCCCATCGACCTGATCCCGATTGCTATGCGGGAGCTTTGTGTGATTGTGGGCATGGATTGGATGGATAAGTTCGACGCGGAGATCGTTTGCCGTCACAAGCAAGTGCGAGTTCGAACCCCAAGCGGGGGAGAACTGTTGGTGCAGGGAGACTCGTCTAGACGGTCTACGGTCATATGTTCGGCTGCGAGAGCTCGGAGGTACCTTCAACATAGTGGGCAAGGATTTTTAGCATACGTGTTAGACACGAGGGTTGGGGAAGCGAAGATGTCTGCGGAAGACGTACCTGTGGTACGGGAGTTCACCGACTTGTTTCCCGAGGAGTTGCCGGGGATACCTCCCGAACGACAGGTAGAGTTTCGGATCGATCTGATCCCGGGTGCGGCTCCGGTGGCCAAGGCACCCTACCGCCTGGCTCCACCGGAAATGAAAGAGCTGTACGCCCAGCTGCAAGAACTACTTGAAAAGGAGTTCATTAGACCGAGCTGTTCGTCGTGGGGAGCACCTATCTTATTCGTGAAGAAGAAGGATGGATCACAGCGGATGTGCATAGACTACCGAGAGCTGAATAAGCTTACGGTAAAGAATCGTTATCCTTTGCCAAGGATTGACGATTTGTTCGACCAGCTTCAGGGGGCCTCATGGTTCTCCAAGATTGATCTATGATCGGGGTACCACCAGATGCGGGTCAGGAGTGAGGACACGGAAAAGACGGCTTTCCGTACGCGATACGGTCATTACGAGTTGGTGGTGATGCCTTTTGGACTCACCAATGCACCTGCAGCGTTCATGGACCTCATGAACCGAGTGTGTAGTCCGATGTTGGACCGTTCGGTGATTGTGTGCATCGATGACATTCTGGTGTATTCGAAGACCAAGGAGGAGCACCAGATGCATCTTCGAGAAGTGTTGGAAGTATTGAGGCGAGAGAAGTTATACGCTAAGTTTTCCAAGTGCGAATTCTGGTTACGAGAGGTCCAGTTCCTAGGACATGTCGTGAATCAGGATGGTATTATGGTTGACCCAGCTAAGATTACAGCCGTGATGCGGTGGGAGGTGCCGAAGACTCCTACTGAGGTGAGAAGCTTTCTGGGATTAGCGGGGTATTATCGAAGGTTTATTCAGGATTTCTCTAAGATCGCGTTACCCATGACGCGATTAACAAAGAAATCAGCGGCTTTCAGTTGGGGTGAGGAACAACAGAAGGCGTTCGAGGAGCTACGCAGGCGGTTGTGTGAGGCTCCCGTGTTAACCTTACCCGAGGGCATGGAGGATTTGGTAGTATATTGTGACGCCTCTCATCAGGGTTTGGGTGCCGTTCTTATGCAGCGCGGCAAGGTCATAGCCTACGCTTCTAGACAGCTGAAGCCTCACGAAGCAAATTACCCGACTCATGACCTGGAGTTGGGAGCGGTAGTGTTTGCTCTTAAAATTTGGAGGCACTATCTATATGGTGTCAAGTGTACGATCTACACTGACCACAAGAGCCTCAAGTACTTGATGGATCAGCAGAACCTTAATATGCGTCAGCGAAGGTGGCTCGATGTGATTAAGGATTATGACTGCGAGATACTTTACCACCCAGGTAAGGCGAACGTGGTCGCGGACGCACTCAGCCGACATCCGGTCGGTGAGCCACTGAGGGGTTATTGTCAGCGATTGACAGTGATTACACCTATCCTGGAGTCGATAGGAAGCGCCCAAGAGATGGCTGTCTTGGAGGAAAATGCAAAGCGGGAAAGAGTGTCGGGGGAAATCTCGAATTCTGTTCGTGATAGTCGGGGGTTGTTAACTCGACATGGTAGGGTTTGGGTTCCATTCATCGGCGGGAACCGGCAGGTACTAATGGATGAGGCGCATAAATCCAAGTTCTCGATTCACCCGGGGGCTACAAAGATGTACAGGGACTTGCGCGAAGGTTACTGGTGGCCCGACATGAAGCGGGATGTAGCTAGGTGTGTTGAGGTATGTATGACCTGTCGGAAGGTCAAAGCGGAACATCAACGAACTCATGGGAAATTGCAACCGTTGGAGGTCCCGGTTTGGAAATGGGAAGAGATTACTATGGACTTCATAACGAACTCCCAAGGACTCCCCGTGGGAACGATGCCATTTGGGTGATTGTTGACCGTCTGACCAAGAGTGCTCACTTCTTGGCCATCAGGGAGAGCTCCTCGGCGGAGAAGCTTGCGGAGGTGTTTGTGCGTGAGATCGTGGCCAGGCACGGGGTGCCAGTTTCAATTGTCCCCGACAGGGATACTCGTTTTACCTCTCGGTTTTGGGAGAAGTTCCAGTCGGAGATGGGTACACGGTTACACTTTAGCACGGCCTTTCATCCACAGACGGACGGGCAGAGCGAGCGAACCATTCAGACCCTCGAGGATATGCTTCGAGCTTGTGTCATCGATTTTGGAGGTAGTTGGGATCAGTACCTACCTTTGGCGGAATTTTCCTACAACAACAGCTACCACTCTAGTATTGGCATGCCGCCATACGAGTTGTTGTACGGTAGGAAATGCAGGACGCCCGTTTGTTGGGGCGAGGTTGGGCATCGGGTGTTAGGGAGTACTGATATCGTGTTGAAGACGACCGAGACAATTCAGATGGTGCGGGATCGTTTGGTTACTGCACAGAGTCGGCAGAAGAGCTACGCCGACAAAAGGCGATCCGACTTGGAGTTTCAGGTGGGTGATTATGTATTGTTGAAGGTTTCACCCTGGAAAGGGGTGATCTGGTTTCGTAAGCGGGGGAAGCTAGGGCCTCGTTATATTGGGCCTTACCGGATCATCGCCCGCGTGGGGAAAGTGGCTTATCGGTTGGAGTTACCGGAGGAACTGAACTTGATTCACAACACCTTCCACGTTTCGCAATTGCGGAAGTGTGTGATGGACGAGTCTGCAGTAGTACCGCTCGAAGATATTCAGATCGATGAGCGGCTTAATTACGTGGAAAAGCCAGTTGGTATTCTTGACAGGAGGACGAGAACCTCGCGGAACAAGGTTGTGGGTTTGGTGAAGGTTCAATGGGGACACCGAAAGGGTTCCGAGTGGACTTGGGAACCTGAAGCGGAGATGCGGGAGAATTAAACGGAGCTGTTTGCGGGTGTAGACTTCGGGGACGAAGTCTAACTCAAGCGGGGGAGAGTTGTAAAGCCCGTGTCCCGGTATGGTTTTAAAATTCCTAATGTATTTATTTTATTGTCGTTTAAAGCGAGTCTTGTTAACGAAAGTTGCCTAAGGGGACCTTGAATGTTATGTGTGGCTAACCTCACTCCCTTTTTCCAATATTATGGAAACTTAGGGACCAAAAGTGTCAAAGGTGTTGTGTCTAGGGGGCCAAATGTTGACAAGGGGGTTGTGGTGCATGTGGATCGGCCAAGGGAAAGGGGACCGACCCCCCCCCCCCCTCTCTTCCTCTTCTCGTCAGTTTCCAAACAGTGTGAAACAAGTAACCAAGCAGCCCCTTTGTTTTTTTTGGTTTTCTTTTCTTCAATATCTCATTCGGCCAAGGGTGGGAATCGCAAGTGAGAGAGAGAGATCGCGAGTTAGAGAGAGACCGTGAGAAGGGAAGAAATTGGCTGGAAAGCCTCCTGCCGTCGCTGCTACTGCTGCCGCCGGGAGTTCGCCGGAAACCGCCGTAGCTTGTGTTCGTCGGAGGTCTCGAGGGAGAGAGAAGCAGGAAGGTGCGGTTGTGTGGCGTCTTAACAAGGTAAGTCGGTCCTTCGTCTCGCTCCCTTTTCCTTTCTTTTGTTTCCGGCAAAACGACCACCGCGAAGCCACCGCCGCCGTACGTCGCCGCTGGGGTGGCCGAGGGCTGGGCGGTCTTGGTTGCGTGTGTGTGCTGGTATGAGTTCGCGTGTGGCAGCCGTGAGGGAGAGCGAGAGGGTGAGGGTGGTATGGAGAGATGAGGGGTGTGTGTGGGTGTGGGTGTGGGTGTCGCCGGAACGCCGCCGCCGCCTCCGTGCCCCACTGCCGGAGGTGGCAGTGGGTGGTGCCCTTGGCGTAACCCTAAAACCACCCTGACCGTAACCATAAACCGTTTTATCATTTCATGTGAATTGTTGTAATCTGCCACTGTTTTGCGTAGATCATAACTTTCTGCTCGTAACTCCGATTGAGCCGAAATTGGTACCCACGGTTCCAGAACGGGGTCGGTCACGTTTTCTGTGTTTTAGCGGAAAACTGGTTCAGCCTCTAGCTAGGCGAAAAAGTGGTCGCAAGTTGGTGATTTGTCATTTTATGTGAAGGTCGATTTTCTGCCACTGTTTTGTCGTGGCCGTAACTTTTCACTCATAGTTCGGATTGAAATGAAATCGGTGGCCAAAGTTCACTAATCGAGTCAGGAAAGTTTTTCGTGTTTTGCCGAAAGTCTGTTTAGGCCTGTAGCTGGGCCGTATGGGGCCGTTTATACAGCCTGGTCCGAAAAACTTCCAGCTTTCTGTCCCTGTTTTGTTTTACGCATAACTTTTGCTTGGAATGTCGGTTTGGGATGGGACTGGTGCAAAACGTTTCGTTTCGGAGTCTATTAAGTTTCCTCTGTTTTGCGGAAAGACCAATTCGGACCATACCTAGGGCGAAGTTGCCATGTGGTACTGAAAGGTCCGGGTGTTCGCTGTTCTGCGAATCATTTTTGTAAAATCTATAGTAAATTATAGAAAAATCGTTAGGACGCTTGCGATACGTCCCTGAAATCGTAAGACTTATAACTTCGTATTTATGAATTTTAATTTCTGTATTTATCAGTTTTTAGGGGGTAAATCAGGTCTCGAACAGACCCGTAACCTTTAATAAAAAGCTGGAATATTTAGTCTTTTGGAAGCTAGTAAACGTGTTGTGGGTCGGGACTTTCCTTTGACTTTTTATACGTATTTAGGTGGGAGAAAGTGAAGAAGATTGCCGGGTTGGTGTTGCGTTTCGTGAGCACGTTGCTTAGCCTTGAGGTGAGTTCTCTCACCGCGTAGTTAGGAATTTCATGTATGTCGTTCTTTTGTGTTACTACGTGTATTTATGTGCTTACATGAACTAGATGGGATGTGATGACTGGTTGTGATTTGTTAAATTCGTATGTGGAATATATATATGCATGTGTACACCTCGGTGGGACTGAGGGGCTCGGTGGGACCGAGGGCTTGGTGGGACTAAGCTAGTACAACAATTTTACTCGGTGGGACCGAGGGCTCGGTGGGACTGAGCTTGTCTTAATGTATTTTGTGTACTCGGTGGGACCGAGGTTCGTGCTTATGTAATAATCATTATGTGGTTTGATATTCGTGGTAATGGTGATGTTGCCTACTTGCGAGTAGGGGCGATATGCGTGGGGTTGCTACCTACGTGCGTGGTTGGATTCACTAAGCGTTTAGCTTACCCTTTCCCAATATGTTGTTATTTCAGGTGCGGGCAGCAGTCGGGCATGACCGTACACACATGGAGCGCGGAGTGTCAAATATTGTTAAACTCTCACTTACAAACCCTTTGAATTTAATTATGTAATTTTCCGCTGCATAAACTTTGTTGATGGTTTGAAGTAACGACGTTAATTTTATTTAAGACGTGAATTATTAAATCATGGTTGTTTTATAATGAAATGTATGTTTTAAAATTTTTAAATTTCCTTGTAATTTTTGGGACGTTACAACTTTGTATCAGAGCACGGCTTGAGGGAATCAAACACATCTCGGTGTGTTTGGTCTCAAGTTGCGGCTAAGAGATCTTTAAATTCTTTTATCAAATCTTTGTTTTAAATGAAAAGAGAAAACCCGTGATGGGAACGGTGTGTACAGTCAGCCGACGCCAGCTGGGAAGGTAAGGAACTTAGTGTATCTATCGCTTTTCAGGAATAGTGTATGCATGCTAGATTGCTTATGTGAATTGTATGGTACCGTATGCTGGTTTTATCGCTTATAGGAACTCATGCTAGCTTTGATAGGTTGTTAAGCGAATGCACTCCAGGTTGTATGCAGTAGGAACTGAATACCAACTGGCTTTTCCACGTAATTAAGCCGCTCATCGATCTGAATATCTTCGAGCGGTACTACTGCAGACTCGTCCATCACATACTTCCGCAATTGCGAAACGTGGAAGGTGTTGTGAATCAAGTTCAGTTCCTCCGGTAACTCCAACCGATAAGCCACTTTCCCCACGCGGGCGATGATCCGGTAAGGCCCAATATAACGAGGCCCTAGCTTCCCCCGCTTACGAAACCGGATCACCCCTTTCCAGGGTGAAACCTTCAACAATACATAATCACCCACCTGAAACTCCAAGTCGGATCGCCTTTTGTCGGCGTAGCTCTTCTGCCGACTCTGTGCAGTAACCAAACGATCCCGCACCATCTGAATTGTCTCGGTCGTCTTCAACACGATATCAGTACTCCCTAACACCCGATGCCCAACCTCGCCCCAACAAACGGGCATCCTGCATTTCCTACCGTACAACAACTCGTATGGCGGCATGCCAATACTAGAGTGGTAGCTGTTGTTGTAGGAAAATTCCTCCAAAGGTAGGTACTGATCCCAACTACCTCCAAAATCGATGACACAAGCTCGAAGCATATCCTCGAGGGTCTAAATGGTTCGCTCGCTCTGCCCGTCCGTCTGTGGATGAAAGGCCGTGCTAAAGTGTAACCGTGTACCCATCTCCGACTGGAACTTCTCCCAAAACCGAGAGGTAAAACGAGTATCCCTGTCGGGGACAATTGAAACTGGCACCCCGTGCCTGGCCACGATCTCACGCACAAACACCTCCGCAAGCTTCTCCGCCGAGGAGCTCTCCCTGATGGCCAAGAAGTGAGCACTCTTGGTCAGACGGTCAACAATCACCCAAATGGCATCGTTCCCACGGGGAGTCCTTGGGAGTTTCGTTATGAAGTCCATAGTAATCTCTTCCCATTTCCAAACCGGGACCTCCAACGGTTGCAATTTCCCATGAGTTCGTTGATGTTCCGCTTTGACCTTCCGACAGGTCATACATACCTTAACACACCTAGCTACATCCCGCTTCATGCCGGGCCACCAGTAACCTTCGCGCAAGTCCCTGTACATCTTTGTAGCCCCCGGGTGAATCGAGAACATGGATTTATGCACCTCATCCATTAGTACCTGCCGGTTCCCGCCGATGAATGGAACCCAAACCCTACCATGTCGAGTTAACAACCCCCGACTATCACGAACAGAATTCGAGATTTCCCCCGACACCCTTTCCCGCTTTGCATTTTCCTCCAAGACAGCCACCTCGTGGGCGCTTCCTATCGACTCCAGGATAGGTGTAATCACTGTCAATCGCTGACAATAACCCCTCAGTGGCTCACCGACCGGATGTCGGCTGAGTGCGTCCGCGACCACGTTCGCCTTACCTGGGTGGTAAAGTATCTCGCAGTCATAATCCTTAACCACATCGAGCCACCTTCGCTGACGCATATTAAGGTTCTGCTGATCCATCAAGTACTTGAGGCTCTTGTGGTCAGTGTAGATCGTACACTTGACACCATAGAGATAGTGCCTCCAAATTTTAAGGGCAAACACTACCGCTCCCAACTCCAGGTCATGAGTCGGGTAATTTGCTTCGTGAGGCTTCAGCTGTCTAGAAGCGTAGGCTATGACCTTGCCGCGCTGCATAAGCACGGCACCCAAACCCTGATGAGAGGCATCACAATATACTACCAAATCCTCCATGCCCTCGGGTAAGGTTAACACGGGAGCCTCACACAACCGCCTGCGTAGCTCCTCGAACGCCTTCTGTTGTTCCTCACCCCAACTGAAAGCCGCAGATTTCTTTGTTAATCGCGTCATGGGTAACGCGATCTTAGAGAAATCCTGAATAAACCTTCGATAATACCCCGCTAATCCCAGAAAGCTTCTCACCTCAGTAGGAGTCTTCGGCACCTCCCACCGCATCACGGCTGCAATCTTAGCTGGGTCAACCATAATACCATCCTGATTCACGACATGTCCTAGGAACTGGACCTCTCGTAACCAGAATTCGCACTTGGAAAACTTAGCGTATAACTTCTCTCGCCTCAATACTTCCAACACTTCTCGAAGATGCATCTCGTGCTCCTCCTTGGTCTTCGAATACACCAGAATGTCATCGATGCACACAATCACCGAACGGTCCAACATCGGACTACACACTCGGTTCATGAGGTCCATGAACGCTGCAGGTGCATTGGTGAGTCCAAAAGGCATCACCACCAACTCGTAATGACCGTATCGCGTACGGAAAGCCGTCTTTTCCGTGTCCTCACTCCTGACCCGCATCTGGTGGTACCCCGATCGTAGATCAATCTTGGAGAACCATGAGGCCCCCTGAAGCTGGTCGAACAAATCGTCAATCCTTGGCAAAGGATAACGATTCTTTACCGTAAGCTTATTCAGCTCTCGGTAGTCTATGCACATCCGCTGTGATCCATCCTTCTTCTTCACGAATAAGATAGGTGCTCCCCACGGCGAACAGCTCGGTCTAATGAACTCCTTTTCGAGTAGTTCTTGCAGCTGGGCGTACAGCTCTTTCATTTCCGGTGGAGCCAGGCGGTAGGGTGCCTTGGCCACCGGAGCCGCACCCGGGATCAGATCGTTCCGAAACTCTACCTGTCGTTCGGGAGGTATCCCCGGCAACTCCTCGGGAAACACGTCGGTGAACTCCCGTACCACAGGTACGTCTTCCGCAGACATCTTCGCTTCCCCAACCCTCGTGTCTAACACGTATGCTAAAAATCCTCGCCCACTATGCTGAAGGTACCTCCGAGCTCTCGCAGCCGAACATATGGCCGTAGACCGTCTAGACGAGTCTCCCTGCACCAACAGTTCTCCCCCGCTTGGGGTTCGAACTCGCACTTGCTTGTGACGGCAAACGATCTCCGCGTCGAACTTATCCATCCAATCCATGCCCACAATCACACAAAGCTCCCGCATAGCAATCGGGATCAGGTCGATGGGAAACCTCACCCCTGAGATCTCTAAGGTGCACCCGCGAAACACGTCTGTGACCGTCAAGGTCCTATCGTCAGCCACCTCAACAACCAGAGGATAACTCAAGCGTCCTACAACTCGGCCTAAGCCCTCGCTAAATGTGGGAGACACAAAGGAGTGAGTAGCCCCGCTATCAAACATCACAACTGCAGGCACCGAGTTAACTAGGAATGTACCTAACATATAGTAATCCCCGCCTCGGCTCGCGATTCCGCCGCGTTGTTCCTTCTAGTATTGACCATTCTAGAAAGAGAAAATTCAGAGATCTATGAGCACATATAACTCACCCTACCACGCTCATACTCCACTCCTTGGCTCCCCCGTGACTCTGCCCGACTCAAGCATGGATCATGTGCTTCAGATAGTAGGAGCTCTGCTACTACCCTTCACACCTATCCTTACTCGTTTCGAGTCCTGTCCCGAGACATTCAAGTAGTCGATTACCACAAATAAACACATATAGCCAATCCAGCCCGTACAAACACCCTTCCTAACTCCCTAGAAAGGTCATATCACCCACTATCCCTTGCTAACACGGAACCCCACTAACCCTGACGAGTCGCCTCGTGAATGCACGGTCGTATACAATGTAAAACCAGATAGACGTTCGAATAAGAGATTCTATCCTAGAACGGTTGGACTCAAACAAGAGCTGCGCAATAGAACTAAATCTAATATTCTAAGGCTATTCAGTTCCTACTGCATGCAACCTGGAGTGCATTCGCTTAACAACCTATCAAAGTTAGCATGAGTTCCTATAAGCGATAAAACCAGCATACGGTACCATACAGTTCACATAAGCAATCTAGCATGCATACACTATTCCTGAAAAGCGATAGATACACTAAGTTCCTTACCTTCCCAGCTGGCGTCGGCTGACTGTACACACTGCGCCCACGATCACCGTTCCCAAACGGGTTTTCTCTTTTCATTTAAAACAAAGATTTGATAAAAGAATTTAAAGATCTCTTAGCCGCAACTTGAGACCAAACACACCGAGATGTGTTTGATTCCCTCAAGCCGTGCTCTGATACCAAGTTGTAACGTCCCAAAAATTACAAGGAAATTTAAAAATTTTAAAACATACATTTCATTATAAAACAACCATGATTTAATAATTCACGTCTTAAATAAAATTAACGTCGTTACTTCAAACCATCAACAAAGTTTATGCAGCGGAAAATTACATAATTAAATTCAAAGGGTTTGTAAGTGAGAGTTTAACAATATTTGACACTCCGCGCTCCATGTGTGTACGGTCACGCCCGACTGCCGCCCGCACCTGAAATAACAACATATTGGGAAAGGGTAAGCTAAACGCTTAGTGAATCCAACCACGCACGTAGGTAGCAACCCCACGCATATCGCCCCTACTCGCAAGTAGGCAACATCACCATTACCACGAATATCAAACCACATAATGATTATTACATAAGCACGAACCTCGGTCCCACCGAGTACACAAAATACATTAAGACAAGCTCAGTCCCACCGAGCCCTCGGTCCCACCGAGTAAAATTGCTGTACTAGCTTAGTCCCACCAAGCCCTCGGTCCCACCGAGCCCCTCAGTCCCACCGAGGTGTACACATGCATATATATATTCCACTTACGAATTTAACAAATCACAACCAGTCATCACATCCCATCTAGTTCATGTAAGCACATAAATACACGTAGTAACACGTAACACAAAAGAACGACATACATGAAATTCCTAACTACGCGGTGAGAGAACTCACCTCAAGGCTAAGCAACGTGCTCACGAAACGCAACACCAACCTGGCAATCTTCTTCACTTTCTCCCACCTAAATACGTATAAAAAGTCAAAGGAAAGTCCCGACCCACAACACGTTTACTAGCTTCCAAAAGACTAAATATTCCAGCTTTTTATTAAAAGTTACGGGTCTGTTCGAGACCTAATTTACCCCCTAAAAACTGATAAATACAGAAATTAAAATTCATAAATACGAAGTTCTAAGTCTTACGATTTCAGGGACGTATCGCACGCGTCCTAACGATTTTTCTATAATTTACTATAGATTTTAAAAAAATGATTCGCAGAACAGCGAACACCCGGACCTTTCAGTACCACATGGCAACTTCGCCCTAGGTATGGTCCGAATTGGTCTTTCCGCAAAACAGAGGAAACTTAATAGACTCCGAAACGAAACGTTTGGCACCAGTCCCATCCCAAACCGACATTCCAAGCAAAAGTTATGCGTAAAACAAAACAGGGACAGAAAGCTGGAAGTTTTTCGGACCAGGCTGTATAAACGGCCCCATACGGCCCAGCTACAGGCCTAAACAGACTTTCGGCAAAACACGAAAAACTTTTCTGACTCGATTAGTGAACTTTGGCCACCGATTTCATTTCAATCCGAACTATGAGTAAAAAGTAACGGCCACGACAAAACAGTGGCAGAAAATCGACCTTCACATAAAATGACAAATCATCAACTTGCGACCACTTTTTCGCCTAGCTAGAGGCTGAACCAGTTTTCCGCTAAAACACGGAAAACGTGACCGACCCGTTCTGGAACCGTGGGTACCAATTTCGGCTCAATCGGAGTTACGAGCAGAAAGTTATGATCTACGCAAAACAGTGGCAGATTACAACAATTCACATGAAATGATAAAACGGTTTATGGTTACGGTCAGGGTGGTTTTAGGGTTACGCCACGGGCACCACCCACTGCCACCTCCGGCAGTGGGGCACGGTGGCGGCGGCGGCGTTCCGGCGACACCCACACCCACACACACCCCTCATCTCTCCATACCACCCTCACCCTCTCGCTCTCCCTCACGGCTGCCACACGCGAACTCATACCAGCACACACACGCAACCAAGACCGCCCAGCCCTCGGCCACCCCAGCGGCGACGTACGGCGGCGGTGGCTTCGCGGTGGTCGTTTTGCCGGAAACAAAAGAAAGGAAAAGGGAGCGAGACGAAGGAACGACTTACCTTGTTAAGACGCCACACAACCGCACCTTCCTGCTTCTCTCTCCCTCGAGACCTCCGACGAACACAAGCTACGGCGGTTTCCGGCGAACTCCCGGCGGCAGCAGTAGCAGCGACGGCAGGAGGCTTTCCGGCCAATTTCTTCCCTTCTCACGGTCTCTCTCTAACTAGCGATCTCTCTCTCTCACTTGCGATTCCCACCCTTGGCCGAATGAGATATTGAAGAAAAGAAAACCAAAAAAAAAACAAAGGGGCTGCTTGGTTACTTGTTTCACACTGTTTGGAAACTGACGAGAAGAGGAAGAGAGGGGGGGGGGGGGGGGGTCGGTCCCCTTTCCCTTGGCCGATCCACATGCACCACAACCCCCTTGTCAACATTTGGCCCCCTAGACACAACACCTTTGACACTTTTGGTCCCTAAGTTTCCATAATATTGGAAAAAGGGAGTGAGGTTAGCCACACATAACATTCAAGGTCCCCTTAGGCAACTTTCGTTAACAAGACTCGCTTTAAACGACAATAAAATAAATACATTAGGAATTTTAAAACCATACCGGGACACGGGCTTTACAACTCTCCCCCGCTTGAGTTAGACTTCGTCCCCGAAGTCTACAAGTTGTGAGAAATACCCTTACTCTCAAAGAAGGAATCAAGAGAACTGTTTTTGAATTCAGTCCCATGATCACTCCTTATTGAGCGAACGGTCAAGTTGTTCAGGGTTTCCATATTCCGAACAAAGGTGATGAGTTCTTTAAGGGTGTCACTCTTAGAACGGAGAAACATAACCTATGTATATCGAGAGATTTCATCAACTATGACCAGTGCATATTTCTTTCCAGCGATGGATTGTTTGTTAACAGGGCCAAACAAATCCATATGGAGAAGTTGTAGAGGAGATGACACTGAGGAAACTTGCTTTGACTTAAAGCTTGCTTTGGTCTGCTTGCCTTTCTCACACGCTGAACATAAGGATTCTTTGGCGTATGAGTGCTGAGGTAGACCAGTGACTAACTCTTTTGAAGAAAGAGTGTTCAGTGTCTTGAAGTTGAGATGAGAGAGCCTCTTATGCCATAGCCAGTTGACATCAGATGAGGCTTTTGAGAAGAAACAGGAGTTCTCAGTGGTTGTTGAGTCCATGTTTATTACATAAACATTTTCCAAACGATAACCGCTGAGAGCTATCTTCTCCTTTTTGTCAGCGACAAAGCAGGATTCCTTAGTAAAGATTACTTTGTTATCCTTGTCGCAAAGCTGACTGGTGCTTAAAAGATTATGCTTCAGCCCTTCAACATATGCGACTCTTCTGAAGGTTGTTGTACCATTAGAGAGTACACCAAGCCCTCGGGTATGTCCTTTTCCATTTGCACCGAAAGTTACAGAGGGACCCTTCTCTTCTTTGTACTCAGTGAGCAGGTTCTTCATACAAGTCATGTGTCTAGAGCATCCGCTATCGAGATACCAGATACCCTTCTTAACATGCATTACAAAGGAAGATTAGTTTTTCTTGGGTACCCACTTAACCATGTGTACACACTTGTCAGTGGGGGTAGAAGAGGAGGTGTAAGGTTCAGCAGTCTTCGCAGCATTTGAAGATTCAGCTTTGTCAGTCTTCACTTTGGTTAATTTCTTAACCTCAATGGTCTTCGTTGCCTTGGGGGCAATGATCTTCACCTTAGCTATCTTTTCAGCTTGGGTAGCTGTGGGGCACTTACTAGCAATATGATTGGTAAGTCCACAATGATAACATTTCCTATAACTAAAAGTAGTTCTAGGACCATTTGCATGCTGAGCTTTTGATTTTGAATTAGAAGGACCAGCACCAAGTAAGCTATTGGCTTTTGAAATGGGAGGAACATTCAGTTCTTCGGATTTCTTACCAATAATTTCCACTTTGATTCTAGGAGTAGATCGCTGAATAGATTCACGCTGAATAAATCCAGGGATCTTATTCTTTGAATCAGAGGGATAAGTCACTGAAGACCACGTTTATAACGAAGACCACGTTTATAACTCAGGGGTATCTGAGACTTAATTATCTCAATGATCTTTGTTGAGGATTATACCATCCTTCAACAGTAGCTTTTTCAGCTTTTAATGCAGTAATAGCTTATTCGCGCTCGATTTTGACTAGCTGATTTAGGTGAACTTGATCTTTAAAATCTTCTTCAATTTTAGAAAGATTTTCTATTTGAAGGTGACAGTTTTTAAGCTGTTCAGCGAGATCAAGGTTTTGATTTTCAACCACAGTTTTGCCATTCATGGCTTCATATAAACTTCTAGTCAAGAGATCGATCTTTCGAAGACTATCAGCTTCATCAATATTTAAAATATTGGTAAAGAAGGAAGGTGATACCTTAGTAGCAGAGGTTGAAGTAGAGGGAATGTCAGAATTTTCTTCCTCATCTTCAAGTTTGGCCATGAGACATAGATTAGCTTCATCATCATCTTCAGAGTCAGATGATTCTTCTTCGTCAGAGGCAGCCCAATCATAGTCAGCCATAAGGCCTTTGCCTTTCTTCTTAAAGGTTTTCAGGTTTGAATACCTTTCTTTCAGCTTTTTGTATTTTTCATCTCTAGTCTTGTGAGTAAAGTTTTTCTTGGGAAAGCTGAGGGTCTAGAGACTTTCTTTGACCTGCACTCACTAGCAAAATGTCCTATCTTTTCACAGTTATAGCAAGTAGCAGTAGCCTTATCAACAGGGGTTGATGATCTTGGCTTGTCAGTAATAGCAAGAGGTTTATTCTTCTTGAAATTACTCTTTCTAGCAAATCTCCTGAACTTATTAGCCAGGAATGCCAGAGTTTCATCATTATCTGAAACGTCAGAGTCTGATGAACTTTCAGAGTTAGTTTGCAACTCAGTGACAGTGATAGTCGATCGGTGAGTGGAAGGTGACTCTGAGATTAAAGCAACAGGGGTGCTTTTGGAATCTTTTACAAGATTCTTCTTAAGATGACTCGATTGCTCATGATTCAGCATCGTGCCATATAAGGTAGAAAGGGTCATTGATTTTAGATCCTTTGACAGCTTGAGACATATAGAATAACTGTCCCAGCTTTCAGGTAAACATTCTAATAACTTTGTCAGTACTTCAAAGTTAGAATATTCCTTACCAACAGTTTTCAAATCTATTATTAAGCAGTTAAAACGTTGGTGTACTTCAGAGAGAGTTTCATTCTAACCACAAATGAAGCTTTCGTACTGTCTTACCAGGTTGATCTTTCGAGAGTCCTGGACTTCAGAAGTACCTTCATACTGAACACAGATTGTGTCCCACATAGCTTTTGAGGTTTTCAGGTTCATGACGGAATGGTAGACTTCGTCAGGAAGAGCCATGGAGAGTATGGATCTGGCTTTGGTGTCGATAGCCACTTTCTTCTTATCTTCATCAGTCCACATATGAATTTCCTTGGGAATCAGCCTTTCTGGAATAGCAGGTCTATTCTCAGCGGCTGGAACTGCAGCATCAATTCTTATAAGAATATATGGGCCGTTTTCAAGATAGTAAGGCATAGTAGGGTCTACACCTTCTAAGAAGAGAATCATCCTATTTTTCCATAGATTAAAATTATCTCTGGAGAATCTAGGGGGTTTTGCAAGAGAACCGTTGTCAATATAGTTTGTGTTTGTGTTGGTAGCCATTTTAAGAAATAACAAATAAGAGAAATCTTAGTATAGATTAGATCTTGTTTATGAGATTAAACAAATCTGCTCTGATACCACTTGTTGGTCCCGAAGGGCTATACAAGTTTGTAGAAGGGGGGGGGGGGACAAGAATAAGGATAAACCTAATCTTAACAAGTCTTGAGAAACACTAAGTTTCTTGCACTAGAAAGAGTTTAAGAAATTACGAATAATAACTTAACAATAAGAAAGTGATAAGAAGATGGTCTGAGCACACTTCAAAACTGAAGTAAGGTTCTTCTTATATACTGCATGCATTTAATGCATGGCAGTATGGCTTTACACGTGGCATCATCTGAGTGGTTGCATGTCATTGACCTTTGTAGACAACCTTAGTAGCCGCATGGTGCACAATGTAGAATCAGAGTTGTTGTACGATTACAGACAAAAGGGATGTCCGTTCTGACAGTTCGTACGGAGACGTGCAAGGGAGGTAAGACAATAGTAACATGCAGGGAGACTTCATGATCAGCTTTCGTTGAGTCAGATCTTTATCAGCGAATGATAAAGTTCAGCGATTGCTGAAGTCTTCTACTTGATACTTCATGTTGAATGGACAGGTCTTGCTTCGCTGATATCCGCATCAGTTCATGAGTAGACTTGTCGCTGGTTCTTTAGCTTGATCTTCGACTTCAGCGTAGAACTTTGGTTGACGTGAAACTTGTCTTCAGGGATCATAAGTAAACAACTAATTTATCAGCGATCATCTCATAGACTGAACAGGCTCAGAGTTATAAGATGATGAACAGTGTTCGATGAATATCTAATCTAAAGAGTGAGAGTTCCTATCAGCGGTACTGTAAAGTCTTAGTACTTATCAGCGATAGTGAAACTCTAATACATATTGTTTACTTACAATTTTCACTAAGAGTCTAAGAGAGGGTCATTATCAAATCACTGAGGGTTTGGATCAACAATACCCATTATTACCATATCCCCGACATACGATAGTTGGTTATTAAACGACATCCTGTGTCAATAGTCACTCAGGATAGTGACTTTACATCTCATGATCGCTCGACACGCATCGCATGATACATGTGTCGCGTGTTACATATCGCAAGTCAAACGTTACTAGTCTTACGTTAGTATTCTTACGTCACTAGTCTTATGTCGCCAGTTACGACCCGTCGGTCTTACGTCAACAGTCTCCTGTCGTCGATCTTATATCATCCTGGTCCTGCGACCTGGTCTTACGACATTGTCATAAGACTATTCTTATGTTAAACTAAGGTCTTACAAGACGTTTACAGTCATATACAAGGTCTTGTATTTCGGTGACGGACGTATGCTCCATAAGACCGATGTCCTGAACTTAAGATGGTCTTACGATTACACTAACCATCAATGGTCAACAGCCGTTTCTTTTGTTCATTAATGCAGGTCTACAAGCCATTATGGTACAACGGACAATAACGGTCGAGCTCTTAATGACATTAAAGACTCGACAGCGGTTACAAACACAATCATCAAAACGCATTTAATGTCGGCAACGGTTACAAGACCAACCATTAAAGCTCATTAATGACCGGCGGAACCTATATAAAGGCACGCTCTAACCTCGAGCAAAGGGGGGGGGGACAAATTTCATCAAGCTATACAACGACATTTCACATCTACTTCTATATTTTCTCTCTCGCATTCGAGCACACGTCGCTAACGCAAGTACCACACGACAACAGTTCAAACCACATGACAACAGTTCAAGTCGCACGACAGCAGTTTGTTTCGCACGTTTAAACATACGACGCACACTTTTTACACACGACTAAGTGTATTTTTACTTCATTTGTAACCTATTGTACACAAATCACCTGTAACAGAAGGACTTTCGCCCCTGTTTGGCGACCATAGTGCACTGTCGACTCTAACACAGTCGACCGCGGTTTTTTTCCTTGTTTTGGGGTTTTCCGCGTCACCAAATCTCTTGTCTCTTTTACTTTTTCCTCGCAATTGTGTTATTTGGCTTGAGATACGTTTCTTTAGTTGTTAAATGTCCACGTCGACCTTAAGTTGTACTTTGGTGCGATTTTTGGCATTAACAGTTTGACGCCATCCGTGGGACCCCGTCTAGAGAAAATCTCAAGCCAACACATATCGCTCTAATGATCTCGTAAAGTTTTTTTCAGGTATATGGCAAATTGTCAAGATCCCCTGATTCAACTTCAATCGGAATTGAATGCGGCTCGAAGCCAGATTCAAGCCTTGATAAAAAAAATGTTCCGTCAAAGTATCGCATGTATCGCATCATCCAAAGGACTCGGGGGCTCGGAACACCCTTCACAAACTGAAAAAATACCACATTCGATTTCAAAAGTCCTCGGAAAAAAGGCGCTTATCGACTCCATGTTACGGTAACTGTGACGTCCCATTTAGAACAACTCTATATATATATATACTCTAAGTATATTCTCCTCGTTAATTATTTTGATCTAATATATGATCGTTGATTCAAGCATCAAAAGATCATTGGTCAAAACCAACGACCACCCCCGATTTTACATTACAGGCTCGCAAGATCATATGAACACAGGTCTTACGATTTACATCGTGAGAAACCAAAGTCTCTACGACTTAAAAGCGCAGGTCTATAATATATAATCGTCGGTAAAAGACGACTTACGTTTTTATGATCGCCAGTCATGGCAAACACAGGTTGCAATTTACAGTTGACTTATATTTTAAATCTTACAATCGCTAGCCAAGGCAAACGCAGGTCGCAATTTATAGTCCTCAGTAAAAGATGACTCACATTTTCTTATGATCGTCAGTCATGACAAACGCAGGTTAAAAATTGTTGGTCGCCAATAAAAGCGACTCACACGATCGCTAATCATGACATATGTCGTCAATAAAGACGACTTGTACATTGAATCTCACAATCACCAGTCATGGTAAGACGCATGTCAAAACGCAAAAGTCACCAATAAGTACGACTCGCACATTTTAATCTCAGGATTGCCAATAAAGGCAAGTCGCAAGTTTAATCGTATAATCACGAGTAAGGTAATTTTTTTACCGATTATCGCTAAAGTCTTCCAAGAAGGCGACTACGTCCCCCGACGAGTGTTCCAAAACGCTCAAGAGCTTAATGCAGGTAAACTTTTCACCAAGTGGGAAGGTCCTTATCGTATCTCAGAAGTCGTGGTTAAAGGTGCCTATCGGCACCAAACCCTCGACGATCGAGATATCCCAAGCAGCTGGAATGCAACGCATCTGAAAAGGATCGCACGACATAAGTTACTAAGTCTATCATACGACTTCGGTAAAATTGCACGATATAGACAATAAGTTTAATTAGACGACTCGATTGTATAACTACAGGAACACATGATTCAAGTTCATCGGATGATCAAATCACACGATCGTAAGGTCTAGCGACCCCACAAGCAAAGTTCTTTAACTTAGAAAAATTTCATGTTCTGAATGAATGCTTTGATCGCATGCGCTTATGTTTGCTTATACGATTAAAAAAGTCTTATGACTTACGTTCTAATCGTTGTATTACAATGGATGCCCAAGTCGCACGACTTCTTGTTCATTTTTGTACTTAATGAATTTTTACAGTTGACATTACATTTGTCCATGACATGTATGAGTCGACATAATACTCAGGTTCAATAGAAAGGTAAAAAATTTTACCGATTATCGCTAAAAGCAAAACTTACACAACGTAACATAGGTCTCTAACGACCGTATCGGCTCGGAACGCCAGATCGTAGGTCTCTAACGACCGTATCGGCTCGGAACGCCAGATCAAAGGTCTCCAACAACCGTATCGGTTCGGAATGCCAGATCAAAGGTCTCTAACGACCGTATCGGCTCGGAACGCCAGATCATAGGTCTCTAACGACCGTATTGGCTGTAAACGCCAGATAATAGGTCTCTAACGACTGTATCAGCTGTAAACGCTAGATCATAGGTCTCTAACGACCGTATCGGCTGTAAATGCCAGATCATAGATCTCTCACGACCCTATCGGCTCTAAACGCCAGATCAAAATTCTATAACGACCGTATCGGCTCGGAACGCCAGAACATAAGTCTTTAACGACTGTATCACAAGATTCTTAAATTTTATCTTGGTTCGATCATCTTATGATCGCCGCCAAGCATTATTTCGGCCCAAATCGTCTTACGATTGTCTCCCGTCCCATACGTCTCATTTTGATAAAGATCGTCTTACGATCATCGTCAGTTCCTTATATTTTAAGGTCGTCTTACGATCGTCGTTAAATTTTTCATCCTTCACATTAGTGGATGAATGCCACAAGTACCTCGTGCATTAAAGATCATCTTTCGATCATCGCAACTTACTTAACACTATCGACTGGTCTCACGATTTTAGCTGGCCAATTCGGTTTTCTTCTAATGATCCAATTAGTAGAAATGACACGGCTCATCATTTTACTTTGGTGCGAGATCTGAAATTCCAATGGCTTTGAAATTCAGATCTCGGGGGGCTAACTGTTTGGGTAAAAAATCACGCCCTCGACCGACTTGGAAAATTCCCTCGACATGACCCGTGGACCTTGATTACCCTAATACCTACAAAAGTCATACCCCTGACCGACAAGCGTAATACCCATTATTGCCATATCCCCGACATACGATAGTTGGTTATTAAATGACATCCTGTGTCAATAGTCACTCAGGATAGTGACTTTACATCTCATGATCGTTCGACACGCATTGCATGATACATGTGTCGCGTGTTACATGTTGCAAGTCAAACGTTACTAGTCTTACGTTACTAGTCTTACGTCACTAGTCTTATGTCGCCAGTCTTATGTCTCCAGTTACGACCCGTCGGTCTTACGTCAACAGTCTCCTGTCGTCGATCTTATATCATCCTGGTCCTGCGACCTGGTCTTACGACATTGTCATAAGACTATTCTTATGCTAAAATAAGGTCTTACAAGACGTTTACAGTCATATACATGATCTTGTATTTCGGTGACGGACGTATGCTCCATAAGACCGACGTCCGGAACTTAAGACGGTCTTACGATTACACTAACCATCAATGGTCAACAGCCGTTTCTTTTGTTCATTAATGCAGGTCTACAAGCCATTATGGTATAACGGACATTAACGGTTAAGCTCTTAATGACATTAAAGACTCGACAGCAGTTACAAAGACAATCATCAAAGCGCATTTAATGTCGGCAGCGGTTACATGACCAACCATTAAAGCTCATTAATGACTGGCGGAACCTATATAAAGGCACGCTCCAACCTCGAGCAAAGGGGGGGGGGGGGACAAATTTCATCAAGCTATACAACGACATTTCACATCTACTTCTATATTTTCTCTCTCGCATTCGAGCACACGTCGCTAACGCAAGCACCATACGACAACAGTTCAAACCGCATGACAACAGTTCAAGTCGCACGACAGCAGTTTGTTTTGCACGTTTAAACACACGACGCACACTTTTTACACACGAATAAGTGTATTTTTACTTCATTTGTAACCATAGTGCACTGTCGACTCTAACACAGTCGACCGCGGTTTTTTCCCTCGTTTTGGGGTTTTCTGCATCACCAAATCTCTTGTCTCTTTTACTTTTTCCTCGAAAATGTGTTATTTGGCTTGAGATACGTTTCTTTAGTTGTTAAATGTCCACATCGACCTTAAGTTGTACTTTGGTGCGATTTTTGGCATTAACAACGTTCATGAGCAAGCACTGCAAAAATTAAAAGAATATATGGCGTCGCCTCCTTTGCTGTCAAAGCCTCACGACCATGAGGTCTTGCAGCTATATTTGGTTGTTAGTCCTAATGCAGTAAGCGCCGTCCTGACACGGGAAGATGAAAAGCAGCAATTGCCGATCAATTATGTATGTAAATCTCTCTTGGACATAGAAACCGGGTATTCCTCTATGGAAAAGTTGCTTTTATCGCTAGTCACAGCTGCAAAAAAATTGCGACACTATTTTGAATCACATCCTATTACTGTCGTGACTAACTTTCCTCTTAAGTCTGTCTTGAGGAAACCTGAGTCGACAGGTCGTCTGGCAAAATGGAGCATATATCTCAGCAGTTACGACATCGATTTTAAGCCTAGGACCGCGATCAAATTACAAGCTTTGGCAGACTTCATTGCTGATTTCAGCCCTGAGCTGGAAAAAGAAGCAGAGCTCGAAGTGTCTACTGTGGTGACTCACGACGACGTACCCTGGACTCTACATGACGATGGTTGATCCAACGCTAGGGGTTCAGGACTAGGCGTCGTCTTAAAGTCGCCACAGGGGGCAATATGGTGTATTCCGTTCGATGTGATTTCAAAACCACCAACAACGAAGTTGAGTACGAAGCCCTGATCGTGGGAATGAATATGGCCCACGACTCGGGGGCAACCGCGATACATGTTAAAAGCGATTCTCTTCTGGTCGTGAACCAGATGAATGGAGAATTCACGTCCAAAGATTCAAAGATAACAGCGTACCTAAAGGTAGCAAAAGAAAAATCGGAAAAATTCAAATCATTTTCTATTGAACAGATTCCGAGGGATTAGAATGCTCGAGCCGACGCTTTAGCAAACCTTGGGTCTGCGTTGGTCGAACCAATATTCAGTAGCATTCCTATGATCCATCTGGCGACATCGTCCATCGAAAATGTCGATGTCGTCCAGATCGAAGACCAAGAAGATGATTGGTCGTGCGATATCCGAAATTTCCTTATGCACGACCAACTCCCAAAAGACAAGATGGAATCTCGGAAGATCAGATTCAAAGCATCCAGGTATATCGTGATCGGAGATAAGCTCTATCAACGATCATCGACAGGCTTGAACCTGAGATGCGTCATCAGCAAAAGTCAAATTCAAAGAATCCTTCAAGAGATGCACGATTGTAACGACCCGACCCAACTTACATCATATAACATACAGTACATGCCAAACATTTACAATAAAAGATACATATTATATCACATAAGGTCCAAAAGTCTTAAAATCGTACATTACATATTTAGTACAAACTTTTCGCTAATACTACAATACTATCCCTACGATACGATTTAGGAAAAACTTCACGATTAAAACAGCCTTCAAAGCATCTTACTTTTTATCCTTGCCTTTATACCTTCCTTGACCTGGAATACATATTTTTGAAAACAAAATTAGGGTTAGACCAAACGGTTTAGTGAGATAATCCCTGTCAATTTAGTAATCCTTTTGAAAAACACAAATATACAACAAGTATTTAAATACCAAGCAAGACTCATGCACTGTGTACAATTCCTCCTTCACATGGCCATATTAGTTGGTTGCGAGCCAACTAATCAGTTTACTCCGTTGCACTAATATACAGCCAACTCCGCTGTCCCTCCGTACAGCCAAACTCCGCCGGTCCTAAGCCCGGCCAACGTGCACTCGTGTAGTGTAATGCTTATATAAATATAATATACATCTCAATATATCATATTTTCATTTATAAACACGTCATCACATTCCTACCACATATTCATCTCATATATATATATATATATATATATATGCATTCCAGTTCGAAAACGTTTTAAAGTAAAACTCACCTGTTTGCTTATCAAAACGCTTCCAAGCTTTTCTCAAAACGATTTGGTCTTTCACCCAGAACTCACAGAATCTGAAACAATTTAAATACAATTATCTCTTTACTAATCGAACACATAAGACTTATTAGCAGGCTAAGAACTCTAGATAATTCTATCAAACTCTTATCCTCAATTGTTCCCCTAAACCCGAACTTAAGTCGAGTCCACAGTATTTCCAGTCCTCATTCATACTCTATCCAAAAGTCGACAGAATACAAAGTTATTGGATACTCAAAAGTATCTGGAATCTCAAAAGTGACCGGACAACATGAACTATCCGGACAACATATTCAATCCGGACAACATATTCAATCCGGATACACTAGACATGTCCGGATGATACAACTTTCCGATCACCATAACTTTCCGGATACAAACAATCCGGATGACATCCGAAAACCAAGGTAATCCGGATACCATCCGGTATCTATTTCTTCCAGACACTACAAAAAAAACATACTTACCGGATAAATTGCGTCGTACGGGTACCTTAACACAAGGGTTTCCGGATACTCCAACTACCGGACACTATCAAAAAGGGACTACCGGACACATTCACTTCTGTCCGGAAACCTCGATCAGTTTACCAAAAATTGATAGTCATATCATTCCAAATATGCAGAACAGTGAAGCTGAAACTTCTTGAGTCTCAGCTGTTCCTATAAACACTATACCTAACGCTGAACCAAATGTCTCAGACATTCCATCTACTTCTCAGCAATCAGTGAATATAATGACAACTGCATCCATTACTCTCTTGGTTGATACTCCTGACGTCGCTGAAGCTTCATCTTCAGCTCCTCCAGTTCAAGTTGAGTCAGCGTCTCACGCTCCAGCTCAGCGATGGACTATAAATCATCCAATTGAACAAATTCTTGGTGATCCAAACGCTGGGATTCAGACTCGATGAAGTGCTGGTAATATTTGTTTATTTGTAAATTTTATTTCACTAACTGAACCAAAGAAAGTAGATGATGCCCTCAAAGATCCAAACTGGGTCAGCGCCATGCAAGTAGAGCTGACTGAATTCGAAAGAAACAAAGTTTGGAAACTTGTTCAGAGACCAACTGATAAAACAGTAATAGGCACTAAGTGGGTCTATCGAAATAAGTTGGACGAACATGGTACTGTAACCCGCAACAAAGCTCGACTTGTTGCTCAGGGATACAGACAAAAGGAAGGTATAGATTATGACGAAACATTTGCTCCAGTAGCAAGACTTGAATCTATTCGTCTATTCTTAGCATATGTTGTACACAAAAACTTCAAAGTACATCAGATGGATGTTAAGACAGCGTTTCTGAATGGAAAGCTGAATGAAGAAGTGTACGTGGAACAACCTCCAGGATTCTCAGATTCTAAGCGTCCAGGTTATGTTTATAAACTGGATAAGGCACTTTATGGTTTGAAGCAAGCTCCTCGTGCATGGTATGACACTCTTTCTACTTATCTCCATATTGAAAAATTTGAGCGAGGTAAGATTGACAAAACTCTATTTTTTAGAAAAGTGAAAGGTCATATCATTTTAGTTCAAATATATGTTGATGACATTATATTTGGTTCTACTAACCCTGAGCTTTGTACTCGTTTCGCTGATAGAATGAAAGATGAGTATAAAATGAGCATGATGGGTGAACTAACATATTTCCTTGGTCTTCAGATTAAGCACACAGAGAAAGGAACTTTCATAAATCAGGGAAAATATGTTAAAGATATGCTGAAGAAATTCGACTTAACTGAAAGTTCAGCTATGAAAACCCCTATGGCACCACCGCTGACACTTGATAAGGACACTAAGGGTGTTCCTGTCAATGTCACGCTGTACCGTGGGATGATCGGCTCTCTATTGTATCTAACAGCTAGCCGACCCGATATTATGTTTGCAACATGCTTGTGTGCACGATATCAAGCTGAACCTAAGATATCTCATATGAAAGCTGTAAAGCGAATCTTTCGATATCTTAAGGGTACAGCGAATCTAGGTCTTTGGTATCCCAAAGATTCAGGATTCGATCTAACCGCCTATTCAGATAGTGATTTTGCAGGTTGCAAAATGGATAGGAAAAGCACCACAGGAGGATGTCAGCTCCTAGGTGGAAAGCTGGTAAGTTGGACAAGTAAAAAGCAAAATTCAGTGTCCACTTCCACAGCTGAAGCTGAATATGTAGCTGCTGGAAGCTGTTGTTCTCAAGTCTTGTGGATGAGAAATCAGCTACTAGACTATGATCTTCAGCTCTCCGAAATTCCAATCTATTGCGACAGCACAAGTGCCATCGCTATAGCAAACAATCCAGTACTACATTCAAAGACCAAACATATAGAAATCAGATATCATTTTATCAGAGATCATGTGATGAATGGTGATATAGAATTTCATTTTATCCCAACTGATTATCAGTTAGCTAACTTATTTACCAAACCTCTTGATGAGACAAGATTCAACTTTCTCATCAGCGAGCTTGGAATGCTGAACTTTGAAGGATAAAATCTTCAGCGGTTCACATTGATCAGCGAAAGGATAAAATCAACTTGTATAACCCATTCTATCATCTTCTCTCTGAATAAACTTGATTCACTGATATCAAGGTATGTTCTCTCTCTCTGACAATCGCATGAAAATGCAAGATTTCAAAACAAAATGCATCACTGAATATCTTTTCCTTAACAACGATATTTTGAAATTTCTTAAAACCTTCACTGAATATTTTCATTCAGTGCTTCATGTTTTCAAAGGTATCTCTGAGTTTTTCAAAACCTCAGAGACAACCAAGAATATGAAAGGACAGTTGTGACGTCATTACAACGGATAAAACCCCGGCACGTTTTCTCTCCTGACACACGTTTGCACGTCTCGTTCAAACTTCCAATCAAATGCAAACACGTGTCCGTGTCATGATGAAAATCTTTTCCCGCTCAAGATTTTCTCTTTCTAAAATCTCTATGCAAACACTGTTGCATTTGTGATTTCAAAAACTTCAAGAACTGTTCATTATCTTCTTCATCAAACATCAAGGTTAATATGTTCCTATTTATTACCAAATGCGTATAACTTGTTTCCGATCCTCTCATTGTTTTAACAAGATCAAACAAAAGAACTTCGTAAAATGAAATCATTTTCTTTCGTGGTTTTATGAACACAACCATTTCATGGTTGTTCTTCAAGTTTAAATGCAAAATCTTAAACTTGTTTTTCATTCGTTTCCAGAATCTATTTCTTCATAGAAAACTGGAAAAAAAGAAAATGGGTTTTACATTTCGTTTCAAAAACATGAAAAACCCTAATCTTCATTAAGACATTTGTGTCTGAATGAAATGGATAAAATTCGAAACATCTTATTGGAAATTCTTTCCACATTAAGATTATTCTTATTTGTTAACATCTTTGGTTGAACTGTTAATACAGATAAATGGCCTCGTCTGACATTCCTGCTACCGCTGAGAACATCTCCGCTGACTCTGAGGAAGTGGAAATCCTCAAGGCTCCACAAGTCAAGTTCAATCTTGATCAACTAGACTGGACTAAGATAAACAACCTTTCTGCGCTTCTCGAGTTTCCTCCTCGAAAGCAAGTCACACATCTGACAGATGCTGTGAATTTCCTGAAGAATTGCTGCATTTCAACAGCCCTGACCATTTCACCCCCTGCAAGTCAGCTGCTACTATCTCAGTTCTGGTTCTCTGCCAGACACTCTCAGCTACCATCTGCCAAAGATCCCTCCAAAACAGTTGATTGTATCCTCTGCGATACTGAATATGGCACGATAAAGATCACACCCGCCATCATTCGCAAAGCTCTGAACATTCCCATCGCTACAAAGGAAAAACCTTTTGTTCCTTTCCCTGACCATAAGAAGATCGCTGACAAAGAAGCTCTTATTGCATTTTTTGATGCAATGGGCTATGTATGGGAAATGGGCAGAGACAAGAAGCCTGAGAAGAAGCTAACACTTCTGAAGAAATCGAAAATGCCCAGCGAGATGAACTTCATCTTCGCTCACCTTATCAGCTGCATGACTGCCAAGACCGGCTCTTCTGATCAAGCCGCTCAACCTCAGCAAGCTATGGGATACGCTCTGCTGAAAGGTCTACACATTGACTGGGCATCTCTCATCTATGATGACTTGCTGCAAAGAGTAGACTCTGCCGCTGACAGGCCTGCTTGGGTTCCCTACCCCCGATTCATCAGCGCTATCTTTCAATATGGCCTGAAGGACAGCTACCCGCAAGAGGGCGATCTAAAACTATCTCAGATTGGCCCTAAGGTACTCGACTTCAAACCTGTTGAAAATGAGGTACGTCTTTCTACCCTCTTAACTCTTCTCAACCCTTCTTCTACTTATGTGGCTCCTTCAGCGACAATACCCATCGCTGATACCCTGGCCACAAAATCCTCTCCTTCTAAGAAAAGGAAACATTCATCTACCCCACTTGATTCTAAAAGGATCAAGAAAACAAAGGAGCAACCCCAGCAATCTCATGCTGAAGACTCCTCAGCTCTTTCTGCAGAGCTGAAGGAACGTTCAGTGGTACGCTCTGCCACACCTGAACAAGCCATCCTTTTTATCCAAACTTCAGCGTCTCTAAACGCTGAGGTTACAAACTTGGAACCGACCCAACCTCCTTCAGTCTCTCAAAAGACTGATGAAGTGATTGTCAGCGAATCCAACGCTGAACTCATAACCCAACCCCCACTCTTATCCTTCGCTCCTCCCTCCACTCATTTGGTCTCTACTCCAGATCTAACTGGAGCTGCCATCATTTCCTCGGAACATAAAGCTGATTCTCCAGGAATGATGAAGACAGGACCTGCAGAAAAATCCATGGGCACTTTTGAAGATGACATGGAACTTTAATCAGAAACCCGTGATTTCGATGAATTCACCAATCCTCCTGCAGGTAAACAACAACCCATAAACACTGTGACTAAACCCCAAACTTTTGAGCTTTCCTCTGTTCACAATTTTTTATATGTTACAGGTCCTAATTTGGGAGATATCAACGCCTCTCTGAAGTCCGTGGAGACAAAGCTGACAGGTCTCACCACTACTCTCTCCAATAACTCTACAGCTGTAACAAACGCTGGAGAGAATCTGAACAAACTGACAACGGTGGTGGAGAAGAAGGCTTCCACAGATGACTTGAAGCAACTTGATAAGACTCTCAGCGACTTCGCCAAGGTGCTCGCTGATATCTACACATACTACACCTCTCTCAAAAATTCAGTTTCATCCATGTCCAGCGAGGTAACAACGCTGAAGACATCGGTTGGAACACTAGAGGGAGATATGTCTGCTGTGAAGACAAATGTCAACACTCTGACGACTGACTTAAGCTCTGTAAAGACTGACGTTGGTTCGATGAAGACTATGATCGAACAGCTGCTGCACAAGGCGAATACTCCTGCTCCTGCTCCTGCCCCTGTCCCTGAATCTGAACATTTTACAGCGGCGGATCGCATTGAGCTCGGGAAGATCAATCCTGCTATTTCTGGCCTTGAAGACAGATTAGCAAAGATTGAAGTTTGTGTAGGTCTCTCTGGCCAAGAAGACAGAGAACCTACCAACGCTGCTGAATCTAGCCATTCCTCCCCCAGTCATCATGAAAAAGAGGGGGAGAAGAGCGCTGAAGACCTCGCCAAGAGCGCTGAAGACCTTTCCCATGATGAATCTATCAGGGGAGAGAAGACGAATACTGAAGAAACCACCGCTGGACCTCAGGGAGATGAAAACCCTGAGGAAACCGAGAAGCTCGCCTCTGTATCTGAGGGGGAGCAACTCGAAGAAGATGCTGAGAAAACTGAATCCGAAGCAGAAGATGATGAAGCCGTCGACATCCCTGATGATGAACCATCTTCTTCTCCAAAGAATGATGATGATGATGACGAAGATGACGATGACTTCTTTATCGTCAAACCTGCTCAAAAGATCAAAGCTCTTAAGGGAATCTCAATAAATGAACCTTCAGGGGAGCGGACAAAGACAAAACCCTCAGCCTCTGGAGCTGAGAAAGGCAAAGGCAAAAGCGTCGCTGAAGATGACAATCTGATGATCTTGCTTGAAAAGCCGGTTTGTCAGGTATACTAATCATCTCTCACTCCATCCCTCCTCTATCATACACTATCAGTTCCTTTACCCAAGCCTATACACTTGAACCAATTCTCTCTATCTGATTCTACCCAAGTTCTTACTTGTAAGATCGCTGTGTTTCAGCTAGTCCTCTCCCCTGTTTGAGGATATCGCTGAAGGCTCCACAACTGCGACTTCACCAAAAATACCAGCTGCTGCTGAAGAAATAATCCCAGTCTTAGATTTAATCTCTGAGACTGATGAACCAGAAGAACAGCTACTCTCGCACAGAGGCAGACCTTCCTTAGCTCCTCAAAAGCTAAGTGAAGAGGATCAGAAAAGAAGAGAGGAGATAATAAAGCGATTCGAGGATCAGCGAATCATTCTGAGGCGTGATCAACTTCCTTCAGTTCCTCCAAAGTTCAGAATTTCCAAAGCTGAATACCAGGAACACCTCAGAGCTGAACGCCTACTCGCTGAAAGAAAGGAAGCTGAAGAAAAAGACAGAGAATACGCCATCAAGCTTACTCAACGATCAATAAAAGACCCCAAGCTGAAAAGAGTTCCCATTGATGTTCAACGTCAGCTATGGGATGATGCTCAAGAGATCGTTAGAGAAAAGACTAAGGTCTCTGATACGACTTTGGAATGGGCTAAACAAATGCTGACCTATCGATCTAGACCATCCAAAATCGTCAAGGCAAACATCAGAGGAAGACTGTACGCTGAAGTTCCTGTTGTTGAAGTGGACGTCTACAGAGATGACGAAACCAAGCAAACTTTCTATGCTACTACCTTAGAAAAGTTTGGTCTCTCTGAATGGTTAGAAACAAAATTAGCCATTCAGGGATCGCGCTCAAAGTTCAAAAGCCATGTCGAGAAGATCTTAAACAAACATATCGACCTGCTTTCATCTGCTGTGGATATTCCTCCTACTCTTCCTCAACCAAGAAAAGTCCCTGATAAGAAAAAGAAAGCCTCTGGTTCAGGTCCTCATATTCGGAATGAAACGGGCATTGGTTTCTCTCGTGCTAAAATTGTTGGCCCTGATGCCGATCTCTCAATGCTTGACACCTCTCTACCACCTGGAGAAACATTCATTCATGGCACAGTTGTAAGTGATCCCTATGGTATATTCTTTTTAGACTACTATGGAAATCATCACTTTCAACATATATCTGAGCTAGACATCGCTCCCATCGAACAACTTAGAGATCTCGTATACTGGTGTGAAGTCAGACGCATCATCAAAGCTAGACACCTGAAGCCCTTGATTTTTGAAGCAGCTCTGAAGAAAAAGAATCAAGGAGAAGATGTCCCTGACTGGATGATCCCCACATCAAAGACCCTTGATGAACTTCTCATCAAGGAAAAACCTTTATAAGCTGATATGATCACCTTTTTCTCTATTGTATCAGTTATTCTTCTGTACTTGTAATTTATTTCGCTCGTACTTGTAATCTTTCCATTTCTCTTTGTAACCTGATTCAAAGTTTTAAAGAAAGATTTCAGCGAATGTACTTTACTCCATCAGTACTGAAAAGATCCCAGAAAACAGTAAAAGGGACAAATATTTTATGAGTTCTTTTTATCCTTATGTTTTCATTAAATAGCAATTTTCTTTGTTGCTATGTCATAATCAAATAGGGGGAGATTGTTGATCCAAACCCTCAGTGATTTGACAATGACCCTCTCTTATATACTAATTGAAAATTGTAACTAAACAATATGTATCAGAGTTTCACTATCGCTGATAAGTACTAAGATCTTACAGTACCGCTGATAGGAACTCTCGCTCTTTTAAATTAAACATTCAGCGAACACTGTTCATCATTAATGCTCTGAGTCTGTTCAGTCATTATGATGATCGCTGATAAGTTAGTTGTTTACTTATGATCCCTGAAGACAAGTTTCACGTCAACAAAGGTTCTACGCTGAAGTCGAAGATTGTTGGTTCCCGTTTTGCTTTAAACAAGATTATCAGATCTATTAGTTCAGGTTTAAGGTTTGATGCGGAAGCGTATTTAAAGAACTAACAGATAAGTTTGATAGATTTAGAACAAACTATAAATAAACAGTGAACAGAATATTATATCTCAAAGTTTACTGAATATATATCAAGAACAGGTTTATGAACCGTGAGTAAGAAAAAGCTTTAAAAACAGATATGACTCTTAAGGTGAATAAGCTTTTGTGTTCTTGATGTTCGATTGAAGTGTTGTGTATTGTGTATGTGTGTTTGTAAGGAAGAACTCAACATGAGTCTTCCTTATATACTACTCTAAAGGGGACCATAAAGCATATGCTACTATTCAAAAGGTACGTATGAATAGTTGAGAGGATGTCGTGAACAGTTGCAAGGATGGCATGAACAGTCAGACGTGCTGTATTGCATTTAATGCAGCAGACGTCTAATATGTACTAAGCCCTACTGAGTCCAATCAGAGTTTGACACGTCGATGTTGGACAGGGCATGCTACCATGCAAGTTGATGTACGAGTCCTGTAACAGTAGCAAGATATTATAAATATCTTCAAGTCTCAGTGAGGACCACAGAGGCTCTGTAATGAGTTACAGAGGTTCTGCGGTCTGGTCCTCTGTGGAGCAGTCTTCGCCGGATTCTGAGTCTTTGGTCTTCTTTGTGCGTATGACAGAGCTTCTGTAGGAAGCCTCTGCTGCTTTTGTAGCTTCTTGACCTTGATTTCTCGGTAATGTCGGCAGAGCCTCTGTAAGAGGCTTTCTTCACTTAGCCTATTTTTCACTACTTCTAAATACTTCTATGATTAGGAAGATTGAAGCTAACAATCTCCCCCTAAGTAGTGAAAAATAAAAAATTTGAACTTGAGTTAAGTTTGGCTAAGTTAGATAAGACAGAGGTTAAACAATACCTCGAAATTTCTTTCATTTAGAAATATGCCAGAGGCATTTTACATTTGAGTACAATGAAAGATAAACTTTAACTTTGTTTGCAGAGATTGGAGGTCTGAGAATCAGATTTTGGCATCTTTGAAATCGTTGTAGCTTCTGTTGTCTCTGCCGACTTTTCTGATCTCTTTGTAGAATCTGATGCAGAGTTCTCTTAGGCGGATTGTTGAGTCTATTTCTCTGATGAAAGTATCTGCATCATCTCTATCCATTTTCTCTGTACCTCTGTATTTTACAAGGCTTGCTCTGAATTTGCTCAGAGTACTGGTTGCGTACTTCTGACAATCCATGAGTACAAAAAGTTTAACCTGGTGTTGTGGGTTTTGAAATACTAACCCAAATCTTGGTTCTCTGATGATTGAGTTGGGCACAGCGTCTGGTGGGCAGCGATCTTCTGGTGGTCGTAGATCTAGATGTTTGAGACCAAGATCCTTTCCCAGCTGAAAATCTATCATGCTGTATAGCAGAAGCTTTTCCCTCATCGCTTTTCTCAACACTTGATAGGCTCTGGTATTAGGCTATGTGTTGTAGTTGTCTTTTGTCCATTGCAGAAGGTCAGGTAGATCGTAAGGATTGATGTTTCTTAAGTCAGCATCAGCGAAGGTAGATTCTGAATTGTTCTCTCTTCTGACTTTGTAAAGATTGTACCTGACCCTTGGATAGGTTCTTGTGAAGGAGAATCTGCAGAAGATCACCTTTTTGATTTTGTGAATTGAGAAGACATCTGCTTTGGTTCTTGGCTTTGTTCTTGTGAAGATGTTCTCAAATTCTTCTCTGATCCTTGGATCTGTCACATGATCTACTGGATAATTTGTCTGATAGGATTGTTTGTAGAGGTATTTGTATACCACTTCTTCCATCTCTTTATGTGTTGGACCAGGTCGTGGAATTTGTCTTCTGAGACTCTCCATCTGTTGAACAACTTCTGCAGCTCTACCAGTTAGAGGAATTTCTGACAGAGGCTTCAATCCATGTGCCCAGTCAACTTCTTCGGGTTTTGGGGTTTGAAAGGCGTCAAACGCACTCTTCATTAGTTTTTCTGTTGTCTTTGGCAATGTTTTCTTCTTCTTTGGCTCTTCTGTCAGTATCCCTTTGCCCTTATCTTTTGCTATTGTCGTGGCAGAACCTGTTGCTTCTGTGGGTTTTGAGGTTGGCACTTCTGTTGGTTTGATGGAGGTTGCCTCTGTGGATTTTGACGATTGTGATTTAGAGGACTTTTGTGGCGATGGTTATGTTGGCTTGACTTGCTCTGTAACCTCTGTTGGAGGTTGTTTGATGACTTCTTCTGCGAGCTCAGTTTCTGTTGATGAAGTATTGACATCAAATCTTCTTGCCATTTTGAAAGCGAAAGTGAACCTGTTCCTTTCTTCTTCTCTCTGGGCCATTCGATCACTCATTGTTGTGTGCATTCTTTTCAGAATATCAGAAGCAGAGGTCGTTGCTCTTTTTGGTTTGGTGGCAATCGACTTTCTTCTGGGTATGGTTTGGGGTGTTTCCACAGAGGTGGGTATTTTCTCTGTGGTTTGTTCATCTGTTTCTTCCAAAATGATTACCTCAGGGGCGGTTGTTGCCTCTGTGGCTTGCTGATCTGCTTCTGGAGTTTTGGTTTCGTCAGGAGATGATTCCACAGAGATGGGTGTTGTCTCTGTGGTCTTTTGGGTTTGTTGTTGGGTTTCTTCTGGAGGGGCTTGGTTGATTGGTTCTGCTGCGATTGGTGGACTTTGTATTCCTCTGCTCGTAACTTTCTCTCTTAGATTCTCCCCCTCAGGATTATCTGATGGACCAGGTTGGTCATCATCAGAATCATCCTGACTTTTATCAGAAGTACCCTCTGCTCTGCAAGAAGTGTTGGGTTTCATCGGTAATTCAGCTCCTGCTGCCATCAACTTTTCACAGACATCATCGCAGAGGCCAATCAATGTCGCAAGCTCTGCTTCTGTTTTGAAACGCATTCTGCCGACACTCTTTCTGAAATCCTTGACATAGTTGGCATTTGCAGTTGTGAAGGAGACAATGACTTCTGTGACCTGGTTAATGACGTTCTGTCCGAGCTCTGTAAGCTGTGCTCTGGTCATATAGTCTTTTGGTTGCATTATTGTCGAGTTGCGTATTGCCTCTGCTTGTACTTGTGATAGGGCATTCTGTAAGTCTGCAGGAGTGATGCCCTCTGCTCTGTGGGATTGCGTATTCATTTGTTCAAGGAAATCTTTGACAGAGTCCCTGAAAGCAGAAGTTGCAGTTGTTCCGAATTCCTGAGCTGCAGAAGTGGATGTTGCTTTGGCAGTAGTTTCGGTAGAAGACTTCATCTCTGAGATGGCGGTTTTTACCTCTGTGGACAGATTGTCCATTTTGGTGTTCAGTTTCAGGATAGCCGTAGATGTTGTCTCTGTAAAGGATTTGAAAGAGCTTTGCAACTCTTTCAATGTTTGGTTCACAGAGGTGACAAGGGTTTGGAACTCATCCCTTGATACTTGTGTTCCTTGTGTAACCTCTGGAGGAACACATTCGTCTCCAGAGTGAGTCCCTGTTCCTGGGACACCTTCGTTCACCCTTGTTTGTACGATGGGGGTGGAAGGATTTCCTTCTGATCCTAGAGAAGAAACTTGAGTTTCGATCTCTACAGAAGTTCTGCGAAGAACAGTGTCCAAATCCACTCCAGAGGTGGTTATTGGAATGTCCTTCTGTTGACTGGGAGACTTGTCTAGAGTCTCTTCGTCTCTGTGTTCACTACTTCTCTCTGAAAGAAGTTTTGGTCCTAATGTGTGCGTGGCAGAGGAAACGAATTCCTCTGTAGGGTGTTCTAGGGTGATCTGGGGCGACTGATCACGAACAATAGTTGAGTCTCTTTGAGGAGACTCCCTAGGAATGGATTCCCCGGTTTCTGTGGGCACAGAGGTTGAAAGAGTAACCTCTGGCTGGATGGGTTGGGTTAGGATCGAGTTGTGCTGCTCTTTTTCAATAACTCCTTCTGCAGCTAGACCTGCGGAGTTAGAAATGTGGGTTGCACTGGGAGTTGGTTTTGGTTGTGTGCCTCTATTTATCCAGGCATCTTTTCTTGCTTCTTCCTCTTTTAAGCATCCAAGCACTACATTTTCTATCATATCATCCTCTGTAACTATCCTATGGCTTGGTGCTTCTTCCCTAAGTTCTGTGGAAGTTCCTTGCTCTGGTCGTAAGAGGTCATACATTTGATGAGATCCAAATAATCTCATGACATGTGGATGATAAAGACCCTTACGTATCCATATAGCTTCTTCTTCATCTGAATCTGTCTCTAAGATCTCTATTTCTGTCTCCGTTGCTGCTAATCCCTCTTTTTGTACAACTTCGGCCCCTTTTTCTCTCTCTTCTTCCATCATGTTCTCAAAAGCCTCTGTAATTTCACCTCTGTTCCATTCAGCTTCAGTTTGTTCTATTTCTTCTGAAGCTGGGTTTGGACTTCTTCTGTGGACATCCAATCCTTGAATGAAAGGGTTTTGTAAAATAACAGGGGTTTCGGCTGGTTGATTTCTGGGTGTTGTGTCATCTTCTTGCAGATGTGTGTCAATGCCAGAAATGAAGAAATCTTGTTCTTCTGGAGAGTGGTGGTCGAGAGGTTGTGCCGTCCACCCTGCTGTATTTAGGGTGTTGGCAATTTCAGGGTTCTGTAAGAAGTCGTTCAGGTCTCCTTGGTGAGCAAATCTATCTGGAGATTGATAGGGTGATTGATACCTTTCTGTAGCCATTTCTTCTTCTGCAACTTCTTCTTCAGTAGTTTCCTCTTCTGCAATGGTTACCAACTTTGCAAGTGATTTACCATGCTTCTTTTTGGTTTTCCTCCTTTTAGGATTTGGTGCCCCTTCTTCTGTTGATTTTGATCTTTTCTTCTTCATTTTTTGGGAGGAGGGAGGAGCAGAGGAGCCAATTTCTGTGGCATGAGGAGGTGAGGGTTGATCTTCTGCAGCGCTTGTTGAGGTGCCTTCTGCAGTTTTCCTCTTCTTAGCTTTTGGAGTAGATGCAGAGGTTCTTGATGAAGACTTATTTCCCATTAGTTCTGCACGTTTGGCTATAAAGCTGAGTTGAATAGCCATGTGCTTTGCTAACTTCTGATCCTTTTCTTCTTGAGTGGAAAGAGGTTTTGCTATCATTGTTCCTAGGGGGACACCTAAACGCGGGGGTGTCATAGGACTCGGTTTAGGAGTTCTATGATCGCGTATATACTCTTTCTTAAGGGATTTATTCGATGCATATTTCAGAAGCTTCTTGGACAGAGGTCTGCAGTGTGAGTAGCCATCAGCATGATCAGTGGGGGTATTCTTGTTCATCGGAAACTGTTTGGGAGTTGGTCCTTCCATTGGCCAGTTTTGGATTAGCAGTAGAGGTTCGAACAGTACTCCTAATATTCTTTGGATTTGCAGAGGTGGTAGAAAGTTGGGATCGTTCTCTTTGACCCTTTTTGAGTTGTTCTTTCTGTGGATTGTGTTTATGATCTCTTGCATCATTATAGTTGCATAATCTAGTGGAAGATCATAGTAAACCCCATACATGATGCTCAAGATTTGATGTGAGCTCTGGTCAATACTGCCTATCTTTCCTGTCAGGCATCTGTTAAGAATAGAGAACAAAGTGTTCCACAGAGGTGGTAATCGGCCTCTGCGGAAGTCATTTCTCTTCCGTAGTTGGGTGTTGTACCCAAGCATTTCCACGAATCGACAGAGCTCTTCGTCTGTTGGTTGCTCTGCATAACTCTTCAATCCCAGAAGACCCCTTGTTGGTAGGTTGAATTCAAGTGAGAACATTGTTCTGTTGAACTTGATTTCAAGATGCTCAGATTTATCAGGTCTTGAAATGTACCCTTTGATAAGAGAATCGTCTTTATCAAATCGGCAGCTTTGCCAAAATTGGTTCAAATAACGGACTGGAATTTTGTTCGGGGTTCTTGATAGTAGAGGGAAGAGGACATGATTCTCCATGATGTTCAGAAGTATGGCATGGGCTTCGCCGAAAGTAGTGGGTGAGGGGACCAAATAGCAGTTGTTGGATTTGATAGGAAGAATGGCTTCGAAATGATCCTTTGCTATAAAGTTTTGCAAGTGTGTCGTCGGAGCAAAGTCTGCTGAGTCCCCGGAATCTTGTTGTTCAATATTTCTTGCAAGGCTGGGGTTTTCAGAATGTTCTGAATGTGCAGGGGAGTGTTCCGGTGAGTTCGCCGGAGAGAGTTCAGAGGATGTAGCTCGAGAAGATGAAGCCATTTGATTTTAAGAATAAGATTTTTGCAAGCTTTTTGCAGGGTTTCGCCGGAGAAGAAGATGAGAGTTTGTAAAATGTTTTATGAGAGGGTAAGCTTTGTTTTTATAGGATGGTAAAACGGTAGAATTCGAAAGAGTAAAATATATGGCAATGGATTAAAGTTTGGAATCCGCACTCGAGTTTGAGCGGCGGGTTCAACTTTCCAAATAAAAACGTTCCATGTACGCCCAATGAAAATGGGACACGTAGGCCTTGTCAGAATATGACAGGACGTCGTGCGCGGCCCATTAATGCTAGGCGCGTGAGGTTGATTTTAGCCATATGAGTTTCACTCGCAGTAACAGTAACCGTTATTACCACAGATAACAAAATGGCAGAACTTTTGTGTTTTACAGAAGCTCTGTGATTTTGAAAATCTTGAGTTTTAACCTTTTCTCATATATCTCATTGTTGTCATGACTCTGAAGGTTCTTCTTTGAACGAAAACGTTTGTAAAGACATTGGAGAGGATCAATAGGATTTTGTCAAGAAATTTTACTCACAGAGGTTTTGTAGCTCTGATGGAACTTGCAGAAGCTCTGCGAGAGCCAGCAGAAGCTCTATGAGAGAAAAAAATCTTATAACTTGAATTCTATTAACTTTCTGATCATCCAATTTTTGATCTGTGTTAAGAGATGTTTTTCGCACATTTTTGAAGGTTGGTGTCCGAGAAAACTATTTTGATAAACGTTTTGTTCGAGAAGGTCATGGTGTGTGTTGTCGGTTTCCGAGATAACATTCCAAAAAATCGACAGAGGGTTAATTTGTGATCACAGAGCATATTTCCTGCAGAAGCTCTGTTGAGCTCAGCAGAAGCTCTATGACCTTAAATTTCTCCTATTTCGAATTTTGTTAAACCTTTTGAACTTTTGATTTTTGAAATGTTATTCATAGTATATTTAGGACATATTTGACAATTCTTGTCCTAGAAAACTGTTTTCTAAAAACCTTTCGTGCGAGAGACATACCTTTTGGTTCTTCTGTTCTCGGCAGTTTTGTCTTACTTCTGTCGATGGAGAATTATCGACATTCTTCTTTGGCTTTCCTTTGAAAGATTTACCTCTGTAGATCATTTCAGGGTCCCTTTTGCTCCCCCTTGATCTAATCGCTTCTGTAGATCAAGAATTTTCCTTTTTCTCCCCCTTGATCTATGCTTGGTTCAAAGAATGGTAAGATTTGTATTGAGCATAGATTATGTTTACCAGAGGTTCTGTAAGGGTTATCAGAAGATCTGAGCGGACCCACAGAGGCTCTGTAAACAATTATTTTATATATAAAAAATATAAACTAAAATAAATTTATCAACGCAATAACTTAGTAATAATAGATATTTATACTTATTTACAGAAGATAAAGCTATACTTACAGAGGATTTTCACACCATGTTAATCATTCCTAACTTACCCACCAAGAAGTTGAATCTTTTATCGTCTAATGCTTTGGTGAATAAGTCAGCGAGTTGATATTCTGTGGGCACGAAATGCATTTCGATTGTACCGTATTCAACATGATGTTTCAAGAAATGATACCTTATATCGATATGCTTGGTTTTTTAGTGTTGCACATGGTTGGCAGAGATAGCAATAGCACTTTTGGAATCACAGAAGATGGGTATTTTGAACAGAATGTGGCCGTAGTCTTTTAGCTGAGTCTTCATCCATAGAACCTGAGAACAACAGCTAGCGGCAGCAACGTATTCAGCTTCTGCAGTGGATGTGGAGACACAATTCTGCTTCTTGGAGGTCCAATTGACTAGTTTACCACCTAGGAATTGACAACTCCCAGAGGTACTCTTTCTGTCGAGCATGCATCCTCCATAGTCTGAATCTGTATAAGCTTTAAGACTAAAACCAGAGTTCTGTGGATACCAGAGACCAAGATTGTTGGTCCCCTTCAGGTATCTAAAGATTCTTTTTACAGCATCATAATGTGATTTCTTTGGATTAGCTTGATAACGTGCACAAAGACATGTGGCATGCATAATGTCAGGTCTGCTTGCTGTTAAGTATAACAGAGATCCAATCATGCCTCTGTAGAGAGTACATTCTACAGAAATACCATTTGGATCTAAGAATAACTTATTTCCAGTGGCCATTGGAGTCTTCATTGCAGAGGTATCAGAGAGATTATATTTTAAAAGTATGTCAGAGACATATTTGGCTTGATTTATAAAAATTCCCTCTGAAGATTGTTTGACTTGAAGTCCGAGGAAGAATGTTAATTCTCCCATCATACTCATTTCAAACTCACTCTGCATGAGTTTTTCAAAAAATTTGCACTCTTCTGAATTCGTAGACCCAAAAATTATGTCACCTACGTATATTTGTACAAGCATTATCTCACTATTTTTGCGTTTATAGAATAAGGTAGTATCTGTTGTACCTCTGTTGTAGCCATTGACTAGAAGGAAGGTAGAAAGTCGTTCGTACCATGCTCTTGGAGCATGTTTCAGTCCGTATAGAGCCTTTTCAAGGTAGTATACATGCCTTGGAAACTTTGAGCTTTCAAAACCTGGTGGCTGATTTACGTAAACCTCTTCTTGGATTTCACCGTTTAGAAAAGCTGATTTTACGTCCATCTGATAGACTTTAAAACCTCTGTGGGCTGCGAAGGCTAAGAATATTCTTATTGCTTCGAGACGTGCGACAGGGGCAAAAGTCTCATCGTAGTCTATGCCTTCTTCTTGTCTATATCCTTTTTCTACTAATCTTGCTTTGTTTCTGACGACCACTCCATCTTCATCCTTCTTGTTTCTGTAGACCCATTTAGTCCCAATGGCCTGTTTCCCTCTTGGCAGAGGTACTAAAGTCCATACTCTGTTACGCTCAAATTGCAGAAGTTCTTCTTGCATGGCGTCTACCCAGTTTGGGTCATCTAGGGCTTCAGAAATCTTCTTTGGTTCTATAACACTAATAAAATTTGTAAAGAAACAAAAATTAGCAGTGGCAGACCTTGTTTTTACTGAGTCAGAAGGTTCTCCAATTATTTGGCTTGGAGGATGGCTTTTTGTCCACTGAGTTGTGCGTGGAAGATGATCATCAATGTCATCAAAACTTTCTTCAGAGGCTTCTTGTGTTTCTTCTTGTGTAGCCTCTGATGTTCTTCGTGCCTTGGTAGTTGATTCTACCGTTTGTGGAATTATTGGTACGAGTGGTGGTGGAGTTTGTTCCTCTGAGGATGTATAGTCTTGGTCCTCGATATCCTCTGTAATTGGTTCTTCTGTGGTTTGTGCAGCTTCTGTGATCGTTTTTCTTGATGTTTCATCTTCTGCACTTTCTTCTGCTTCGGCAATTGCATCTGTAGTATTTATAGAAGAAGATGAAGCATTATTTGGACCAGTTAGAGTCATACCTGTAGGATTTTGTCCGACAGAGGATGGTTCTTCAGAAACTCTGATGGTTCCGACAGAAGGATCAATGTCATTGAGGAACATCTCCAAAAATAGAAGATTCAAATCTTCTTTTGTTCTTGAGATGTCAGAGGATTTCCCTTTAATTCCGAGTTCTGAACTTATTTGCTCAGAAGTCATTTGGAATGAATCATCAAAAGAAACATTGATGCTTTCTACAATCTTTTGAGACTTTGTAAGGAATGTTCTGTAGGCTTTGGAAGTGGCAGAGTATCCAATGAATTTGCCTTCATCTGCTTTTACATCAAACTTTCCTCTTGAATCTCTGTCGTTTAAGACGAAGCATTTGCATCCGAATACATGGAAAAATTTGATGTTTGGCCGCCGTTTGTTAAGCAATTCGTAAGGCGTCTTGAGGTGTCTTTTCACAATGGTTGATCGATTTTGAGTATAACATGCAGTAGAAATTGCTTCTGCCCAAAAGTTCATTGATAATCCGCATGCTGACATCATAGTTCTTGCGGCTTCCACAAGTGTTCGATTCTTTCTTTCGACAACACCGTTCTGTTGTGGAGTGCGAGCTGCAGAGAAGTTCTGTGAAATTCCTTCTGTTGAAAGATAAGTTTCAATGACACATTTTTTGAATTCTGTGCCGTTGTCACTTCTTAACTTCTGTATTTTGCAGTCATAAAGAACTTGGATTCTTTTCATTAGATTTATCAATATAATTGGAACATCTGATTTCTTTCTGATAAATTCAACCCATGTGAAACGTGAATACTCATCAACTAAGACAAGTATATATTTCTTGCCACCTAGGCTCTGTATTGCAATGGGACCGCAGAGGTCGACATGAAGCATGTACAGAGGCCTGGTGCAAGACACATCTGTTTTGCCTTTGTGGGAAGCTCTTTTGAGTTTTCCCATCTCACAGGCAGAACATAAATGATCCTTATTGAATTTAACATTTGGCAAACCTTTAACTAGATCAAGTTTGACTAGTTTTTCCAATGTGTGAAAATTCAAGTGACAGAACCTATTGTGCCATAACCAGGCTTCTTCACTTTTGCAGGCAACAAGGCAAACTTTGTCCTTGTTCTTTGAGTTGAAGTTCATTAGATATAGATCACCTATTCTTTCAGCTCGCAGAAGTTCCATACTTGTTTCTTCACTTTGTAGAGAGCAGAAAGTTCTTTTGAACAACACATTAAATCCTGTATCACAAAGTTGACTTACACTGAGTAGGTTGTGCTTAAGGCCATCCACATATGCAACTTTGTATACAGAAACGTCTTCTTTCCTTATGACTCCATAGCCTTTTATGTGTCCTTTCTTGTTGTCTCCAAAAGTCACAGATCCACCATCTTGTGTTTCTTTGTACGTGGATAGTGCACTTCTGTCACCAGTCATGTGCCTTGAGCATCCGGAGTCTAGATACTAGATTGGCACATACTTCTTCTGCAGGACAATCACAGAGATTTAGGTACCCATATCCATATGGGTCCAATATTGTTAGAGTTTTTCAAGTTTGCTTTGGCATTCTTGAAATACATTTTGTTTTCTGCAGAAAAGTCAGATTGTTTCTTTGTGGGATTTGACTTTTGAATTGGCGTAGAGAGTAGACAATCTTGATTTGAAAAATGATTATTAAGTTTAGACATAAGATCAAAGCAATGACAGTATTGAATATGAGATGTAGTTTGTTTGAACTTTTCATTGAACTTTTTAAACTCAGCCACAGAGGCATTACATTCTTTCTTTACATTAGATTTCCTATTACTAGAAGATCTATGAATACTCGAATGTTGTTTGCAAAAGCTCTGTTTAGGACCTGCCTTCTGTGGGTTGCTTCTGTGGTGAGCTTCCTTTATCACTGTCACAAAAGAAAAAGATTTATTGACCTTGGGTTTTGAAAATCTAGAACTTATAGGATCAATAGAGGTCTTCTGTAACATTTTAAGCTCAGCAGAGGTTTTGACATGTAGATTCAAATTTAGAAAATCTTGGCAGATTGGAATCTCTGTGAGTTTCTCTTTTGGAGAAATAGTTCTGTGAGGAACTTCAGAGGAGTATTTAACATCCTCTGTGTCATAGAGAGTTATCCCAGATGTAACATCCGTCTCTGAATCGTCAGAAGATGAGTCGTCCTCGTATACAGAGGTTGAGTCAATTCTTTCAATAGAGGTTGAATTTTCCGAACATGCATCATACAAGCTTTCTTCCTCTGTAGAATAGTTTTCATAGATTGTAGAGGTTTCTAATAAGATTTCTTCAGTGAGAGATTTATCTATAGAAGATGTACAGAATTTTTCTAAAACGCTTGATTTCCATATTTCCAAAATTTCTTTTTCAATTAAGTTTTTAAAGTTTTCTTCTGAAAAAATGGGTGTAAACTCAGGAGCTTCTGCTGATAACTTCTTTTCAACGTTTATCAAACAGACAAAAGCAACCTGTGTTTGGGTCTCTGGTTTACCAAACTTGAAGATACCTATCTGATCTTGTGTTTTCAAATATTTCTTTGTTTTGATACCTCTATTGACAGAGGTTGAAGATGATGAGTCTGTGTTTTCAAACCACACGTTAATCATCTTCTTATGTTTCTTCAAGTAAGGATCCACAGATATTTTCACCCGTTTGCTTACAGAGATTAGATTTGGAAAATTTGGTTTGTTTGTTTTTCCAATCACAAATAACGAGGACAGAGGTTAGTTTCTTTTGCCTTCAACACCTAGGGTGATATCATCATACCCTATACCTCGTCTCCCTATTTGTGAGTTTATTTTTTCATAAACTTTCTGTGCATCTTTATAGTTTTTAAGCAAAACTTCTCTTCTGAGTAAATCTTGCCATAATACCTCTCTTTCTCTTTGAAAGTATTCTTTAAGAGCTCTTATGTCAGTAGTTTCGCTCCTTGAAACTGAAAGTTCTTTTGTTTTATCTTTTAAAGTATTGGTTAATTCAGAAATTTGTTTTTTTAAAGGATCTAGAGTTTTGTTCCATTTCTTTTCTATTCTCTCTTTTTCCTCAAAAATCTTTGCTTTTTCTTGAGTGAGAAGCCGTACTTCTCTCTCATTGAAAGTGAGTCTTTTCTGAATACTTTGATTTATCTCTTTCATTTCAATTAATTCAATGTTAATTCTAAGTGTATTATCATCTACACAGGTAATACGAGAGTTGGAATTTGAAGTAGATACCTCAGAGTCAGTGCAGGAGTCGACTTCTGCCATGCCACAGAAGAGGGCATTGGCGGTATGTTCATCGTCAGAAGTAGAGTCTGACTGGAAGTCTTCTGTGTTCTCCTCAGAATGTCCTTTTGCCATTAAGGATTTTTGAGCATAATATTCGGCTTTCTTTTTGTAGAAAGCAGAGTCCCTCTGTGGGCGATTTGATCTGCTTCTGCATTCATTCGCAAAATGGCCTGGTTTTCCGCAGTTAAAACACCCTTGAGGAGTGTTTCCTGTTCGATCATTGGACTTCTGTAGGTCTCCGCCTTTCTCTGATCTACATTCATTTGCATAGTGACCAGGTTTGCCGCACTTGTAGCATTCTTGCTGCGTGTGGCTTACCGAGTCATCTGACCTCTGTCGGTCATTCCCTCTGTAATTTCTATCGCTTGACCTCTGTCGGCCACTTGATTCTTCTCCTCTTCTGTCATCTCTTCTGTTGTCTCTTCTGTCATCCTGGTTGTCTCTATCATATCTTTCATTTCCGGAACCTCTTCTGTTTCCTCTGAACTCTTTTGTCAATAGAGCTAAAGATTTAGCTAGTGACACAAGAGTTATTTCCTTTTCTGCTTGCTCTTCTTCTTCACTGTCAATTATCACCATCTTCTTTTTCTCCTTCTTCTTCTCCTCTGTGGCTTTATCATTTCTTGGTCTCTGTGCATCCTCTTTAGTTTTACTAACCAATGCATATGGTGCAATGGTTAGTGTTTTAGCCTGTGCTATCTGAGGTTCTTGTGCGGCTAATGTTCCGTAAAGATCAGAGAGAGTCCAGGTGTCTAGATCCTGATTTGTCTGTAGGGACATAGACAGCTGGAGCCATTCTTCATTTAGACTTTTTAAAAACATGACATTGTTTTCTTCAGAAGTTCTGTCAATGCCTGATTTTCTGCACTTGTTGATTAGAGAGTTGAATATGTCGTATGTTGTTTGCAGAGATTCTGTTGCAGAGGCTCTGAATGCATGATATTCATTGATGTACTGTGCTCTTCGGTTTTTTTGTGTTTTAACACCTCCTTCCAACTGTCTTTCCAGTTCTTTCCACATATCATGCGCTGTATCACATGAATCCAAGGATTGAAAGAGTTCGTTGGGTATTGCCATAATTAATGTCCTCTTGGTTTTCTGAGCAACTTCATCTTCTGCTTTATCTTCGGTTGACCACTCCCCTTTTGGCTTTGGTTTTTGATGTTCGGGGATTTTGGCAGATTCAGCAGTAGCAGGTACAAGAGGTACTACTGTCATGGGAATAGGAGGAGGATTGTACATATATTGTACTAGATTTCTTTCAGTGCCCTCGAAAAAATGGACCATTCTTATTTTCCACTGAGGATACTCATCTCGAAGGAGAGTAGGAGGTTTAGTGAGAGAACCAGTAGTAAAGAAATTATTTGTATTTGTCATTTTTGAAGATTTTAGAAAGAAAGTATGACTAAAGAGTTACTTCGATGAACTTGAAGATTTTCTGGGTTTAAGCAGTTTCCAGACACAATTTTAAATCTCAATAATATCTATCACGAATCTTGATAAGTGGATCACTTGATATTGAAAATCAAGGAAGGCTCTGATACCAATTGTTGGTTCCCGTTTTGCTTTAAACAAGATTATCAGATCTATTAGTTCAGGTTTAAGGTTTGATGCGGAAGCGTATTTAAAGAACTAACAGATAAGTTTGATAGATTTAGAACAAACTATAAATAAACAGTGAACAGAATATTATATCTCAAAGTTTACTGAATATATATCAAGAACAGGTTTATGAACCGTGAGTAAGAAAAATCTTTAAAACATATATGACTCTTAAGGTGAATAAGCTTTTGTGTTCTTGATGTTCGATTGAAGTGTTGTGTATTGTGTATGTGTGTTTGTAAGGAAGAACTCAACATGAGTCTTCCTTATATACTACTCTAAAGGGGACCATAAAGCATATGCTACTATTCAAAAGGTACGTATGAATAGTTGAGAGGATGTCGTGAACAGTTGCAAGGATGGCATGAACAGTCAGACGTGCTGTATTGCATTTAATGCAGCAGACGTCTAATATGTACTAAGCCCTACTGAGTCCAATCAGAGTTTGACACGTCGATGTTGGACAGGGCATGCTACCATGCAAGTTGATGTACGAGTCCTGTAACAGTAGCAAGATATTATAAATATCTTCAAGTCTCAGTGAGGACCACAGAGGCTCTGTAATGAGTTACAGAGGTTCTGCGGTCTGGTCCTCTGTGGAGCAGTCTTCGCCGGATTCTGAGTCTTTGGTCTTCTTTGTGCGTATGACAGAGCTTCTGTAGGAAGCCTCTGCTGCTTCTGTAGCTTCTTGACCTTGATTTCTCGGTAATGTCGGCAGAGCCTCTGTAAGAGGCTTTTCTTCACTTAGCCTATTTTTCACTACTTCTAAATACTTCTATGATTAGGAAGATTGAAGCTAACAAAGATCAAGCTCAAGAACCAGCGACAAGTCTCCTAATGAACTGATGCGGATCAGCGAAGACTCAGATTTGTCCACTCAACGTGAAGTATCAAGTACAAGACTTCAGCTATCGCTGAACTCTATCATTCGCTGATATGAAATGATAGATCGCTGAATCAACGAAAGCTGATCATGAAGTCCTCCGTACAAAGTACTTTTGTCTTAACCACCCTTGCACGACTCCGTACGAAATGTCAGAAAAGAACCTCCGACTGTCTGAAATCGTACAACCACTCTGATACTACACTGTTTATCCATGCGGCTACTAAGGTTGTCAACAAAGGTCAATGACATGCAACCAACCAGCTGATGACACGTGTAAAGTATATACTAACTTGCATTAAATGCATGCAGTATATAAAGAGATGGACCCACTTCATTTGAAGTAACTTGCTAACTCTGGACAAGTTCAATCTCTTATCTCAAGATAGGTTATTATTAGTAATTTCCTTATCTCTCTTAGTGCAAGAAACCTTAGTGTTCCAACTTGTTTAGATTTAGGTTTATCCTTAATCTTGTTTCCGCAACAAGCTGTAAATTGTTAATGATTTATCAATAAACAATTTAGAAAAGTAAAATCTGTGTGTTTGTATTCAACCCCCCCCCCCCTTCTACAAACTTGTATAGGCCTTCGGGACCAACAATATATAAATAATAATAAAAATTATTATTTTAATAATTTACAAAGAAATTTGTACAAAAATTTAAAATTGAAGATAAGATACTTACAGAGATTAAGTCATATTTATCATTCCTAATTTACCCACCAAGTAAAGGAATCTTTTCTCGTCAAGTGCCTTGGTGAATAAATCAGCAAGCTGAAATTCAGTTGGTACAAAATGCATCTCGATTGTTTGATTTTCAACATGATACTTCAGAAAGTGATACCTGATATCTATGTGCTTTGTCTTTGAATGTTGTACTGGATTGGCAGAGATGGCAATTGCACTTTTGGAATCACAGAAGATGGGGATTTTGCAGATGATGTGACCAAAGTCTTTCAGCTGAGTTTTCATCCACGGAACTTGAGAGCAACAGCTAGCAGCAGCAACGTATTCAGCTTTTGCCGTAGATGTTGAGACACAATTCTGTTTCTTTGAAGTCCAGCTTACTAATTTCCCACATAGGAATTGACAACTCCCAGAGGTACTCTTTCTGTCGAGTTTACATCCTCCATAATCTGAATCTGTGTGTGCCTTTAGTCCAAAACCAGAGTTCTGTGGATACCAGAGGCCAAGATTTTTGGTCCCTCTGAGGTATCTGAAGATTCTCTTTACAGCAATACAATGTGACTTCTTAGGATTAGCTTGATATCTTGCACAAAGACATGTGGCATGCATTATGTCAGGTCTACTGGCTGTTAAGTATAATAAGGACCCAATCATTCCTCTATAAAGCGTACACTCGACAGAGATGCCATTTGGATCTGAAAATAGTTTATTTCCAGTGGTCATTGGGGTTTTCATGACAGAGGCATCAGAGAGGCTATATTTTTCAAGTATGTCAGAGACATATTTTGATTGGTTTATGAAAATTCCTTCTGATGTTTGTTTGACTTGAAGTCCGAGGAAAAAGGTTAATTCTCCCATCATACTCATTTCAAACTCACTCTGCATGAGTTTTTCAAAATCTTTACATTTTTGTGCATTTGTAGACCCAAAAATAATGTCATCTACATATATTTGTACAAGAATAAGCTCATTTCCTTCTCCTTTAAAGAATAGAGTTGTATCAGTGGTACCTCTGTTGTAGTCGTTATTGAGAAGAAAAGTGGAAAGTCTTTCGTACCATGCTCTTGGAGCCTGTTTCAGTCCATATAGAGCCTTGTCGAGGTAATAGACATACCTTGGGTACTTTGAGCGTTCAAATCCTGGTGGTTGTTGGACGTATACTTCTTCTTGAATTTCACCATTGAGAAAGGCAGATTTTACATCCATTTGATATACTTTAAAACATCTGTGGGCTGCGAAGGCTAAGAAAATTCTTATTGCTTCGAGCCGTGCAACAGGGGCAAAAGTTTCATCGTAATCGATGCCCTCTTCTTGGCGATATCCCTTGGCCACCAGTCTTGCTTTATTTCGAATGATCACTCCATCTTCATCCTTTTTGTTTCTGAAGACCCATTTAGTCCCTATGGCATGTTTCCCTCGTGGCAGAGGTACTAGAGTCCAGACTTTGTTTCGCTCAAACTGCAGAAGCTCTTCTTGCATAGCATCCACCCAGTTTGGGTCGTCCAGGGCCTCAGAAATCTTTTTCGGTTCGATCACACTAATAAAGTTGGTAAAGAAACAAAAATTTGCAGAAGCTGATCTTGTTGTTACCTTATCAGTGGGATTACCGATGATTTTTGTTTGAGGATGGCTTTTTGTCCATTGAGTTGCTCGTGGAAGATGATCATTTGAGTCATCAAGTTGAACTTCTGTAGTTGAAGTGGTTGATGGTTCAGCTTCTGTATTTAGTTCAGCTTCTGTAGGAATGGGTATTAAAGTTGGGATTTCCTTCTCTGTAGGTATTGTGGTTTCATCTTCACTTCCCTCTGGTGTTTCTTCTGGTGTTGCTTCCTCTGTTGGATTTGTTAGAATTTGGATAACCTCTGTTGTAGAATCTTTTGTCGTCGTTTCTTCTGTTAGATTTTCAGTACCTGTAGTAGTTGTAGAAGAGGATGAGGGATTAAGTGGATCAGACAGAGAGATACTTACTTCGTTTACAGAAGGTGATTCTGCAGAGGTTCTGTTGGTTCTAGCAGAGGAATCGACATCGTCGTTGAATATCTCTTGAAATAGAAGATCTAAATCTTTATTTGTTTTTGAGATGCCAGAGGATTCCTTGTTTAGCCCGAGTTCTGAACTGAGTTGTTCAGAAGTCTTTTGGAATGAGTCATCAAAGGATACATTGATGCTTTCTACTATCGTGCGTGACCTCAGAAGGTAATCCGCATACAGAAAGCATGGTTCTTGCAGCCTCCACGAGCGTGCGGTTCTTTCGTTCGACCACGCCATTTTGTTGTGGGGTGCGAGCGACAGAGAAGTTCTGGGATATTCCTTCTTCTGTGAGATAGGCTTCAATGACAGAGTTTTTGAATTCTGTGCCATTGTCACTTCGTAACTTCAAAATTCTGCACTCATAAAGAACTTGGATTCTTTTCATTAGATTAATCAGGATGCATGGAACATCTGATTTCTTTCTGACAAATTCAACCCATGTAAATCGTGGATACTCATCAATCAAGACGAGTATATATTTCTTGCCACCTAGGCTCTGTATAGAGATTGGACCGCAGAGGTCAACGTGAAGCATGTACAGAGGTCTAGGACAAGACATATCAGTTTTGCCTCTGTAGGAAGCTCTTTTGAGTTTTCCCATTTCACAGGCAGAACATAAATGATCCTTATTAAATTTAACATTAGGTAAACCTTTGACCAGATCAAGTTTTACCAGTTTATCTAGAGTATGAAAGTTTAAGTGACAGAACCTGTTGTGCCATAGCCAGGCTTCTTCACTTTTGCTTGCAACAAGACAAATGTTGTCCTTGTTTCTGGCATTGAAGTTCATTAGATACATATCACCTTTTCTTTTGGCTCGCAGAAGTTCTATTCCGGTGTCTTCACTTAGTAGAGAGCAAAATGTTCTCTTGAATACTACATCGAATCCCGTATCACAAAGTTGGCTTACACTGAGTAGGTTGTGTTTAAGGCCATCAACATATGCAACTTTGTGTACGGTGATATTTTCTTTCTTTATGACTCCATAGCCTTTAATATGCCCCTTTTTGTTGTCTCCAAAAGTCACTGATCCACCATCTTGTTTTTCTTGGTACGTGTATAGAAGACTTCTGTTGCCAGTCATGTGCCTTGAGCATCCGGAGTCTAGATACCATATTGGCACATACTGCTTCTGCAAGACAATCATAGAGTTTTAGGTACCCATATCCATATGGGTCCAGTTTCGTCAGAATTTTTTAAGTTTTCCTTAGCATTCTTGAAATACATTTTCTCTTTTGTCGAAGAGTCAGTTTGTTTCTCTTTAATATTTGATTTAGGTGCAGAGAGAAAACAATTTGAACTACAGAAATGATTATTCAACTTGAACATTAGATCAAAGCAATGAAAGTATTGAACATCAGAAGTGATTTGCTTGAAATTTTCACTGAAAGCATTAAACTGGGCCACAGAGGCATTACATTCTATTCTAGCATATGGCTTCCTATTACAAGAAGATTTATGTAGATTAGATTGTTGGCAAAAATCTTTGTTTGTAGCAGCCTTCTGTGAGTCCCTTCTGTGAGTCCCTTATGTGGTGAACTTCTGTTGATTTCACTATCACAGATGAAAAAGATTTGTTAGGTTTTGTCCATTTACCCTTTTGTTGCCATGTTGGTTTCTCTTTTATATTTAAGGGTTTTAAAAACTTTGAATCTTTTGGATTTTGAAAGGACATTAACTTCTTTTGTTTTAACTTTTCAAGCTCAATATAGGTTTTGGCTTGTATGCACATATCCATAAAGTCTGGACAGATGGGAATACCAGTGATTTTCTCCTTTGGAGGAATAGTTCGGTTAAGAACTTCAGAGGTTTGTATAATAACCTCCGTGTCACATTGAATCTTTTCTAATCTGTCAGTCTCTGATTCGTCAGATGATGAATCGTCCTCATATACAGAGGTTGAGTCATCAATATTTCTTTCGACAGAGGCTGGACTTTCCGAGCATGTGTCATACTTGCTTTCTTCATCTGAAAAATTATTTTCTAAGTCAACAGAGGTGTCTGTCAAGATCTCTTTAGAGAGTTTTTGATCTACAGAAGGTGTACATAGATTTTTCAAAATATTTATTTTCCCGATTTCCATAATTTCCTTTTCAATTATATTTCTTAGTTTTTCTTCTGAAAAGTTTGGTTTGAACTCAAGTGCTTCTGCAGATAATTTCTTTTCAGAATCTATTGTGCAGACAAAAGCAACTTGAGTTTGAGTCTCTGATTTACCAAACTTGAAGATTCCTATCTGATTTTGAGTTTTTAGATATCTCTTTGGTTTGGATCCTCTTTTAACAGAGGTTGAAGGTGATAAGTCTGTGTTTTCAAACCACACATTTATCATCTTCATGGGTTTCCTTAAGTGAGGTTCCCCAGAGACTTTTACTCTCTTACTTACAGAAATTAAGTTTGGAAAATTAGGTTTGTTGACTTTTCCTAAAGTAAATAGAGATGACAGAGGTTTATTCTTTTTGTTTTCTGTACCTTGATTAATATCACTGTACCCAATACCTCGCCTTCCTATTTGAGTATTTATTTTCTCATACACCTTTTGAGCATCACGATAATTTTTAATTAAAACATCTCTTCTAAGTAGATCTTGCCAAAGGACTTCTCTTTCCTTTTGAAAATATTCCTTAAGAGCTAAAATGTTAAGTCTGTCGCTCTCAGAATCTGAAAGTTCTTTTGTTTTGGATTTTAAAGATGTATTTAATTCAGAAATTTTCTCTTTTAAAGGAAATAGATTCTTGTTCGAGTGTGCATCTAATTCTTCCTTTTCTTTGAAAATCTTTGCTTTTTCTTCAGTGAGAAGTCTAGCTTCTCTTTCATAAAAAGTGAGCTTTTCTGAATATCATCACAAGTCTTTTTCAGTTCAACATTTTCAGTTTTAATTATAAGCAAATCAACTTCTGTAGTACTAGAGGTGGAGTTTGAAGTAGATACCTCAGTGTCAGAGTCGGAGCTGATTTCTGCCATGCCACAGAACAAGGCATTGTTGGTGTATTCTTCATCAGAGGTTGTATCTGACTCCCAATCTTCCTTGTTCACCACTTTGTTCGCCATGAGTGACTTTTGAGCATAATACTCAGCTTTCTTTTTGTAAAAAGTTGAGTCCTTCTATGGGCGATTTGACCTGCTTCTACATTCATTGGCAAAGTGGCATGGCTTCCCACAGTTGTAGCAACCTTGGTTCTGGGAAGTATTACCAGCACGATCGTCGGACTTCTGTCGGTCACCACCTTTTTCCGATCTGCATTCATTTGCATAATGACCAGGCTTACCACACTTGTAGCATTCTTGTGGTGTGTAGCTTGCCTTGTCATCTGACCTCTGTCGGTCAGCTGATTCTTCTCTTCTTCCTCGATTATCTCTGCCATATCTATCATTACCAGAACTCTTTTGGTTTCCTCTGAATTCTCTTGTCAATAGAGCTAAGGATGTTGCTATTGATGCTAGAGTGATCTCTCCCTCTCCCATAATCTCTTCGTCTTCGCTGTCAACTACCACCACCTTTTTCTTTCTCTCCTTCTTCTTTTCTTCTGTCGCTCTTTCTTTCTTCGGCCTCTCTGTTTCTTCTGTGGATTTACTAACCAAAGCAAGAGGTGCAATGGTTAGTGTCTTTGCTAGTGCTACTTGAGGCTATTGACCAACTAATGTTCCGTAGAGGTCTGAAAGAGTCCAGGAATCTAAATCTTGATTGGTTTGTAAAGACATAGATAACTGGAGCCATTATTCGTTCAGACTTTTGAGAAACATGACGTTATTCTCTTCAGAAGTTCTGTGGATGCCGAACTTCTTGCAGTTATTGATCAACGATTTTCTGGGTTTGGAAGTTCTTAACAGTGCACTTTTATGGAGTTTTAACTAAAGAAACAGTTTCTCTAGATTTACCAGATATCGAATAAATCAAAAATGGCTGAAAAGTAGAATCCGTTTGAAGGAATGAATAACAGGTTAAAATCAGACCACGTTTCTACCAATAATCTTGTTAAACGAGGATCGCTTGATATTGAAAACCAAGCTTCGCTCTGATACCAATTGTTGGTTCCCGTATTTGATTAACAAAGATTATCTAATCTATTAGTTCAAATAAGATGTGTTGCGGAAGCGTATTTAAAGAACTAACAGATATGTTTGTATAGAAACAACACAAAATACCAAATAAACAGTATATGAAGAACAAATGAATATCTCAAAGTTTATTGTATTTGATGAAGAACACTAAGAACATATTTGACGATAATTGTATGCAAGTGTTTTTGTGTGTGTTCGTTGTTGTATGGTGTTGGCTGGTAAGTTGTAAGGAAGAACTCAACATGAGTCTTCCTTTAATACTACTACAAAAGATCTATTCTAGACAAAAGGACTATTGCTACAGCAAAGAAGGGATGGCATGAACAGTTGGAAACCTGCATGCATTAAATGCGCTAATATCAACTTGTAAGGATTCCTATTAGAGTTTGACACGTGTTTGTTGTCGGACCATGCCTTGTACAAGTTGATGAACGGACCCTGGAACAGTAGCAAGATATTTCTGTAACAATGGTAAGATATTTCTGTAACAGTGGCAAGATATTATAAATATCTTCCAAGTCTTCAGTCTGAACCGCAGAGGCTCTGTCAAGGCTGACAGAGGTTCTGCGGCTCGGTCCTTTGTGAGCATCCTTCTTTAGATCCTTCTTCTATCCTTTGTGAGCAGTCTTCTGTTTATCTTGAGTCTTGGTGTTCCTTGAATGATCTTGCTCACTTCGGCAGAGCTTCTGTGGAACACCGCAGAGTTTCTGTGGAACTCTTTCATACTTGGCCTATTTTTCAATACTTCTAATATTATGAATATTTGGAGCTAACATCTTCTTCTTCCTTTTGCTTTCTTTCTTTCGGTTCTATCTCTCTCCCTCTTCTCCTTGCCGTGAACCCCCCCCCCCCCCCCCCCCCCCCACACACACACACTTGAGATATTTGCTAAATGTTCTAAAGAGAGACACCTCTCTCTCTTTCTAAAGAAAAGAGGCGGTGGTGGTGTTTGGTTAATAAAAACAAACCCCAAACTTCCAATAAATGGCATAATATACCCTCTAACTTCTATATTAAAATTAAAACTTACCCCTTAACTTATAACTCCATAAAACTAATCCCAAACTTACCTTAAACTAAAAATAATAAAAATTAAATAAACCAATAACGTACCCGGTTATTACAACGATGGAGAGTGTGGCAATCACTCAGGAGGTCGCAGTCTGGCCAATCGTATCTCTCGACAAGGATATTTTTGGCCAACTCTGCGACAGGACGCCATCAGGTATGTCCAGAATTGTGATCCATGTCAACGACATTCAGGTACGTCCCATAAACATTCTGAACCTTTGCACTCGATATTGATTCCATGGCCCTTCATGAGGTGGGGAATGGATATTGTCGGCAAGCTACCACTTGCCCCAGGGCAAAAGGTATTTCTCCTCGTACTTACGGATTATTTTTCTAAGTGGGTAGAAGCGGCTGCTTTTTCCCAAGTTCGGGACAAGGAATTCGTCTCTTTTATCCAGACTAACATCGTATGCAGGTTTGGGATTTCATCCGAAATTGTCTGCGACAATGGATCCCAGTTCATAAGCAGCAGGACTCGACAGTTCTATGAAGATCGTAACATCAAGCTGACGACCTCGACCCCCAGGTATCCCCAGGCAAACGGACTTGTTGAGTCGGGCAATAAGACCATTATTGATTCGATCAAGAAAAGGTTAAAAGCTGCAAAAGGAAAGTGGGTCAAAGAACTCCCTTCGGTCTTGTGGGCGAACCGCACGACACCACGCACGTACACAGGCCAAACCACTTTCTCTCTAGTCTACGGTTGCGAAGCAGTCTTTCCGGTCGAGGTCCAGCTCCCAACCTCGAGGCATACTTCCGTCGACCATAACCTGGTTGATTTAAGTTATGTCCTCGAGAATCAACATTAATCAGAATGACGTCACAAAAGCAAGTAGTCGAATGACATTTCAATAAGAATGTCAAAGCTAAAGTCTTTCAAGAAGGCGACTATGTCTTACGTCGAGTGTTCCAAAGTAATCAAGAGCTCAATGCAGGTAAGCTTTCCATTAAGTGGGAAAGTCCTTATCGTATCTCCGAAGTCGTGGGTAAAGGTGCCTATCGGCTCCAAACCCTCGACAATCAAGATGTCCCACGTAGCTGGAATGCAACACATTTGAAAAGGTATTTCTTCTAAACCCTTTTTCTCTTATACAACTTTTTATTTCATCACAATGATCACTGACTTAAGCATTAGAGGGTCGTTGGTTAGCCAACGACCAACTTCTGACATCGTTTTATCGCAGGATCGCACAACATAAGTTACTAAGTCTTTCATATGACATCAGTACACTTTCACAGGGTCGTATGACATAGGTAATCGTGTCTACTATATGACTTGATTATCTTATCGCATGGACGTATGATATAGATTCACCGCACGATTTAGTTGTGCGATCGACCCACGATCTAAGTGTTTTAACTTAGAAAACTATCATGTTCTGAATGTATTGTTGGTCCCGAAGGCCTATACAAGTTTGTAGAAGGGGGGGGGGGGTTGAATACAAACACACAGATTTTACTTTTCTAAATTGTGTATTGATAAATCATTAACAATTTACAGCTTGTTGCGGAAACAAGATTAAGGATAAACCTAAATCTAAACAAGTTGGAACACTAAGGTTTCTTGCACTAAGAGAGATAAGGAAATTACTAATAATAACCTATCTTGAGATAAGAGATTTGAACTTGTCCAGAGTTAGCAAGTTACTTCAAATGAAGTGAGTTCATCTCTTTATATACTGCATGCATTTAATGCAAATCAGTATATACTTTACACGTGTCATCAGCTGGTTGGTTGCATGTCATTGACCTTGGTTGACAACCTTAGTAGCCACATGGATGAACAGTGTAGTATCAGAGTGGTTGTACAATTTCAGATATTTGGAGGTTCTTTTCTGACATTTCGTACGGAGTCGTGCAAGGGTGGATAAGACAAAAGTACTTTGTACGGAGGTCTTCATGATCAGCTTTCGTTGATTCAGCGATCTATCATTTCATATCAGCAAATGATAGAGTTCAGCGATAGCTGAAGTCTTGTACTTGATACTTCACGTTGAGTGGACAAATCTGAGTCTTCGCTGATCCGCATCAGTTCATTAGGAGACTTGTCGCTGGTTCTTGAGCTTGATCTTCGACTTCAGCGTAGAACCTTTGTTGACGTGAAACTTGTCTTCAGGGATCATAAGTAAACAACCTTTGTTGACGTGAAACTTGTGAACAGTTTCGCTGAATGTTTTTAACTTAAAGAGCGAGAGTTCCTATCAGCGGTACTGGAAGATCTTAGTACTTATCAGCGATAGTGAAACTCTGATACATATTGTTTACTTACAATTTTCACTAAGTATACAAGAGAGGGTCATTATCAAATCACTGAGGGTTTGGATCAACAATCTCCCCCTATTTGATTATGACATAGCAACAGAGAAAATTTCTATTTAATGAAAACATAAGGATAAAAAGAACTCATAAAATATTTGTCCCTTTTACTGTTTTCTGGGATCTTTTCAGTACTGATGGAGTAAAGTACATTCGCTGAAATCTTTCTTTAAAAACTTTGAATCAGGATACAAAGAGAAATGGAAAGATTACAAGTACAAGCGAAATAAATTACAAGTACAAAAGGATAACTGATAAAATAGATGAAAGAGGCGATCCTATCAGCTTACAGAGGTTCTTCCTTAATGAGAAGTTCATCAAGGGTCTTTTCAGTGGGGATCATCCAGTCAGGAACCGTTACACCTCGTTTTCTTTTGTTCAGCGCTTCTTCAAAAATCAAAGGTTTTAGGTGTCGTGCCTGAATGTCTTTTCTGAAGTCACACCAGTAAATGAGATCTCTGAGCTGTTCGATTGGAGTGATTGGAAGCTCAGCGATCCATTGAAAACATTTACGTCCGTCGTAGTCGAGAAAGAATATTCCATAAGGATTACTGATGACTTTACCAGGGACGAAAAGTTCACATGGTGGCAAAAAAATGTCAAGGGCAGATAGATCAGGATCAGGACCAAGCACTTCAGCGCGAGAGAAACCAATTCCAGTTTCATTTCGTATGACAGGACCTGAGTTTGAATCTTGACGTTTCTTCTTTGGAGAGGCCCTTTTTCTTTTCAGCTTAAGATCAGGAAGAGGAGGAATGTCCACACAAGAAGATATCAAATCGATCTGTCTGTTTATCAGCTTTTCAAAATGATCCTTGTACTTAGATTGTGATTTTTGGATAGCTAACCTCATCTCCAGCCATTCAGAGAGACCATACCTTTTTACAGTGTCAGCGCGAAAGGTTTCAGATTGGCCATCTTCTCTGAAAAGTTTGATGTCAACAATAGGTACTCCGATAGAGGTTCTTCCAGAGATGAATACCTTGTTGATCTTCGCTGGACGATATCTGAAGTGTATTTTCTCTTTACACCATATCAGGGTGGTCTGAGAGACTTCAGTTTTCTTTTCCACGATCTTCTGGGCTTCTTCCCAAAGTCTACGTTGAACTTGAATGGGAACACGTTTCAGCTTGGGGTCTTTGACAGATTCTTGAGTAAGCTTGATGGCGTATTCTCTGTCTTTTTCTTCAGCTTCCTTTCTTTCAGCGATGAGGCGTTCAGCTCTGAGGTGTTCCTTGTATTCAGCTTTTGAAATTCTGAACTTTGGAGGAACTGAAGGCAGTTGATCACGCCTTAGAATGATTCGCTGATCCTCGAATCGCTTTATTATTTCCTCTCTTTTCTTCTGTTCTTCTTCTCTTAGCTTTTGAGAAGCTAAGGAAGGTCTGTGTCTGTGTGAGAGAGTCTGTTCTTCAGGTTCACCAGTCTCAGAGATCAAATCCAAGACTGGGATTATTTCTTCAGCGGCAGCTGGTATTATTGGTGAAGTTGCAGTTGTGGAGCCTTCAGCGATATCCTCAAACAGGGGAGAGGACTAGCTGAAACACAGCGATCTTACGAGTAAGAACTTGGGTAGAATCAGATAAAGAGAATTGGTTCAAGTGTATAGGATTGGGTAAAGGAACTGATAGTGTATGATAGAGGAGGGATGGAGTAAGAGATGTTTAGTGTACCTGACAAACCGGATTTTCAGGCAAGATCATCAGATTGTCATCTTCAGCGACGCTTTTGCCTTTGCCTTTCTCAGCTCCAGAGGCTGAGGGCTTTGTCTTTGTCCGCTCCTCTGAAGGTTCATTTATCGAGATTCCCTTAAGAGCTTTGATCTTTGGAGCAGGTTTGACGATAAAGAAGTCATCGTCATCTTCGTCATCTTCGTCATCATCATCATCATTCTTTGGAGAAGAAGATGGTTCATTATCAGGGATGTCGACGGCTTCATCAGCTTCTGCTTCAGATTCTTCAGTTTTCTCAGCTTCTTCTTCGAGTTGCTCCCCCTCAGATACAGAGGCGAGCTTCTCGGTTTCCTCAGGGTTTTCATCTCCCTGAGGTCCAGCGGCTGCTTCATCTTCAATAGTCTTCTCACCCTCTTCAGTGAAGGTGAGGTCTTCGTTCTTCTCTCCCCTGATAGATTCATCATGGGAAAGGTCTTCAGCGCTCTTGGAAGGGTTTTCAGCGCTCTTCTCCCCCTCTTTTTCATGATGACTGGGGGAGGAATGGGTAGATTCAGCAGCGTTGGTAGGTTTGATAAATCCCAAATCTCTAGCAATAAGATATGAATGTAGTGAGAGAGAATCTAGAGAGCAAATATGTCATCCATGTATTGATCTGAAAGGATTACAAAAGGTTTCTAAAAGATTTCAAAAGCTTACTAACAAATGAACTAGACAAGCCTATTTATACCCATGACATACAAGGTATAAAGGCATTCACAATACTGTATAGACTCATACAGTACATTGACTTTACAGTAAATCTTGAATACAATAATGCTCTAACAAGGTTCTCTGTCTTCTTGGCCAGAGAGACCTACACAAGCTTCAATCTTTGCTAATCTGTCTTCAAGGCCAGAAATAGCAGGATTGATCTTCCCGAGCTCAATGCGATCTGTCGCTGTAAAATGTTCAGGTTCAGGGACAGGGGCAGGAGCAAGAGTATTCGCCTTGTGCAGCAGCTGTTCGATCATAGTCTTCATCGAACCAACGTCAGTCTTTACAGAGCTTAAGTCAGTCGTCAGAGTGTTGACATTTGTCTTCACAGCAGACATATCTCCCTCTAGTGTTCCAACCGATGTCTTCAGCGTTGTAAATTCGCTGGACATGGACGAAACTGAGCTTTTGAGAGAGGTGTAGTCTGTGTAGATATCAGCGAGCACCTTGGCGAAGTCGCTGAGAGTCTTATCAAGTTGCTTCATGTCATCTGTGGAAGCCTTTTTCTCCACCACCGTTGTCAGCTTGTTCAGATTCTCTCCAGCGTTTGTTACAGCTGAAGAGTTATTGGAGAGAGTAGTGGTGAGACCTGTCAGCTTTGTCTCCATGGACTTCAGAGAGGCGTTGATATCTCCCAAATTAGGACCTGTAACAGATAAGAACTTGTGAACAAAGGAAAGCTCAGAAGTTTGGGGTTTAGTCACAGTGTTTATGGGTTGTTGATTACCTGCAGGAGGATTGGTGAACTCATCAAAGTCACGGGTGCCTGAGTAAAGTTCCATGTCGTCTTCAAAAGTGCCCATGGATTGGTCTGCAGGTCCTGTCTTCATCATTTCTGGATTATCAGCTTTAGCTTCCGTAGAAATGATGGCATCTCCAGTGATAACTGGAGGAGAGACCAAATGAGTGGAGGGAGAAGCGAAGGATAAGATTGGAGGTTGGGTTCTGAGTTCAGCGTTGGAATCGCTGAGAAACACTTCATCAGTCTTTTGAGAGACTGAGGGAGGTTGGGAAGTTTCCAAGTCTGTAATCTCAACGTTTGGAGACGCTGAGATTGGGATTGAAGGGATGGCTTGTTCAGGTGTGGCAGAGCGTACCACTGAATGTTCCTTCAGCTCTGCAGAAAGAGCTGAGGAGTCTTCAGCAAGAGATTGCTGGGGTTGCTCCTTTGTTTTCTTGATCCTTTTAGAACCAAGTGGGGTGTGAGAGTGTTTCCTTTTAAGAGGAATGGAAGTAGCAGCTGGGGTATCAGCGGTGGGTTTGTCCGCTGAAGGAGCTGCAGAAGTAGAAGAAGTATGAGGGTTAAGAAGAGTTAAGAGTGTGGAAAGACGTACCTCATTTACGGTTGGTTTAAAGTCGAGTATCTTTGGACCGACCTGAGAAAGTTTCAGGTCACCATCAGTTGGGTAGGTTTCCTTCAGGCCACATTGGAAGATGGCGTTGATGAAACGTGGGTAAGGAACCCATGGAGGTCTGTCAGCGACGGTGTCAACTCGTAGAACCAGGTCATCATAGATGATCGATGCCCAGTCTATGTTGAGACCTTTCAGCAGTGCATAACCCATTGCTTGCTGAGGTTTAGCGGCTTGGTCGGAGGAGCCACTCTTTGCAGTCATGCAGCTTATCAGATGAGCGAAGATGAAATTCATCTCGTTGGGCATTTTCGATTTCTTGATGATCGTCAGCTTCTTCTCGGGCTTCATGTCTCTGCCTATTTTCCATACATAGCCCATTGCATCGAAGAATGCAATGATGGCTTCCCTGTCTGAGTTTTTTCTTGGGGTCAGGGAGGGGAACAAAAGGTTTTTCCTTGGTAGCGATGGGAAGCCTGAGAGCTTTGCGAATAATGGCTGGGGTGATCTTTATGGTGCCATATTCGATATCGCAGAGGATGCAATCTATTATTTTGGAGGGGTCTTTGGCTGAAGGTAATTGAGTGTGTCTCGCTGAGTACCAGAATTGTGAGAGCAAAAGCTGATGTGCAGGAGGTGTTATGGTCAGGGCTGTGGAGATGCAGCAATTTTTCAGAAATTTCACAGCATCATCTAGATGTGTGACTTGCTTTCGAGGAGGAAACTCGAGAAGCGCAGAGAGGTTGTTCACCTTAGTCCAATCCAGTTTGTTAAGTTCAAACTTGACTTGTGGAGCCTTGAGGATTTCCACTTCCTCAGAGTCAGCGGAGATGTTCTCAGCATTAGCAGGAATGTCAGACGAGGCCATTTCTCTGTATTAACAGTTCAACCAAAGATGTTAACAAATAAGAATAATCTTATTGTGGAAAGAAATTTCCAATAAGATGTTTCGAATTTTATCCATTTCATTCAGACACAAATGTCTTAATGAAGATTAGGGTTTTTCATGTTTTTGAAAACGAAAATTTCAAACCCAAAAAAAATCTTGTTTTCCAGTTTTCTTTGAAGATTGAGATACTGGAAAAACGAATGTGAAGAACAAGTTTAAGATTTTGCATTTAAACTTGAAGAACAACCATGAAATGGTTGTGTTCATAAAACCACGAAAGAAAATGATTTCATTTTACGAAGTTCTTTTGTTTGATCTTGTTAAAACAATGAGAAGATCGGAAACAAGTTATACGCATTCGGTAATAAATAAGAACATATTAACCTTGATGTTTGATGAAGAAGATGATGAACAGTTCTTGAAGTTTGAAAGCACAAATGCAACAGTGAATTCTTTCTTGCGGAGGAAGATTGATCGCGTAAAAGAAAAATATAAACAAAGAGTTTGTTTATATAGAGATTTTAGAAAGAGAAAATCTTGAGCGGGAAAAGATTTTCATCATGACACGGACACGTGTTTGCATTAGATTGGAAGTATGAACGAGACGTGCAAACGTGTGTCAGGAAGAGAAAACGTGCCAGGGTTTATCCGTTGCAATGACGTCACAATTGTCCTTTCATATTCTTGGTTGTCTCTGAGGTTTTGAAAAACTCAGAGATACTTTTGAAAACATGAAGTACTGAATGAAAATATTCAGTGAAGGTTTTAAGAAATTTCAAAATATCGCTGTTAAGGAAGAGATATTCAGCGATGCATTTTGTTTTGAAATCTTGCATTTTCATGCGATTGTCAGAGAGAGTAAACATACCTTGATATCAGTGAATCAAGTTTATTCAGAGAGAAGATGATTGAATAGGCTATACGAGTTGATTTTATCCTATCGCTGATTAATGTGAACCGTTGAAGATTTTATCCTTCAAAGTTCAGCATTCCAAACTCGCTGATGAGAAAGTTGAATCTTGTCTCATAAAGAGGTTTGGTAAATAAGTCAGCTAACTGATAATCAGTTGGGATAAAATGACGTTCTATATCACCATTCATCACATGATCTCTGATAAAATGATATCTGATTTCTATATGTTTGGTCTTTGAATGTAGTACTGGATTGTTTGCTATAGCGATGGCACTTGTGCTGTCGCAATAGATTGGAATTTTAGAGAGCTGAAGATCATAGTCTAGTAGCTGATTTCTCATCCACAAGACTTGAGAACAACAGCTTCCAGCGGCTACATATTCAGCTTCAGCTGTGGAGGTGGACACTGAATTTTGCTTTTTACTTGTCCAACTTACCAGCTTTCCACCCAGGAGCTGACATCCTCCTGTGGTGCTTTTCCTATCCATTTTTCAACCTGCAAAATCACTATCTGAATATGCAGTTAGATCGAATCCTGAATCTTTGGGATACCAAAGACCTAGATTCGCTGTACCCTTAAGATATCGAAAGATTCGCTTTACAACTTTCATATGAGATATCTTAGGTTCAGCTTGATATCGTGCACACAAGCATGTTGCAAACATAATATCGGGTCGGCTAGCTGTAAGATACAATAGTGAGCCGATCATCCCACGGTACAGCGTGACATTGACAGGAACACCCTTTGTGTCCTTATCAAGTGTCAGCGGTGGTGCCATAGGGGTTTTCATAGCTGAACTTTCAGTTAAGTCGAATTTCTTCAGCATATCTTTAACATATTTTCCCTGATTAATGAAAGTTCCTTTTTCAGTTTGCTTAATCTGAAGACCAAGGAAATATGTTAGTTCACCCATCATGCTCATTTTATACTCATCTTTCATTCTATCAGCGAAACGAGTACAAAGCTCAGGGTTAGTAGAACCAAATATAATGTCATTAACATATATTTGAACTAGAATGATATGACCTTTCACTTTTCTAAAAAATAGTGTTTTATCAATCTTACCTCGCTCAAATTTTTCAATATGGAGATAAGTGGAAAGAGTGTCATACCATGCACGTGGAGCTTGCTTCAAGCCATAAAGTGCCTTATCCAGTTTATAAACATAATCTGGACGCTTAGGATCTAAGAATCCTGGAGGTTGTTCCACATACACTTCTTCATTCAGCTTTCCATTTAGAAACGCTGACTTGACATCCATCTGATGTACTTTGAAGTTCTTGTGTACAGCATATGCTAAGAATAGACGAATAGATTCAATTCTTGCTACTGGAGCAAATGTTTCGTCGTAATCTATACCTTCCTCTTGTCTGTATCCCTGAGCAACAAGTCGAGCTTTGTTGCGGGTTACAGTAGTACCATGTTCGTCCAACTTGTTTCGATAGACCCATTTAGTGCCTATCACAGTTTTGTCAGTTGGTCTTCGAACAAGTTTCCAAACTTTGTTTCTTTCAAATTCAGTCAGCTCTTCTTGCATGGCGCTGACCCAGTTTGGATCTTTGAGGGCATCATCTACTTTCTTTGGTTCAGTTAGTGAAATAAAATTTACAAATAAACAAATATTACCTGCACTTCGTCGAGTCTGAATCCCAGCGTTTGGATCACCAAGAATTTGATCAATTGGGTGATTTATAGTCCATCGTTGAGCCGGAGCGTGAGACGCTGACTCAACTTGAACTTGAGGAGCTGAAGATGAAGCTTCAGCGACGTCGGGAGTATCATCCAAGAGAGGAATTGATGCAGTTGTCATTATATTCACTGATTGCTGAGAAGTAGATGGAATGTCTGAGACATTTGGATCAACTGCAGGTATAGTGTTTATAGGAACAGCTGAGACCCATGACGTTTCAACTTCACTATTCTGCATGTTTGGAATGATAGTGGGACTATCATCTTCTACTGGATGAGCATGAGGAGTGGGAAAATCTTCTGAATCACCAAGATGAGAAAACATCCATTGATTCAGTTCTTCTGTATCAGCGTTCGGTTTAGAGTTCGCTGAACGGGATTCATCAAACGTGACGTGAATAGTTTCCTCCACAGTTTGTCTTCTTCGATTGAAGCTCTGAAGGCTTTGGAAACTGAGGAGTATCCAAGAAAGATTCCATCATCAGCCTTAGGATCGAACTTTCCAAGAGCATCTCTATTGTTCAGTATGAAACACTGACATCCAAAGATGTGAAGAAAGCTGATTGAGGGCTTTCTCCCATGAAAAAGTTCATAGGCTGTTTTACTGAATCTTTTGACTATCAGCGACCTGTTTTGCGTAAAACAAGCAGTGTTGACAGCTTCTGCCCAAAATTGAGTAGGCAGGTGAGAATCGTTGAGCATTGAACGTGCAGCTTCAATAATTGTTCTATTTCTTCTTTCAGCGACTCCATTTTGTTGCGGTGTTCTCACTGAAGAAAAGTTGTGAGAAATACCCTTACTCTCAAAGAAGGAATCAAGAGAACTGTTTTTGAATTCAGTTCCATGATCACTCCTTATTGAGCGAACGGTCAGATTGTTCAGGGTTTCCCTCTTCCGAACAAAGGTGATGAGTTCTTCAGGGGTGTCACTCTTAGAACGGAGAAACATTACCCAAGTGAAGCGAGAGAATTCATCAACTATGACCAGCGTATATTTCTTTACAGCGATGGATTGTTTGTTAACAGGGCCAAACAAATCCATATAGAGTAGTTGTAGAGGAGATGATACTGAAGAAACTTGCTTTGACTTAAATCTTGCTTTGGTCTGCTTCCCTTTTTCACACGCTGAACATAACGACTCTTTGGCGTATGAATGCTGAGGTAGACCAGTGACTAACTCTTTTGAAGAAAGAGTGTTCAGTGAGTTGAAATTTAGATGAGATAGCCTCTTATGCCATAGCCAGTTGACATCAGATGAGGCCTTTGAGAAGAAACAGGAGTTCTCAGTGGTTGTTGAGTCCATGTTTATTACATAAACATTTTTCAAACGATAACCGCTGAGAGCTATCTTCTCCTTTTTGTCAGAGACAAAGCAGGATTCCTTAGTAAAGATTACTTTGTTATCCATGTCGCAAAGCTGACTGATGCTTAGAAGATTATGCTTCAGCCCTTCAACATATGCGACTCTTCTGAAGGAGGTTGTACCATTTGAAAGTACACCATACCCTCGGGTATGTCCTTTTCCATTTCCACCGAAAGTCACAGAGGGACCTTTCTCTTCCTTGTATTCAGCGAGCAGGCTTTTCTTACCAGTCATGTGTCTAGAGCATCCGCTATCGAGATACCAGATACCCTTCTTAACCTGCAATACAAAGGAAGATTAGTTTTTCTTGGGTACCCACTTAACCATGTATACACGTTTGTCAGTGGAAGTAGTTGGAATGGAAGGTTCAGCAGTCTTCGCAGCATTTGAAGATTCAACTTTGTCTTTCTTCACTTTGGTTAATTTCTTAACCTCAGTGGTAGAATTTACCTTGACCTGATTTGCACCAGGGTTGGTCTTCTTTGCCTTGGGGGCAATCTTCACCTTAGCTATCTTTTCAGCTTTGGTGGCTGTGGGGCACTTACTAGCAATATGATCAGTAAGTCCACAGTGATAACATTTCCTATAGCTGAAAGTAGTTCTAGGACCATTTGTATGCTGAGCTTTTAATTTAGAATTAGAAGTACCAGCACCAAGTAAGCTATTTGCTTTAGAAATGGGACGAACATTCAGTTCTTCAGATTTCTTACCAAGGACATCCAATCTGAGTCTAGGAGTAGATCGCTGAATAAATCCAGATATCTGCTTCCTTGATCCAGAAGGATGAGCCACTGAAGCTTTAGAAGCATTCAGTTTTGGTACTAAGGTACCCTTCTGAGGATTCTGGTAAATAACAATTCCTTTACCTTTGTCTTTACAGACAGAGGTAGGTTTTGAATAAACCATTTTCTCCTTGCCTTTTGAGGAGGTAGGAGTTTCCTCAGGGATTGGTGTAATGGACGAGGAGCACTGAGAAGATGAAGTATCAGCGACTGAGGATACGAACGTTCCAAATTTAAGCATTGAACGCTCAGTGGTTGGTTTTGAAGTTTCATATTTGTAACCCAAACCACGTTTATCACTCAGTGGAATTTGAGACTTTATTATCTCAGTGATCTTTGTTGAAGAGTTACACCATCCTTCAACAGTAGCTTTTTCAGCTTTTAAAGCAGCGATAGCTTCTGCTCGTTCGATTTTGACTAGCTGATTTAAATATACTTGATCTTTAAAATCTTCTTCAATTTTAGAAAGCTTTTCTATTTGAAGGTGGCATTTTTTAAGCTTTTCAGCGAGATCAAGATTTTGGTTTTCAACCACAGTTTTGTCGTTCATGGCTTCGTATAAACTTCTAGTCAAGAGATCGATCTTACGGAGACTATCAGCTTCATCAATATTTGCAATATTGGTAAAGAAAGAAGGTGATACCTGAATAGCAGATGTTGAAGTGGAGGGAATGTCTGAACTTTCTTCCTCTTCTTCAATCTTGGCCATGAGACATTGATTTGCTTCATCATCTTCAGAGTCAGATGATGATGCTTCTTCATCAGAAGCAGCCCAATCATAGTCAGCCATCAGGCCTTTGCCTTTCTTCTTAAAGCTTTTCAGCTTCGCATATTTTTCTTTCAGCTTTGAGTATTTGTCATCTTTATTCCTTGGAACAAAGGATTTCTTTGTAAAAGCTGAGGGTCTAGAAACTTTCTTAGACCTGCACTCGTTAGCAAAATGTCCTATTTTTTCGCAGTTAAAACAAGTAGCAGTAGCCTTATCAACAAAAACTGATGATTTAGGCTTGTCAGTTATGGAAAGAGGTTTGTTCTTTCTAAACATTTTCTTCTTGGCAAATCTCCTGAACTTCTTAGTTAGGAGAGCCAAAGATTCATCATCTGAAAAATCAGAATCTGATGAACTTTCAGAGTTACTTTCTAACTCAGTGACAGTGATCGAGGGTCGCTGAGTAGAAGGTTCCTCTGAGATTAAAGCAACATGGGTGCTTTTGGAATCTTTTACAAGATTCTTCTTAAGATGGCTTGATTGCTCATGATTCAGCAACGTGCCATATAAGGTAGCAAGGGTCATTGATTTTAGATCCTTTGACAGCTTGAGACACATAGAATAATTGTCCCAACTTTCAGGTAAACATTCTAGAAACTTTGTCAGCACCTCAAAGTTAGAATATTCCTTACCAACATTTTTCAGATCTATAATTAAACAATTAAAACGTTGGTGAACTTCAGAGAGAGTTTCATTCTTACCAGAAATGAAGCTTTCGTATTGTCTTAGCAGGTTGATCTTTCTTGAGTCCTGGACTTCAGACGTTCCTTCATACTGAACACATATTGTGTCCCACATGGCTTTAGATGTTTTCAGATTCATGACGGAATGGTAGACTTCGTCAGGAAGGGCCATGGATAGTATGGATCTGACTTTTGTATCTATAGCCACTTTTTTCTTATCTTCGTCGGTCCACATGTGTATTTCCTTAGGAATCAGCCTTTCTGGAATAGCAGGTCTATTTGCAGTGGCTGGAACTGAAGGATCAATTGTTACAGGGATGTATGGGCCGTTTTCAAGATAGTAAGGCATAGTAGGGTCTACACCTTCTAAGAAGAGTGTCATCCTATTTTTCCATAAGTTGAAGTTGTCTCTGGAAAATCTAGGGGGTTTTGTAAGAGAACCATTGTCTATATAATTTGTGTTTGTGTTGGTGGCCATTTTCAGATAATAGCAAGGAAGAGAAATATCTTAGATTAGATCTTGTTTATGAGATTAAACAAATCCGCTCTGATACCACTTGTTGGTCCCAAAGGCCTATACAAGTTTGTAGAAGGGGGGGGGGGGGGCGGGGTTGAATACAAACACACAGATTTTACTTTTCTAAATTGTGTATTGATAAATCATTAACAATTTACAGCTTGTTGCGGAAACAAGATTAAGGATAAACCTAAATCTAAACAAGTTGGAACACTAAGGTTTCTTGCACTAAGAGAGATAAGGAAATTACTAATAATAACCTATCTTGAGATAAGAGATTTGAACTTGTCCAGAGTTAGCAAGTTACTTCAAATGAAGTGAGTTCATCTCTTTATATACTGCATGCATTTAATGCAAGTCAGTATATACTTTACACGTGTCATCAGCTGGTTGGTTGCATGTCATTGACCTTGGTTGACAACCTTAGTAGCCACATGGATGAACAGTGTAGTATCAGAGTGGTTACACGATTTCAGATATTCGGAGGTTCTTTTCTGACATTTCGTACGGAGTCGTGCAAGGGTGGATAAGACAAAAGTACTTTGTACGGAGGACTTAATGATCAGCTTTCGTTGATTCAGCGATCTATCATTTCATATCAGCAAATGATAGAGTTCAGCGATAGCTGAAGTCTTGTACTTGATACTTCACGTTGAGTGGACAAATCTGAGTCTTCGCTGATCCGTATCAGTTCATTAGGAGACTTGTCGCTGGTTCTTGAGCTTGATCTTCGACTTCAGCGTAGAACCTTTGTTGACGTGAAACTTGTCTTCAGGGATCATAAGTAAACAACTAACTTATCAGCGATCATCATAATGACTGAACAGACTCAGAGCATTTATGGTGAACAGTTTCGCTGAATGTTTTTAACTTAAAGGGCGAGAGTTCCTATCAGCGGTACTGGAAGATCTTAGTACTTATCAGCGATAGTGAAACTCTGATACATATTGTTTACTTACAATTTTCACTAAGTATACAAGAGAGGGTCATTATCAAATCACTGAGGGTTTGGATCAACATGTATGCTTTAGTTATGTTTTAATCATTGTGTTACATTGAATGCCTAAGTCGCATGTCTTCTTGCTCATTCTTATACGATGTATTTCACAGTTGATATTCACAAAGTGTAATGCACAAAAGAAATGTAAGTTCCATTCATTGAATGTTCGATCAGTTACATCCAAATAGAAATTAGAAATTTTCTAAGCCTGAGGAGGATCGTCAATCGCATCCTTGCCCGAGGCCTCACCCTTTGAGCTCTCTTCGATCTCCTCATCCTCGACCTCCTTCTCGTCATCTGAGTCGAGGTCTCTTGCAAATCAAGCCTCCCTCAGGTAGAAGGTAAGCTCCTCCGACGCCGAGGCAAGGGGATTCTTCCCCGACAAGTGTCGCCTCATAATCGCCGCCCACACAGTCAGTCGGGCAAGAGCGAAGACGGACGCCGCCTCGTCCTTGAGGTCCTTCACCTCCTTTTCCAGCTCCGCCACCCTAGACTTGGAATCCTCAGCTTCTTTTTCATTCGAAGCCAAGGATTCCTTAGTCCTGTCCAGCTCCTCCCTTTGGTCGGCGATCATTGATAGGGATTGCTTCAGGCGATAATTTGCCTCATCCTTTGCACGTCCGATGGCCTCTAACTCACTCAAGGCCTCCTCGAGGCGTTTTGACATAGCCTATTCACGCTCTAAAGCGACCTTCTCTCTGTCCAAGGCCGCATTCCCCCTCTCGTGAGCAGAGGACACCAAACCCCTTATCTTCTCCGTTTCGGCGCGCAAGGCAAAGGAAGATTGGAACGCCTGTAAAACAGAAAGGGGCATGTTAGTAAACGCTCGACAAAGGTTAAAAAAAACCGAAAACACAAGTTTTGAAAGAAAAACTTACCAGAAAGGCCAGTCCGGCAACGTGAGATCCCGTCTCCTCGATCGGGAATCCCTCGAAATGCTCCTTGAAAGAAGGGAGAAGATACTTCCCCATAAGAGGAAACAGATCCATCCCGCCTAGGACATTGGCAGCCATAAAGTATGATGGCAACGTAAAGTTGACCGTCGTGACCTTAGCCTCTCCCGTAGCATGGCCCTTGCCCTTGTCGGCCGACGAAGGGATCGACGTGGTAGACGGAGACTTCGTCGTTTTCGCCGGAGGCGCCGAACTGACAAGTGTTGTGTCGATCGCACCAGAAGATGTCTTCGTATTCACGGGTGATGCGACCGACACCTTCGACTTCTCAGGCGTAACGACTCTAGATGAGTCATCAGCCTTTGAAGACGGTTCCCTAGGGATCGTCATCCTCGTCTTCTTTAAAACCCTCGACTCAGTAGTCGAGGTCACTTTTCTCTTCTCTTTACCCTTACGGGCAAGCTCAAGTTGAGCTGCTCTTTTGCGGGTAATCGACACCTTTACCTGAGATTCTCCTGGAAACAGAGAAGAGAGAAATGTTATACGATAGACATAGGTGAAAAGGTCAAAGTCGAGCAGGAAAAAAGTAAGGTACACTTACCAGTCATCTCTTCTTCTTCTTCTTCTCTCGACTCCCCCTCTTTCTCCTCTGTCTCCTCTTCTTCCTCCTCCTCCTCGCGTTTCTCCCCTTGATTCCCCCCCAGATACACCAAGTCTTCGTCGTCGTCGTCCACAAGGTGTCGTGTGAAGAACGATCGCTCAATAACACTAAACTCCAAGAACTTGTCGATTTTTGCTTGAGAGTTAGCGTAGGGCTTCACGTCCTCGAATTTGATATCTGTCGACAGATAAAAGACAAAATTAGAAAATAACACACTACACACGACACATGATAAAAAGCTAAAAACCTCACCCGACATATTCCAGCCGGTCCTAATCCAGCTGCTTTCAGGATCGAGCGTCAGTATGCGCGCAAATGCATACATGGTCTTCCACTTACGGTCATTAACCGCAGTCTTTAGGACCAGGGTACGATCGCCATTATGCCTAGAAAATAGGCTATAACGGCGACATCCATCCCTCTTAACCTGATAAGCCAAGAGAAGGTCGCGCACGTTCATGGGAGACTCCCAGTCTTTAGTAAGGCGCTCGATCACTTGTATAACTTGCCAAAATTGAGGCATCAATTGGGCTGGCACTAAATCAAATTCGATCATGAATGCCTTGGCCAAAAGCGAGTAAGGCCATTCGAAACCTATCTTAAAAGGGTACTTGTATGTAACGATGAACCCCTCATGACACATATCAGGTCGAGTCTGACCTGCTCTAATCAGTGTAATCCCCATAGGGATTTTTGCTAGAATCCTAAGGTCGTCGAGATCCTCTTGATCTCGAATGGAACTCTTGGGTTCGGTGGACATTGCTAACCTCGTTAACCAGATTTATAAGTCTGAAAAACCCCAGATGTCCCAGTTCTTCCTAGGCTTTCTAGCTATAAACTTACGACGCGAGCAAAGACTAAGAGGTCGTACCTTATATAGGCGCTCTAAAAAACTCGAATTGCCTAATCGGTTCGAAGATTTTGCAGGTTTGGAAGTGATTCTGGGAAAAATGGTATGGATATCGAAAAGAAATCTCTTTCTAAACTCTCTGTAAGCGTAGAAAGGAAAAGATCCATCGCGGGTCTCTATTTATGTAAACGATCGTGTCAGGTCGAGTCACTCGATGAGCGACACGTGGCTTCTCCTTTGCGAAAACTCGATAGATCGTCGACACCTGACAATTACAACTATTTAGCACGATCGTGCGTCAGCATGACGTCACGACCTTATCCCCTTTTCGACTTCCTCTTTAGTTAGAATCAAACCGATTAAGTTGCCTAGCCAACGACTTTCGACACGTGTCATGACCCTAGACGTCCGACTGACAAAAAATTAAAATTCGAATTTGCCACTCTATTTTTAAATTTTGGGGGCAAACTGTCTGGGTAAAATTTCACCAGTCTCGACCACGACCAAAAAAAGGAAAACATTTATTACACTTTTTCATGATGATACAAAATCATAAGCACTTTATCATCTGACCAAAGTCAAAATCGAAAGTTACTCACGACACTCGACCGTCGTAAGGAACCTTACGACCTCGACCGACTAACATACGATATTATTGTTACCTTTTCACTGTTTAATGCAGGGTCAACGTCATTGATGACCAACAGCTATAACCGACGAAGGCCATTAACAGCATTAAACTCAGTAACAGCATTAAACTCAGCGTCAGTTACGACCGTTATTTGAAGCTTTTAAGGAATCATTTACAGCACTCGAAGACTATAAATACAAAGGCTCAATCTGCATCTCTGATATCTTGAGACATTTGAACTCTGAAGAACACTCGAAGCAAAGAATTCTCTCTAAAAAGATCGCTCACGACGCACGACTTACACGCACGACACTTAGTTTTGACACACGACGCACCAGTTTTTACATTCGATACACTTGTTTACTTTACATTTAAAGTCTTTCCTTCATTTGTATTGTAATCTCTGTACTCTCGACACCTGAAACATAAGGACATCGCCCCTTTTTGGCGACCATAGTGCAGCAATGACATCTCCACTGTCGTCCGCGGGTTTTTTCCACGTTGAGGTTTTTCCTGCGTCACCAAAATCTCTATCTCATTTACATTCTTTTGTCTTTGTCGTACGGTTTGTCGAAAGATTCCCCTTCTTTAGTTGTTAAGCTCCACAATCAACCTTAAGTTATCCTTCTGGACAATTTTTGGCATTAACAAGTAGGCCTTTGTATTTTTTCTGTAATTTTTTGTTCCAGGGAGACCGTTGGTGGTCGTGCCTTTGTCTTGTATTACCTTTTTATTTAATACAAATATTTCTTTTGTTATACTGTCATGTGTTTTACTTTGTTGTAAATAAACAAAATAAACGAGAGATAACGAGAACAAGTGTAGAAAGCAGTAAGACGTAGGTAAAACTGTACGACTAAGGTACTTGTTGCTTTTGAAGTAATCGGGCGACTGAGGCTGAAAAATATTCTAAGTATGGAATTCAAGTCATAAGACTTTGACTCCGAAACTCAGATTAGAAAGCACCTGTTATGATCGTAAGATCCATGAGATGAATCATAAGATTCTGCTTATGACGTATGAGTCATGACTTATCGGTCGTGACATATTAATCGTGACCTTGTAGTCTTAGAGACTTTGTTTCTCACGATATAAATCGTAAGACTGGTTCTCAAGCGATCATGCGATGTAAGATTTAGGGGTGGTCGTTGGTTTGACCAACGACCCTCCAATGCTTAAGTCAGTAATCGTTTATCGAAATAAGTTGATAGTAAAAATTTAAAAGAAGTACTTTTTTAGATGTACTGCGTTCCAGCTTTGTGGGATATCTTGGTCGTCGAGGGTTTGAAGCGTATAAGCACCCTTTCCGACGACCTCGGATATTTGATAAGGTCCTTCCCACTTAGTGGATAGCTTACCTTCATTTGGTTCTTTAGTGTTCTGAAATACTCGTCGTAAGACGTAGTCACCTTCCTGAAAGATTTTGGTTTTTACATTTTTGTTGAAATGTCGCTCAACGACTTGTCGCTGAGATGCCATCCTGACTAAAGCAGACTCTCTTAGCTCTTCGAGAGCGTCGAGGTCGTAGCTTAGGTCTACCAAATTATGATCGACAGACGTGTGTCTCGATGTCGGGAGCTGCATTTCAATATGTAAGACGGCTTCACAACCGTAGACCAATGAAAATGGTGTATGTCCTGTCGATGTTTGGGGCGTCGTACTATTGGCCCATAGGACGGATGGGTGTTGATAACGCCACTTTTTGGCGTTATTTTCGGTTCTCAATCCAATGAGATTGGCTGGTGTTTTAGCAAAAAAGCGGAATTTTACGGTTTATCTAGTGAGATGTGCAGGCTATCTGAGAGAGGACAAACATCGAGGAAAAGAAGCGAAAAAGAGCCCAAAAAGAGTCCAAAACGAAGCCAACGGAAGCTCGAGATCCAAGCCCAAGACCCGTGCCCGAACCAGTACCCGAACCTGACCCGGAGAGCATCAGAAAACTGCGCGGTTTTGTGCGCGGTTTGCAGGTCGTGGAACAAACCGCGGGCGTCTCTGTTTCAGCCCTATACCTTTGTGTTTTCCGGATTTTAGGTCATATCTCACACACGACGAACGGCATCGACTAGGAGGCGATTTTCAAAGGTTTTTCGGAGCTTTTGGAGCCACGATAGAGGATCGATTGAGGAGGAAGTCACGACGCGAAGCGGATTACAGCCGAGAGAAGGGAGTTCGTTATTGCATTCACCACGATCACATTCACTATGTTTACATTGATTGTTTCCTTTCCTTCTCTTATGTTTTTATCCACCACCAACATGAACTAATCTTTAGATGTTGGGGGTTGGAATGAATTTGGTTTAAAACTTATGAACAGATGACGTGAGACTTTTATCAGTTTTCCTATTTTAATGAAGCATGTGATTTGGTTTTTAATGCTTTTGTGAGTTTAGCTAGCTTCCAATTGTTTTGTTGTTCTCAATTAAGTTCGAGAGAATTAATTGTTAACTAGAACTAGAAATTGCATGTCTAAGGTGAGAAATTGGATAGAGATATACCAGTGTAAGCCTTAGTCCCGTTTAAATATTGCTTTTAATGTGTTTTGAGTGTCATAAGTTAAGATCGAGAGATAAAGCTTGTGTCTTCAAAATAAAACCCGTTGTTGCTTGAGAGAGAACAACGGTGATTTTCGAGATTGGGTATTCATTAAAGGGAATAACTTGGTAATTGTTTAAGTCAAATGTTCGTATGTGAAAACCTTAGGATTTCCAACCCTCAACTGTTTTCTCTATCAAAGTTTCTTTAATTGCTTGTTGTTCTGTCTGTGATTTGTTTTCTTGCAATTAATTAGTTTAATACCAACCACTCACTTTCGATAGTTCAGTTAATAGAGTTTATAGTCATTGTGATACTTAGTTCCTAGTTCCCTGTGTTCGATACTCGTACTTTTTGTACTATTACTTGATTTTGACCCGTAAACTTGAGGTTAGATTTAGGGGGGTGTAAACCCGCCTATCAAGTTTTTGGCGCCGTTGCCGGGGAACTAGTTGCAACTGATAGCACTACCAGCTATAAGCGCTATTACATTGAACATTTTTTTTATTTTTGTTATTTGATTTCATCACTTTCAGTTTTTGGATTGCTAATTTTGGTTACTTTCTGTTTCAGGTATTAATTGGTTTATGCCAAGGAAAATCCGAGGGGAGAAAATCGAACCGATCGATCCGGAGATTGAAAGAACCTCCCTTCGATTACCCAAAGAACCTAAAGCTAAAAGAAATCTGAAGATCGAGATGTCCGACAACGAAGCTCCTCCCGAGAGACGTCCTATGCGGTCGTTTGCCGATCCGAATGTGGAAGCGACACGCATAGGCATCCAAGCGCCGACTACTGGGGCAAACTACTTTAAGATCAAGCCGGGTACCATTGTGATGGTACAACAGAACCAGTTCGGGGGAGCGCCAACCGAAGACCCCCATGCACGTCTTCGTGCATTTGAACGGATTTGCAACACGTTCAAGATCAATAGGGTGAACGAGGATGCAATCAAGCTGAGGCTGTTCAGCTTTTCTCTCAAGGGCCGAGCTGAAACATGGACCGAAAGTATCCAATCGGACTCGATCACCACCTGGGCGCAACTGAAAGCTGCTTTTCTTCAGAAGTTTTTCCCACCAAGCAGAACCGCTCAACTTATGGCTGAAATCACCCATTTCGCTCAATGGGACCAAGAGACGTTATATGAAGAGTGGGAGCGGTACAAATACATGTTGAAGAAGTGTCCTCACCATGGGTTGCAAGGTTGGGTCATTATCCAAACCTTTTTCAGTGGACTTCACCCGCAGTTCAAAAACGAAATCACAGCTGCAGCGGGTGGAGCACTAATGGATAAGTCCTATGAGGACACATGTGAGCTGATCGACAATCTAGCCGAGCATAGTTTCTCTACTCCAAGATCAGCCGTTAGAAGAGTTGCGAGTTTTCAAGAATCGGGTGAGCTGAAGGAAATAAAAGCTCAACTAGCTGCAATTACGAACCATCTTAAAGGAGGCAGTCCGGAAGAACCCGAACAAGTTCAGTTTTTGCAGAACCGGAATAGCCAGCCGAGGAACTATCCTTTCTCGAACACGTATAATGAAGGGTGTAAGAAACACCCTAACTTTTCATGGAGTCAACCCGGTCAACAACCACAAGGTAATAACTCTAACTTTTCTAATCCTTCTAATGCTAACAATGTTTACCGTCCGCCAGGTTTCAACCAAAGGAATTTCAATGACGGACAATCTGGGGAGAAGAAACCGGGGTTGGAGGATATGATGATGAAGTTTATGGCAAAGATGGATGGCACGGTTGGAGAGTTAGCGAGCACGGTTAACACGGTCAAGGCGGTTACTGATCAGAACACCGCATCCATCAAGATCCTTGAAAGACAAGTGGGGCAAATTTCTGAAGTCCTACAAAACCGAGCCCCTAGAACGTTTCCGAGTCAGACTGAAAGGAAACCGAGAGAAGAATGGAATGCCATCTATCTGAGAAGTGGCAAGGAGCTGATCAATGAGCCTACACGAGAAGCGTCATCAAAGGAAACCGAGCCCAAAAGGCAAGAGGTGGAGATCGTAGATATGGATGGAATGGAAGCCGGTGAAGAAGGTATGATGAAGGAAAAGCCAAAGGAAAAAGAAATGACACCTCCATCGAAGCCGGTAGTCAACCCATATGTGCCACTACTACCGTTTCCGAGTCGAGTAAAGGCACATAAAGATGAGGAACAATTCAAGAAGTTCCTTGACATCTTCAAGAAGCTACACATCAACATTCCCTTCGCAGAAGCACTTGCCCAAATGCCAACATATCTCAAATTCATGAAAGAGATCTTATCCAAGAAGAGGGCAGTCGAATACCACGCGATAGTTGCACTTACTGAAGAGTGCAGTGCAATCATCCAGAACAAGCTTCCCCCGAAGCTTAAGGATCCAGGGAGTTTTTCAATTCCTATTCAAATTGGGAAGCTTAACTTTGATAAAGTGTTATGTGATTTAGGAGCGAGTATTAACTTAATGCCTTTATCTGTTTTCAGAAAACTTGGCTTGGGAGAGGTGAATCCAACATACATGACTCTTAAGATCGCGGATAGATCTATAGTGTACCCATATGGAGTGATAGAGGATGTGCTCATCAAGGTTGGCAAGTTCTACTTTCTGGTGGACTTCGTGGTGCTAGATATTGATGAAGATATAGAGGTCCTGCTGATATTGGGAAGATCCTTTCTGACCACGAGTAGAGCGTTGATCGACATGGAAGAAGGCGAAATGACCCTGAGGGTTGGCGGTGAGAAAGCGGTGTTCAAAATGTTCGAGAAGGTACGAGGTCAAGTTGAAGAGGAACCGGGCAATCATGAAAAGCCTAAGGAATGATCAGACGGAAGGTTGAGCCACGACCGAAACCAAGGCGCTGGGTGGGAGGCAACCCACCGAGGTTTGCGTTTTCTTTTATTATTTATGTTTTGGAGTGTTTTATTTACAAAAAAATGGAACAGAGACATACACGGTTTTGGCCGCGACTTGCAAGCCGCGCGCCAAACCGCGCAGCTCTCTGTTGGTTTTTTCCTTTCTTGCTTTGTGTGTTTCGTTTCCTTGTTTTCGTTCGTCTTTTGCTTTGATTTCCCTTGTTTTTGCGTTCTCTCTCCATCTTCTCTGACCATTCGCTCAAATCTTTTGCAAGAGAATCTCTTCCGTTCGGGCAAACAGGTATGCTCTAAATCTTTATGTTAACGAGTGGTGTATGATGTTGTGTTCCTTATTAGTTAAACGAGACTCAACAAACCTAAGTTTCACTTAGGTTTGGGGTTGCCTCATCTTTCAACATCTACACACTCACTTGTAATCCTGTGCAAACCTCGGTTTTACCGAGGTTTGGGGTTGGTTTTAGTTGGCAAACCTAGGCCACGGCCTAGGTTTGGGGTGGTTGTATTCGAATAACTATGGGTTCGCTTTTAGTGATGTTTGTTTAATGTTTTGTCTGTCCTGTTTGATGACTGTAATGACTGCACAATGATTCGTGTCGCATCACCTACACCGACACTTGCACATTGGGGACAATGTGTGGGTAAGGTTTGGGGTTGCCCAATCGGGCCCACATTTATGCACGTAGATTTCCTGCACTTCTGAGTGTCTAGATCACATTAGCTAATTTCTTTGTTTTGGATGATCGAGACCAACCATTGTGGAAAGAACCTTGTGATAGTAACGTGACCATTAGGGATGGACCGGGAAAAGACATGACTAGGGACATTAGTGGAGACCACCCAACAGCGAGTTTTGAGCCTAAAAGACGTCTTTCATTTCGAGGGATTTAAACACTTAATTCATATACACTTTTTCGAATTCCTTGTCGTAATTATAGAGTGATCTCGCTATAATATTGCATTGAGTAGCAAAGACGACCATCGGGATATTGGGTAAGGGTATAGTAGACCATATCGTGTGGACCTTGAGAGATGATTCCAGGCATTGTGTGTATGTTAACCTGTTTTTAGCTATCACCCCCTTTGACCCCTTTTGTATGTTTCCATAACCCAGTTTGCAGCCAAACACTCACCCTATTCATTTCAAAACCACCATTAAACCCGAACCAAAAGCTTTAGCCAACCCGTATCCGAAAGTGTGTCAATCAGAGGCGGTAACGAACAGCGAAAGATAGAACAGAAAAGAAATAGTACAGGCCAGTCACATGAATAATTTGGGTGCACTTTAACCCAAAAGTAAGAAAAGAGGGCCAATGATGCCCCACACAAAAAACAAACAAAATAAATACAGTTAGCTAGATAGAAAGTACAGCAGTTAAATAAGAGAGTCAAAGCGACTCCAGTAGTGATAAAGAGGGCCAAATGATAGAATGTGAAGCAAGAAAGTTCAGACTTGCTAAAGATTGACACACCGAGGAATTTCGATCCGTTTACCCTTCGTTTCTCAGTCATAACCCTAGCTACAACCCTGGTAAAGACCTGGATGATCTTCTGGAAAATATGATTACGGTATACGACCACCTTTACCAATATTCTCTGTCTTGCTACTTGATTCCCTTCTGAGATCAACTTTTTGGACATTTGCGCGTCTTTCATTAGAGTTGTCATGTGACCTTCGAGTATTCTTGTACATAACTTCCATATACATGACAACATGTGCGATAACCTAGGTTCGAGTGAAATGAGAGTCCCCCATGACGTAAGGTCGAGGTGAAATATTTTCCCTAGTACAACCTTAATGGAATCGGAGCAGTCACGAGTTCAACTCACAATGGAAGGCCATAAATCAAACATAATAAGGATAAGGCGAAAGTGAGATAGGCATTCACGGGTATGGAAAATCACCAGTGCATTACATGGTACCGATTAGGAGTTGTGCAGTTATTATTTCGATGATAGATGCTTTTATTCTATTTTATCACTAATTTGCTTGGGGACAAGCAACGCTCGGTTTGGGGTTGTTGATAACGCCACTTTTTGGCGTTATTTTCGGTTCTCAAACCAATGAGATTGGCTTGTGTTTTAGCAAAAAGGCGGAATTTTACGGTTTATCTAGTGAGATGTGCAGGCTATCTGAGAGAGGACAAACATCAAGGAAAAGAAGCAAAAAAAAGCCCAAAAAGAGTCCAAAACGAAGCCAACGGAAGCTCAAGATCCAAGCCCAAGACCCGTGCCCAAACCAGTACCCGAACCTGACCCGGAGAGCATCAGAAAACCACGCGGTTTTGTGCGCGGTTTGCAAGTCGCGGCACAAACCACGGGTGTCTCTGTTTCAGCCCTATACCTTTGTGTTTTCCGGATTTTAGGTCATATCTCACACACGACGAACGGCAGCGACTAGGAGGCCATTTTCAGAGGTTTTTCGGAGCTTTTGGAGCCACGATAGAGGATCGATTGAGGAGGAAGTCACGACGCGAAGCGGATTATAGCCGAGAGAAGGGAGTTCGTTATTGCATTCACCACGATCACATTCACTATGTTTACATTGATTGTTTCCTTTCCTTCTCTTATGTTTTTATCCACCACCAACATGAACTAATCTTTAGATGTTGGGTGTTGGAATGAATTTGGTTTAAAACATATGAACAGATGACGTGAGACTTTTATCAGTTTTCCTATTTTAATGATGTGTGTGATTTGGTTTTTAATGCTTTTGTGAGTTTAGATACCTTCCAATTGTTTTGTTGTTCTCAATTAAGTTTGAGAGAATTAATTGTTAACTAGAACTAGAAATTGCATGTCTAAGGTGAGAAATTGGATAGGGATATACCAGTGTAAGCCTTAGTCCCATTTAAATCTTGCTTTTAATGTGTTTTGAGTGTCATAAGTTAAGATCGATAGATAAAGCTTGTGTCTTCAAAATAAAACCCGTTGTTGCTTGAGAGAGAACAACGGTGATTTTCGAGATTGGGTATTCATTAAAGGGAATAACTTGGTAATTGTTTAAGTCAAATGTTCGTATGTGAAAACCTTAGGATTTCCAACCCTCAACTGTTTTCTCTATCAAAGTTTCTTCAATTGCTTGTTGTTCTGTCTGTGATTTGTTTTCTTGCAATTAATTAGTTTAATACCAACCACTCACTTTTGATAGTTCAGTTAATAGAGTTTATAGTCATTGTGATACTTAGTTCCTAGTTCCATGTGTTCGATACTCGTACTTTTTGTACTATTACTTGATTTCGACCCGTACACTTGCGGTTAGATTTAGGGGGGTGTAAACCCGCCTATCAGGTGTTCTTCGACCCACTTTCCCTTTGCGGCCTTAAGTCTCTTATTGATTGAATTGATAATGCCTTTATTGCTTGATTCTGCAAGAACGTTAGACTGGGGATAGCGTGGGGTTGAGGTCGTAAGTTTGATACTACGGTCTTCACAAAATCGTCGTGTACGATCACTTATGAACTGTGACCCATTGCCACATACGATTTCGGAAGGGATTCTGAACCTGCACAGAATGTTAGTCTGGATAAAAGAAATGACTTCTTTGTCCCGAACCTGGGAGTAAGCGGCTGCTTCTATCCATTTAGAAAAATAATCTGTAAGGACTAACAGAAAGACCTTCTGCCCTGGGGCAGGAGGTAATTTACCAACGATGTCCATTCCCCACCTCATGAAAGGCCATGGAATCAAGGACATATGTAAAGGTTCGGAGGGCTGGTGGGTCATACATGAATGTCGCTGACACGCGTCCCAGCTTTGGACGTACCTGGTGGTATCTTGCCTTAATGTCGGCCAGTAATAGCCTTGTCGTGAGATACGGTTTGCAAGACTGCGGCCACCTGAGTGGTTGCCACACTCGTCATCGTGCATTTCCTTTAAGATATTTTGTACTTGTTCGGGATTGTCGATGCATCTTAGATTTAGACCCGTCGACGAGCGTCGATAGAGTCTATCACCAATGATTGTGAATTTTGATGCTTTGAATCGAATCTTGCAAGCTTCCATTCGATCTTCAGGTAGTTGGTCGTGCATAAGGTAATTCTTGATGTTAAACGACCAACTGTCTTCTGTGCTAAGAGCACATATTTCTTTAGAGTCTTCAATGGACGAGGTCACTAGATGGATCATGGGAATAGCGTCGAATGACGGCTTATTAAGTGTTGATCCAAGGTTAGCTAGCGGATCAGCCTGAGTGTTTTGATCTCTGGGGATTTGCTCGATTGAGAATGGATCAAACATCTTAGATTTATCCTTGGCTATCTTAAGATAAGCCATCATCTTGGAATCTTTGGCTGAAAATTCCCCGCTCATTTGGTTTACGACTAGTAGGGAATCGCTTCTGACGTGAAGTCCGACTGCCCCCAAGTCGTGAGCCATATTCATGCCTACGATCAGAGCTTCGTATTCTACCTCGTTGTTAGTAGTTTTGAAACTGCATCGTATGGAGTACACCATCTTGCCCCCTTGTGGGGAATTTAAGACGACACCAAGACCTGCTCCTCTAGAGTTTGAGGAACCGTCGACATGGAGTACCCAGGTCGTGTCGCTTATAGTCGCCACAGTACAAATCTCGATATGTGCTTCTTTTTCCAGTTCAGGACTGAAGTCAACGACGAAATCAGCCAAGACCTGCGACTTTATTGTTGTGCGAGGTTTAAAGTCAATATAGTAGCTACTGAGGTAGATACTCCATTTCGCTAGTTGATAGACGGGTATCACCCCTCCTAAACCTAACCGCAAGTGTACGGTGTCGAAATCAAGTAATAACGTACGGTAAGTACGAGTATCGAATCCACGGGAACTAGGAACTAAGTATCACAATTACTATAAGCTCTATTAACTGAACTGTCGAATTTGGAGGATTGGTTTTATAACTAATTAATTTCAGAATTCGAAGTCAACAAACACGAGACAACTAGTAAGCAGCTTTGGAATTCAGATGGAGAAAACAGTTGAGGGTTGGATATCCTTAGGTTGTCACATATAAACATCAGACTAAAACATATACCAGTTAATTCCGTTAATGAATACTCAACCTTAATCTAACCATTGCTCTCTCTCAAGTAATAACAATTATATTTGTACAACGTGGTGCTTTCTCAAGCTACCATGAAGTTTATCTCGAAAAACATAAGATTAATCTCTCGATCTCACCCTATGTAGTTCAAAACACATTAAGCGCAGGTTATTAGGAGACTAAGGTTTACTCGGTATATCTCTATCCTTTCTTACCTTAGACATGTAATTCCTAATTCTAGATCTCAATTAATTCTCCCGAACATAATTGAAAACAATAAGACAATTGTAAGTTAGCTACACTCACAAAAGCATTAAGAACAGAATCACATGCATTCATTAATTGGAAAAACTAATAAAGTTCATTCGTCATCCATCTATATGTTCAAACCTAATTCGATCCAACCCCCAACATCTTAAAGTTAGTTCATGATGTTGGGGGATTCAAACACAAAAGGAAAAGAAACGAAAGTGTATGTAAACATGGTAAATGTGATCGTGGTGACGGTGTAAGATGAATTGATGAACTCCCTTTTCCCGTGCTGAAATCTCCTTCGCGTCTTGAACGTTCCTTCGATTGGTTCTCGATCTTGGCTCCAAACGGTGTCACTTGGCTCTGAAAATCGCCCCCGGACTGCTCCCAATCGTCTGCCGTAAGTTGGATACCGAAAAAGTGACCTAAATCCCGACTTATAAAACTGATTTTCGACAAACAGACACATACGCTACCTTCCACGCGACTTGCAAGTCGCGTGGGAAGTCGCGTGCCCTTCTAAGACTGCTCTGGGTCGTTTCTGGTTCGCGGGTCGGGTCCTGGTTCGTTCGCGGGTCTTGGGCTTGGCTTTTGGGCTCCCGTTAGGCTTCGTTTTGACTCGTTTTGGGCTCTTTTTCGCTTCTATTTCCGAGGAATGCCGCCTTTCATATAACCTGCGTAAATCACTCCATAAACCGTAAAATACCCGCCTTTTTACTTGAGTACAAGCCAATCTCGTTGGTTTGAGAACCGAAAATAACGCCAAAAAGTGGCGTTATCAACAACCCCAAACCGAGCGTTGCTTGTCCCCAAGCAAATTAGCGATAAAAAAGAATAAAACATATATCTCAGAAAGAATAGCAACTGCACGATTCCAATCGGTACCAAGTGATGCATCGGTGATTTCCCGTACCCGTGAATATCTTTCTCACTCTCGCCTCATTCTTTATTTTGTCCGATCTGTGACCTTCTATTGGGAGTTGAACTCGTGACAGTTCCGATTACATTAAGGTTGGACTAAATCCAGACATGCTAGGGAAAACATTTCGCCTCGACCCTACCTTACGGGATACTCTCTTTGCACTCGAACCTAGGTTATTGCTCGTGTTGTCATGTTTTGGAGGTTATGTACAAGAATACGCAAAAATTGCATGACAACTCTATTGAAAGACGCACAAATGTCCAAAAATGGATCTCAGAAAGGAATCAAGTAGCAAGACAGGGAATATCGGTAAAGGTAGGCATAGACCGTAATCATATTTTCCAAAAGATCATCCAGGTCTTTACACGGGTTGTAATGGGGCTAAGGTTAAGGCTATGAAACGACGGGTAAAATGGTTCAACTATCCTCGGCATGTCAATCATTGGCAGTTCCGAATTCTATAGTTTTTCGCTCTATTATTTGGCCCTTTTCTTCACTATTGGAATCGCTTTGACTCCCTTATTTTCTGCTATAGCTGATATCTAAATAACTGTATTATACTTCTCAGGTTACTTTGACCCGTTTTATTCTCATTGCTGGCCGGAATTCTTCTTTTATGCTCTCACTCTATTGGTTCATTACTGCTTCCGATTGACACACTTTCGGATTGGGTTGGCTAAGGGTTTAATGATGGGTTTAGAAACGAATTAAGGTGTGTGTTTGGCTGCAAAGGGGCTATGGGTACACACTAAGGGTAAAAGGGAACGATAGCTAAAAATGGTTTAAAATAAAACACACAGTGCCTGGAATCATATCTTAAGGTCCACACGATATAGTCTATTGTACCCTTACCTAATATCCCGATGTTTGTCTTTGCTACTTAATGCAATAATGCAGCGAGATCATTCTACATTCACGACAAGGAATTCGAAAAAGTGTATAAGAATTAGGTGTATGAATCCCTCGAAATGAAAAACGTCTTTTAGGCTCAAAACTCACTATCGGGTGGTCTCCACTAATGTCCCTAGTCATGTCCTTTCCCAGTCCTTCCCTAACAGTCACGTCACTATCACAAAATTCTTCCCACAATGGTTGGTCTCAATCATTCAAAACAAAAATTTAGATGATGTGATCTAAATACTCAGAAATGTAGGAAATCTACGTGCATACGCTTGGGCCCGATTGGGCAACCCCAAACCTTACCCACACATTGTCCCCAATGTGCAAGAAAAGTCGTAGGTGATGCGACTCAATCATTGTGCAGTTATTACGGTTATAAAAAGGACGGGCAAGGCATTACAAAGCAGGCAAAAGAAAACCCAAATTTCTAAAATGGGCACCCCAAACCTAGGCCGTGGCCTAGGTTTGCCAATAAAAGCCAACCCCAAACCTCGGTGAAACCGAGGTTTGCACAGGGTTTAAAGACTTGAGTGTGTAAATGTGAAAAAGATAAGGCACCCCAAACCTAAGTGGAACTTAGGTTTGTTGCCTCTCGTTTAACTAATACTGAAACAACCATCATACACCACTCATTAACATAAAGATTTAGAACATACCTGTTTTGCCCGGCCGGAGGATTCTTGACTGGTTGAGCATCAACCGGAGGAAACGGAGAGAACAAAACAAAGAAAAACAAGGTACAAGACACAATACTGGAAAAGAAACATACAAAGCAAGCCAGGAATAAAAACTACAGGAAAAAAAAATTGGACAGGGACACCCGCGGTTTGCTGCGCGGCTTGCAAGCCGCGTAACATCCCGCGTAACCCACTGTTTCAGAAAAACAAACAGAGGGTCCCGCGACTTACCACGCGGTATGCAAACCGCGTGTAAAGTCGCGTATGTCCCTGTTCCAGCTATTTTTGGTTTTTTTAATTTTTCGATTTTTATGGTTTTTCCGGAATTTAAAACACACACAAGAAAAAATAATAAACGGAAACTAACCTTGGTGGGTTGCCTCCCACCCAGCGCCGTATTTAAAGTCGTGGCACGACTGTGCGGTTTCAGCTCGGCTTGGAATCCGCGGAGTTAAACCGTCCACACACATGGTTCTTCGCGGATTCTTCCACCTTTGGCCCTCCATGACCAGATCCGGATCCTCTTTCACTTGGAGCTCTTACCTTCTCGACCATCTTGAAAATTTCGCTTTGGCCGCCCACTCGGAAAGTGATCTCGCCTTCTTCCTTGTCAATCAGGGCTCTACTCGTAGCCAGAAATGACCGTCCCAAGATCATCGGGACCTCTTCATCTTCATCGATGTCGATTACCACGAAGTCTACTGGAAAGTAGAACTTCCCAACTTTAATCAGCACATCTTCAATCACCCCGTATGGATACCTTATCGATCGATCATCCAGCTTAAGCGTCATGAATGTGGGGCTTACCTCGCCCAATCCGAGTTTCCTGAAAATAGAAAGGGGAATCAAGTTAATACTTGCCCCTAAATCACATAACACTTTATTGAATGAAAACTTCCCAATTTGGATAGGGATAGAAAAACTCCCTGGATCGTTGAGCTTTTGAGGAAGCTTATTCTGGAAGATGGCGCTGCACTCTTCAGTGAGTGCAACGGTGGCCTGATGATCGATTGCCCTCTTTTTGGAAAGGATCTCTTTCATGAATTTCATGTAAGAGGGCATTTGGGCGAGAGCATCTGCAAAAGGAATATTGATTGTTAGCTTTTTAAATACTTCAATAAATTTTGAAAAATTGACCTCATCCTTATTTGCTTTCAGTCTGCTCGGATATGGCACTTTTGGAATTGTCGGCTTGACCGGTGTTGCCACCTCTCTTTCCTTCGGCTTCTCCTGATCAATCAAATCTTCATCCTTCGATTTCTCCTTCATCGCCACTTCTCTCTCAGCTTCCAACTCATCCATATCGATGATCTCCACATCATTCTCGGCTTCCTTTGGTAACGGCTCTCGTGTAAAGTCTCTAGTCAGCTCCTTACCACTCCTCAGGTATATGGCATTACAATGCTCCCGGTTTTGCCTTTCGGGTTGACTCGGAAGTTTCCCGGGGGCTCGGTTTTGTAGGGTCTCGGAAATCTGCCCCACTTGCCTCTCGAGGATCTTGATGGCGGCGGTGTTTTGCTCGGTAGCCGCCTTGACAGTATTGATTGTGCTCGCTAATCCCTCGACTGTGCTGTTCATTTTCGACATGAACTTCATCATCATGTCCTCGAGTCCCGACTTCTTCTCCCCGGATGGTCCTTCATTCCTTTGGTGGAAACCTGGAGGACGGTAAACATTATTAGTATTAGGGAAGTGAGAAGAGTTAGAAAAGTTACCTGGCTGTTGCTGGTCGGGTCATTGACTCCATGAAAGATTGGGGTGCTTTTTCCACCCCTCATTGTAAGTGTTGGAGAACGGATCGTTTCGCGGCTGATGGTTTCGGTTTTGCATAAATTGAACCTGTTCAGGTTCTCCCAGATTGCTTCCCTTCATACGGTTCGTGATAAAAGCTAGTTGAGCTTTTAGTTCCTTAAGCTCATCCGACTCCCGAACACTCGCGACTCTTCTAACATCAGCCCTTGGAGTGGAAAAACTATGCTCGGCAAGATTTTCAATCAGCTCGCATGCCTCTTCATAGGATTTATCCATTAGTGCTCCACCCGCGGCAGCAGTGATATCATTTTTAAACTGCGGGTGAAGGCCACTAAAGAAGGTCTGAATGATGACCCAATCTTGTAACCCATGGTGAGGACATTTCTTGATCATGTCCTTGAAGCGCTCCCAAGCCTCATATAACGTTTCTTGATCCCATTGTGCGAAATGGGTGATCTCGGCCATTAGTTGGGCGGTCCGACTCGGGGGAAAGAACTTTTGAAGGAACGCAGCCTTCAATTGTGCCCATGTGGTGACCAAATCTGGTTGGATGCTCTCGGTCCATGGTTCGGCTCGGCCTTTGAGGGAGAATCCAAATAATCGCAGCTTGATGGCATCTTCATTCATGCCATTGATCTTGAAAGTGTTGCAAACCTGCTCAAATGCACGAAGGTGTGCATGAGGGTCTTCTGTCGGCGTCCCTCCATACTGGTTTTGCTGCACCATCACGATGGTGCTCGGCTTCAGCTCGAAGTAGTTTTCCCCAGTAGCGGGCGCTTGAATGCCTATTCGGGCCACCGCCACATTCGGATCGGCGAACGACCGCATAGGACGTCTCGCAGGAGGTGGTGGTGGGTTGTTGCGAGGTGGTCTCTCGTCGTCGGACATCTCGAATTTCAGATTCCGCTTAGCTTTCGCTTCTTTTCGTAGACGACGGGTGGTTCTTTCGATCTCTAGGTCGATAGGCTCGAGTTCTTTCCCTCGGGTTTTCCTTGGCATAAACCAAGTAGTACCTGAAATAGCAATTACACGAACTTAGCAATCCAGAAATTCAAAGTGATGAAATAAAATACGAAATAAATAAAATAAAATAAAAATGTCCAATCTAATAGCGTGTATAGATGGTAGTGCTATTAGCTACAACTAGTTCCCCGGCAACGGCGCCAAAAACTTGATAGACGGGTATCACCCCTCCTAAACCTAACCGCTAGTGTACGGTGTCGAAATCAAGTAATAACGTACGGTAAGTACGAGTATCGAATCCACGGGAACTAGGAACTAAGTATCACTATTACTATAAGCTCTATTAACTGAACTGTCGAATTTGGAGGATTGGTTTTATAACTAATTAATTTCAGAATTCGAAGTCAACAAACACGAGACAACTAGTAAGCAGCTTTGGAATTCAGATGGAGAAAACAGTTGAGGGTTGGATATCCTTAGGTTGTCACATATAAACATCAGACTAAAACATATACCAGTTAATTCCGTTAATGAATACTCAACCTTAATCTAACCATTGCTCTCTCTCAAGTAACAACAATTATATTTGTACAACGTGATGCTTTCTCAAGCTACCATGAAGTTTATCTCGAAAAACATAAGATTAATCTCTCGATCTCACCCTATGTAGTTCAAAACACATTAAGCGCAGGTTATTAGGAGACTAAGGTTTACTCGGTATATCTCTATCCTTTCTTACCTTAGACATGTAATTCCTAATTCTAGATCTCAATTAATTCTCCCGAACATAATTGAAAACAATAAGACAATTGTAAGTTAGCTACGCTCACAAAAGCATTAAGAACAGAATCACATGCATTCATTAATTGGAAAAACTAATAAAGTTCATTCGTCATCCATCTATATGTTCAAACCTAATTCGATCCAACCCCCAACATCTTAAAGTTAGTTCATGATGTTGGGGGATTCAAACACAAAAGGAAAAGAAACGAAAGTGTAGGTAAACATGGTAAACGTGATCGTGGTGACGGTGTAAGATGAATTGATGAACTCCTTTTTCCCGTGCTGAAATCTCCTTCGCGTCTTGAACATTCCTTCGATTGGTTCTCGATCTTGGCTCCAAACGGTGTCACTTGGCTCTGAAAATCGCCCCCGGACTGCTCCCAATCGTCTGCCGTAAGTTGGATACCGAAAAAGTGACCTAAATCCCGACTTATAAAACTGATTTTCGACAAACAGACACATACGCTACCTTCCACGCGACTTGCAAGTCGCGTGGGAAGTCGCGCGCCCTTCTAAGACTGCTCTGGGTCGTTTCTGGTTCGCGGGTCGGGTCCTGGTTCGTTCGTGGGTCTTGGGCTTGGCTTTTGGGCTCCCGTTAGGCTTCGTTTTGACTCGTTTTGGGCTCTTTTTCGCTTCTATTTCCGAGGAATGCCGCCTTTCATATAACCTGCGTAAATCACTCCATAAACCGTAAAATACCCGCCTTTTTACTTGAGTACAAGCCAATCTCGTTGGTTTGAGAACCGAAAATAACGCCAAAAAGTGGCGTTATCACTAGTCGTCCTGATAGCTCGGGTTTTCTCAGGACCGACTTAAGAGGAAAGCTTGTTACGACGGTAACGGGATGAGATTCAAAGTAGTGTCTTAACTTCTTTGCTGCTGTGACTAGTGACAAAAGCAATTTCTCCATGGACATATATCTGGTTTCTGGGTCCAATAGAGACTTACTGACGTAGTAAATCGGCAGTTGCTGCCCATCGTCTTCTCTAGTTAAGACGACACTTACTGAGTGAGGACTTACGGCGAGGTACAATTGTAGGATCTCGTGTTCTTCTGGTTTCGAAAGTAATGGAGGGATGGCCATATATTCTTTCAATCGTTGTAACGCTTGCCAGTGATCGTCCGTCCAGTCGAAGCCCTTGTTTTTTCTTAAGACGTTATAGAATAGACGACATTTATCCGACAATCGTGAGATGAAAAGATTTAGGGCGGCCACACGACCTGTAAGTCGTTGGACCTCCTTGAAATTTCTGGGCGACATGATGTTTATCAAGGCCTTGATTTGATCCGGGTTTGCCTCTATGCCTCGCCGTGTGACCATATACCCCATGAATTTCCCGGCACATACTCCGAAAGAACATTTCGCAGGATTCAACTTCATTCGATATTTTCGCAGAATGTCGAAGGATTTCTTTAGATAATCGATAGGTCGGTCGCCTGCTTGGATTTGACAAGAATGTCGTCAATGTAGACCTCCATGGTGTCGCCAAGATATTCTTTGAACATCTTGTTAATCAATCGCTGATAGGTCGAACCTGCATTCTTCAAACCAAAAGGCATGACTTTATAACAATAGATGCCTTTGTCTGTCATGAAAGCAGTCTTCTCTTGGTCTTCGTTGTGCATCAATATCTGGTTGTACCCGAAATAAGCATCCATGAATGTCAGGAGTTCATGCCCCGCGGTCGCGTCGACCATAGCGTCGATATGGGGTAGTGGGAACAAATCTTTAGGACAGGACTTATTAAGGTCTGTGAAGTCGATACAGACGCGCCACTTCCCATTCTTCTTTTGTACGACCACGACATTGGCTAACCAGTCGGGGTATTTCACTTCTCTGATCTTCCCAGTCTAGTCTTAAGCAAGTTGTCGACCTCATCGTTGATCACCTTGTTCCGCTCAGGGGCGAACTTTCGACGTTTTTGCTTTATTGGCTTGAAAGATGGGTCGACGTTCAGCTTGTGGGATATGCCATTGGGGTCTATGCCCACCATGTCCTCGTGTGTCCAAGCGAAACAGTCAGCATGTTCCTGTAAAAAGGAGATTAGTTGTCCTTTTATGACAGGATCTAATGATGCCCCTACGAAGATGATCTGATCAGGCTTATTCTGGTCCAGGATGACCTCTTCCAGACGATGGTCATTTGAGGATTCAGGGATATCCTGGATCCGCAACCGTTGCGCCATATGATCTGATTGGGTTGCCATTATCTTGGAAACAACAAAAACTTTACGAGATCGTTAGAGCGACGTATGCGTTGGCCTGAGATTTTCTCTAGATGGGGTCCCACAGATGGCGCCAAACTGTTTATGCCAAAAATCACCCAAAAGGACAACTTAAGGTTGATGTGGACTTTAACAACTAAAGAAATGGATCTCAAGACCAATCAACACATTCGCAAGAAAAATAAATAAGACAAGGGAATTGGTGACGCGGAAAACCCCAAACGATGGAAAAAACCGCGGTCGACTTGTGGAAGTCGACGGTGCACTATAGTCGCCAAACAGGGGCGAAAGTCCTTTTGTAACAGGTGTTTCATGTACAACAGATTACAATGTGATAAAAAATGAACTTAATCGTTTGTAAAAATTGTGCGTCGTGTGTAAATCGTATGAAATAAACTGTTGTCGTGCGGTTCGAACTGCTGTCGTGCGTAAGTTGAGTTAGCGATATTTGTTCGAATGCTTCGTAGATTACGGTTGTGTTTGCGAAGTGTAATAGCTTGGGAACAAATGTCTTTTTCGGTTGTAGAGCAGGCCTTTATATAGCTTCCGTTGGTAATAAATGTGTCTTGATGGCTTGATTTGTAACCGCTATCGGGTCTTAAATGCCATTAATATCTCGTCCGTTACTGGCCGTTGTACCATGAATGCTCGTGGACCTGCATTAATGAACGAAAGAAACGGGTATTGACTGTTAACGGTTAGTGTAGTCGTACGACCGTCTTACGTCTTGGACGTCGGTCGTACGGAACATACGACCATCAGAAAAATGTACGACCACATACTCGTCCGTAAATAAAAGACCTTATGTTAATACAATAGTGGTCTTATGTAAATGTTATTTGAGTTTTCTATCGTCGGTCGTGAGGTGTGATTTTTTACCCAAACAGTTATATACCATTTTCAAACTTAAAAAACACATCCAACCAAGGTAATTGTACTTTTTGCTTAAATGTGTGTGAAATTGTTGTTACTTTTCTTCCTACAAATGATGATATTGCACCTAAACTTAGTGCAAGGTTTAAATTTTACTCACTTGTATGAGGTTAATTTGGTGTTGTCGGGATGAAACTAAAGTTCATGATGGACAACCTTTTACTTTTGATTACCTGTGTATATTGATTACATCATTTATACATCAATTAGTGAGGTTCTAAATGGTGGTTTCTTACCACTCATCGAGATTGAAATTATGATTACTACATGACAGCTTAATGCTTTTTGTTCTATATGTATATTTGTCCAGTGGTGAGCTCCCTTTAAAAAGATTAGAGATCACAATTTTCCGCCCTCCGATTACAACAAAACTTTTAATTTTGAAGATTGGGATTCCATGAGAGAAGATTGACGTTTAGCTCTTCAAGCAAAAGATAAACATTGTTGGAGTTGATGTGATGCTTTGATGCTAATCACTTTCCAGGTTCCATTATAATCCCATTTGAACCACCAAGTCTACAAAGTTTCATTATTCATTAAAAATATATATATAATTTCCGAGATTGGTTACCTATGTCTATCATTTTTATTTCTTTACTTTATGAGCTTGTACTTCCTTTTTTACTATGTTTCAACTCAATGTTTTTAGGCTTTGACGTTGTTTCTTATGTAGAGTAGTTTTTTAAGGTTAGATAGGTGATTATTTTTGTCAACTTAATCAATGTAAATAGTTCATTGAACACCTTAAGTTGAAAATGAAATTTGATGGACAACCTGAAACAAACCAAATTATATATTATATTAACCCAGACGAGTCACTAACCGTTTCCAAACTCCAGATTTAATCTTCACCGTTTAAAATATTTTGAGATTTAATCCTGATTGTTTAAACTAATTATTACGGTTATTGGATTGTCTGTTGTTCGATTTCTCTAGGTTCCATCTTCTAACAAGTTTGATAATCTGATTTTCTGGTTCGTTTTCATCCTTCTGGTTTGATTTCATTCTTCATTTTCAATTTCAGGTTCCATCTTCTAACAGGTTCGATAATCCTTAGTCCTTAATATTGTTGTTAATTAGTTCCAAGATTTTCTTTTATTTTCCTATTAGTGTAAGTAGACTGTGTTTATTTAAGTCATTCTCACAACGCTCTCCATCTGGTCCTGCCCTGCACAAGGAGTTATGAGCTTCTCTGCCTTTTCTGTTCTATCATTTTGCCACAATCACCATCTACTTCAGGTTTTTAGCCTCTTCTTCTGCTCTATTTATCTCATCAAACAAACTCCTTTTGCTATGGGCAGTTTAATGTCCAATGGAACAAGAAGCATCAATTTTGTTTGGTCTAGTGGCTATAAGGTGTATTATCAGATTTGGAAGTCATATTTGATTTGGTGTTGGTTTATAGTCATTTGGTTTATTGAATATATAAGGATGGAATGTTGGATTCAGGTTGGTTTCAACATTGATTTTTGGATGGTCTTTGAACTTTGGTTTCTGATTACAATCTATGGTGATCAGAGTTTGATCCAGTTTGGTACTCATTTCCGATTACAGAATATAATTAGGTTCAGAATTGGTTTGCAAAGTCAAAGACCATTTTACCACTGGAATATCAAATGAATTCCAAAGATCACAACTTCGTTCTCATGTTAATGGGGAATTAATACGGACCAAGCCTGTGGTTCTAGATGGAATTTTGTAAAAAAAAAGGGGAATTGCAACCTGTGATTTTGATCAGTTTTGCCAATTACATCATGTGGATTCGATTAAAGATTTTTTATATTCTTTGGTTTGTGATGGTAGCTCCTGGATTTATTCGAGTTCTCCTATTTCACAACCTACAGAAGATGGATCGATTTGACACTATCGAAGATGGATCGCAAGGAGTTGCTGCTTAAACTTCAAGATTTCAGTTAATTGGTTGCGATGGTTTTTTATCATATTTTTTATAAGTGGGGTTTATCGAAATTTGTTATTGTTTAACTATTTAATACCAAATATCCATTACGCCTAAATGTGAAACAATTTGTCCTGCTCTTTTTACATGGTTTTTGTTTGTCCATGCTGACAATACAATACTTTTGAATTCTAGACTTTTCTTTATAGTTTGACAGAAAAACTTCAAGCAATTTTAGTAACTAATTTTTTTTTCCCAAATCTTTGGTCAAATCAACTATGTTGGGGTGGGGGACTAATATGCATCATTATTCATGTTTGTACATTTTTTTTCTTTGAGTTGACATATCACTCCGGTAATGGATGGTAAATCTGGAACAATTGAACTTATTGATACATAAATTAAATTCATATCGTGTACCCGACCAACGGACGGGTTTAATACTAGTTATATATAGTGAGTATATAACTAGTAGTTATATATAACAGATCAAATAAACTGTAACCAATTTGATAACTGTCAACTCATTAAACTATTAACAGACTAGCCTCATTTTAACTAATTTGGTATAAAATTGGAAGACATGGTATTTATTCTATTTTTACAATTAATTCAAAATTTAAAACAAAATTATATTATAAAAAATGGTAAAAAAGATCACCCACTTGTGAGAGTAAAAACAAACCGGTTGTGAGATCCGACCCGAATCAGCAACTCTTGGGTCCGAAGTTATTTAGTGGAATTTTATCGGCGGTCTTAGACCCCTTGGGCGTCGTTGACGACGTCGACGTCTCGCCGTTACCATAAACAACCCTTGGAGACATGACGGAAAAAGCTCGCGTTAAAAACGATGGTCCCCTCGATAAAACCCACCGTTCTGACCTCACCGCCACCGTGTCTAAGCTCTCCAGCCGCTTGTAAGATTTTCTCCGGCCGCTAACGTCTCCGGCGGTCCTGTAACCCTTCTTTTCACTACCTTCTCCGGCCATCCTAACGGAGTTTCCCGTCCGGTTTAGTAGAGCACGGTTCACAACTTGTTTCCTCACGTCTTTAGGCAAGCGTAAGGTAAACCGGTCTAAATTCTCACCCGGTTGAACCAGCGAATGTCCGGTTGAATGAGATCTGAACTTATCGAACAATCTCGGAATCCCACGTACAGACCGGTTCGATTTAACAGTTTGGTTCCGTTTCAGAGCATCAGATTGAGTCTCCGGATCTTGCACGTTGACTACAGGATCTTCAGTAATGGAGATGGAAACGGAAACTGGAACGTCGTCGTTTTGATGATGTTCATCTGCTGAAACACCTAACTCCACCTCATTTGGAATTTCACTGGCGGAAACTGGAACGAGATTCGCACGGCAGACGGGACAGGTGACGTGATTCTCGAACCAAGCATCGATGCAATCGGGATGGAAGACATGATCGCACTTCGGAATCAAGCGCAACGTTTCTTCATCTTCGTACTCGTTGAGACATACGGCGCACTCCAACGCTCCTTTTCCGATCTTTAGCCCTTTCACGGTGGAGTAAACGAAGGTCGGAAACGTTTCAATAACTGACGCATCAAGGCCGCGTGAGGCTGCCGCCGTAGGACGACGGAGAGAGAAAGCTCTACGGAGGCTACCACCACCATCACTTGACCGCCGTCGGATGTAAATCGATAAAAATCCCATTAAGAACAGAGCTGCTATGAGAATAACGATTATGGAGACAATCGAAGGGTTGAAATTAGCGTATGTATACGAATCTGGAGGAGGTGAAGATTGAGCTCCAACATAAGGTACCGATTGCAGCAGAATTAGTACTAGACATGGCAGTATCAGCAAATCAGTGGAGAAACGATTGTTGTTCTGGTTTGAGCTCATCATAAATTTTTGGAATTTTGTAAAAATGGGAGAGAGAAATTAGGGTTCTTGAAGGGATAGATGGTGGGTTGTGAACACAAGGAGTGTGGTTTAGTTTGACTTTTGTGTGATTGGGGTTATATAGGGTTGGAATTGGACAGGAAACTAATGAATTTTCAAAGGAAGGAACATTGAATAATGAGGTCCGCCATGGATGGCTTACAACATTGGCTGCTTTTTCTCATGTTTTAAAGAGAATATGAAGACTTTTAATTAATTATTGCACATAAATTTTATTGGTTAAGTAATTATCGTATTTACTTTTATTTAGGTTAATTAATTATTGTATTTGTTTTTATTTAGGAAAAAGGTAAAAAGAAACGAAAAACAATTTTTTTTTGTTAATTAATTTTTATTTTTATTTTTATTTAGGTAAAAGGTAAAAAAACGAAAAACTTCATGAGCTAATTAACTTTCTGAAATTTATGTTAAATAAATAAGTTGTTCAACCTTTTTAAAATCAAATAAATAAAGGTGACGTTTGTTTTTTAAGTGGTGCTTAAGTCTAAACACTGATTTCAGTCCTGATTTTTAAGTGGTGGCGCTGAAGTCTGAAATCTGAATCAGAAAGACTGTTTGTTTTTGTAAGCTGAAATCTGAAAACAACTGAATACATGTAATCATATATGATCTTGGAACTTCTCCTCTTCTCGCAAATTGATCAACTTCTCATTTGATCCTCCCTCATTTGATTTGTAGGTTCACAATTTGGGTTTTTGTTTGTTCATTGTTTGGTAGAAGAATAAATTGCATTCTTAGCCCCTAATGTTTATTCAGCAAATGTGGGACAATTCTAGCTCTTGATTGAACTAAGCTGTCACCAATATAACAGAACATAATAATTGTTGTCCATATAATAAGAGGTGAAAATATCATGTGAACAAATGACCCAATCTCCATGAGTAGTCTCTCTATTCTTGAGAAAAAGCATATTAACTACATTTAATTACCAGCATGGGTAAGAATCAAGTTGTTCTATGAAACAAAATATCAAATTTAAATATCCCTTGTATACAACAGTTAAGACAATCTTATTAGCCTGGTCATTAGTTTCTTTCCAAGGACGATTATAAGAAGTTGTTCTTTCCTTCTTGAGGAGTAACTGATGGTATTTTATATATCATGGTAGATAGCAAAATCACCATGTTGATTTTAGAGTTTTTTAAATGGACTTTATCAAAAGTTCCCATTTGCGTCAGACGCAGTAAACACCATTTCTTATTAAAAATAAAATTAGAGATAATATATCCTTAGTAAACAGGCAAAAACTACTTCTTATATGTTATGCTCTTTGCAAAGCTCTAAAAGGAGTCATACAATCATAGCCTATCAAAAAAGTTGATGCAAATTTAGGAACTTTTATTTTTACAAAATTAACACCGACATCAACGTACCTGATGCAAAAGATACAAAATTTAGACCAACGTACCTGACTATATTCTCAAAAACAGTGGATGGCACGTAATGCATAGAAATAAAGAAACACATATGGAAAAACTATTACGGGGAAGGCAAAACAATAGTAATAAGACCTTAACTTTCGTGACTATTTTTTGGTTGCTAATCTTAGTTTTCTGGAAGAATAATATATTCTGGACTATGAGAAAGAAAAAGGTAAATGGCTGCTAACCTTAATACAATGCTTTCTCTTTGAAACCCTATAAAGATTACGTAGAACTACTTATAAGTTTTAGTTCCTTCCGTTTTTACCTATCTTAGTCGATAAAAGCAAGTACCCATATGTTATCCAATCAAGTTCATTACCAAAAAAGGGCAACAAAATTTGGCAACTATTTCAACAACCACGAGTTGTACTCATTTGAATCGGCTATCAAATGTATGAACAGTTGTTAAAAGCACAGTTGTCGGAGTTCATTATTTGTTAGATTGTCTAAGAGCATGTGTCCTCTGAACTATACATAATCTGTTACTATGATTGATTTTTTTTAATTGATGCAATTGAATTAGGTGATGCGCACATAACCTTATGGCAATTGGCATGGCGCCGATGTAACTGGTCGATCAAATCTATGGGCTAGAATAATCAACTTTGGTGTTTGACAGCTTATTCCACAACAGCTTATCGCATTAAGTTACTGTCTGTGGGGCTGTTAAGTTGATTTGTTGCCGTTCATCGAGGTGGATATGTGGTCTGTTTTGCTTAGGTTTACTTCTGGCAAACCTTTGCTCTTCCATGTAATTTTCCTTTCTAAATTTCTGCTGATTTTGGCCTAATTGTTGTTGCTGGTTCTTGTTTTGGGTAAGGTGTATGAGAGGTTGGGACTCTGTTTGTAATTGTTGGTGGTTTGGTAATATAATTATGCTTTTCAAAAAAATAAATTGGCATGGCACCTATGAAATCAACATTTTACTTGATTCATTTAGTGCGAAGTGTGGAATTAACCACCTCATGATGATTGTTTGATTTCGTGGATTTGTTTGCCATTTTCAGTATGTTGTTTAAACACATTTAGATCATGGCATGCCCTTTTTGCCACTTTCAGTATGTTGGGGACGAAATATGAGGGGCTGTTTACATGTGTCTGACCACCTCTTACCGATAGGATGTTCTTACCCAAGTAAGAGGTGGGTTGTTTACCAAATGAAAAAACACAGCTCTGACCGTGTTATGTCCGGAGACAGAGTTAGAAATGTCTCTTTCCAGAGACAGAGATGAAGTTTCCATGTTTTATCCTTACAATCATCAACCCATGAACGGGCACCAATCTACAAGAATCTCCAGTAAATTTCTGAAAAAATGGGAGCAACTACAAGAATCCAACCTAATCCATATCTTCTATCTCCATCATCGAACTCTTCGTTTCTCCTCTCATTTCCGAAAACCCACCTGTCTTGCACAGTTATCAAGGATTTAGGGCTTCCCCACCCGTAGAAAAATCCACCTCTAATGCTCTATTCTTCTTGAACGCACCTCAGAGGCCAAAATGATTCAAACATGGGTGATTGATGAAAGGTTTTCTGAGAATTGTAGGAGGAGAGTAGAATATTTCAAAATTTTCTGGAAAATGAGAGGTTTTGATTAATTGGGGAAGAAGACATTAATAATGCCAACTGGGATGCAATAGATATCACATACCAATTGATAATGAGAGAGTTTGGGGACACGTGTTGTTCTTTTATTAAAAGGAAAAATTGGTTTGAATGCTTAAAATTTAAAATTGCTACTTGATTTAAGGGAATTTGTCAGTATTGTATTATGAAGTTTAAAAACATAAAGGAATTCGATAATATAATCAAAACTTTGGTAAATAATAATTTTTAAGTGGCATATAATATATAATGACAACACTATTCTATACAAGGGTATAACAGTCATTTTTACCAAGTCAGCACATGAAATAAAATATTTTGGTAAACAACAATTTCAGTCAGCACTTATCTCAGACAACCCTCTTACCTTAGTCAGAACTCTTACCCGAATCAACGCTTAATCAAAAACTTTGGTAAACAGCCCCTGAGTCTTCAGTTTTGTTAGTCCTTGCAAATGATTGTATAAGTGCTGATGCAGTGGGGCTGAATGACTTCCTATTTTTGTTGGTATCTTCATTTAAATATTGTTCTTCTATGGATTCTCTTATTTGGTAAGTATTTCACTTCCTTGGTCTAAGGGTCCGAATGAAAACTTTGGAATCAAGGCTTTTTGCTAGCGAGCAAGACCTAATGCTTGGAGACACTTATGTATGATAAGGTGTGGGGAGCAATGTTATACTAGCTTCTGTCAGGTTGCCATACGCTATGAATTTTATCGATGACCTGTTTAAGGATCTTACAATATGGTGTCTGTTGGTATTTTCAGAAAGATAGAGAAGAAGTCTGGTTTGGTTTGGTTTATCTTGTGTCATAACTCGAGGCACCAGCTAAAAAAATGCTTCACGACAAGTTAAGATGCACTTACCCCAAGATTTTTGTCTTTTGCTTGTATTGTCTTTGTTACGGACCAGCTTTTTAAACATTATCTTTAAATCAAATGTCAAAAGAATGAAACTACTACAATACTTCATGGTGTTTGTTAGAGTTATTATTGTGTACATGTAAAGTACAAGGTCTATTATGTAAATATCTGTAACTTAGCTGTATATATAGGTTACTTATGTTTCAATATTAGGTTAATCAATCTCTTGTAATTGTCTCTCTCAATATATGAAAAGCCGCTGACGTTCAGCACCATCTCTCTGTGTTCTCGATTCATCGATTGATTCACACATCTTTTCTAACATGGTATCAGAGCTTTAGGTACGTCTACTGATTGATTGCATGTTCATCTTTTCACATTGTTCGATTTCTGCTTGTTTTCCTATTTTGTGGTTATTTTATCGCATCGCCGTAACCTAATCCGAAACTTGTCTCCTGTTAAACTCCGGAACCTATTTCGATCCTTAAAATTTCCGGAACCTTAAAATTTCGGAACAGTGTTCGATTTCCGGAACCTGTTTCTCTCTTCTTCCGGAACTTCACCTACTTCCGGTACAAACTTTTAAACACAGACTCCGGCTCCCCAAACTCAATTCCGGTACGTATCTTCAATTCCGAAACTCTATACTTTTGCGTAATTCTGGAACTCCTACTTCTGGTACGTGTTTTGCTTCTACTTCCGGAACTACTTCATGTACTTCTCTTCTTCCGGAATTTCACCTACTTCCGGTACGTGTTTAATTTACTTCACTTCTTGACTCCGGATCATCTCCATTCCGGTTCTCCAACTTAGTTACACATTACGGATCCTGTTTCACTTCCGAAACCTATTTCACTTCCAGAATCTCTTCAATTCCGGATCTTTCTTGATTTCGGTACTCACATTTCATTTGCCTCAATTCCGATCTTTGGCTTCTGGTACTTCCTACTCCGGTACTGCAAATTCCAGAACACTCAGTTTCATCACCCATAACTCCGAAACTCCTCTTTGCGGTCTTCAATACCGCGGTACCTAAAATTCAGTCTCTTACATTCCGGATTTTCTTTACAGTTCCAATCAGTTCCAGTTTTCTATATCTGTCAGATGGCTCTCAATAGCCAGTCTACATACAGTGAATGCACGTTCTGTCATTGTACTTCTCATCTTCTCCTCAATTTCTCAATTCGAAAATGTCGCTGGTGTGGGATCACACAGCCACGACATTATGGGTCTGACTGTCCAAAGCATCCACAAGTGAAGTCGGGTGGCGCTAGAAAGAAACAGCGAACGGCCCCCGACACCTCCGCACCCGCTTCTAGAACTACGCCACCGAGAGATCCCTCGGAGGCTTACCAAGTTCACATCCCGTCTCAAAAGCGGAGGCACTCAAAATCCCCTCTGAGGTCTCCTTTAAAGAGGTCTCGGACACCTTCGGCCAAGCCATCTAAGCCAATTGTTGATTCTCAAAAATCGACAGTTGTTGAAATTCTCCCATCTGGGCCAAGGGAATCTGTTATCACCCCTACCGATTCCTCCGTTGCCTCTCCACAGGCCTCGGTTGTACTTTTGGAGAACCCACAACTTACCTCCCCACTCACTTCCTTGGATGGTGGAGATGACTTCGAGGTCTCTTCCCTCGAAGGTTCCGAGTTCACACTGCACAGCCTAACACCCTATTTTACGATCGATGATGCACAACAATCCGAGGGTTCCCCCAATGCTTCAAAACCTGTCGATTTCTTTGAATTCTTGTTAGAGGACACTGGCTCTCCTAGAAATATATCAAATGAATCAATTGTCGCAATGATAACCGATAAACCACCATCTCCACCGAAACCACCATCTCCACCGAAACCACCCTCTCCACCACCGATGGTTTCATCACCGAAACCACCCTCCCCACCGAAGACTCCATCACCGATTCCATCTCCTCACCACCGATCTCCCACCCACCACCGATCTGATTCATCTGATGATAGCCCTTCCCCATCACCTTCACCCCCACGTAGGCCACCATCACCCCCATGTAGAGTTCTCTACCCCGATGCTTTGCTAGATCACCCATCCACCTCCATATTACCTGCGGAGAGACTCATTCCACATACCCCATTATCACCCTCCACTCCCAGATTCCATCTCCCAGATATTGGCACTTCATCTTCTACAGATATTCGACTACCAAGTGCCTTAATCACTGAAGTTCAAGAAAGTGCCCGTCAATGCAGGCTGGTGGGGTACTCAATTCGAGTCATTCAAAAGATCTACTATCTCTATGATTGCTCAGGTAAATGTGCGAGTGTCCGTATTGGAATCCCAGCAACCTCAATTATTGACCTCTACTCTACAGGATCTTCTTCGGCCTCTTACTGATAATATGGCCACCTTCTCTACAAGGTTGGAGACTTTGACCAACTCCCACTCCGACTTGGCCATGTGTCTATTGCTGCCATCAAAGCTTCCATCGATGTCAAAGATCCCGAGCCCTTTCGTCTTATCGGTCGGGAAACTCGTCATCAGTCTCTACGGACCTCTTTGAATGCCTCCCTCGAAAGCCTTCATCGAAAGGTGGACACTCTCAATGCTAGCTTGGATTGGGACCTTAATCTTGGTGATTTCTCTTTAACCAGCATTAGTCCGGTCGGTGTACAACTGCTGCACTCCAAAATTGATAAAAAAATTGAACAGTTGGGTTTGGGTATTACGGCTGCTGCTGAGGGGGAGAGAATTCTCACATCACCAAAAATGCCTTCTGTGAGGCGTTCGAACAGCAATCAGCCTCCTCCTTCCACCGATAAACCACTGATCCACATTTCCAAGAAGGCCACCGAAACAACACCACCGTAATCATCACCGATTCAATCTCCATCGAAAGCAACAAGTACCACCGACGTAGTGTCTTCACCACCGAAAGCAACAACCACCGATGTTCTGGCTTCCCCACCAAAATTAACAAGTACCACCGAAATTCCCTCCTCTACTACACCGACGCCATCACCGATTAAATTTCCATCGGTGGAGAAAACTCCTTCAAGATCTGAGGGGGAGCAAATCAGTGAGGCTCCTAAAGACAAAGGCAAGAAAGTCCTATCTGCCGACGATGAGGCAAAAGAAGAAAAGAAAAAGAAGGAACTGGCCAAATATGGGTCCCGACCTGCAGATGCTTAAACTCTAAAACTCAAGCCTCCATCTCAAGAAACCACTCCCAACCTCGGTCTATCTCCTCAAGAAATTGAGGAGGCTAGACTTGCTCAGAAAGAACTAGATGAATCCAAGGCTCTCTCCTTGAAAGTTGCAAAAGAGGAAGCAGCAAAAGCCAAGTCCACCGACCCTATCAAGACCCAAAAATCTGTTTTGGGTGCTCTAAAAGAAGAAAAGGATGATGAAATAAGCTGGTACAAAAAGGCAATGTCTTACCGAACCAACAGGTCTCCGATCTCAGGTATTAAAATTGCCACCTCTAAAGCTAATCCTAACGATATAAGGCTGATCATAGAAAGAGAAGATGGTTTATCTGGAAGTGTTAGAGATTTCCATCTAAAATAATTCGGCCTCTCCGAATGGTATGAACTCTCTAAGCTTCTAGTGAAAAGTGCCAACCCAAAGAGAGACATATTCATCAAGTGCATTGATGACTTGATGAATAAAATGAAAGAGTTGAAAAAGAAACATAATATCGTTCTCTCCACCGATGAAAGAGCCAAACTTCAATCTCTAAAAGAAGACATCCGTCTACCGAAAACCAAGAACCAAAAGGCCACCGATAACGTTTTCAAAGAGTTGGCCGCGGAAGGAAAAGTTTTTTTTGGGAGGAATGATCCAGGCAATTTTATATAAGAGGAAATAAAAAAAAACAAGCAAAGGCCAAGGCCAAGGTTTCAGACCAGACAAAGCAATAAAACTTGGTAACAACACCATACCAAGCCACTAACAGCCAAAACAAACATAAGCTAATCGAGCAATAGACACAACAAAATAGAATACGAAAAAAGGTCCTCCAAAAGATCCTCCAGAAATCACTCCACAAGCTACGACCAGCGCTCCAGTTATAAATCAACTTGGGTCGGGCCTCCTCTCTTGCACTTCCACGCTATGCGTAACATGACAACTGAAATGATTTCCTTGACAAGATGAGATGAAGTACGGGAAACATTAGAAAATATACGTCTATTCCGTTCCTGCCAGATAAAGTACACTGAGGCTGACAAGGCAAGGCGGTGCACCAGCTTCTTCGGGGCATTAGCACTATCTCCCATGGCAGTAAGAATATCGGCCCACACATTCGGAAAGCCATTCCAATCAATCTTCATCTGTACAGTAGTCCATACCTCATTTGCATAGGAGCATGCAAAGAATAAGTGATCATGCGAATCATAGCATTGCGAACAAAGCGAACACTTCATATCAGGCAGATCATGCTTCCAAAGCCTGAGACGATCTTGTGTAGGGTGATGACACATGCACGCAACCCACATACAGAAAGCATGCTTCGGTATATGGCCTTTAAACCACACCGAGTTACGCCACGGTACCACATCCTGCGACCCATCAAGAGACTCATACGCTTGCTTCACCGAAAAATCCACTTGATCATTATTCAACGTTCTCCAAACTAATCTATCACGTGTAACAACATGCAAAGTTGGCAACGCAACAGAAGCTAGCTCAGTATACCTTTGAGCCCATCCCGACGGCCAACTACCATTACAAGCATATAACAAATCCCGTGCCGAAGAGGAAAATGTAATCCCTATCGAACTAGCCACATGGTACGAAATGATGGACGATAATTGGCCACACAAAAGCCAAGCATCTTCCCAAGCATGAATAGACATACCATCACCCACTTGAAACCACAAGAACCTGCGAAGACGGTCCCGTAGATCCATTATTTGGGTTAGCACCCACGACCAACGAGAGCTGCGATGTACAAGCCAAAAAGGATCTGAACGAAAGTAATGCAAGTAAACCCATCTTACCCATAGAGAATCACGCTTTCGAACTAAATCCCACAGGTGCTTCGCCAAAAGAGCCCTATTCCACGTAGCTAATCGTTTAAATCTGAGGCCCCCATGCATCCTTGGGCGACACACGTCTGTCCAAGTAATTCGACACCGTCCCCTCGAAGATTCACCTTGCGTCCATAGGAAATCCCGAAATAAACCTTCCAATACATGAATAATACCGGAAGGAAGGACAAAAATAGCCATCCAATACAATTGGAGGGATTGAAGAACCGAAATGATCAATTGTTTCCTTCCCCCATAAGACAGGAACTTAGCATTCCAATTCTAAACACGAGCCCAAACTTTCATCACCAATCCTCCAAAGTCCGCCACCTTCAAACGCTTAGGTGACAAAGGAAACCCCAAATATCGAATTGGGAAAGAACCCATCCGAAAAGGCAGACATTCAAGAATAGCATGTTGAACATTTGGGGGAACATTACCAAAAAACACCTCGCTTTTCTGCAAGCTCGGTGAAAGACCCGATCGAAGTTTAAATAAGTGCAACGCCTTTGTTAGGACCTCAACAGAACCCACATCACCTCTTGTGAACACAAAGAGGTCATCTGCAAAACAAAGGTTAGTTAGTCCAAGGCCCTCACACCCTTTGTGATATCCAAATGATTCCGCTTCCGCAACACATTGCTGAAAATTCTTGCAAACCCCTCCATAACAATCGTAAAAAGATAAGGAAAAAGGGGATCCCCTTGCCGCAGCCCCCTCCGACCTTTAAAAAAACCACTAACATCACCATTAATCGAAACTGAAAAAGAAGGAGTCAAAATCATCTCCTCAATCCACCTCACCAACACCGGATGAAAACCAAATCCCGTGAGCATATTTACAAGAAACGTCCAATTGACCGTGTCGTACGCTTTCTGAATGTCAATTTTAAAAGCGCACCTAGGGGGCCCGACTCACTTTGGTACCCCTTAACCAATTCGTGAGCCATAAGGATATTGTCCGAGATACGGTGACCCGACATAAAGCCGACTGAGACGTACTAATCAAATCATTCAAAACATCTTTCATGCGACCCACAATGATTTTACTTATACACTTGTAAAGCACCGAACAGCAAGAGATGGGTCTATAATCTGTTACCTTAGTCGCATTACTAGATTTTGGGATAAGACACAAAAGTGTATGGTTCAATTCCTTCGCTAAATGCCTACGATAGAAGAAGTTATGTATGGCCACACACATCACGACCCACCACATCCCATGCAGATTTAAAAAATTTGGCCGAGAACCCATCTGATCCCGGGGCCTTATCATTCCCAATATTGAACATCGACGCCCGAATGTCATCATCGGAAATGGGCCTAATCATGTGGTTAGCCTTAGCCGTAGAGAGTTGCGTCTCAAACCATTCCATTTGAACAGTTGGAACAACCTCGTGATCAACAGTGCCCAAAACCGATTCAAAGTAACTCACAAAGACCGAAGCCACCTCTTCACCGTACACATACACACCCATCGTATCACACACCTGATGAATATGTTGAGCATGACATTTCTCACGCACAACATTATGAAAAAACTTTGTGTTCGAATCACTCGCATTTAACCACTTCACCTTCGCCCGTTGACGTGCCGCACATTCCTCATTCCAACACGCTTGTTGGTATGCAAGCTGTAAGTGTGTAAGGTCCTCCGTTAAATCAGAGTTACTAGGATCCATATCACACGCCATTTGGATAACATCCAATTCAGTTTTTAGCGAGGACACACGCGAAGACAAGTTACCGTAGGACTCACGTAAGCGTCGAAGAGGCGTTTTTAGAGCCTTCATTTTAGATGTAACTTGAAACATGAACGTACCGTCAACTGGGACAGTCCAAACATCCTTCACAATCTGCAAGAATAATGGATTATCAACCAGGAAATTATCGAAGCGGAATCCCCATACCTTGCATCGTATACCACCACTAAAGGACAAAACAACCGGGGAGTGGTCTGAAACCCCTCGAGGAAGGAAACGAACAACTGCATCATGGAATAATGACGTGAACTCCATGTTTCCCATAACTCTATCCAATTTGCGCCTAACACCACCTTCCTCTCTCGGTTTTTGGCACCACGTGTATTGGATACCCGAGTACCGAACGTCAAAGATCTCCACATCCTCCACACATTGAAAGAACTCGAGCATATCCCCATTGCGTCTCGACAGCCCCCCCATAGCTATCATGCAGAAAAAGCATTCTGTTAAAATCTCCAAGCAAAATCCACGGTTTTGGCCCAAGAATGGCTCTAAACTTCCTGATTCCCGACCAAAGCTCCCTCCGAGCTACTCCGTCATTAGCTCCATAAATGATCGAAAAGAAAAAAGGGTCAGCAACACCTTGGATACGAGCTTCAGAGTGCAAAAATTGGCCATGGGACTCCAATACCATAACATCCATCATGCGTAAATCCCATGCCAAAATGATGCGTGTACCCCCCTCCGTAAAAGCATGGTTCGACACCCAGCTCCACCTTCCAAAAGTGTTCGAGCAAACTACCGAAAGAGAGTCCCTGTGAACATGAGACTCCACAATAGCACAAATACTCACCCCATTCTCCCGAATTAGAGTTTTCACTTCCCGTTGTTTGGTCGTGGCATTTAGACCACGATTCCATAAAGCGAAATTAAACATTACTAACCTTTGAAATAGCCAAACCTTCGTCCATCTCAGCATGTCTCTCCTCATTCCCTTGAGATACAGTATTAGCATCGTCCCCAACAGCCGGTATATCATTTCCCCATCCATTCCCGTCCATTCCCGATATGGCAGTGAAACGGTTCGTATTCTTCAAGATACCGCGCAAAGGTTTTACCCCATTAAGGGTCTTCACAACAGCCGCTGCCACTGGAGCCTGCACACGAGTCGGTGTGCTCAAGTTGAGTGGAGGGGTAGGGTTGGTCCTCACACCGCCCGCCACATCTACATTCCCATGCAAGCAAGCATTACCTTTCATAGCACCCTTTCCTTTCTCCAACGCACAAGAATCAGCCCCCATTGTATCAAAAGACCCTATGCTCTTCTCCATGGTATTATGTGCCCCTCCATGCACCACATCTGACGTCTGCATGGTTTGCATGGCTTGCGCCCCACCCTCCGGCTCACCATCAAAAGCATGCGAAGCGTGCATGGCTTCTCGGCTCTGCATGGCTTCCACCGGGGTAGATCCCACCGTATACTTCGCTGAACTTCCCACATCCTTGGCTGAACTTTCCACATCCTTGACACCGTTTCCCATCAGTTTGGGAGCAACCTTGGGTCGCCATTGTTTCCTTTCCACCCTCGTAAAGCCATCTGAATCCACCTTCGGTTGTTTTTGTGCCACCCGAGGTCTCTCCGCCTTGATACAACTCGACGTCTTATGCCCAAACACTAGACAATGGGCACATTGGGTCGGCTCCCACAGATATTCGACAAAAAAATTTACCTTGGCCTCCTCTCCTCCATTAAGACTTGGCACCACCACTTCCAACTCTCTCTTAATTTCTCCCACGGCCCACGCCTCCACCAGCACCTTTGCAAATTTGGGCCTTCCCCAAGCTTTGTCGCACATAGCAGCCGTGCATGAGTCCATTTGCTTTGGCACGCCAATCGCACTCGCAATACGACCTATCCCCTCTCTATTGAAAATTACCAATGGAATGTTGTGTAGCTTAACCCACAATAGGCATGTAGTATGAACTGTCTTACCTAGGCCCTTGGTGGGATCCCATGGGAAGACAAAAAGGGGAACACCACGAATCATCAACGGCCCTGCCTCAACAGCTTGCATGCTTCCACCTTCATCGTTAAACCGGAAATAATAAATACCATTGGCATTCATCATCGCATCCCTAAACCCAAACTTCCCCCATGCCACCTTAGCAAACCGTTGCACCATAGGGAAGTGAAGTCGGGGGCCAAGGAAGTAACCGTACAACGTAGTATGATACGCTTTAACAGCCTCCTTAGCAAGACTTACCGGAATGATAACCCGAGACTGAACCTTGTCCTCCAACGGAAAGAATTGTAATGATGCCGTATCTTTACTACCCACAACAGCCGCAAATTCCAATTTGCTACGCTCCCCCACCGCAAACGTTAATCTTTCATCCATACTAGGCTTTTTCACCGAAAGCCGATTAAAAACTGAAGTACGTGGTTCAGAAGCCGTAACCTCCGAAACCCTAATGTTGCTTGACGAAGAAGAGGACCCATGCCCGTCATCCTTCTGCAAGATCGTTACCTCCCCATACGTCAGCCCTACACCCTTCTCACTCCCCAAACCTTTTCCATTGTCGATACCCACTTGGGCAGAATGCCCCTTAGGGTTTGCCCCTTCTGCCGTCTCAAGGGTAGCACCATATTCATAATCATCAACATCACTCCCCTCTCCATCCTCCACCATAACAACCTCGTCCCCTAAAGTACCCATCGTAACCCTAATCAAGCCACACCAGGGCACACCACAGACAATAAGCTAAAACCGAGACCTAGAAACCCTAATTAGGTAACCCTAATTGAGTAACGAAGGCTCCGACAAGCTGGATTGCTGAAACTCAGCGGACTCCCAAGCCTAGCAACGAAGTTCTTGACCTAAGGCTAACCACCAGATGTAGAAACAGAAAAGAGCCGATAGGACCTGTCGGAGAAGTAAACGGCGCCGGTGTTGCAACCCTAGCGCCAACCAGCAAAAAACCCGTGAAAACCCTCGAAAAAACGCTCGGAAAAATCTAAAACACCACCAATAATCTTGAAAAGAGAAACAAGATCAAAAACCATAAGAATCCAGCAAGAATCGATCAGAAAAAGCATTTCGTCGCATGAAACCCTAAACGCCTCCTAGAGAGCATTTTCGCCACCTTCAAAAAAAATTCAATCGGAAGGAAAAGTTCCCTATGTGGACAATCTCAATTTGTCCCTCCCCACTTCAAGTACTTATCCCTCAACCACTCTAAGTCTTTCACCCATTCCTGGAGTCTACTTCAATGACGGATTTGGCCACCGACGTTTCTTCAGATTTTCACAAATTCACTTGGCCGACATCATCTTTCTTCGAGGCATATCTAATCTGATGCCATACATCCCGAAGCTCAACCGTTTTACCAGAACATCCTCGCCGAAATGAAGCGCCGTCAGGAAATGAGAAAATGATCTAAGTGTTTTCCTTTTTCCGTTTAAGTACACATAAAATTTTCTTCATTTCCAAATGTATGAAAATTTAAGTAAATACAAGTACTTCTTTTCTATTTGAATTTCCTTGTTGCACATAGTTATAGTTTCTTACTTGTACATATTGTTTATAGTATACAAACTCATACAAAAGAAAAATAGAACAAAAAGAACAAAAAGAATGATCTATGTGAAAAGAACCCAAAAAGAGTAAAAAAGGTCAAAATGCATTTTACTTTTGATACTCTTAAATATTCTAAGAATAGAGCTCAAATTCAAATAGGGGGAGATTGTTGGGTCACCAAGATTTGAAATTGACTCACCGATGTTTTCCCTATATCTTACTTAGAATATTTTAGCATGGTTCTTTAAATGACTTGTACAAAATAGCAACTGTTCGGTGAAGTCGAAGATCAACCGAAACCAAGCTTGAAGATATTCTCATTGTGGAAGTGAGATTAATCTTCTCAACATTCAACAAGTCATTGTCCACCGATTGTGTTCCCACACATCGGTGGACACCCTCCCCACCGACCCTCAATACGTCGGCCAGCAGCATCCCACCAATAAGGATGCTCAAATCGGTGGGATCATTGTTCTCCTCTCATGAATGGTTTTCCTTGAAGAAATGTTACAAGACCCATGTCACTTATATCGGCGGAACATCATCGGTGTAATTGTCTTGGAAGACACATTAAGAAGATCATTTATTATGGGACAATATCTAATGCCAGGTAAAAGTGACTATTTGTCATCTTATCTATTTTTAGATAAAGTCTCTTTCAGCATAGGTATTCTTCCTAGTACCAATGAAAAGGTGATAAAGACATATCAACTTTTCAGAGGTCAACAGCTACAAGCAAATCTCCTGATGACATGTGTCCTAAGCATTTAATGCTCATCTCACTATAAAAGGAAGAAGAGGCTCCCATGCAAACTACGTTTATAGAAAGTATTCTCAGTGCAAGCATCCTCCACTCTCTCAAGAACTTTAAAAGCTTTGTTCTAAGTGTTCAAGTTGTTTTAGTTTTCAGTATACTTTGTGAAAGATTGTTAGAATAGTTTTATCTGTTCTTTTCCGCAACAGTCTTTAGATTCTATGTGTAATTCTTGTTGAAGGTTTTTCAATAAGAGAATTAAAATTGTGAAAACTTTGAGTATTGTATTCAACCCCCCCCCCCCCCCCCCCTTCTACAATACTTGTTAAGCCATATGGGACTAACAATAATCACCAAAACGGATTAGTCTGTCATCTAACAGAAAGAAGAACAACACAAGATATAGTCAACTAGTAGACTGACAAATATTACTACTAACAAGCCATATTTTGGAGTGAACTTGTCCAGCATGTTTAGCTCACCAACTCTCCCAAACTCTAATCCTAGTATGAGAAAATGAAAAAATATGTCAGGCAAAGTAAGTTCTAAATCACTATTTTATCAGCGTCTGTAACACCCTCAAATTTGGAAAGAGCAACTAAATAAAAATTTCGATAAAATAACCAAGTAAAGGATAAAATAATTTTTACAAATTCATACTTGGAAATACCTCAAATTTAAAGCATATATATAACATCAACATTCATTAACTTAAGTCATATACCAAGAATAAAATAGGTCGGGTGTTACTCAACCCAAAACAAATTGTTATTCCCAAAGTACGGAAGACTTCACCTAAGCTACTCTCTTCTCGAGCATAAACTAGCACTCATCTCTTCACGATGTCGCTAGAATCATACCCCAACCGAACCTGATGCACATGCCGACAAATAAAAAGGTTAGCCTAGTGAGTTCAAGAGTTTTCATCATGATTAAATAAATCGTTAAACGAAAAGAGTGCAACTTAAATCATAATTTCCAAAAATAATTTTTATCAAATATGCAAACAACTCATTTTCCCAACGCACACAAATTTTGTGATGAAAGATCCAATATAAAACATTTTCGAACATGAACCCAGACCCAAAACTCGCCCAAAACGTGAATAAATATGTAATTTCCAAATAATATAAACGTGGATAAAACCCTATTATTTGAAACATCCAAACTCGGATGAGGCATAATACTCTACCTATAAATCATGAAAAACAATCCATATATATATATATAAAACGTCACCGAAAACATGGATAAAAATAAATACCCAAAACAACACCTCTCTGTGATGGGGGAGACCCGATTCCATTGAATGTGGCGGATCCCCGTATACGGCTCCACATTGAGCGACCACTGCAAGATACACAAATGACCCTAGTGCATACTCGACCTCTAGATGAGTGTCACCACAAAAGTCACAAGTCCTCATATTTGGCACACCATGGGCACCACCGCAAGACTTAGCTCCGTATACGACTCTCCAAGAGCAACCACCGCAAGCTTACATAAAAACATGACTTGGGGACCACTCGCTAGACTCAAACATGGACATCAAAACTCCATGATGAATAAACAAACTCGTGTACGCGGACATCGAGTTCAACCACCCACGATCTATACCTCGAGTCCGTCGCTAAGGCTTACACGGTCATCGAGTTCAACCACCCACGATCTATACCTTAAGTCCCCGCTACCATAAATATTTTCAGTTCTAAAACAAGGATAAAATTCCCATTTAACCAACTGACTGACTCTTATGCCTATGGATCTAATGCATAACAGTCTAAAACGTTACATGACTCCAAACGAATGAAACTAACGCATTCAAAACATCTAACTATCAAATAAGATGCAATTAAGTACATCTTCAGGGATCCAAATTGGGTCAACACCATGCAAGAATAACTGACTGAGTTTGAAAGAAATAAAGTTTGGAATTTTGTTCCTCGTCCATCTAGAAAAGATGTTGTCGACACCAAATGGGTGTATCATAACAAGCTAGATGAACATGACATTTTAACTCAAAACAAGGCTAGATTGTTGCTCAAGGATATAGACAAGAGAAAGGCATAAATGATGATGAAACCTTTGCTCCATTTACTAGGCTAGGAGCAATTCAATTATTCTTAGCCTATCCCGCTCACAAAGATTTCAAGGTATATCAAATGGACGTAAAAGTGTCTTTGTCAATGGAAAACTCAATGTAGAAGTCTATGATGAACAACCACAAGGGTTGTTAGCCTTATTTCTCTCATTGTAAGAGTATTGTAAAAGAAGACAAGTCCTCTGCACAGAGGACTTCTGCGCTAAGAAGCTGGTTGGCTTCAGAGCTTCTGCACCAAGATCTGCACAGAGGAGTTAAACTTGAAGATTATACTTGGACTCCAGAGCCTCTGGACTAGCCAACCTCTATGCCTCTACACTTTGAAGATCAACAATATGAAGACCTTTCTCTCTAGTGTGTTCATCCTATGAAGGTGTGGCATGACAACAGAAATGGTTATTGCACCTATACAGGTGGCAGGACCTTATAGGACATATGATTGACTTTCTATAATATTCTCCTATAAATAGAGAGATCACAATCCATTGATAGAACGCCTTAAATTGTGCATGTTGCTAAGATCTATTTATGGACTTAAGCAAGCGTCTCGAAGTTGGAATCTTCGATTTGATGAGAATATCAAATAATTTGGATTCATAAAAACTGAAGATAAACCGTGTATATATAAGAAATCCAGTGGGAGCATTGTTGTCTTCCTAGTTATGTATGTCGATGGCATTCTAATCATCAAGAACGACATCCTAAAGCTGCAAGAAGTAAAATCCTGGCTAGGGAAATGTAGAGAGAGTTTAGTGAGAGAATCTAGAGAGAGAAAGCATACAATTCTTATGTAAACTCTAGATTTCTCAGATCAATGAATATGATGATGTTTACCTAATATATTTGGTGTTAACATTTGGTATCAGAGCTTTGGGAGATCGAATTGTGCATAGAATCGAGGATTTTCGTCAATTTCGTGAAGAATTGAAGAATTTTTGGATTTTGAGATTTTCTTGGAAAATTTTCAAGAATTTGAAAGTTTTTGGATTGGATTCGTGTTTGAGTTTATTGATTTGATCATTAGTATATCATTCTAATTCATTTTGATCAATCAAATTCTAAAATCAAATTGATTTCTTGATCATATTTTTTTTAGAAAAAGAGTGTTCTAAAACGTTTTGATCAATTTTTTGATAAATCCATGTAGTTTGAATCAGATTCTTCTCACAAATTTGTTTCTAATCATGTTGTGGATCATATGAACCAGTTTGATTTTTTTTAAACATAAAATTCATGTTTTGCTAAATTTTGTATATCAACAGTGTTCTTCACGATTAGTTCGAAAGTTTAACATGAAATATGATAATCAATCTATTTTTGGTTGCATTTGAATGTATTTTGACTTCACAAAGTGTTTTTGTTGGTGATTCTAAATATATTACAGCCTTCAGATTGAATTTCAGCAACTAATCAGTGGTTTTTTAGAGATCTAATGTCGAAAGTGTTCATCGAAGTTCACTCAAGAAGATTGTGATCGATCATGAGTTTTTGTGTGTTTTGATACTTTAAACTTCCACATATCGATTTCTCTATCGAATCTGAACTCATTACAAGTTTCATATCCGTAAAAAGACACAAAATCAGTGAGTTCTTGAATTTTGGACACTCGACAGTGTTCTTCGTGAACAGAGATCTTGAAGACGAAAAATATGAAGAAATCATGTTGTTTGTGTTTACAATCGATTTGCAACAGTGATATGTGAAAAACCATCGAGAAATCAATGATTTTTTAGCTTCTACACGTCGTCGCCGGAAAAACGATAGTCACCAGAAACTGCACATTTCTCGCCGGAAAACTCACAATTCATCGTGTTCATCCTTATCGTGCAAGCCTTGAGCGATAAGTGTTCAATTATCGCCCAAAGTGTTGCTCGATCATAATCTTATCGCCCAAGAACTTATCGACTAACGTTTATGCGATCAAAAGTTGTCGCCTGGCAGGGCCGCTCCTGAGATTCCGGATGCCCATGGCGAAAGACAAAAAAAATGCCCCTATATTACGAGAACGAAAAACAATTTAACGGGGTTTGGAACCTAGTCAAGCTAGGCAGCTCATCCCCACGCCGGGTCTTTATTAAAAGAAACAAAAATAGTACAACGAGGGGGACATAAACCAAAACCCCGTATAATAGAACATAAAATGCATTACTTAAAACGATGCTTTCGTGCATTTTTCGAAGCAAAAGTATCAATTATTTTATCATAGTTAACATCCGCTAAAAAAAATACTCTCAATACTCAAAATTGCTAACCCGTTCAATCTTTCTTGTCTCATAGTAGAACGTAGATATGACTTCAACAACTTTAACTTCGAAAAGCTTCTTTCCGCAGATGCAACAGTGATGGGTACGGTCAGCAAAATCCTATAAGCAACCAAGACATGTGGAAACATGTCCATCTTCTTTGCAAACTCCAAAATTTGTATGGATGTCCAAGGATTTCCACTCTTGGATGCCTCTTTCGGTAACATTTCCTGTAAACCATGCAACTCCATAAACAAATATTCCCCATCTATATCAGAATCATCACCATTTGTTAAACATAGTTCAAGATTCATACAACTTTTTTTCAACTCATCAACATGTAAGGTTACCAACTTTCTTCCATCAAACAAGAAACCAAAAATAGATTCAAATTCTTCCATTTGTTCAAATCTAGTTCGTAGTTGAGAAAGAGCCATATCAACTAAAACAAGAAAGTAATCCGTTCTAAAACACTCTTGAGCAGATTGTTGTTCTCTCGCGGTATTTGGAATTTCATCAAAATGTTTTTTTCGAGAGAAAGAACGTTTTACAGTAAATTCCGGCTCAACTCCAATATCATTTGCAATTTCTTTTGCTTCATTTATAGCACATGCAAACCCATTTTCTCTATATTTTTCAAAAAAGACAACTAATCCCTTGAGATTTTCAATGGCAACATCAAGAAGCATATCTTTAGATTGTAATTTCTTACTTACCAAATTAATTCTATACAAAACTTCATGCCAAATAACCAAACTAACAATAAAATCAAAACTTGAAAGCTCACCATCAACCAAAGAAGTGGCATCCCTACACATTTTATGATCCTCGGTTACCTCAGCCAATTGTATTAAAGCATCTTTGATTTTGCCAACTTGAGTTTTGATGGCTTTAACACTTTCAATATGGCTTTCCCACCGAGTAGTAGATAAGGATTTCAAAGTCAAATCATCAATATGTTCTAACAAAACAGTCCATCTTTTTGTAGAATTAGAAAACACGTTGTAAATCGCTTGACAAATACCAAAAAAAAATTCGCTTTGAAACAAAAGAAATGCCTACCTACATTATCTTTTGGAAATATGATGTTAGTTTCCCTTATAGGCCCTTTTTCAGCAAGTAAGTCTCTCATTTTTGAATTTAACCCATCCCAAACTCTAGGATCAAATATATTCACACCAATGTTATCATCGTCACAAGCATTATCATCAACCGGATGTTCAATGTTTTCATTATCATCAACCAGATGCTCAATGTTTTCATTATCATCAACCAGATGCTCAATAGAATTTTCAACCGGATTCTCAATAGGATTTTCAACCGGATTTTCAGAAATGTTTGATGGTTTAACAAGAAATTTATTCAAAGATCCTTGCATCGATTTTTCAATTCTTCCTGTTGTTTTTTCCTTTTCCTCTTTTGAGCACCCGAAGGTTGTGATCTTGGAAACATGTCTATTACTCTATTATCTAATAAATTGAAAGACAACAATCAAAAAACTAAACAAGTATGCAAGCAAATATAAGGCAGCCAAATAGCAACAATGAAACAAACAATGAACAATCCAGCAGGCAACTAGGCAAGTGAGGCAACAGCAAACAAACCACAGCAAGTTCAAACTTCAAAGTTCAAAAAAGGATAGAAAACACCTGATTTAGGGCAGAAGCAAATCAAGCAATCCAAGTTCTTCTTAGTTAAATCCAACAGCAACACTTCTGTTTTGATTTAGGGAGGGCACTAGGGCAGCAACGATTTAGCCATTTAGGAATTAGGAATTAGCGCAGCAACTCAGCAAGCAACGAATCAAAGACAGAACGAGAGAGAGAGAGAGAGATGATTCGATTTCAAATTTTCAATCAATCGCACCGTTCGCACGCAGCACTCTTGTCTCTTGAGTCTTGACTCTTCCTATTCGCACGCAGGACTCTTCTCGATTTCAATCCATCGACAATTGAACTCTTGGCCGGCTGTAAGTAAATCAAACGGTAATATGGTTTGGGCCCAAAATTGATGCTATATATATAAAAGCCCTAGGATTTTGTGATGCCCCTGCTGGACCTGGGGCCCATGGCCCAAGCCACACTTGCCATGGGCCAGGGCCGGGCCTGTCGCCTGGTGTTGGTCGATAAGAAGTTGTCGCCTGAATTTTATCGCCTAACAAAGTTTATCGCCTGAGTCTTGTGCGATTAAACTCGGTTATCGCCCAAAGCTTACCCGAGGAAATCATTCTTATCGCCCAGAACTAGTTATTTTGTCGCTTGAAACCTCCTCGTCGGAAAAACGTACACTCGTCAGAGTTTGTTTTTTTTATGTGCCATGATCGATACACGTTGCATGACGTACTTTTTATCGTGTAAATCTTTCGTGTTGTGATCTGAGGTCATAAAGGAACCAAAAACAAGTGTTTTGGACGTGATAAAACGAAGAAAGTCGAACCAGAATTTCACAAATTGAAGTTGGTGAATATGATGAACAGTACTAACGGAGCCCGTTAGTACTCCGTTAAATCTGTTACATTTTTTATCCTTTTTTCGTTAAGTCCCGTCAGAGTCTGTTAAATTGTTAGTTTTCTTACATTGTTAGTCCTATTTCTGTTAAGGGTTAGTTTGTTCAGTTAGTTTTATTTTGTTAACGATTTCGTTAGTCTTTCAGTTAGTTTTATTACATTGTTTAGTCCTCAGTTAGAGTTTTCTGTTAAGTCAGTTAAATGGTATTAGGAATTGTCGGTTTCAGTCCATGTAGTATAGGTTTGTGTTTGTTTCATTTTTAGTCCCTGTACTTTTAGGTTTTTGTTTTTTTCTATTTTAGTCCCTATAGTTTTTTAGTTTCATTTTATGTCAATTTTAGTCCTTGTAGTTATAGTTTCAGTTTCTTTTCAATTTTAGTCCTTGTAGTTTGTGTTTAGTTTTTTTAACAGTTTTGGTCCTTATAGTTTCTAGGTTTTATGTTTTTACATTTTTGGTCCCTAGACTTTTATTTTTAGAATTTTACACTTTTAGTCCTTGTAGTGTTAAGTTTCTAGTTTTGTCATTTTGAGTCCATTTTAACTTTTAATTTTTTGTTTTTGTCAATTTTAGTCCTTATTTTTGTCGAGTCTTAGTATTTTTCACTTTTAGCCCTCATTTTTCGCGTCAGTCTTATTTTGGTCAGTTTTAGTCCCTAGATTTTGTATTTTTCTATTTTTGGTCATTTTTGGGTCGTTTTTTAGTCCTTGTTTTTCGTTTAATTTTCATTTTAGTCATTTTGTTGTCAATTATGTCAATTATACCTGCATTTAATCATAACTGATATATTTTCTCTTATTTTGTTTGCAGGTTCACCGGTTAAAGTTCAATATTTCTACGCTTTTGTTTTTTTTAACGGCAAGCTAACACACACACGTTCTCGGGGAATCCGGGCTCCCACTTAAGGGTGCCACCCGACTAATACCCGTCGACCACGGCCCAGCCCAATTAAGGGTACCACTATGTGGCAGACCCATGATCTGGATATCGCAGAGTTGATCACCACGGGACTCGATGTAACATCCTGAATTTTCGTTATTAGTGTTTTAATAAGAATTTTGGATGTATTTGTTTTCTAGTTTAAACCTTGGATTATATGGAAGTGTGATAATTCAAAAAGGGGTTAAAATACAAGTAATGAAAGTATGGTGGTACTTTTGGGAATAATGGATCTTGAGGGTATGTTTGGTTTTAATTAAAATGTGTATATGGATAAAGCAATTGAGATAAGAAGAATATCTCATTTGTCTTGTGTGAGTCGGTTTAGAGAACCAGAGGAAGAGAAAAAGAGGGAAAAGAAGAAAAACAAGTTTGGTATTCAGATTTGGTAAGGGATTTATATTGGTTTGATAAAAGATTCATTGTTGATGTTAGATTATAAACAAACTTGTGTATTGGATGGATCTGCAGAATCATAAACATCAGTTTGAAGTTCAGATTTTGTGCAGAAGTGGGTTTTTACTACAAAAGGTGAGTTCATTTTGTTCTTTGTACAAATCAGTGTTTTTAAGTTATACTAACCTTGATATATCTGTATAAATTGGTTGAGGACTGAATAGAATGAGTGGAATGAATTGATTTTATGATTTAAATCGATTTGTGGACATGGTTGAATGAACAGTACGTAAAACCAGTGATGTCCCGGTATTTAAAGGTTCCGGTGTAGTCCCGGTGTAGTTTCGGTGTAGTCCCGGTATCGACGATAAGTACCGGGGATTGAGAGTCCCGGTATCAAGGATAGGTCCCGGTAGTTGGAAGTCCCGGTAGTGGCAAGTCCCGGTAGTACAAGTCCCGGTAGTGGAAGTCCCGGTAGTTGGAAGTCCCGGTAGAGGTAAGTCCCGGTAGAGGCAAGTCCCGGTACAGGTGAGTCCCGGTACAGCATATCGGGAGTTGAGTAAAGAAACCAGTATATCTAAATGGTATCAAAGTTTGATATGGCTCAAGGACCTGATAAGTTAAGTATCTAGAGGCCTTGTAATTTATGTATCTCTCCGGATGTAATGAGAAATGGGCATTTATGTAATCGTGAAAAGGTGCGATTTAAGAATTGACATATATCTTATGTTACTTGAACATATGTACTTTTGAATAGTAGTATGTTAGGTTTATAGACTGCGCTAGTGTGATACTAGGCAGGATTGTGTTAAATGTGATTTGCTCATACTGAATGATATGAGGAATCTGTACGATTTATATATATGATTTGCTCATACTGAATGATATGAGGAATCTATATGGTATAAAGGCGATTTGCTCATACTGAATGATATGAGAAATCTGTATTAAGCATTAACTTGCACGGGTATAAATAAGTGTAATGGATCCATAGGCACTCAAGTTTGGAAATCACATGGAATAGGCGTGTGGTATAACTCGTTTAATCGTTATTCCAGTATGTGTGGGAAATCATGGAATAGGCGTGTGGTATTAATCGTTATTCCTGATTTCTAAGGAAGAGAGTGAGATTAACATAAGTGCTTGTGATCTCTGCTTCCTTACCGATAAATGGGTGTGTGTAATCGCGATTTATTGGTGGAGAGCATTGATCTAGAATCTTTGAAGATTCATAGTGTGGCTCTGGGGTATGATATGATGACAAAATTATTGTCAGTCATATTCATGAAATGTGGAAAGGGGCATGTGTATATTGCGATTTCTGGATTAAGAGCATTACTCTAGAATCAATGAAGATTCGTAATGTGGCTCTGAGACGTGATATGATGATGGAAGGTGTGTCAGTCATATTCATGGAACTGGGTAAAAATCGTGTTAACAGAATAGAGTTATACGTATGGTAAGAAAAGGAGAATCAGGTTTGTTATAACTTGTTTACATTGATTTTTTACAAATGTTATCTTGGAAACGAATGTTCTCACTAGGCGTTGGCCTAATCGTCTCAATTGATGTTTTCTTACCAGGTACCAGCCCGGGGAGGTAAAGGGTTGTGGAACAAACGTTTTTATATAGCAGAGGTGGATGAATTTAACAAAGAAGAGATTTTGATGGATTGATAGATAACTTGATTAATCTGGTTGAAGGGACATAATTAGATTGATAGGTTATTTGAAGGATCTTGTAATGTGAATATACTCTTGATGGTTAATCCACTGCCTGTTTTTATAAGTTGAAGTATTTATTGTCATAACCTGTTATAACTTGAGGTTTAAATTGGCTCATGTTTTGGGGTGTTACAATATGGTATCAGAGCACTAGTTTAAGCGAACTAAGTATGCTGATAAGATACTTAGACTTAAGCTGAGATGGAGTAGGTTATGATATGTGAGATATGGGTAGAAGTGTTAAGACGGGATAGTCTTAGAGTCAACGGAAATACGTGAAATTAGTACTGTGACAATGGTAACGAGGATTCTCCTATATGATATGTTCACAATTCCAATTAGCTACTGTTATTATGAATATATATTTACACGAGCATGCTTATTTCTGAATTATTACAGTGACTAACGATCGATAAGGTACGTTTTGTATGTGTGTACGTGCATAACCATTTCTTATGGTTGTCCCTTTATGTTATAGTAGAATGATGGTGAATACGCCACCAAGGTCCTTTGAAGGACAGATCAGTATTGATTGGAGGTTGAAGGATAACCTGGAATTGGCGGGACTCATGAAAGTCCGCCAAGGCAACCTTTAGTAGGTGGATTGATATGTGTGGAGATAGAGTATGAGAAGATTGATCAAGATGTAAATGGTATGACATGGTGGAGTATGTGGATCATGGAATGCCAGTATAGCAAATGTTATAAGGCCGAGAGGGCGACACTGGTCGGAAGTAGAATGTCAATGTTAAGTTACATAAGTAAGACGATTGACCTCGTTTGAGTAAGTAGCCTTCAATTGCGAGGAAAGTTTCATGCATGGTGTTTTAGTGTGTGTTACATGAATTTTCCTGATTTCAAACCAAATGCATAAATAATAGTTTTAGTCAAGGTGGAATTAGCATGTGCGAAAGTGTATTTAAAGAAAAGGCAATCCCATTTACGTCGCACAGCGAAATTTTTGAAGTTTTTACAAAGTAGTTCTTACTTTACATGAAAAGTTGAGTTGTAGCAAGAAAGCGTTGGTTAGCAAAACGTCTAATAACTAACAGGAGTATGGACCTATTAAACATCATATAAATAAGTGAGAGAACCGACTAGTTTATTTCGTGTCGGTCAAACTTTTTCTAACTATTGTCGTACGAAGAGATTTTCATTTAGTATATTACCGTCATAACAACACTATTTTGTTTGAGAAAGATTGAGTTTTCGGAAATTTAATATGCAAATGATTCTCGAGATCGTTGTGCAGTACTTTGGGGTATGTGTGCCCAAGTTGTTCCCAGTAGGGTTATTTAAAATGAGAAAATGTGCGAAATGAATTGTCATGCATAAAGGCTATGAACTCGCTAGGTCGTAGAGTATTACGTTATAAGCTAAGAAAGAACTCCAAGAGTGGAGAGGTGTTGGATAAACCTTGGGAGAAAATTTGTAGTTTTGGTAATTGTGTTCAAATGAGAGATGAACAGTGTGAGAGTCGAAAGTGGACTTTAGTGTCGGTTGCATGAGAGTCTGTACCCTTGTTCGCTGACTAGGAATTCAGTTGACGAGGGACGGTTGTGCCCGGAGGAAGAATTAGGTTCAGTTAAGGACCTTAAGGTTAAGGAAGTGTCGACATGTCAAATTTTGACTTTGAAGTCGATAGTTGTGTAAGGTGTATGAGACCTTTCGTCTGTCATTGGGTGCGGTCTGGGTGCGTCCCGCGTATGCCTGTGCGGACAGGATCAAAGACCGTGAGCGGTACCGGTATGCTGTTATGCAGAGGGTATGCGCAAAGCATATATTATTGTGTACGACATAGTTAAGGATTTTGAGTGATTGACGAATAAATCGCTAATGAAATAAGTTTTTGAGTTATTGTTGCACAAGCGAAAGATATGTAGTCAAAACACGCTTTTAATGTTTATTGTGGATGTGCAATAGTTGTGATGTATTACGTTTAAAAAAAATTGAACATGTGGGTTGGGGGATTTTGGTAAATCCGACCATGTAAAGTTTTAAGAGTGGTAAACCTTTGTTTTGGGGCCGATGTGCCAATTAAGGGATTAAAAAGGGTAAAGATTTTGGGTAACAATGTATTTTGGTTTACGTAATCGTGTGAGTGGCACATGTTTAACCAAACGTTTATTTTGGCCTTAAAGGCTTATTTTATATTCAAATGAGTCTTTTGAATGTTTGTCAGTTTTAGTGACTCGAGATGGAGTCTTGGATGTGTTATATGCTTAACTGCTTTCTATTTGAACAAGTGTCGGTCTTAGGTGTAAAGACTGTTTGATAAATTTCGCGTTCTTAATACCTTTGGAACTAATGAACCTTGGCGAAATATATATACATTGTGGAGTATAAAAGAGTTGCATATACGTGGACATATATATATATATACCTGTATAATTGACTTCCTTGGGAAAGTAGCAATGAAGGGGTCGTAGGATTATCATGCCTCGGAGCGTATGTTGCATAATGATCATTAGATCCTTTGAGTAGATGGCTCGGTTTTGAACTCAGTTGAGTCTTAATAGCATTGACCGGATTTGATAAGCTCGACGTAGGCGTGGGGTTGAAATTGCATGAATGGTATTGTAATTGAAGTTTACTTGACGTAAATGCTTTGGTTATCCTTTTGGGGTCATGTATAAATGTTAAGTCTTGAAACAGAAGTTTAAAAGTTGAAGGACCACCTTGTGGGGATGGTAAGAACAGTGAAGGACTGTTGTTTTTAGATAAGTGTTTTACTTATGATGTGGAAGATTTATAAAATATGAAGTACTAGAGACGAACTAAAGGAGTACATAGATTGTGTTGATCTGTGAAGGAGTATGTCCGGTTTATGTAAAGGTTTGGAATCACAAAGAGTTAGCAAGTAACGAGTAGGTACGAGTTAACTAGAAAATCGTGAGTGGTAGTCCAACTAAAGTTGGGGTGGAGATATCTAGTGAAATAAACTCGGTTTTTGGGCGAGAAAACAGGAATATAAATGTTTTGTGTATGAGTCTATGAGAGACCTGGTCTGTGGTTAATGTTATGGGTGGAGATTGTACGAACGAGGAGTGACATGAATTGCCAAGATAGATATGTCAACTAGTATGTAATGTGAAGTCAGAAAGAGGGAGTATCCGAATGGAAGTTTTCGGGGATTCCGGATGAAAAGTACTATTTGTCAATAAAGTTGATGGAGCATGTAGCTTGTAAGTTGGTGTGGTATAGTGAAGGCAAAATCGTTAATGAATATAAGTTGCTCCTTATGTGTGAAAGAATTGTACGAGAAAAGATTAGTTGAAGATCTAAGAATGGGTAGTAACTTCGAACGGTAATGTAGTTTCAAGATAGCTTGGTTAAATATTTTAAGTTAGAAATCTTAGTGAAACTGTTTGGTTATGGTTCGTAATGAGAAAATACTATCGATATGTGGAAAATTGGGAGAATGAGGCAAGTAATACTTGAAAGATAGTATTCCACGCTAACGTGGGGAAGCAATGATGGAAAGATTGGATTTAAGAATGTAGTCTTACTACAAGTTCATTGGAGTTATCACCTTTGATATACAACCCTTTAATGCTTGGTTGAGACGTGTTTGTGTGGTGCGATAGTGATGTGAGAAGGTAATAGCGTTTTGTGTCGAAGAAATGTGTAAGTCATGGATGCAATGATGGATTGCCATAGTTTTTGAAGCATAATTGATGAGAAAAGTCGTTATGTGAAGGAGCGGGAATCGTTTTTAAAAAAACCTTTTAATAAATTACAATCTAAGAGGGTGAATATAGGTATAATGGTATTATATCTTTGAGTTGTTAATGTGACTTTAGAGTCGGAAGAGAATATGAAGGATAGGTATCCCCATCTGTTGACCTGATCTTGATTTCGAGGACGAAATCATTTTCAAGTTGGGGAGTATTGTAACATCCTGAATTTTTGTTATTAGTGTTTTAATAAGAATTTTGGATGTATTTGTTTTCTAGTTTAAACCTTGGATTATATGGAAGTGTTATAATTCAAAAAGGGGTTAAAATACAAGTAATGAAAGTATGGTGGTACTTTTGGGAATAATGGATCTTGAGGGTATGTTTGGTTTTAATTAAAAAGTGTATATGGATAAAGCAATTGAGATAAGAAGAATATCTCATTTGTCTTGTGTGAGTCGGTTTAGAGAACCAGAGGAAGAGAAAAAGAGGGAAAAGAAGAAAAACAAGTTTGGTATTCAGATTTGGTAAGGGATTTATATTGGTTTGATAAAAGATTCATTGTTGATGTTAGATTATAAACAAACTTGTGTATTGGATGGATCTGCAGAATCATAAACATCAGTTTGAAGTTCAGATTTTGTGCAGAAGTGGGTTTTTACTACAAAAGGTGAGTTCATTCTGTTCTTTGTACAAATCAGTGTTTTTAAGTTATACTAACCTTGATATATCTGTATAAATTGGTTGAGGACTGAATAGAATGAGTGGAATGAACTGATTTTATGATTTAAATCGATTTGTGGACATGGTTGAATGAACAGTACGTAAAACCAGTGATGTCCCGGTACTTAAAGGTTCCGGTGTAGTTCCGGTGTAGTCTCGGTGTAGTTCCGGTGTAGTCCCGGTGTAGTTCTGGTGTAGTCCCGGTATCGACGATAAGTACCGGGGATTGAGAGACCCAGTATCAAGGATAGGTCCCGGTAGTTGGAAGTCCCGGTAGTGGCAAGTCCCGGTAGTGGCAAGTCCCGGTAGTGGCAAGTCCCGGTAGTGGCAAGTCCCGGTAGTGGCAAGTCCCGGTAGTGGCAAGTCCCGGTAGTGGCAAGTTCTGGTAGTACAAGTCCCGGTAGTGGAAGTCCCGGTAGTTGGAAGTCCCGGTAGAGGTAAGTCCCGGTAGAGGCAAGTCCCGGTATAGGTGAGTCCCGGTACAGCATATCGGGAGTTGAGTAAAGAAACCAGTATATCTAAATGGTATCAAAATTTGATATGGCTCAAGGACCTGATAAGTTAAGTATCTAGAGGCCTTGTAATTTATGTATCTCTCCGGATGTAATGAGAAATGGGCATTTATGTAATCGTGAAAAGGTGCGATTTAAGAATTGACATATATCTTATGTTACTTGAACATATGTACTTTTGAATAGTAGTATGTTAGGTTTATAGACTGCGCTAGTGTGATACTAGGCAGGATTGTGTTAAATGTGATTTTCTCATACTGAATGATATGAGGAATCTGTACGATTTATATATATGATTTGCTCATACTGAATGATATGAGGAATCTATATGGTATAAAGGCGATTTGCTCATACTGAATGATATGAGAAATCTGTATTAAGCATTAACTTGCACGAGTATAAATAAGTGTAATGGATCCATAGGCACTAAAGTTTGGAAATCACATGGAATAGGCGTGTGGTATAACTCGTTTAATCGTTATTCCAGTGTGTGTGGGAAATCATGGAATAGGCGTGTGGTATTAATCGTTATTCCTGATTTCTAAGGAAGAGAGTGAGATTGACATAAGTGCTTGTGATCTCTGCTTCCTTACCGATAAATGGGCGTGTGTAATCGCGATTTATTGGTGGAGAGCATTGATCTAGAATCTTTGAAGATTCATAGTGTGGCTCTGGGGTATGATATGATGACGGAATTATTGTCAGTCATATTCATGAAATGTGGAAAGGGGCATGTGTATATTGCGATTTCTGGATTAAGAGCATTACTCTAGAATCAGTGAAGATTCGTAATGTGGCTCTGAGACGTGATATGATGATGGAAGGTGTGTCAGTCATATTCATGGAACTGGGTAAAAATCGTGTTAACAGAATAGAGTTATACGTATGGTAAGAAAAGGGGAATCAGGTTTGTTATAACTTGTTTACATTGATTTTTTACAAATGTTATCTTGGAAACGAATGTTCTCACTAGGCGTTGGCCTAATCGTCTCAATTGATGTTTTCTTACCAGGTACCAGCCCGGGGAGGTAAAGGGTTGTGGGACGAGCGTTTTGATATAGCAGAGGTGGATGAATTTAACAAAGAATAGATTTTGATGGATTGATAGATAACTTGATTAATCTGGTTGAAGGGACATAATTAGATTGATAAGTTATTTGAAGGATCTTGTAATGTGAATATACTCTTGATGGTTAATCCACTGCCTGTTTTTATAAGTTGAAGTATTTATTGTCATAACCTGTTATAACTTGAGGTTTAAATTGGCTCATGTTTTGGGGTGTTACAATATGGTATCAGAGCACTAGTTTAAGCGAACTAAGTATGCTGATAAGATACTTAGACTTAAGCTGAGATGGAGTAGGTTATGATATGTGAGATATGGGTAGAAGTGTTAAGACGGGATAGTCTTAGAGTCAACGGAAATACGTGAAATTAGTACTGTGACAATGGTAACGAGGATTATCCTGTATGATATGTTCACAATTCCAATTAGCTACTGTTATTATGAATATATATTTACACGAGCATGCTTATTTCTGAATTATTACAGTGACTAACGATCGATAAGGTACGTTTTGTATGTGTGTACGTGCATAACCATTTCTTATGGTTGTCCCTTTATGTTATAGTAGAATGATGATGAATACGCCACCAAGGTCCTTTGAAGGACAGATCAGTATTGATTGGAGGTTGGAAGGATAACCTGGAATTGGCGGGACTCATGAAAGTCCGCCAAGGCAACCTTTAGTAGGTGGATTGATATGTGTGGAGATAGAGTATGAGAAGATTGATCAAGATGTAAATGGTATGACATGGTGGAGTATGTGGATCGTGGAATGCCAGCACAGGTGCAACCAGAGTCACTTGCACCTTTATGAACTCGTTTTAATGATTATGGATACTTTGATCCAAGTCTTGTTATTTGTGCAGATTTATTCAGATAAAGATCTTTTGCACGTGTTAAGGGGGAGCTTATAAGATTTTAAATCATTGTATCATGATTTGAGGGGGAGCTCAAATATTTATGAATGTAAGTATCTTCTAATCTTAATCTCAGATTATTTGAAAGAACAACGAATTTCAAGCATGAAAAATGTTTTCCTTAAACGTTCAAACCACTTCTATATTTCAAACAAATTTTATGAATTTGGAAGTGTGACTTTAAATGTTTTTCATATCGATCTCGGATTATAACAACATATCTGACCGTGTGTTTCCAAAGATTAATAATTGTGTATTATCTTTTCTATACTTTCAAGTATTCATACACACCGGTACAGCTTCATATTGTTTTTGTTATTACCATGTCTCAAAATGAAACAATTTTTTCGATGGTAATACTCCCGTTTGTATTTCAAATTTTGTTGAGCATCATATATTGTTTCAGCTTAAACATTTAAGCGTTTATTTCAAAGATTGTTTGTATTTGTCCATATAAACAAACTTCAATTCTTTGATACCCTAATCCTTTATGATTATCTTTAATTATATTTGACCTGATTGATACGTTGTCAGATTCTAAAACAAGTCTTTCGAATTCATTTCATTGATTTCATTCTTTCAATATTCTTGTTTTGAGAAATCTTCAAAGTTCAAATGCTCAAATAAGCAGAGCAAGATTGCAGATTCGACTATAGAATCAGAATACCTCGCAACTTCAGACACCGGAAGGAAGCCGTGTGGATGAAGAAATTCATTACAGACCTTGGTGTGGTTCCTAGCATAGATGGACCCGTCAAGATCTAATGCGACAACGAGGGTGCCATAGCTCAAGCAAAGGAACCAAGGTCCATCAGCGGTCCAAGCAACTTCTGAGAAAATATCACATCATTCGAGAGATTATCGATCGGGAGGATGTGAAGGTTTGCAAAGTTCGATCGGAAGATAATTTGGCAGATCCATTCACTAAACCTATGAGTCAGAGCAAACATGATATTCACACTAGCTCTACAGGTTTAACATTTCTAAGTGTTTGAATTGATCTTTAATTTCAGTATACTTTTGGAACATTAAGCAATGAAATTCTATCTGTTGTACGCATACTAGGTATGAATCATTACACTAATTTCCTTGTGTTCTATATTAACATGTTTAAATCCATAAATAATATGATATTATTTAAAATGATCCATGGTCGATTGTTAACGGGGGACTAGTAACAAACTAAGATCATTATGAAGTCTGGTTTTGGTTTAGTTGGGCCAGCACAGGTGCAACCAGAGTCACTTGCACCTGTAGGTTCAAGTGTTGGATATACCCTTTTTCAAGATCAATTCATAGATCGGCGTCATAAAGTGAATCTTGAAATGATAAGTTATTCATTTATCTTTTGATCTGAGATGTATATTGGAACCTCAAACATAAGGAATGTTGTACCTTGATATATGCCTAACGTCGCATTTCACCGGGTGATTATAAGGGTTGTGCTAGGTACAATGTGAACTACGTGTGAGTCGTATACATGCAATATGGAATTTGCTCCTCTCATGATGAGAGATAAATCTCTGGGTCCCTCGATGAAATAAATTGAGAATTGTGTGGCCACACACAAGTGAATTGGTTGAACCAATTGTACTTGTTTAACTCAACTATTATCGTGATCGAGAAATACAATTATTGAAAAACCAAGGATGAGCCTGATCTATGCCGTGAGTTAAATATGAGATATCGTGTAGCAAAGGGATAAGGAATATTCTATTCATATTATTGATTGTACAAATAAAAGCTTGGAAAGCACATATTCATTTGACTTTGGGGGCAGTGGCGCGTTGCTAGACACATAATCACTATCTGTGTCTTATATGTCGTGTGGAAGTGGGAGACTGTAGGTTTCTCTATGCCCACGTCACATGAATACATTGCTGACGTCAAGTGAACCTATGAGGGTCACACGCTGTTGATCCAAACCCTCAATGATTTGATAATGACTCTGAGAAACACTTAGTGAAAAGTGTAAGTAGACAATATGTATTAATGTTTTGCCATCAAAGAAAATATACTAATCCTGTTTAGTATCGCTGATGAAAACATACGCTTTAATTTATGTATTCAGCGAACACTGTACATCAGTGAGCCCTGTGCCTGTTCAGTCTCACTGATGATCGTTGATAATTTATGTGTTTACTTATGATCCCTGAAGACAAGATTCACGTCAACTATGTTCTATGCTGAAGTTGAATATCAAGCCAAAGAACCAGCGACTAAGTCTACTAGTGACCTGATGCGGATATCAGCGAAGCCAAGACTTGTCCATTCAACGTGAAGTTTCAAGTAGAAGACTTCAGCGAACACTGAACTTTATCATTCGCTGATAAAGGTTCATTCAGCGAACGCTGATCATGAAGCATCCTCTACAAGCAACTTTTGTCTTATCCCCTTGCACGCCTTCGTATGATTTTTGTCAGAACGGACATCCCTTTTGTCCAGAATCGTACAACCAACTCTGATTCTGCACTGTTCATCATGCGGCCACCAGGTTGTCTACTGAAGTCAAATTATGCAACCAACCAAAGACTGCCACATGTAAAGGTATACTGACTTGCATTAAATGCATGCAGTATATAAAGGAAACCCTACTTCATTTTGAATAAGCTTGGCCATTCCTCTCTCGCTGAACTTACTGTGTGAACAAATACTCTCCTTAGTGTTCTTATTTTCTTAATCTCTATTTCTAGTGCAAGAAACTCTTATTGTTCTCATAGTTTGTTTAGATTAGGTTTATTCCTTAATCTTGTTCCACAACGAACTGTAAATTATTTGATACATATCAATAAACAATTTAGAAATATAAAAATCATGTGTTTGTATTCAACCCCCTGCCCCTTCTACAAACTTGTATAACCCCTTTGGGACCAACAAGTGGTATCAAAGCAATTTGTTTAATCTGATAAACAAGATCTTGCTTATACTATCTATTTCTCTCTTCCTTGCTATCCTTCATTATGGCAAACCCAACAAATACAAACTATATCGATAATGGCTCTCTTGCAAAACCCTCTAGATTTAGCAAAGATAGTTTCAATCTTTGGAAATAGGATGATTCTCTTCTTGGAAGGTGTAGATCCCACTATACCTCACTATATCGAAAATGGACCATATGTCCCTTTCATGTTAGACCCTGTTGTTCCAGCCACTGCTACTAGACCTGCCGTCCCTGAACGAATCATCCCCAGGGAAGTCACTCACTGGACTGATGAAGACAAAAAGAAGGTGGCCATCGATACTAAGGCCAGATCCATCGTCTCAGTGGCTCTTCTTAATGAAGTCTACCACTCCGTCATGAACCTGAAGAGTTCTAAAGCCATGTGGGATACTATATATGTTTAATATGAAGGTACTACTGAAGTCCAGGATTCGAGAAAGATCAACCTGGTAAGATAGTACGAAAGTTTCATCTGTGGTAAGAATGAAACCCTTTCTGAAATACATCAACGGTGTAACTGTTTAATCATTGATCTAAAAACTGTTGGTAAGGAATATTCTAACTTTGAGATCCTGACAAAGTTTCTAGAAAGTCTTCCTGAAAGTTGGGACAGTTATTCTATGTTTCTTAAGCTCTAAAAGGATCATAAATCAATGACCCTCTCTACCTTATTTATGCTCAATCATGAGTAGTCGTGTCAACTTAAGAAGAATCTTGTAAAAGATTCCAAAAGCACACCTGTTGCTTTACTCTTTTCATAGTTGGTGCCCACTTAGCGTTCTACTGTCACTATCACTGAGTTGTAATCTAACTCTGATGATTCATCAGAAGCTGATCCTTTAGAAATTGATGAATATCTGGCACTTCTAACCAATACTTTCAGAAGATTCGCCAGAAAGAGTAACTTCAGAAGAAATAAACCTCTTTCCCTCACTGACAAGACCAAATCTTCAACTCTTGTAGATAAGGCCACTACTACCTGCTTTAACTCTAAAAAAGTAGGATATTTTGCTAATGAATGCAGGTCAAAAAAAGTCTTCAAACCCTCATCTTCTTCCTACAAGAAATCCTCTAACCCCCGGGGCTAGAGATGACAAATACCAGAAGCAGAAAAAAATATCAAAAGCTGAAAGGCTTCAAAAAGAAAGGAAAAGGCATGATCGTTGAATATCATGACTGGGCTGCATCTGATGAAGAATCATCTGACTCTAACTCTGATGATGTAACACCCTCGAATTGGGAAATAGCAACTAAATAAAATTTTCGATAATACAACCAAAATAATAGGATTTCTCCCTATAATTCAATACCGGAAATACCTCCATCAATACATATGACTCAAGTCTTAAATACAAAGGCTAGGTTTACATCGGGTGTTACTTAACTCAAGTACAATTGGTATTCCCAAAACTCAATGCTGAACACTTCACTACCAATTCACCTCTCGAGCACACTACTAGCACTCGACCTTTCGTAGTGTCACTAGAACTACTCCCAACCTGAACCTGTTGCACATGCCGACAAATAAAAAGGTTAGGCTAACGCCTATTTCAAGAGTTTATAACATGATTTATATAATTTGTAGAATGAAAGTTTGCGACATAAATCATGATTTCCAAAAGAGTTTATGAAAGGATGTAAACGACTCATTTTCCAACGCACACAAAATCTATGAGAAAAGTTCCCAAAATGTATAAAGCATTTTCCAAAATGAATTCCAACTCCAACTCACTCAAAACGTGCTTGGACGTTAAATATCCGAAAAAATATAAACGTGGACAAAACTCCAATATTTTAAAACATCCAAATAGGATGAGGCATAGAACCCTGCCAATAAACCGTGAAGACATTTCATATAAATAAAGAGCGTCATCGAAAATATGGATAAAAGTAACTACCCAAAAACAACACCTTTCGGTAACGGGGGAGACCCGATTCCATAGAAAGTGACGGGCACATAAAGTTAGGCCACTTATGATGTTACTGGATTACACCTCAAGTCCCGGTCTTAGTTCCCATGCCATAAATACATCACAACCTCAAACCTTTCCCATGCCTTTATTGCCTACTCCGTCGAGTTCAAGGACTTATGGGACCATATTGCCTATCCAGTCTAGACGAGTTACACCTCAAGGACTTTAATGTCCCTTATTGCCTACTGGCTAGTGGCCCCACGGCCTAACGCATATAACCATGTGTCCCAATAGTCCACTCCTAGTGCACAAAAAGATAGACCATCAAGTAAAGACTGACTTACGTGCCTACGGATCCAATGCAACACAGTCTACAAAAAAACATGCCCATCCCGAAATGACTAAAGCACCCGAGCATGTAAATATAAAAAATATGCAATAAAATGCATCAAGTTGCAATAAATGCAAACCATAAATAAGACTCCATATTGAGCCATCAAAACCGGACAAAATGTCCCCAAGACTTCCTTAAAGTCAAAACTGAGCAAAATGCTCAAAACTTATTAGACCCAAAAATAACAGTCATCATAGCATAAAATGCATTTAAACATTGTTTAGGTAAACATGTACCACAAAATCATCATTAACCCAAAAAAGTCGACACGGGTTAAAACAAAGGGTTTCCCCAAATGGACTCATGCCCCTTATAATTCTCAAAATGACTCATGACACTAAAATGTGCCTTTTCCCAAATGGTTTATAAAATCAATTACCCAACATGAATAAACCATTGAATGAACTTTATTTGAGCAGTAAATCATTTGAAGACATATTTATGATTTCTACACATCAAAATATTCCAAAATCCCAAATATGGGTGTTTTACAATCTTTATAAAGTTAAACACTTAAAAGAGTCAACTTACCAAATAACTCAACAGTTGATAAATACAAGTAAAACACACAAATGCTTGGAAAATAACATTTTTGGCATGCACAACGTTTTCACAAATCAACTTGAACTCACCTTGCTAGATTTAGGCTAAATCTAGATTTTCCCCCAAACGTAAGCTCCTTTGAAGAAACATGAATCCTCAAGCCAAAACTTCCAAAAACCTAGATCTATAAGTGTCCAACCATCAATAACCACATTTAACCATTTAGAATTGTTCCCCAAACATCAACCATCAAAATCTCCATTTATACCAAAAACCCCAATTTGTCCTAACTTTTCTCAAAATCATCCAAACCGAAAATGGAGGAACAAAACACTAGGAGATCATCCATGGAACATTTATAACTCATAATGAAGCTTGTAAATGGAGGAAATGAACTTACCACTTAGGTTTTGATGAAAACCTAGAAAACCCCAAAAATCTCTAATGTTGGAGATGAAAACTTACTCTTGCATCAATAAATGAAACCACTAGCATAAAATGGAGAAGGAACGCATTAATCTCCATGAAAAAGCCCCAAAATCAGTTAGGGTTTTTGAGGGAAAGAGGGGAAACGATTTCGAGAGAAGAGAAGAGATTTGAGAGTGAGAAATGAGAGACTTACCACCACCAAACACCCTTGAATCTTCCAATAAAATCTAGGATTTAACCCAAAATCCTATTTTTCATATTTATCTTAAAAGCTCGATTCCTTCCAAAATTGGGGTGTTACAATCCTCCCAACCTTAAAAGAGATTTCGTCCACGAAATCTAGTTCCCGTATACTCAAGTGAATGCTCAACTCACTAGAGTAGCTTCCAATCAACAGACTTTGGTTGTCTCTCAACCTTAAGTGATTCATATTTCCCTAAAAGCAGATCCCGACTACCAATCAGTCCAGATCTACACTCTTATAAACTTTTTCTCTTACCATCCCAAAGTATGTTTGCCATAGTAACTAACATTAAATTCCCCAGTTCAGTTGTTCTCACTATCGAACTGTCATCTACCTCTAACGAGTGCTATTAGACTCCAAAACAGATGGTCGTCCTTGATCCATCGATTAAACCACTTCACGAATACACCCAAATACCAATCATTCAAGCGACAGGTTCTTTTACCATTCAAGGAAAGTCACCCGACTATAACTACTTATCACAGACTGGATTTCATAAGATCACTACGACCGTTACCATTATTTCTAAAAAAATCGGACTACAACCCTCCGAATACACTAACGGTTCTTGACACCGGACCCCAAAAGTTGACACCTAGTCATACCACCAAGCTTTGATGCCCAACAGAACTCCTTACACGAGTGTCATCCGTCGAGTATTCCCACAACATTAAGGTTATCAATTCGGTGTCTAAAGGGTCCCTCTTGCGAAAATTGACCAAGACCTAAACTAGGTTGCCGACAAGAACGGTTACCACCAACCCCAATATACGATACCGCGAATCGAACCCTTCAGTTACAACAAGTACATCGACTCTGCCACCGATACCATCCGGCCTATAGTACCATCACACGTCGAAATACCCAACTTTTCATAGTCGAAGTTCTACACACACTTACTCTTAACCGGGGTTACTTAACCTTTCCAAGGTCTTATTGAGTTCAAGGTTCTCAAGTTAATTAATTAACAAATATGCCAATCAAAAACTTTTTATACAAATTTTCAACACAAAGGTTTTCATATCAAATTAATCGTACACATAAAAACTACTACTATCTATTCGGTAGTTGCGCAAAAATGGACATTCTCGTCCCATATATGAAAATCATGTTGAAAACTATTTCAGCGCAATATAGATTATTAACAAAACGTAAAAGCGTAATAAACAACTTCTTTGAAGGAACTGCTACGGTCGTCGCTTGAATTGATTTATGTCATGCACGTAAAGTAATGTTCTACTTTAAATAATGTGAAACAAAAGGTTTGTACGTACTTCAAAAGAAGTTTAAACAACACCTGACTCCAAAATCCCTTTTTAACCATAAAATGGCATGGAACAAGGTTCACCAACAAAATTTGCACGCGTCAGTTTATTTCGCAAAACGCCGAAACGATTCGTAAACGCACTTTGGTTAACACATAAAATGATTTGATAAATCCCAGATCTCTAGCAATAAGATATGAATGTAGTGAGAGAGAATCTAGAGAGCAAATATGTCATCCATATATTGAGTTACAAAAGGTTTCTAAAGGGATCTAGATTCACATCTAACTAAGAACTAGACATGCCTATTTATACCCATAACATACAAGGTATAAAGGCACAGCTAACAAATACAGTACATTGACTTTTACAGTAAATCTTGAATACACCAATGCTCTAACAATCTCCCCCTTTGGATTCAAGATTTAAAAAAATATGACAGCAGTCTTCAGCTCTTTGTAAAGTCAATCTTCTCAAACAGACACTCTATCAAACCATCTTCAAATAGCTTTATCTCCACTAGTTCACGGTGAACTATATGCTTTGACACTCTTTAAGAACTCAGCTTTGAAGAATCTTCAGACAAACATGAAAAGTCATTGTCTTTTTCTTTGAAAAATCAACCTTCTTCAATACAATCTTCAACAGATTGTCTTCAAGTCTTGAACATGGATTTCATATCTTTATATAGAACCATCAATTCGGAACAAGATAAATCAGAAACGATTAGAGTTTGGATCAGAAAGATGTGAAACCATCCACATTGTTGAACTTTTAGGTGTAAGCGCATTCCGATAACCACTCAGAACTAAGATAACCAAATTCAGCAACATTTGGACTTCACATGATCCTTCTCCCCAATCTTCAGTCTTTGTTCACGAATCTTTGACTTGAAATATCTTTGATTTGAAAATTCTTTGACATGAAATTGAAATTAAACTTTTCTCCCCCTTTTTCGATGATGGTGAGCATCATAATCATCGAAAACCATTTTCAATTTCAGTCGTGTCTTTGAGTATTGCTAACAATCTCCTCCTTACAGAATAACCTTGCTCCCCCTCAAAATAAGAATTCTGGAGCAATTTGTTTTCTCCCCCTGAAAGTATGCATATATTTCAATAACGTACAGTATTTGAAATTGTAGCACAAATTTTAAAACAAATTTACACAAGGAAAATAACATTCATTGAATTTTATTTTATAACTACAAACATTTGATCATTTGAAAACTTTACAAAAGAAATTCAACTTAATGAAATTTAACAGATTTTTCAATCAAATGAAATCAAATGCATGTGTTTGGATTCAAGAACAAGTCATCATTGTATATCAAGTTAAAAAATGTTCAGTTTCAACCCCTTTATTAAATCTATTTGGTGTGCTAGCATGGGAAATATGATTAGCTTCAAGCATATGCAATTCTAAAACATATAAGAATATTTTGCTCTACTCACACTATTTGTCCAAAATCAGAATTTCATAAATTTACGGGTTTATCGCGATTTTGTATTTTCCCCAAGTTTCAAGAGATGTGTGTTCATTGGCATCTTTTCTTTTGTGCTCATTGGCATCTTTTGATTTGTGCACATTGGCATCTTTTGATTTTGTGCTCATTGGCATCTTTTGATCAAAAAGTTTAGTAAGAATAAGATACACCGTTAAACATGACTTTCTATCTGGTTCTATAGCAGGATTTGGGTCAGCAGATCCCAGACCAGTTGGCCTTAGGTGCTAGGTGACGAGCACCCCTTAGAACTTAATTTCCCAAACCAGAAAGGCCACATCGATATATCTTAAACCCATTTGTACCAGTAGAACATGGCTTTCTATCTGATTCTATTGCAGGATTTGGGTCAGCCGATCCCAGACCAGTTGATCTTAGGGACTAGGTGTCGAGCACCCCTTAGGACTTACTCTCCCAAACCAGAAAGGCCACAGGCACAAACTTTCAAACTAAATGATATTCTATATAAGTTCGAATTTCCATCACAAAATATGAATGATATCTCAATCACTTGGTTCTTAATCATAGTGCTTTGCCCATATTTTCATTTCCATCCATCATTCTGACATATAGGCTTTTTGAGCATTATATTCTATATATATCCAGATTCACATAACTTTGAGCATTCAGCATAATTTCATTCATGTTTTGCTGACCTTTCGATTTATTTTAGAGGTGAAAATTGAAGCAAATCTAACTCAGATAGTACAAAGTTTCTTGTAAAATCATCTTTTAGCACACATTTAATTCATTGAATGAAAATTGAAAATTTCATCTTATTGAATTAAATTTGTAAAGTTTCAAGTTTTCAAATCAGTAGAAACAAATATAATCCAATGTTACCTTTTGCCACTTGTTCCTTGAAACAAAAATATATAGCAGTTAAGGATATCACCTGAGAAGTATGAGTTCTAAACTGATTTGTTTAGAAATCTTAGTCTTTGAAGTACGGGTTCTAAACTGATTTGTTTAGAAGCCAAAGTCGTTGAAGCACGGGTTTTGAACTGATATGTTCAAAAGCCATTAATATTTGTCTCCCCCTTAATGGTACAAATATTTTTCAAAAAATACGCCGCTTCTCTTCTGTTTTCAGTCATGTGTGTGGTATGTATCTACAATTCAGTACAACACATGAAGAACCTGCAAAACAGATTAAGCAGATTTTGGTACCCAATGGCATTTGGGTCCTAGTGGGTTAGGTGTAGATTTCTTACAAGGAATACTGTAAGAACCATACCAATAAGAAGTATAATTTTTATGCACAAAATCATTTGATCCACAGTAAGAACAACAGATTTTCTTATGTGCCAACCTAATCAGATGATTTACAGAATAAATAGGATTAGGTTTAGCATAAGATTTACCTTTTGGCGCATTGTTCTTCTTTTCATTTGCTGTGGATACAGATGATTTTGGCACTTCTTTCTTTGGAACTGTTGTGCCTTTTACTCTCCATTCCATCTTCACCCTCTTGAAGACTGGAACTTCTTCAGGTTTGGAAGTATTAACTTTAGGCACTTTTGTTTTGTTATCTGATTTATCATACAGAGGATTATAGAAGAGATTTGTTGAACGAATCCGACCTTTTGAGAAATCTGTTGATCTATTAAATTGTTTAGAAAAATGTTTTTAAAACTTGAACTTGAAGCAGTTTTAAAAGAGCATTCAGAATCATTTGAATCAACAAATGGAGTCTGAAAGATAGAATTATGACCGGTCTGCTTTGAGACATCAAATTTAAAAATGACGTCTTCAAGTTCTTTGACTTTGTTTATTAAAACATTTTTCTCTTTAGAAATTAGATCAAATTTCTTTTGGAGATCAGATTTGATCAACTGATCCTTCATAATATCAGCTGATAAACCAGATAATCTTTTGGTAAGATTAAGAATCACATCTTCAAAATATTCACGTTCCGATTCAAAATCTTTTTCCAAAAACTTTCTTTTATCAGTAATCTCTTTGAAAATTTCCATATTTTTCTTTTTAAGAGTTTTACTTTCCTTTTCAAAGAGATTTTTCTTTTCCGTGAAATTTTTTCTTTCCTTTTCCAAAAGATTTTCTAATTCAGAGATTTTCACGGAAAGTTCAGAACTTTTAATCTCAAAAGATTTTCGTTCAGTTTCAAATTTAGCTCTTTCTTTTTCGAGCTTGTCTTTTTCTAAAAATAAAACTTTCTCAAGATTAGAAATTTGTTTTGAAAGTTTTATATATTTAAGCTCAATTACTTCCTTTTCTTTAAGAACTTTCATTGAAGAAAGTGACTCTCTTTCACGTTCTGTAAGCTTCTTCTTCAATTCAACGTTTTCACCTTCCAACGTTGTTCTTTTCTCTTGAACTTCTTGTTGGGTCACCAAGGATTTGAAATTGACTCACCGATGTTTTCCCTAAAACTCCTACTTAGAATATTTTAGTTCAGTTCTTTGAATGACTTGTACAAGATATCAAATGTTCGGTGAAGTCGAAGATCAACCGAAACCAAGCTTGAAGACTCTCTACTTGTGGAAAATAGAAGACTCTCGGCAACATTCAAACAAGTCATCACCACCGAAATTCCTTGACATTTCGGTGGCCTTCTCTCCACCGAATTTATTGGACAAATTCGGTGGCCTTCTTCCACCGAAGTGCTTGGACAAATTCGGTGGCCCCATCCACCACCGATGACCACCGAAGTGCTTGGACAAATTCGGTGGCCCCATCCACCACCGATGACCACCGAAGTGCTTGGACAAATTTATAGGATTGTTTTTTCGGTGCTCCTCTCACCACCGAAACATGCTTGCAACTTCGGTGGTCCTCTCACCACCGAAACATGCTTGCAATTTCGGTGGACTAGTCTTCTTTCCACCGAAGATTTCTCAATCTCGGTGGAAACCACTTCGGTGCTAAAAGCTCAAGACAGAAGATCATTTATTATGGGACAATATCCTCCAGCAGAGAAAAGTGACAGTTTGTCTCTTTATCCACTTTCCGTTAAGGTCCCTTTTATCTGCTCAAGCTACTCTGTCTACACCTAGTGAAAAGTGACAAGGACTTCACAGTTCTCCTGAAGTCAACATTATCAGCATATGTGAAGATGACAAGTGTCCCAAGCATTTAATGCTTGGGCACTCCTTGGCACTATAAAAGGAGAAGTGCTCTTCATGCAATTCTCACGCTTTCAAGAAATTCTCTCAGTGCAAGAAACCTTCTTTTAAGCCTTAAAACTCAATAGCTTTGCTCTTAGTGTTCTTAGTTGTTTTGTTGTATACTTTGTGTAAGATTGTTAGAATAGTTTATCTGTTCTTTTCCGCAACAATCTTAAGTTTTCTGTGTGTAATTCTTTTGAAAGTTTTTCAAATATAAGAATTAAAATTGTGAAATCTTTGTGTATTGTATTCAACCCCCCCTTCTACAATACTTGTTAAGCCATCTGGGACTAACAAGTGGTATCAGAGCAGAAATTTTAATCCCATAAACTTGATCTGCGATGGTTGCCTCTTCTTCTTCTACTGTTGAAAACTCTCTTCAAAACAACTTTTCAGAAAATGGGTCTATTTCAAAACCTCCTAAGTTTAATGCCAACAACTTCTCCTTGTGGAAAAGCCGCATGATGCTATTCATGGAAGGAGTGGATACTAGATATCCAACCATTCTCAACGAGGGACCTATTATCCCCAGAGTTTGGGCTCGCTATGACACGCAGAGGCCAGGTAAAGAGACCTTTGAAAAGGAAATCTCTAGTGATTCTGATGAGGAAAAATCCAGTGCTACTGGTCGGTATATTCTCAAAAATCCTAAAAAGTATACTGATGAGGAAAAACGTTTAGTTACTCTTGACTCCAAGGTAAGAGCTATTATTGCTCTCTCTCTTCCTGATGAGGTCTACCACTCTTTGGTGAACTTTGAAACTGCCAAAGAAATGTGGACCACTCTATGTGTTCTGTACGAAGGTACAGAGGAAGTCAAGAAATGTAAAAAGATTGGTCTTATCAGAAAGTATGAACTATTTTCTTTTGAAAAAGGAGAATCTCTTCCTAGCTTCTATAACCGCTTCAACTCTCTTTTAAATGATCTTAAGTTGTTGGGCAGAGTCTATGATAATGAGGAAGTCTTGTGCAAGTTCATGGATTGTCTCCCAGATTTTTGGGAAAATATATGTACTTGCATCAAAACTACCAAGGACCTTGAGTTCATGCCCTTAACTGTTTTATATGGTACTCTTTTCAACTTTGAGCAAACCAAGCTTCAACGGAAATCTTTCATCAAAGAAATAAAGAGCTCCTCTATAGCTCTTGTTAGTGAAAGTTCCAAGAATTCTCAAAATCTTCCTAGAATCACCTATCCTTCATCTGACTCTGACAATGACAGCCAAACAAATGTAACCCACCAAACGGAAGCATATCTTAGTGATGCTGATGATGAAGGTGAGGATATCATGGTTGAACAGTTGTCGGATGAGATGGCAATGATGGCCGGTTCTAAACACAAGTTTCGTCCCTTCAACAAATCTCGAAGTCTTAGAAAAACTTCATCTTTCAAAACTTCTTCTGACAAGTCTAATGAGGAATGCTACAACTGTGGCAAGAAAGGACATTTTGCATCTGAGTGTAGAAGCAAGCGTATCTCCAAGTCCAGATTTACTTCTTCTGACAATCCCTCTTCAAAAAGGGAAAAATCCAAACACATGCCTTTCAAATCAACCCTTCCCAAAAAGGAGTCCCCACCATCCTTCTTAAATCATCAGGAGCGTGCTGAGAAATACAAGGCCAAGTACAAGAAAGAGAAGGAAAGGAGTGAGGGTCTAGAGAGAAAAGGGAAGGGTCTCATGGCAGAAACCCACGATTGGGACGACGAAGACACCTCCGACAGTGATTCTCAGAATAGATGCTTCGTGGCCATCTCAGAAGAAATGGAAGTTTCCGAAAAGGCCACTTCACCTATGGCTCTAGTGGCAACTGGGTGCTCCACAGCCTACGCTCAGGTACATCCCTTCAATAATATGTCTGATATTGAAAAGATCAATGCCTATGAGTCTTTAACTCAAGATTTTTATTCTGTTAAAGACAGTAAGAATAGAAAATCTGCTCAAGTGAAAGAGCTCAAAGCTGAACTTGAAATTTGCATGTCTAAGCTTAAAAGGTTTGAGGAAATCAAAAATGAGCTTGAGGACTTGAAAACAATAAATCATGTGATCTCAAAAGAAAAGAACTCCCTGTTTAAGAAACTAAAAAGGGAACAAGAAATCATCAAAAAATGGTCAAGCTCTTCCAAAAATCTTGAACAAATCTTTCAAAGTCAAATCTGTAGTTCAAACAAGTTCGGTCTAGGATTTGGAAAAACTGATGTTTGTGATTCCACTCTTGCTCTTGTTCCCCCCACCAATGCATGTGATGATTTCTCTGATTCTAGCTTTTGTGATTCCATCTCTTTGAACTCGTTAGATCTGTGTGAAGCCTTAAAGTATGGTATATCCTTAAAGGCCAAAGACTCCTCATTGCAAGTCATTGAGAAGCAAGATTCAAATGACGTTTCTAAACCCATCCATGATCAGCTCAAATTTTTGGCCATGGATGAAGCCTCCTCCTCAAACTCTTCAAAAGCTAATCCTTCCAAAAGATCTAAACCCACCGATCTTATCCCCTTTGTGCCCACCGATCCCTCAATCAATGACCCTCCAATTCCTCTTCATGAAGTGTTAAAATCTATTCACATAGATACCTACACCGAACCTAAGCCCTCAAAGATCCCCAAAAGAGAAACTCCTGTTCACTCAAAAAGGATCTCCTGTGCCGACAAAGGAAAATCGGTGGTCAACTGCATGGCAAGCTCCCATCCTAAAAGTTTTACCCCAAACATTCCCTCTAACAACACTTATATTCCTAGATCTGTGCTTTTAAGAAAATCAACCTCCAAAGATTTATCCAAAGGAATCCTTGGGTCCAAGCCTCCTGCTCTGTTCTCCTCTAACAAGGTTATAAGAACAAATGATAAAAGCCAAAACATGAAAAATGCTAAAAAGGTGTTTATCTATAGAAAATGCTATAACTGTGGTGACACTTTTCATATGGCTAAGGACTGTCCCAAGGATAGGATTGATAGATCCAAGCTTAAGGAATCATGCTCTTCTAACCCCAAAGGACCCATTACAAAATGGGTACCAAAGAACTAATATGTGTTTGCATGCAGGCTTTTGAGCACCATCAAATTTGGTATTTAGACAGCGGGTGCTCACGCCACATGACGGGAAACAAGTCTCTTCTCATCAACTATGTGCCGGGAAAAGGTCCATCTGTAACTTTTGGTGATAATTCTAAGGGTTACACCAAAGGATACGGAACTCTCTCTAATGGATCTGTAACCTTCAATAAAGTGGCTTTTGTGGACGGCCTCATGCATAACCTCCTCAGCATTAGCCAACTGTGTGATCTTGGATACAAAGTTATCTTTGAACTTTGTGTCTGCTCCGTGGTAGACAAACAATTCAATGTTGTGTTATCGGGAAGACGGATGGAAAATGTCTACGTCATAGATATGGGACAATCCAATTCTTCATCAAATGTCTGCTTTGTGTCAAATGATGCATCCAAAAGGAACTGGTGGTGGCACAAACGTCTCTCTCATCTAAACTTCAAGACCTTGCATAAAATCTCCAACAAAGAGCTGGTGACGGGCATGCCAAAGTTGAACTTTGTCAAAGAGAAGCTGTGTGATGCATGTGAAAAGGGAAAGCTCACCCAAAACATCATTCAAGACGAAGCAATGCTCTTCCATCACTCTTCCTCTTCAATTGCTGCACATGGATCTATGTGGACCAGTCAGCACTCCAAGTCTTGGAGGCAAAAGGTATATTCTTGTTATTGTTGATGAACTTACCAGATATACTTGGGTGTTCTTTCTCAGGTACAAAAGTGATGCCACTGAAGAAATCATCAACTTTGTCAAGAAAAATGAAGTTCTCAATGGCCAGCTTGTCCGCTCGGTAAGGAGTGACAATGGCACTGAATTCCGAAATAGTCCTCTTGAAGACTTCTTCACCGAGAAAGGGATCTCTCAGAACTTCTCTGCTGTTCGTACTCCTCAGCAAAATGGAGTGGTGGAAAGGAAAAACAGAACACTGTGTGAGGCCGCTAGATCCATGCTGAGTGAATCAAATCTCCCCACCTATTTTTGGGCCGAAGCTGTGAATACTGCCTGCTTCACTCAAAACAGGTCAGTAATATCCAAAAGACATGATAAAACCCCGTATGAAGTTTTTCATGGCAGAAAACCAAATATTGGCTTTCTTCATGTTTTTGGGTGTATCTGCTTTATTCTTAATGATCGTGAAAATCTTGGGAAGTTTGATCCCAAGGCAGATGAGGGAATATTTGTTGGGTACTCCTTATCCTCCAAAGCTTATAGGGTGTACAATCTCAGAAGAAAATGCATTGATGAGTCCATTCATGTCAAGTTTGATGATCTCAGATGTTCATCACTTTCAAGTGATAAGGATGATTTACACAGATGGATCTCATCATGTATTGGTGATACCCCCTTAGTCACTTCCACCGATATCTCCTCAATTCCCTCAAATCCATCTACCTCAAAAAACCCAGCTGGATCACTCTCTCCCACCGAAATTGATCAACCCATCTCTCACACCAATTTTCCTATTCCCACCGAAACTCCACACCAAAGCCCTTCTTCCATCCTTAATCCCACCGAAAATCACATGGCATCCACTACCGAAAATCCCATCTTACACCAAACCTCTGATCCCACTACTCCAGTTCACTCTACTCCTCATACCCCATCACCTTTACCCCCTGCTCTAAAATGGACCAAAGATCACCCCATAGATCAAATTATTGGTGACCAACAAGCAGGTGTCCAAACTCGCAGAGGAGTTGGAAATATTTGTCTCTATGTGAATTTCCTCTCTCTCTCTGAACCCAAGAAAGTGGATGAAGCTCTATCAGATCCTTGTTGGATCACTGCCATGCAAGAAGAACTTTCTCAGTTCCAGAGAAATAAAGTTTGGAGATTGGTTCCCAAACCCAGAAACAAGACAATCATTGGAACCAAGTGGGTATTCAGGAACAAAATGGATGAAGATGGTACTGTTATCAGGAACAAGGCCCGATTAGTAGCTCAAGGATACAGACAGGAAGAAGGCATTGACTATGATGAAACATTTGCCCCTGTTGCAAGACTTGAAGCTATAAGGATCTTTCTGGCTCATGCTGCCTACCGAAATTTTAGGGTCTTTCAAATGGATGTTAAAAGTGCCTTTCTCAATGGGGAACTTGCAGAGGAAGTCTATGTGAAACAACCTCCTGGCTTTGAAGACCCAGCTCATCCAGACTATGTGTACAGACTTGACAAAGCATTGTATGGTCTCAAGCAAGCTCCACGTGCTTGGTATGACACTCTTGCCAACTTTCTTCTCAAGCATGGATATTCCAGAGGTAAAATTGACAATACTCTCTTCATCAAAGAAACCTCAGGTAATATCATTCTTGTTCAAATCTATGTTGATGACATCATCTTTGGTGCCACTGATGAATGCCTATGTGATGAGTTTGCTTCTCTCATGATGAGTGAATATGAGATGAGCATGATGGGAGAGCTCACATTTTTCTTGGGCCTTCAAGTCAAACAATCTTCAGAAGGGATTTTTATAAATCAAAGCAAATATATTTGTGACCTTCTGAAGAAATTTAACTTTCTAGATAGCTCTCCTATGAAAACTCCCATGGCACCTCCCTTGAAACTGTGTGCTGATCTAAAAGGTGAATCTGTGGATGTTACTCTTTACCGAGGTATGATAGGCTCTCTTCTTTACCTAACTGCTAGCAGACCGGATATAATGTTTGCTACCTGTCTATGTGCTCGTTATCAGGCCAATCCTAAAGTATCACATTTAAAGGCTGTAAAACGAATTTTTCGGTATCTTAAGGGCACACTGCACTTGGGTCTTTGGTATCCCAAAGACTCGGGTTTTGAACTAATTGGTTATTCAGATTCAGACTATGCAGGTTCCCAGATTGATAGAAAGAGTACTACAGGAAGCTGTCAGCTCCTTGGGGGAAAATTGGTAAGTTGGTCCAGCAAGAAACAAAACTCTGTATCAACCTCTACTGCTGAGGCTGAATATGTAGCTGCTGGGAGCTGCTGTGCTCAGATTCTATGGATGAGAAACCAACTAAGGGACTATAATCAATTCTTCTCTAAAGTTCCAATTCTGTGTGATAATTCCAGTGCTATAGCTATAGCAAATAATCCTGTTCTTCACTCTAGATCTAAACACATCGATATCAGGTATCATTTCATCAGGGACCACATTTCCAAAGGTGACATTGAACTGCAATTCATTCCCACCGATTTGCAGCTTGCTGATATTTTCACCAAACCTCTTGATGAAACCAGGTTCAACTTTCTCATCAGTGAACTTGGGATGTGCAATCTCCAAGAATAAACATGTGTTCATGCTCCACCGATCTCACATCGGTGGACACCTTCTTATCTACTTCTCTCTCTCCACCGATCTCTCATCGGTGGACAAATCTATGTGTTAAATCATTTCTATCTCTCTTTTCCAACACCGAAGTCCAATTTCGGTGATAATCTCCAGTATCGGTGAAGCGTGTCTACCACCGAAGTCTCATTTCGGTGGTCATCTCCAATCGGTGAAAACTTTCCACCACCGAAGTCCCATTTCGGTGGTACTTTCCAAATTCGATGAATCCATTCTACCACCGAAGTCCCATTTCGGTGGACCTCATCCAAATCGGTGAAACCATTCTACCACCGAAGTCCCATTTCCACCGAACTTCCACCGATCGTCTCCCGAACGAACACCGAATCCTCCACCGAAGCATCACCGAGCCTACACCGATCCACACGGTTCCCAAAGCCCACTTGTGACCACTCAATTGCATTTGCGTCAGACCCTTCGCCTATCCGCCGTTCCGTGTCCCGATTCCCAATAACCTTTTCACCTCATGAGCCGCATGTCCCCTCTCCCCATACAAAATCATCATCACGGTACCTTATCCTTTCCCTATATATACATACCTCCCTTTACTTCCTCCCCACTCCTTTCTCACAATTCAAACCTGCAACTATCTCTTCTATTTCAAACATATCTCTCTCATGGCATCCTCACGATATCCAATTCCTACACGTCTTGAAGACCTCCGCTTCAACCAGTGCAATCACATTGCCCGCCTCGAATCCGATCCCGCTCATCCCGAGTTCTCTACTATTGCTAAATTTTTGTCTCGCTCTCCTCTTCTTCATGCCTTCACATGCAACCCCAAGATGAGCAAAATGCTCATTGGACAGTTCTGGCTCACCTCCGTGTACGATCCCTCCAATGAGGCCATTCACGCCTCCATCTTCACCAATGCCGAAGGTGATCACGACCTCACGTTTGGGGTCGATGATGTTCGTCTCGCTCTCAAGATCGACGCCTTTTCCGACTATGAAGACATGTATTTGGACACCATACATGAAGACATTGTTCTTACCACCGGTTATGTACTCGACGACTCCTCCAAAAGCTCCAAAGGCCCCGGTACTCTTCTTCGCAGCAAAATGGGAGGCATTTGGAATTTCTTCTTTGCCCACGTTATCCATTGCCTCTCACGCAAAACAAGTGGGCATGATCAATCGCCTTCACACGTCAACAAACTCGCTCATGCCCTCATTTTCCAAAGGAAAGTTGACTTCGCCCAATATTTCTTCTCAGAGCTTGTCGAGGTCATCAAAACTCCCAAGAAGTGTTACGTTGCTTTTCCCCGCTTCATCTCCATGATCTTACAACACAAGCTTTCCAAAGCTTTGGAAACCGATCGCCGCTCTTCCTCGCCCCGGTTCTGTTATGAATGGTCATCTCCCGTTGTGGGCACCAAAACCCTCAACGTCAAGCCGCTCGCCACCGATCGCCCATTACGCCCAGGTATGATTTCCTTCGCTCTATCTCCCGAACTTCATTGGGGTGATGCGGAAATTCCCGGGTTTCGCCACCTGGAAATTCCCGAGGTCACTCCAAATGTTGTGGTCCCTTCTCCCCGTTCCCGAGTGACGTCGGGTGGCACTCAAAAGAAACGACAAAAGGCCACCGACACCTCCGCTCCCGCTTCTCGAACCACGTCACCGAGAGATCCCTCGGAGACTTCCCCGGTTTACACCCCTTCTCATAAGCGGAGGCACTCATCTTCCCCTTCGGGATCTCTTCCAAAGAGGTCCCGGAAACCATCGGCCCCACCAACTAATCCAACTGTCGATTCTCAAAAATCGCCGGTTGTTGAACTTCATCCCTCCGGGCCAAGGGTATCCGTTTCGAACCCCACCATCTCCTCTGTTGCCTCTCAAAAGGCCTCAGTTGTACACTTGGAGAACCCTAAACAAACCTCCCTACTCGATTCTTTGGGTGGTGGAGATGACCTCGAGGTCTCTCCTCTCGAGGGTTCCGACTTTTCACTTCACAGCCTTTCACCCGATCAGTTTGTGATCGATGAGGTTGCACAACCCAATCAGGGTTCCCCCCCACAATCTTCACCCCCACATGATTTCTTTGCATTTCTTTTAGCGGACACTGGTTCTCCTCGAACCATCCCGTCCCCCGAAGAACATCCCATCGAGCCTCCCTCGCCGAGGCAACACTCTCCACAACGTACACCCTCACCTCCCCGAACCCTCTACACCGACGCACTCGCGCCTCACTTACGACATCCTCTTCCCGAAGCGGATCCCCTTCGATGGCACTGTTCGTTCCCCGAAATCGGTGGCCAAACTTCCCCGCACATCGACCGCACCTCTACCTTTCTTAAATCTACCATCACCTTAATCTCCCAAGCCAATTCCCGCATCTCTAACCTCGAGTCTCAGCTACCGCATCTTCTTCTTGATGCCATCACCGAAGCCCTACGCCCCATTCAAGAAAAATTATCTACCCTTTCTACCACAGTGGAGTCCCTCTCCAAACCTTCCACCGACTCACCCAGTCCTGAACGTTCCCAGTGGGAAATGGATCTCGGTGACTTTGCCTTGGTTCCCCATACCACCGAAACGAGTCTGGCCTTCCTACACTCCAAGTTTGATAAGGCCTTCTATGAGTTGGGTTTCAAGTTACCGGCTGTTCCTGAGGGGGAGAAAACCACGGCTCCACCGAAACTTCCATCCATCAAGAAACTTTCCAGTAACCAGCCTCCACCGAAACCCTCTTCATCGAAATCCTCCTCTCCACCGAAATCCTCCTCTCCACCGAAATCTACCTCTCCACCGAAATCCTCACCACCGAAACTCTCTACCTCTCCACCGAAACCCTCTTCTCCACCGAAACATGTCTCACTCTCACCGACCCATACTGGCTCCACCGAAGCTCTTGACCTTAATGCATCAGTTGAGGGGGAGCAGTCCAGCAAAGCTCCCGAAGACAAAGGAAAAAGAACTCTTTCGGCCGAAGAATTGGCCAGAGAAGCAAAGAAGAAAAAGGATCTGGCAAGATATGGGGCTCGACCGAAGGACGCTGAAACTCTCAAACTCAAGCCTGCTTCTCAACCTATCACCACCGAACTTGGCCTCTCTGCTCAAGAAATTGAGGAAGCAAGAATAGCTCAAATCGACTTAGACAAATCCAGAGATCTGTCTCTCAAAGCTGCCGCAGAAGAAGCTACAAAAGTCAAGTCCACCGATGCCATCCAAACACAGAAATCGGTGCTCAGTGCCTTGGAACAACAAAATAATGAAGAAATTAGTTGGTACAAAAAGACCATGCACCACCGAAGCTATAGGTCACAAATTTCTTCAGTAAAGATTGCCACCTCCAAGGCAAACCCTCAAGACATCAGATTGATTATTAACTGGGAAGATGGTTCTATGAAGAGTGTGAAAGAAAGCCATCTCCAACTCTTCGGTCTCTCGGAATGGTATGAAATCACTCAACACCTTGTCAGGAGTCCAAATCCAAAGAAAGACATCTTTGTCAAATACATTGATGGTCTAATGAATAAGATGAAGGAGATCAAAAGAAAACATAACATCATCCTCTCCACCGAAGAAAGAGCCAAACTGCTGTCTCTGAAAGAGAAGATCATCCTCCCCAAAGTCAAAAATCCTCCTGACTCAGTCTTCAAGGAAATGGAAAGAGAAGGTAAAATCCCGAATGTAAACAATCTTAACCTTACCATTCCCACTTCTGTTCCCTATCCTACCACAACCTTAAGCCTCTCACCTATACCAGGATTGTTCTTTAACGACGGTCTCGGTCGTCGGGCATTCTTCAGATTTGCCCAGATATCCATCGCCGACACTATATTTCTGGAAGGCATTCACAACCTCTTTCCGAACATCCCCGAAGCTCAACCGTTCTATAGAAACTTACTGGATGAAATCAAGCGCCGCAAAACCTCAAAGAAGTAAGTTCTCTCCATTTGGTACTTGTAAAAGTTAGTTTCTCATTTTGTAAATTGTACGAGAACTTATCTTAATACAAGTATCTCTATTTGAATTTTATTTATGTACATAGTTACCTGTAAATACTGTACATAGTATACATACGCATACAAAAGAAAAAGATCAAAAAGAACAAAAAGAATGGTCTATGTGAAAAGAACCCAAAAGAGTAAAAGGGTCAAAAACGCACTTACTTTTATTTACTCTTGAATATTCTAAGATAAGGAGCTCAAATTCAAATAGGGGGAGATTGTTGGGTCACCAAGGATTTGAAATTGACTCACCGATGTTTTCCCTAAAACTCCTACTTAGAATATTTTAGTTCAGTTCTTTGAATGACTTGTACAAGATATCAAATGTTCGGTGAAGTCGAAGATCAACCGAAACCAAGCTTGAAGACTCTCTACTTGTGGAAAATAGAAGACTCTCGGCAACATTCAAACAAGTCATCACCACCGAAATTCCTTGACATTTCGGTGGCCTTCTCTCCACCGAATTTATTGGACAAATTCGGTGGCCTTCTTCCACCGAAGTGCTTGGACAAATTCGGTGGCCCCATCCACCACCGATGACCACCGAAGTGCTTGGACAAATTTATAGGATTGTTCTTTCGGTGCTCCTCTCACCACCGAAACATGCTTGCAACTTCGGTGGTCCTCTCACCACCGAAACATGCTTGCAATTTCGGTGGACTAGTCTTCTTTCCACCGAAGATTTCTCAATCTCGGTGGAAACCACTTCGGTGCTAAAAGCTCAAGACAGAAGATCATTTATTATGGGACAATATCCTCCAGCAGAGAAAAGTGACAGTTTGTCTCTTTATCCACTTTCCGTTAAGGTCCCTTTTATCTGCTCAAGCTACTCTGTCTACACCTAGTGAAAAGTGACAAGGACTTCACAGTTCTCCTGAAGTCAACATTATCAGCATATGTGAAGATGACAAGTGTCCCAAGCATTTAATGCTTGGGCACTCCTTGGCACTATAAAAGGAGAAGTGCTCTTCATGCAATTCTCACGCTTTCAAGAAATTCTCTCAGTGCGAGAAACCTTCTTTTAAGCCTTAAAACTCAATAGCTTTGCTCTTAGTGTTCTTAGTTGTTTTGTTGTATACTTTGTGTAAGATTGTTAGAATAGTTTATCTGTTCTTTTCCGCAACAATCTTAAGTTTTCTGTGTGTAATTCTTTTGAAAGTTTTTCAAATATAAGAATTAAAATTGTGAAATCTTTGTGTATTGTATTCAACCCCCCCCCCCCCCCCCCTTCTACAATACTTGTTAAGCCATCTGGGACTAACACTTCTTTTAATTGATCGTGCAGACATGAGTTATCTTTCTTTGCTTCAAGATCTGCAATATAAGCTTCAAGATCAGTTATTCTTTTAGTAAATTTAGCATTTGAAGAAGAAATGTCTAAAATTTGTCTTTTCAGATTAACATTTTCTTCTTCCAATGCTTTATTTAAAATAGGAACTGAAGGATTTGAAGCATTGTCTTTAACAGGAGTTTGTGATATTGGAGATGTTTCTGTTAAGAGAACTTGTTGTAAAATTCCATTATTTGACTTAACAGGAACATGTGATTTTGAAGATGTTTCTGTTTTAATAACTTGTTGCAACACTACATTATTTGGTTTAACAGAAACATTTGGTTTAGAAGGTGTTTCTGTTATAATAACTTGTTGCAACATTTTATTATTTGGTTTAACAAAAACTTTTGCAATTGGAGGAATCTCCTTTTTCAGAGTTTGCTTCAAATCTTCACCACTGCTTTTAACAATAACTTGTTGTAAAACCATCTTGAATATTGCTAGAAATTGATCGTTCAGAAGATCAAGCAGTTAGTGTAAGAAAAATTACACTTATGAGAATTTAACCAACATTCCTAAGAATTCGGATGCTCAATTCGGATGCTCAATTCGGATGATCAATTCGGATGCTCAATTCGGATGATCAATTCGGATGCTCAATTCGGATAATCAATTCGGACTTGATAGATTTCGAAATCCTCCAATTCGAACTTAACAGCGTTCGAATTCACTCAATTCGGATGTACTAAGGTTCGAATTCACTCAATTCGAATGTACTTAGGTTCGAATTCACTCAATTCGAATGTACTTAGGTTCGAATTCACTCAATTCGAATGTACTTAGGTTCGAATTCACTCAATTCGAATGTACTTAGGTTCGAATTCACTCAATTCGAATGTACTTAGGTTCGAATTCACTCAATTCGAACTCAACAGGGTTCGAATTCTATACTTAGGAAAATTTAATCAACTCAAATCAATACACAAGTTCTCAATTCGAATCTAACAGGGTTCGAATTCTCTACAATTCGAATCTAATAGGGTTCGAATTCTATGAATTCGAATTCTTCTTGAGTCGAATTCTACACTTGTGATGCCAAGAACAATCCGAATTCTCTATGAATGTTCCGAATTCTCTTTGAATGATCCGAATTCACCAAGAATGATCCGAATTCTGCACTTCGAACTTCAAAATCACTTAATCTGCCATAACTTCTTCAATTCTTGATCAATTGTGATGAATCTTATATAAAATTGTTCGTAATTGAAATCCGCACACTTTTTCTGTTGATTGCAATTCACAATTCGATCAATTTGAACAGATTAAGATCAAAACAGTGATCTTGAAGTTTTCGAAAAAAAAATCAAGAATCGATTAGATCTGTCAATTCTGTGCAGATTTTGATGTTAATCCAAGAATTAAAAGTGTTCAGGAAGCAAATCCGAATGCCATGATGCAAAGAATTGATTCAAAAACTCAAAATCTGGAAAAACTTCATGTCTGAATGATAAGACTTCAGATGAACAGTAAAAGCCACTTGGTCCGAATTCTTGAAGAACAGTGTAAAAATTCTTCAATTTGGTCTTCGATCTGCTTGAATCTTCTGTTAAGCTCTGATACCAATTGATAAATCCCAGATCTCTAGCAATAAGATATGAATGTAGTGAGAGAGAATCTAGAGAGCAAATATGTCATCCATATATTGAGTTACAAAAGGTTTCTAAAGGGATCTAGATTCACATCTAACTAAGAACTAGACATGCCTATTTATACCCATAACATACAAGGTATAAAGGCACAGCTAACAAATACAGTACATTGACTTTTACAGTAAATCTTGAATACAACAATGCTCTAACATGATTTGCAGTGATTTCGATTTTAAGGTCAAAATAACAACATGCTTCCATTCTTTGAAGATATCGGCTAAAATATTTTGACATAATCTCAAATCATAATATGCATGCAAACTGGTAATACGCTCCTAGTAGTTTTCTTGAAATGAAATAACATGCAGCAGCTAGTTCATAATAACATTTCAACAGATGAAAAATTCTTTAAATCAAATTTCAAAATTCTCTCATTTAGTCATATGATGACATATGAGTAAAACATTTTTGACAAGGCTCACACACATTAATGTGTTTTTTCCCAAAACTTAGGAGAAAATGAGTGCTACTAAATGGTGGACACCAAAAAGGGCTTTAGATCGACTTCCAATTTCGAATCATACAAACAGTGCGCATTAATGTTCCAAAAACTTAAATAATTTTACGCACTCTAGGTTAAGACAAATAATTTTCCAAAATCCCCATCACGGAGCATTTACACTAAAAAGTCTTTTCACTCGTAATACAAAACGTCAAAATGTCGTTGCTTAAAATTTACTTATCAAACACTCAAAGTACGCCTTTCCTCTATAATAAAAAAGGTTTACAAATTTTTTTCAAAATGTTCATCAAACCAAAATTGACCAAATGTCAACGACTCACACATTCGTGTTTTCAAAATGTACCGTATCGTAAACCATGCATGATCCCCACAACACTAAAACATACTTTGACCAAATGGCCTTCATTTATGCAATGAGTTAATAAAACATTTTCATTCACGACTCGTTTATCAAAATGTCGAGAAGTAATGGTTACCAAGCTATGCATACCCCTAGGTCAACATAATGCATTTGCATGAAATGATAATAAAACAATCGATTAGCCGAAAGCGCAATAAGAAAATTGTTATGAAATGCTATCAAGATGTTCTTTCATGCATTACTTACGTCACGTATAATTCAATCCATATACTGAACAAGTTGTAACAAAATGTGCTATTACAAATCTTTGAAAGGTAAATTACGCGATACCAAAGTTCCAAAACTCATCCCTTTTGGTCGCCTTATGGCATAAAATAATATTTCTCAACAAAACCTGAGTGGGACAAAATGCCCAATATAACTCATAAATTCCCACGTAATAAATGGAGTATACACATTATGAAATTTTACCCACGCGACACAAAACATTGTAAGACCGAAACTCTATGAAACTCAATGGGGCTCAATGACCTCAAGTCAACAAAATGGCACCAAACCTTTCGCTTCCAAAAATCGAATTGCAATAAGCAAAATCAGGACTAAAACGTCAAAATTCCAAAAAATCACTTTTTGTTGTAATACTATATAAACAACATTATTCAACAAACTCGCATTAAATAAATTCTCCAAAATAGCTTGACATAGACATGATGGAAGATAACTTTCCGTCCAAACCTTAACATATGTGGAGGAGATCCAATGTTAAAGTCATAAGCCGTAGTTACTTGTCCAACATCTTAAACATCATTAAAATATCGATATCACTGTATCCGAAAGTAGCGTTGGACAACAACAAAATAAAGCAAGTCCCGACAAAATTTGCAATCTCCGCAATAAAATAATTTTTATGCATGTTCAAAAACCATGATTTAAAATCTTGTGTGTGCTAAACGTTTTTCCGAGATTTTGTAACACAATCCACACGAGGATTTGAAACACAAGAAATGACTGATGCAATTTATCTTAAAAATTAATTTTGTGTATAACTTAGTCGGCACTCAACGTCTCAAACCATACTCCTCCAAATCCCTCCGGTCACACTACCGTCATCCGGATGCTCAAACCTCTTATGGCAAAGTTGGGAATTACCTCGATTAACCTTACGATTTCTTCTCGAATCAAAGTCGATTCAATAAGTCTATGGTTCTAATCCAACCATAAATTTCGACCCGAAACGGTCCACTTAAAGCAATTATCATGCTTATTGTCCCTTTAGTGACTAATACTAAAATCGTCAATCTTTTTCAACGACTACTCGCTTATAAACTTCTTCACTACCCCAACGGTCATCACATTAAAGTATTTCAAGTATGCACATGTAACTAGCAGGTTCACCATGACACTAGCCAAGCGTCATTATGAACGCACCGTACATGCTTATCCTTGCTACTCTCGACGTGATTCTCGTTTCTAGCAACTCCATCAACCTCGAAACATCCTATCTTAAAGTGCCTAATGGTGAAATTTCACTCTCATTTACTTAAAAGAACGCTAGTTTGAGTCTAGGTATCCAAAATCAACACCTAATTCTCTCATACTTATGCTCTGATACCAACTTGTAACACCCTCGAATTGGGAAAGAGCAACTAAATAAAATTTTCGATAATACAACCAAAATAATAGGATTTCTCCCTATAATTCAATACGGGAAATACCTCCATCAATACATATGACTCAAGTCTTAAATACAAAGGCTAAGTTTACATCGGGTGTTACTTAACTCAAGTACAATTGCTATTCCCAAAACTCAATGTTGAACACTTCACTACCAATTCACCTCTCGAGCACACTACTTGTTAGCTCCAATCTTTCAGTTTATGAAAGTAGTGAAAAATAGGCTAAGTATAGAAGTGTTCGACAGAGGCTCTGCCGAGTAGCCGAGTAACCGAGAAGACATAAGTCTTCGACAGAGGCTCTGCCGGGTTAACCAAGAAGCCGAAGTAAAGAAGCCACATAAGACACTTCTAAGCGGACAAGACCACAGAGCTTCTGTCATACTTGACAGAGCTTCTGTGGTAAAAAGAAGATTTACGCAAAAGATCTTAACAAGGACGAACATGCTTCTTACAATATCTACCATTCGAAGGTTCTAAAGATCAATCGTACAAAGGCGTGACCTGACAACTCCACGTGTCAAACTCTGATAGGTTTCCACCTAAAGCTGAATACGGAGCATTTAATGAACGTTGTATCTGTAACAGTTCCAGAATAGTGTTTTGTACCTTCCAGCCACTATTACTCAACAGTGCCTTTGTACCTTCAGTCCTTATTGTCCCCTTTAGAAGTAGTATAAATAGAAGGCTCATGTGAGCTCTTCTATTAAGCTTAATACCACGAAAATACACATATATCTTTAAGCTTTGCTCTTCTCACACACACCGTTAACTGCAGATTTCTTGTTAATCCTTTGAAGTTCTTGGTGTTCTTAATATATATCAAATACAGTAATCTTGGAGATATTCATCTGTTCTTACATGCTGTTTATTTGATATTGTGTGTTCTTCTACCTTACATTATCTTTCAGTTCTTAAATACGCTTCCGCACCATATCTAAATCTGAACTAACTGAAAGTTAAGATCATTGTTTAAGCAAAACAGGAACCAAAACAGATGAAGTCAACTGCTACCACCACTACTACCTCTGCAGCAACTGAATTTGGAAAATCCGCAACCTCTGCATTCAAAGAATCTGTCAAGCACTTTCTTCAACAATTAAAAGAGCAATCCTCAAAATCTAAGGGTCTTACACCTGAAGACCTGAAGAAGGCCTTAGACGAAGTTCAAGAGCAAACAACTAAAAATACTCAGGCCATGAAGCCTTCTGACTACATGACAAGAGCTCAAGTGACAGAACTCGGCCAAGGAATACTTGATCAGATGACCGAATTCATCAGAGCTTTCACCGCTGCCAACGCAAACTATGTCAGAGAGTTTCAAGCAAGCGTCGGCAAAATGCGCTTCAACACAGAAGCAGAGGTTGAAACACTGCTCGGCCTCTGTGATGACTTATGCGCAAAGATGATTGCTGCAGGGGCTATTCCACCAAAGAAACCAGATACCTCTTGCAGGGCAGAAGGTAAATCAGATAAGGGTCAGGATGGCTCTGATGATGATTCTGACGATTCATCAGATCATCCTGAGGGGGAGAATCAAGGGGAGAAACTAAGGGAAGTAGCTGCAAGCAGAGGTCTACCAGAACCACCAGTATCCGCAGAACCCCTGAACCAAATTCCCCCAACTCAAAACCAAGGAGAAAACCAACAACAGTCCACAGAGGCAACAACCACTTCTGTGGAAATGATCTCTGAAGAAACCCCTGCTAAAACCCAAAAACCTGAAACCCAAAACAGAAACAAAACCACAGAGACAACAACCATCTCTGTGGAATCCATTACTGAAGAAACCAATGTACCCAAAACAACAGTTCAACAGAAGACCACAGAGGCAACACCCACCTCTGTGGAATTTTCTTCTGTATTTGGAGAAGATGTCCAAATCCAAGAAGAGGTCCAACTTCTGACATCCTCCGAAGACGAACTACCTTCCCCAACACCCAAAACCAACCCAAGAACCAAAACCATTGCTCACAAAAGAAAATATCTGAGCAAAACACCTAAAACCTCTCCAACAGAACCCAAATCACCAATCAAGCCCTCTGAAACTCAAGTATCAAATCCAACAGAGGCAACACCCACAGAACCTCCTACAATCAAGCCCTATGAAACTCAAGCGTCAAAACCTACAGAGGGAACCCCATCTCAACAAGCAGAACAGCCGAAGGCAAAAGGCAAGGGAAAAGGGATTATGACAGAAGAACCGCAGAAGAAAAATCCCAAGCATCAACCTTCGACAGAAAAACTGATGAAGAGCTCTTTCGATGCGTATAAGACACCAAAGCCTGAAGAAGAAGAAGACTGGGCTTTCGGCACTACACCTCTGTCAAATATTCTTGTTCTGGATCCAAAGACAAAACCTTCAGAGGATCGAGTGGCAGAAGTCAAGAACCAATTAGATGCTCTGCGCAGAACCTTACGTTAACCACCACCACCACAAATGGAAGAAGTGGTATACATGTACTTATACAGTAGAATAGGCATAATGGATCAATCAGAACCAATCATTCAAGACCCTGACTTCCGTGCTGACCTCGAAAACCTCTTCACCCGAACAAAACCCAAGCCTAAACATGAAGTCTTCTCAACATCCAAGATCATCAAAATCCTATATTGTAAGTTCTCAAGAACCAGAACCTGGCCTAAACTCTCTTACAACATCTACAAGATCAAAAGAGAGGACAGATCAGAGAACCAATTTGCAGATGCAGATCTTAGGAATCTCAATCCTTATGATCTACCTGATCTTCTGGAATGGACGAAAGAGAACTTCACAACCGACGAAGTTCGCAGAGCCTACAGGGTGATTAGAAAGGCCATACGCAAAAAGCTTCTGCTATACAGCATGGTAGATTTCCAATTGGCTCGAGATCTTGGAGTAAAAAGCTTAAATGTTCAGCCACCAGAAGACTACTGCCCTCCCTCTGCTACACCAAACTCAATCATCACAAATCCAAGGGTCGGGTTAGTATTTCTAGATCCTTCTGGTAAATCAAAGTTGTTCGTAGAGATGGACTGTCAGAAGTATGCAACAAGTACTTTGACAGAGTTTAGAGCGATACTAGTGGAGCACAGAGTAACAAAGCTCATGAATCAAAGTCTTGCCGACAGACTGATAGAGGTTATCGTTGCAACAATCAACTTCCGAACTCTATGCAACAGCTTCTATCACGAACTCATACAAGAAGGACTCGACCGCAGAAGTTTCAATGACTTCAAGGATGCCAACGTCTGAGTCAGTCAAACAGATCCTCTGTAATATTTTCTTTCCAATACAATCATATGTAAATGCCTCTGGCATAATCAAATGTGAAAAGAAAAGTGTTCTTAGTATGTACTTAGCCTAAAAATCCATGTACTTTTCAATTTTTCATTTTTCACTACTTAGGGGGAGATTGTTAGCTCCAATCTTTCAGTTTATGAAAATAGTGAAAAATAGGCTAAGTATAGAAGTGTTCGACAGAGGCTCTGCCGAGTAGCCGAGTAACCGAAAAGACAGAAGTCTTCGACAGAGGCTCTGCCGGGTTAACCAAGAAGACCGAAGTAAAGAAGCAACAGAAGACACTTCTAAGCGGACAAGACCACAGAGCTTCTGTCATACTTGACAGAGCTTCTGTGGTAAAAAGAAGATCTACGCAAAAGATCTTAACAAGGACGAACATGCTTCTTACAATATCTACCATTCGAAGGTTTTAAAGATCAATCGTACAAAGGCGTGACCTGACAACTCCACGTGTCAAACTCTGATAGGTTTCCGCCTAAAGCTGAATACGGAGCATTTAATGAACGTTGTATCTGCAACAGTTCCAGAATAGTGTTTTGTACCTTCCAGCTACTATGCCTCAACAGTGTCTTTGTACCTTCAGTCCTTATTGTCCCCTTTAGAAGTAGTATAAATAGAAGGATCATGTGAACTCTTCTATTAAGCTTAATACCACGAAAATACACATATATCTTTAAGCTTTGCTCTTCTCACACACACCATTAACTGCAGATTTCTTGTTAATCCTTTGAAGTTCTTGGTGTTCTTAATATATATCAAATACAGTAATCTTGGAGATATTCATCTGTTCTTACATACTGTTTATTTGATATTGTGTGTTCTTCTACCTTACATTATCTTTCAGTTCTTAAATACGCTTCCGCACCATATCTAAATCTGAACTAACTGAAAGTTAATATCATTGTTTAAGCAAAACAGGAACCAACACTACTAGCACTCGGCCTTTCGTAGTGTCACTAAAACTACTCCCAACCTGAACCTGTTGCACATGCCGACAAATAAAAAGGTTAGGCTAACGCCTAGTGAGTTCAAGAGTTTATAACATGATTTATATAATTTGTATAATGAAAGTTTGCGACATAAATCATGATTTCCAAAATAGTTTATGAAAGGATGTAAACGACTCATTTTCTAACGCACACAAAATCTATGAGAAAAGTTCCCAAAATGTACAAAGCGTTTTCCAAAATGAATTCCAACTCCAACTCACTCAAAACGTGCTTGGACGTTAAATATCCCAAGAAATATAAACGTGGACAAAACTCCAATATTTTAAAACATCCAAATAGGATGAGGCATAGAACCCTGCCAATAAACCGTGAAGATATTTCATATAAATAAAGAGCGTCACCGAAAATATGGATAAAAGTAACTACCCAAAAATAACACCTTTCGGTGACGGGGGAGATCCGATTCCATCGAAAGTGACGGGCACATAAAGTTAGGCCACTTATGATGTTACTGGATTACACCTCAAGTCCCGGTCTTAGTTCCCATGCCATAAAGACATCACAACCTCAAACCTTTCCCATGCCTTTATTGCCTACTCCATTGAGTTACACCTCAAGGACTTATGGGACCATATTGCCTATCCAGTCTAGACGAGTTACACCTCAAGGACTTCAATGTCCCTTATTGCCTACTGGCTAGTGGCCCCATGGACTAAGGCATATAACCATGCGTCCAAATAGTCCACTCCTCGTGCACAAAGAGATAGACCATCAAGTAAAGACTGACTTATGTGCCTACGGATCCAATGCAACACAGTCTACAAAAAAACATGCCCATCCCGAAATGACTAAAGCACCCGAGCATGTAAATATCAAAAATATACAATAAAATGCATCAAGTTGCAATAAATGCATACCATAAATAAGACTCCATATTGAGCCATCAAAACCGGACAAAATGTCCCCAAGACTTCCTTAACGTCAAAACCGAGCAAAATGCTCAAAACTTATTAGACCCATAAATAACGGTCATCATAGCATAAAATGCATTTAAACATTGTTTAGGTAAACATGTACCACAAAATCATCATTAACCCAAAACTCGACACGGGTTAAAACAAAGGGTTTCCCCAAATGGACTCATGCCCCTTATAATTCTCAAAATGACTCATGACACTAAAATGTGCCTTTTCCCAAATGGTTTATAAAATCAATTACCCAACATGAATAAACCATTGAATGAACTTTATTTGAGCAATAAATCATTTGAAGACATATTTATGATTTCTACACATCAAAATATTCCAAAATCCCAAATATGGGTGTTTTACAATCTTTATAAAGTTAAACACTTAAAAGAGTCAACTTACCAAATAACTCAATAGTTGATAAATATAAGTAAAACGCACAAATACTTGGAAAATAACATTTTTGGCATGCACAATGTTTTCGCAAATCAACTTGAACTCACCTTGCTAGATTTAGGCTAAATCTAGATTTTCCCCAAACGTAAGCTCCTTTGAATAAACTTGAATCCTCAAGCCAAAACTTCCAAAAACCTAGATCCATAAGTGTCCAACCATCAATAACCACATTTAACCATTTAGAATTGTTCCCCAAACATCAACCATAAAAATCTCCATTTATACCCATGACTAGCGCGAGGCACTGTTCGTTCGGTTTCTTCTTAAACACTGTTTTGGCCATAACTTCTTCGTTTTAGCTCCGAAAAGAACCGTTGGACTCGTATTCGAATTCCCCATCCAACAAGACCATAAAATCTAGGATTTAACCTAAAATCCTATTTTTAATATTTATATTAAAAGATCGATTCCTTCCGAAATCGGGGTGTTACAGATGATGAGGCCAATCTCTGCCTCATGGCTAAAATAGAAGGAGAGGAAGAAAAAGCTGAAATTCCCTCTACTTCTACTTCCACCTCTCACGTATCAAATCTTTCGACTAATACTTCCACTTCAGCCTTTAATGACGTTGATAGACGACGAACCATCGATCTTTTGACTATTGATTTATATGATGCCATGAATGGCAAGACCAAAGCTGAAAAACAAAATATTAATCTCGCTGAACAACTTACAAACTGTCATTTGAAAATTGAAAAGCTTTCTAAAATAGAAGAAAATTTGAAAGATCAGGTCTGCACAAATCAAATCATTAGTATTGGGCGAGAAGAAGCTATCGCTGCATTAAAAGCTGAAAAGGATATTGTTGAAGGATGGTGTAAATCCTCAACAACGATCACTGAGATAATTCGTGCTCAGATTCCCCTGAGTGACAAAAGTGGTCTTGGTTATAAAGCTGACGCTGAAGAACCAACTACTAATCGTTCCATGCTTAAGTTTGGAATGTTCGTGTCCTCTATCCCTGACACCTCACTGCCTCAGTGTTCCTCTTCTAAAACTCCCATTCCTAAAGAAAAGCCTACCTTGATTTCTAAAGGTAAAGGTAAAGAAAAAGTTATTAATCAAAAACCTCAGAAGGGTACATTTGTACATAAGCTGAAAGTTCTTAAACCTTCAGTGAGTCATCCCTTTATGTCTAAGACCAAGATCCCAGAATTTATTCAGCGATCTACTCCTAAACTGAGAGTGGATGTAATTGGTAAGAAATCCGAAGAACTGAAAGTTCCTCCAATTTCTAATGCCAAAGGTATTCTTGGTGTTGGCCCTGCCCATTTAAAATTTTTGGCTAAGCATGCAAATGCTCCTAAAGCTACTTTTAGCTATAGGAAATGTTATCACAGTGGACTTACCGATCATATTGCTAGTAAGTGCCCCACAGCTACCAAGGCTGAGAAATTAGCCAACGTAAAGAAGGTTGGCCCCAAGGCAAAGAAGACCAATCCTGGTGCAAATCAGTTTAAGGTGAAAACAACCACTGAGGTTAAGAAATTAACCAAAGTGAAGACTGTCACTGAAGCTAAATCTTCAAATGTTGCAAAGAGTGCTGAACCTTCAACTTCCTCAACCTCCACTAACAAATATGGACCCATAGTAAAATGGGTACCCAAATCAAACTAATCTTCCTTTGTTTGCAGGTCCTGAAGAGGATCTGGTATCTCGATAGCGGATGTTCTAGACACATGACTAGCAAAAAGAACCTGCTCACAGAATATAAGGAAGATAAAGGTCCCTCTTTGACCTTTGGTGGAAATGGAAAAGGCTATATCTGAGGGTTTGGTGTACTCTCTAATGGTACAACAACCTTCAAAAGAGTCGCATGTGTCGAAAGGCTGAAGCACAATCTTCTGAGCATCAGTCAGCTATGTGACAAGGACTACAAATGTGTTTCACTAAGGAATCCTGCTTTGTCACTGACAAAAAAGAGAAAGTCGCACTCAATGGATACCATTTGGAAAATGTTTATGTTATAAACATGGACTCGACAACCACTGAGAATTCTTGTTTCTTCTCCAAAGCTTCTTCTGATGTCAACTAGCTATGGCATAAAAGGCTCTCTCATCTCAACTTCAAGACACTGAATACTCTTTCTTCAAAAGAGTTGGTTACCGGTCTTCCTCAACATTCATACGCTAAGGAATCTCTATGTTCAGCGTGTGAAAAAAGGGAAACAAACCAAACCAAGCTTCAAGTCAAAGCAAGTTTCCTCAGTGTCATCTCCTCTTCAACTTCTTCACATGGATTTGTTTGGTCATGTCAACAAACAATCCATCGCTGGAAAGAAATATACACTGGTCATTGTTGATGAATTATCTCGCTATACCTGGGTTATGTTTCTCCGTTCTATGAGTGACACCCCTGAAGAACTCGTCTCTTTTTTCAGGAAAATGGAAGTCATGAATAATATGATCGTTTGCTCAATAAGGAATGATCACGGGACTGAATTCAAAAACAGTTCCCTTGAAAACTTCTTTGAAAGTAAGGGTATTTCTCACAACTTTTCTTCAGTGAGAACACCGCAACAAAATGGAGTCGCTGAAAGAAGAAATCGAACGATCATCAAAGTTGCACGTTCAATGCTCAGTGATTCTCATCTACCTACTCAGTTCTGGGCAGAAGCTGTCAACACTGCTTGTTTTACTCAAAACAGGTCGTTGATTGTCAAAAGATTCAAGAAAACAGCCTACGAACTTTTCCATGGGAGAAAGCTTTCTATTAGCTTTCTTCACATCTTTCGATGTCAGTGCTTCATACTGAATAACAGGGATGCCCTTGGAAAGTTTGATCCTAAGGCTGATGACGGAATATTTCTTGGATATTCTCCAATCTCCAAAGCCTTCAGAGTCTTCAATCGTAGAAGACAAACTGTAGAAGAAACAATCCACGTCACTTTTGAGGAATCACGTTCATTAAATTCAAGACCTTCTGCTGATACTAAAGAACTCAATCAATGGGTGTTTTCTCATCTTGGGGACTCGGAAAGCATTCCCAATCCTCGGTGTTGATCCCAATATAGACTCAACAATGATATTAATCTCGATAGTTCGAACAAATATGTATGCGGAAGCGTTTTAACAGAACTAAAGAGATATGCTTCGGTAGAAAATACACACAGACTCAAATACGTGAAACAGTAATAATACAAGAGTTTAGCTCAATGATTCACTTTGTATTGATTAACCAAGAACACCGTGAGTGTGTGATAAATAATTATATGCTCTAATCTGGTGTGTGTGTTTTTGTGCAAAGTTACTAGAAAAGCTCTACAAGAGCCTTCTATTTATATTACTTTACAGGGGACAAGCAATAGACAAGAAGTACTAAGGTACAAAGACATGATTGTGGACTGAGTCTAGGTACAACGTTAATGTAGTGCGCCGCCTACTGAAAAGGTTGTAACCCATCAGAGGTTGACACGTGGAGTTTGCAGGGCACGCCTTGTACGAACGATCTTCAGGATCTTCGTACATCAGAGGCACGATCGTCTTTATCTTCGTCTTTAAGAAACTTCATTCTTCAAGTCTTCATACCACAGAGGCTCTGTCAAGGGTGACAGAGGCTCTGTGTCCTTGTCCTCTAAGAAGTCTTTTGTTGAATGATCTTCACTTGGTGTCTTGACAGAGGCTCTGTCGATGTTCTATACTTAGCCTATTTTTCAATAATTCTTTAAACATAGAAGTTGGAGCTAACAATCTCCCCCTAAGTATTGAAAAATAAAAATTTGGAATTTGCGTGGTTTTCTAAGCTAAGAACACAACAAGAGGTGATCATTTGACCTTTGTAAAAGATTTTACTTTTCATATAAGGTTATGCCAGAGGCACTTACATTCATTTACATTTGCAGAACATGAAAAGTAAGCAGAGGTAAGATAGTGGTGGATGTCAGACTCTGGCGTTTGGGAAGTCGTTGATTTTCTTTGTGAGTCCTCCATTCCTGAGTTCACGGAACATGGAGATGCAGAGGTTTCTGAAGTTGATGACTTTATCAATAGCCTCTATCAATCCATTGGCGAAGGTTAGATCCATGAACTCTGATCCTCTGTGTTCCAAGAGGTTGGCTATGAACTCGAGCAGAGTTCTCGTGGCATACTTCTGGCAATTAACCGCTAGGAACGGCTTTAATTTTCCTTGAGGATCTCTGAAGACGTACCCGACCTTTGGACTTGTGTTGATTGAGTTTGGTCTGATGTCAGCAGAGGAGGGGCAGTCGCCTTCTGGTGATGGGAGATTTAATCTTCTTACTCCAAGGTCGAGTCCCACTTGGAAGTTTGTCAGGCTATATAGCAGAAGCTTTTCGCGCATAGCTTTCTTAATTTCATCGTAAGCTCTTTGGACTTCAAGTCTGCGTGCATAATTCTGCCTTGCCCAGCTCAGAAGATCAGGTAGGTCATAGGGGCTCAGGTTTCTCATATCTGCATCTGAGAACTTGTTCTTAGATTTGTCCACCCTTTTGACATGGTAGAGGTTGTAGTAGATTTGTGTACCTCTGGTATGTGAAAGCTTGCACTAGATCACTTTGTCGATCTTTGAGTTTGAGAAGACTACATGGACAGGTTTGGATTTGGTTCTGTAGAAGTCTTCTCGCATCTGCTTAAGCATATCAGGTTGCAGAATGGATGGTGGCAGAGGATCGTTGACGGCTCTGCTATAGAGGTACGTATACACCACCTCTTCCATTTGTCTTTGAGGAACAGGAGGTGGTGGCATGGGTTTCCGCAGAGCCTCTATGTTGCTGATTTGTGCGGCCACTCTGTCCTCTGTTGGTTTTGCCTTATGATCTAGTACGGGTTTTGCTGACAGAGGGATTCTGAAAGCCCAATCTTCTTCTTCTGGCTTTGGAGTGATGAAGGCGTCAAAAGCACTTTTCATCAGTTTCTCAGTGGGTGGATGCTTTTGCTTCTTGGATTTCGGTTCCTCTGTCGCTATACCCTTTCCCTTGTCTTGCCTTCAGCTGTTGTTGTTCTGCTTGTTGGGATTAGGTTGCCTCTGTTGGTTTTGTCTTTTGAGCTTCTGAGGGCTTAGATGGGGGTGCTTCTGCAGTTTTTGGAGGGGTTGCCTCTGTTGGTTTTTCAGGGGACTTGGTTGGTGATGTGGTTTTGGTTTGGGGTTTGGTTGGGGATGCTCCTGAGGTTTGGCTCAGATATTTCTGTTGTTTTTGAGCAAGTGTTTTGGTTATGGGTTTCGATTTGGGCTCTTCTGTTGTTTTGGGTATGGGTTCTTCTTCTGTCGTCGGTTTAGGGGGTGGTAGTTTGGGTTCTTCTGATGGTTTTGGTGTTGTGAAGGAAGGTTGATTTTCTCTGTTGGCTTAGGTGTTAGGGAAGGGAGATCCTCTTTAAAAGATGTGAGTATTTGGACATGCTTAGTTGCAGTCTTTGGCTTTGGTGAGGGTAGGTTCTCCTGTTGAGATGTTTCCACAGAGGTGGGTATTTCCTCTGTGGTCTTCCTCTGTTGATGATCTTCAGGGGTTTATGGTACTTGGTTTAGTGGTTCAGCGCTGAGTGGTGGTGGAGCTGGCAGACCTCTGTTCGCAACTCTTTCTCTTCTCTTCCCCTCAGGATGATCTGATGGTCCTTCTAAATCATCATCAGAGTCATCATGTCCTATGTATGTTGTATCTTCTGCACGACATGTGGAGGATGTCTTCTTCGGCTAAGAGGCCCCTGCATCTATCATTTTAGCGCAAAGGTCATAACATATTCTGAGCAGATAGGAAACCTCTGCCTCATAGTTGAACCTTAGCTTCCCCACGCTTGCCTGAAAATCTTTCACGTAGTTGGCATTGGCGGTGGTGAAGGCCTTGATGAACTCTGTCATCTCGTTGAGTATCCCCTGAACAACTTCGGTAATCTGAGCTCTGGTCATGTAGTCAGAGGGCTTCATGGCCTGAGTCTCTCTGGTCGTTTGTTCTTGGATTTGCTCTAGGGCCCTTTTAAGATCTTCTGGTGTAAGGCCCATAGAAGTAGGGGTTTGTTCTTTCTTTAGTTGCTCTGTGAGTGCTTTGACAGAGGCCTCGAGTGTAGAAGTTGAAGCTTTTTCAGATTCAGAAACTTTTGTAGTGGCAGAGGTTGTTAAAGCATTGGTCATCAGCTTGCTGGCATTCTTCACCTCTGTTGACAGAATGTCAACTTCGGTGGTCAGTTCGTTCAAAGCCTTTGTTGTGGAAACTGCAAGATAGTCAAAATAGCTTTTCAACTCTTTCAACGAGTTGGTCATAGAGGTGACAAGGGTTTGGAACTCACCCCTTGCGACATATGTACCAGGTGTAACCTCTAGGGGAACACATTCTTCCCCAGAGTGTGTCTCTGTTCTTGAGACGCCTTCTTTCACTCCTGTTTGTACGTTGAGAGTGGAAGGACTTACCTCTAATCCTTGAGCAGAGGCTTTTTAGGCCTCAGACTCTATAGAGGTTCTGGCAGAGACCTGATGCTGATCCACTTCAGAGGTGGGGACAGCAGTATCTCCGAGTTTGCTCGGGGACTTGTCTAGAGTCCCTTCGCCAATGTGCTTTCTAGGCTCATCTAAAGAGCCGGTTGGTCCTAGGTGTGTGCGTGTGGCAGAGGAAACGAATTCCTCTGCGTGGATGTCAGATGTGATATGGGGCAATTGATCACGAAAGAGAGGAGATTCCTTTGGAGAGGACTCCCTCTGAATAGGTTCCCTGGATGTCAATGGCGCAGAGGAGGAAAGAGGTTCCTCTGTCCGGTTTGCTGGGGTTAGGCTCGAGCTGTGCTGCTCTTTTTCAATGACTCCTTCTGCCACTAGACTGGCGGAGTCAGAAGTGTGGGTTGCACTGGGAGGGGGTTGTGGTTGTGTGCCTCTACGCTCTTCGGAATATTTTCTTGCTTCTTCCTTTGTCATGCACCCTAAGACAGGGGATTCTAACCTAGATTCTATGTCCACCCAAGTTTCCTCTGACTCAATCATTTCCTCTGTGTTGTCAAGTTGGGAGTCGTAGCTCGGAGGAGAGGCGTATAGGTCTGAGTTCATCCGGCCCTCTGGAGTGTCAGCTTGATGATTTCCAGGGGTTCTGTCACTGACCTCTAGATCTGAGTCGACCTATGAGATGATGACATTGGGGTTTGTTGTGGTCCATTCTGGGATGGCTTCTGCGGTCCATCCAGAAGTGTCTAAGGATTCTACAATGTCCGGGCGCTCAAGGAAGGCAGAGAAGTCATCCTACTCTGCGTAGTGAATGGGAGTGGGGGATTGCAGAGGTTGTTCAGGGACTTCTTATTCTGCTACAATTTCCTCTGCGATGCTCTGCAGAGGGGTTCTGGGCTTCTTTGTCTTCTTCCTCTTTGGTTTTGGGGCTCCCTCCTAAGAGGATTTGGTCTTTCTTTTCTTCTTCTCTTTTGGAGGAGGGGGTGAAGAGGATACAACCACTGTTTCTGATGGTGGTTGTTGGGAGGTATGTGCGGCACTTGCAGAGGTACCTTCAGAGGGTTTCTTTGCTCTGGGAGCCTTTTGTGTTCTGGAGGGGGTGGCTTCTTTTCTCTTGGAGGCAGAGGAGATCATCTTCTTTCTCAGAAGACGTATTTTGGCGAGTTTCTGCTCATGCTTGTCGATAGCCTCTGCCCACTCTTCTGCACTTATCTTCTCAACAACTAAGGATCCTACAAGGGCTCCTAAACGCGGGGGTGTCACAGGACTCGGTTCTGGAGTTCTGTGATCGCGTATATAAGCTAGTCTAAGTTCTTCGTAGGAAGCATAGGTCAGAAGTTTTGTTGTCAGAGGCCTGCAAAAACGGTAGCCGTCGATGTGCTTTGTAGGGGTCATTCTGTTCAGGGGGTAGGTTTTTACAATAGGTCCTTCCATTGGCCAGTCGTTCAGAATGAGCAGAGGTTCTAGAATAACTCTAATGGTCCTCTGAAACTGTAGGGCAGGGAGTTCTTTTACGTTGGGGCCCTTGGCTTTCTGAGTGGATATGCGGTGGTCGATTGTGTTTACCAGCTCTTGTATCATAAGAGCTGCAAAGTCGAGGGGCAGATCGTAGTACACCCCGTACATGATCGCCAGGATTTGATGAGAGGTTTGTTCAGGGCTCCCCACTTTGCCTGTGAGGCATCTGTTGAGGATTGAAAACAAAGTTTTCCACAGAGGTGGAAAGTGGTTTCTTCTGAATTCGTTTCTCTTGTTCAGGTGGGTGTTGTAGCCAAGCATCTCTGCGAAATCACAGAGCTCTCTGTCATAGGGGATCTCTGCGTATTCCTTAATCCCAAATAGGCCTCTTGTGGGAAGGTTGAACTCCAGAGATAGCATCGTTCTATTGAATTTCAGCTCTATGTTCTTGGATCTATCAGGTTTAGAGACATAGCCCATGATTTGCCTCTCTTCTGCATTGTAGTAACAGCTCTGCCAGAACTGGTTTAGGTATCTGGCAGGGATCCTTGTGATATTCTTTGTAAGAAGGGTGTTCAGAAGGCGGTTTTCGAGGATGTTCAATAAAACTGCATGTTCCTACCCAAAAGCTGTTCTTGAGGGAACTAGGTAGTGATTATTGGGTTTTAGGGGTAAAGAGTTCTCGAATTGGTCATTTGTTAAGAAAAACTGTAGGTGTGTGGACAGAGTAAAATCCATAGAGTCATTCCCTTGTTCTTGTTCTTGATTTCTGGTCGTTGATGGGTGTTGGGAGTGCTCAGAACTAGCAGGGGAGTTCGCCGGAGAGTTTCTGGTGGAAGCCATTGATGATTTCTTGCAGAAATTGAGAAGAAAAGGAATAGTTGTAGGTTTTGCACTGTTCGTCGGAGATATTTAGAGAGAAAAATCGTAAAGGAGGAAGAAAGGGGTAAACGGGGTTATATAGTGAGGGGTAGAAACGGATAGAATTCCACAGTAAAAAGTGAATTTAATAAATTTTGGGGTCTGCACTCGAGTTCTTACAGCTGTGGGCAACACTCTGAAATGTTGTTTGACTGATATGGCCAATAGAGGCGTGCAACGTCAGAAGTGTCAGAGCAGGATTAGACGTCGTGCGGCGACCATTAATGCTGAGCGCGTGGGCGTCTCTATTCACAAATGACTGTCACTGTAGAAAATAACCCGCATCTACAGAACCGGTTTATGTGCCCAAGTGTCAAATCGACAGAAGCCCTGCGATGGAATGAGCTCTGTGATCAGAAATCTTCTTCCAATACCTCTGAGCTTGAACCTTTACCAAAACATTCGAAAAGACAGTGGAATTGATCGATAGAGTTTCCGTATAAAATTTGCAGTTGCAGAGGCTCTGGCTCACAGAAGCTCTGTTGAGCTCCGCAGAGGCTCTATGACCGAAAATTTCTAATAACGGACAGCTCATAAAACCTTTTGATCATCCAAAGTTTTGACAGTTTTAGACTGTCGTTTTAGGACATATTTGGAAATTGGTGTCCTAGAAAATTGTTTTGGAAAATGGTTTTGTGCGAGATACTCACTCATCGATTCTCATTTGCTCGGCATAGTTCATGACTTCTATTGATTTGGTTGACCAAAGCTCCTCTTTGTCTCCCCCTTGAATGATCAACCTCTGTAGATCAATCCAAGGTCTCCTTCTGCTCCCTCTTGACCTATGCTTGGATCAGATGAGATAAGTAATGCATAAAACATAGGACAAACTCACCAGAGGTTCTGTGGGAATTGACAGAGGTTCTGAGCAATTCCACAGAATCTCTGTTGGGTACAGAACTTTTGATGATAAAGAATTCACATACAGAAGGATTTAAATATATATATATATATATATATATATATATATACATATGTACAAGAAGATCAAGTCTCACTTACAGAGATATCAACTCATGTTTAGCATACCTAACTTACCCACCAAGAAAAGGAATCTTTTCTCATCGAGTGCCTTGGTGAATAAGTCCGCAAGCTGAAATTATGTTGACACAAAGTACATCTCTATTGTGCCTTGTTCAACATGATGCTTTAGAAAGTGGTACCGGATATCAATATGCTTTGTTTTAGAGTGTTGTACAAGATTGGCAGAGACCGCAATGGCATTCTTTGAATCACAGAGGATGGGAATCTTCGAAATGTCGAAACCATAGTCCTTTAGCTGAGTTTGCATCCAAAGAACCTGGGAGCAACAGCTAGCAGCAGCAACGTATTCGGCTTCTGTTGTAGATGTCGACACACAATTCTGCTTCTTTGAAGTCCAGCTGACTAGTTTACCACCCAGGAATTGGCAACTCCCAGAGGTACTTTTTGGGTCAACCTTGCATCCTCCATAATCTGAATCTGTGTAAGCCATAAGATCAAAGCCAGAGTTCTTTGGATACCAGAGGCCAAGATTCTTGGTTCCTTTTAGGTATCTAAAGATCCTCTTTACAGCAAGAAGGTGGGATTCTTTAGGGTTAGCTTGATATCTTGCACAGAGGCATGTGGCATACATTATATCTGGTCTACTGGCTGTTAAGTATAAAAGAGACCCAATCATGCCTCTGTAGATCTTGCACTCTACAGATTTTCCCTCTGGATCTGAGTGTAACTTAGATCCAGTGGCCATGGGGGTCTTCATGACAGAGGCATCAGAGAGCTTGAATTTTGAAAGAATGTCAGAGACATAATTTGCTTGATTTATAAAAATTCCCTCTGATGATTATTTGACTTCGAGTCCTAGGAAGAAGTTTAATTCTCCCATCATACTCATTTCAAACTCGCTCTGCATGAGTTTCTCAAAATCTGTGCATTGTTGTGTATTGGTGGAGCCAAAAATAATATCGCCCACATATATTTATACAAGTAGAATCTCCTCGCCTTTTCTCTTATAAAACAAAGTAGTATATGTGGTACCTCTTTCGAAATTCTTACCAACGAGAAAGGTTGAAAGGCGTTCGTACCATGCTGTTGGAGCCTGTTTCAGTCCATACAGAGCTTTATCAAGGTAATAGACGTGGTTTGGGTACTTGGCACTTTCGAACCCTGGTGGTTGTTGGACGTATACTTCTTCTTGAATCTGACCATTCAGGAAGGCGGATTTTACATCCATTTGAAAAACTTTGAAACCTCTGTGGGCTGCAAAGGCTAAGAAGATTCTTATCGCTTAGAGCCGTGCGACAGGGGAAAAAGTCTCATCATAGTCTATTCCTTCTGCTTGGTAGTATCCCTTGGCCACCAATCTCACCTTGTTTCTTATAACCACCCCATCCCCATCCTTCTTGTTTCTAAAGACCCATTTTGTCCCTATAGCTTGTTTCCCTATTGGCAGAGGTACTAGGGTCCATACCTTGTTTCTCTCAAACTGAAGAAGCTCTTCTTGCATAGCTTCAACCCAATTTGGATCATCTAGGGCTTCAGAAATGAGTTTGGGTTCGATCACACTGATAAAGTTTGTAAAGAAACAAAAATTAGCAGTGGTTGATCTTGTCTTGACTTTTTCAGAAGAATCGCCAATTATTTGGCTCTGAGGATGGCTCTTCGTTCACTTTGTCATCTTTGGGAGATGGTCATTAGCATCATCCAGTTGAACTTCTGTGGTTGAACTTGTTGGTTCTGGTGCAACCTCTGTAGTTGATGGTACTTCTGTGCTGGAACATGGTTCTTCAGCTTCTCGAGGTATTTCAATAAGAGTTGGAATTGATTCCTCTGAGGATATTGAGACAGAATCCTCGTTTTCCTCTGGTATTGCTTCCTCTGTTGTAGCTGGAGTAGGTATTTCCAGTGCCCCTGTAGTAGTATTCTTGCTTACATCATCTTCTGCTCGCTCCCCCTCAACACTTGCATCTGCACGATTTATGGAAGAGGATGAAGTATTTAATGGACCAGTTAGAGATATACCTGAATCAGTCTGGTCGGCAGAAGATGTTTCTCCAGAGGCTCTGGTGGCTCCAGTAGAGGGAGCAATATCATCATGGAACATCTCTTCAAATAGCAGATTTAGTTCTGCTTCTCTTGTCTTGGAGATGCCAGAGGATTCCTTTTTCAGACTGAATTCTGAACTGATTTGTTCAGAAGTCTTCTAAAACGAATCGTCAAAAGAGACATTGATACTCTCCACAATAGATCGGGTCCGCAGAAGATAAACTCTGTAGGCCTTTGAGGTGGCAGAGTACCCAATGAACTTGCCTTCGTCTGCTTTCACATCAAACTTTTCTCTAGCTTCTCTGTCGTTTAGGACAAAGGACTTGCATCCAAATACATGGAAGAACTTGATATTTGGTCGCCTTTGGTTGATCAAATGGTACGGTGTTTTGATGTGTCTCTTTACTATTGTTGATCGATTTTGGGTGAAACAAGCAGTTGATACAGCTTCTGCCCAGAAAGACGTGGGCAATCCAGATGCTGTCAGCATTGTTCTTACAGCCTCCACAAGCATGTGGTTTTTGCGTTCGACCACGTCGTTCTGTTGTGGGGTGCGTGCAGCAGAGAAGTTCTGAGATATGCCTTCTTCTGTAAGGTAAGCTTCAATGACAGAGTTTTTGAATTCTGTGCCATTGTCGCTTCTTAACTTTTGAATCCTGCACTCATATAGAACCTGGATTCTTTTCATTAGATTAATCAGAATGTTTGGAACATCTGATTTCTTTCTGACAAATTCTACCCACGTATATCTCGAGTATTCATCAATCAACACTAGCATATACTTCTTGCCACCCAGGCTCTGTGTAGCGATGGCACCGCAGAGGTCAACATGAAGCATGTACAGAGGCCTAGAGCAAGACACATCAGTCTTGCCTTTATGGGAAGCTCTTTTGAGTTTACCCATTTTGCAGGCAGAACACAAATGATCTTTACTAAATTTGACATTTGGCAGACCTTTAACTAAATCAAGTTTAACAAGTTTATCTAGAGTGTGAAAGTTTAGATGGCAGAACCTGTTATGCCATAACCAAGCTTCTTCGTTCTTACAGGCAACAAGACAGAGCTTGTCGTGTTTGTTCTTGATACTGAAGTTCATGAGGTACATATCACCCTTTCGTTTGGCTCGCAGAAGTTCAACTCCTGTATCTTCCCCTTGCAGAGAGCAGAAGGTTCTTTTGAACATGACATCGAAACCCGTATCGCAAAGTTGGCTAACACTGAGAAGATTGTGCTTAAGGCCATCCACATATGCAACTTTGCATACAGTTATATTTTCCTTCTTAATGACTCCATAGACTTTTATATACCCCTTCTTGTTATCTCCAAAGGTCACCGATCCTCCTTCAAGTTTGTCTTCATATGAGGGTAGTAGACCTCTGTCGCCAGTCATATGCCTTGAGCACCCGGAGTCTAGGTACCATATCGGCACATACTGCTTCTGCAACATTATCAGAGATTTTTAGGTACCCATTTCCAAATGGGTCCAGGTTTGTTAGGGGTCTTTAAGGTTGCCTTGGCATCCTTAGTTTTGGTTTTATCTTCTTTCGAAGAACCATCTGGTTTCTTCTTACCCTTGAATTTTGCATTCTTTTTAGGTCTAGAGAGGAAACAGTGAGGGCTTAAGAAGTGTTGGTTCAATTGATGCATAAGATCGAAGCAATGACAATAATTGATATGCGAAGAAACTTGCTTAAACTTTTCATTAAAGCCACTGAATATGGGTACAGAGGCTTTATTATTACAATCTTTCCTAGCATTAGACTTCCTATTACAAGAAGACCTATCTAGGCTAGATTGATGTTTTGAAAATTCTCTGTTGGGAGTAGCCTTCTGTTGAGCCCATCTTCTGTGGTGGTGAACTGTTGGTTCCATATGCTCAAGAATGATTATAAAATAATATTACCGGTAATATGTGATCTTATAGGGTCACACCATATAGCAGGTAAACACCGAATTGATGTTTATAAGAATTTGATTCTTTATAAATATTAATTATATTCTTGATAAATATTATTAATTATATTATTGAATATAATTTATAATATTAGATGCAAATAATAAATTTTAGTTTGTTAATACATATGATGGATTTATTATGTAACTAAAATTGTAAGGAGGGACTTGAGGAGAAAATTTAAGATAGTTAAAATATGATTTTAACCATCTTAATACTAGAAGGGTTACCTTGTAATATTGCATGGCTAGGTGATTTTCTATTGGCCCTCTTGGGTGGCAAAAGGAAGAGATCATGTGCATATACTTGGAACTTTCTCATACATGCAAACTACTTGTGAAAATCAACTTGCCATCACTCCCCTTTCTTCCTCTCTCCCATTTTGGCCGAAACCACCATAGTTGGTGGTGGTTTTGTTCTTCTTACTTCAAGTCTATTGTAGTCTTGAAGAAGAAGATCTATTTTGCATTTTTCATCAAGAAAGTACTAGCATACAAAGGTGTTGGAGCTTGTTGGTGGACTTCTCTAGAGGAACTCTAACTTGAGTTCTTGCCATCTTCTCCAACAAGAAGTTATAAACAAAGGTCTACAAAGGTTGTAATTTCTTAAAACCCCCTATGGTTGTTTTTAATCTTTCATGTTCATGCAAATGGATCCTTGAGGGTAATGAAATGCTTTTTCATGTTGTTCAAATTTTAAGCTTCCGTTGCAATTTTTATGATCTTTGAAATCATGTTTTTGAATAAAACCCAACAAGTGGTATCAGAGCCATCTTTGCATGCATGTTTAGATTTTTTTTTAGTTATGAAATTTTTGGTTTTTGGAAGCCATGGCTGAATTTCATATTGCATGAAAAGTGTATACATGTTTTCTTTTTTGGGCAACTTGTTGTTTTATTGTTAAAATGTATGATTTTAATGTGACCAAAATTTTGCATGCATTTTGGTCATAAAAGTTGCCTTTAAAATAAAAATACAAAGAGATGTTTTTTGTATTTTTATTTTTGTGATTGTTTGTGCATAAACAAGCCATGGACCCTTTGTTGTTGTTTGTGTTGTTTTATTAAAAAATATGTAATATTTATTATTCATAAGGTATGTAATAGTAAATATGTATTTTTCATCTTTGTAATTTTTTTTATGTAAAAGTTGATGTTAGATTAGTATTTTTACATAAATGTACAAAGATTGAAGAATGGAAGCCTCTTGGTGAAGTTCACTACCATTTCTCGGTTTCGAAAAGGGGCAACACAACACTTCATGGAGTCTTGAAGATTTTGCATGCATTGGATGTTTTTGCAAGTGGGAGCATGAAGACATATTTTTTTTCTTGGTCCCTTGTCCCTTAGGAATGGACTTGATGATTCATGCATATGGATTGCATGAATTGTCATTAGTTAAAATGGCTTGTTTATTGCACTTTTACATTATGTTTGTTGGTTGTTTGCATTATTATTATCTTGTGTGGTTGAAATAGGATTTTAATTGCTATATAATAATTTATACGCATTTGGAAATCAACATATGGAGTTTGTCCTTTCAAAAGGTAACATTTTAAAGGTAAAATGGTTAAAATAGGTTTTATAAATAAAATGAGTTTTATTCTAAAACCCGTAAAATTTTGAAATATCAAAGTAAGTTAAAATGGCGATTTTAAAACTCATACAAACTCCAAGTGTCATGTATTATTAGTTGCATGCAATATACGTGACATATTATGTTCTTTTTGATGCGTTAAAATATAGGATATTGCATGCTAGTAAAGAACATAAAATTGGTTCAAAAGCAACAAATTTTAAAATTAGATTTTAAATGGACCTAGTTTTAAAATAGAGATTTTAAATTAACCAAATTTTTTAAAATGAAGATTTTAAATTTATTTTGAGACATAGTTTCTTAAAAGAGAACCTTGAATATTGCATGCATGCAATAATATGGTACTATGAGTTTTAAATAAATAAATTGAGATTTTAAATGGGGATTTCAAAACTCATACAAACTCATAGTCTAATATTAATAAAAATGTTTATTAAGAGACTATAAATGGTTCTTGTAGTGATCAAACTCAAACGTTAATAAATGATATTAATAATTGACCACAAATAATTAGTTGACAAAATTGAGATTTTATTTAAACTAATAGGAACCATTTAATGAGAAATAAGTTTGTACCATATATTATTAAATGCATGCAATAACACATGATACTAAAATGTTTTTTTAAAAACTAGAATTATAAAACATTATAAATCCCTTTTTTCAAAATGCAAGTCTATGTCGTCCTTTTGAGAAACACTCAATACGTCACTATGACACCCTTGTGGGATAAAGGTCACCTAACCACTTGGATTGTCTTGAGATGAATGAGGTGATTCTTATGTCTTTGTGGGATAAAGGTCACCTAACCGCATGGATGTGAGTTTCACACGTTGTTTCAAGTAGGATGACTTGATTGGGAATCTTTTGTGATAAATGTCACCTAAGCATTAGAGACCCAAGGCATAGATGGGATCAAACATGCCAATTAACAAAACGTTGTTAAGGATCCCATAAAACTAGGAATTACATTTGGATGTAATCGATAAACGTTATCTACCGTGTTGGATTAAATGGACGGGATAAAGGTCACCTAACCGTTTCATTTGTTTTGCAACGTTGGATCCTAGATTTTATGCAAATTAATGTTTTTAGAAAACTAAAAGGGTAATTAATTTGCTAAAAATTAAATATTGAAAATACTATATTAACTTTGTTAAATTTTGTAGATGGCCCAAAATGCAAACACTACAATTGATTCACCCCTAAGAGCTGGCTTAACGAAGAAAAGTTAACCACTCAAAACTTCCCGAGTTGGTTTCACAGTTTGAGACAAGTTCTCAAAAGTGAACACAAATCATATCTTCTTAACGTACCTCTTCGTCAAGAACCTCCTCTTACCTCGACTGAAGATCACAAGGCTTGGTTGAAACATAATGATGATTCAATCGACATATCACGACTTATGCTTGAGACTATGGATCCACTCTTACGAGAAGATGTGGAGATATTCTCATATACGGCACTAGAGATGATAATTAATTTAGGGGAGCTTCATCAAAGATATATGTTCTCTGAACGCCTGAGAACTCTTCAGGCACTTTATAGAACTAAGATGGAGGAAGGCCAAGATGTAACCACACATGTTCAGAGGATGAGGACGCACCTTGATTATTTGGATAAACTTGGTCATCCTTATCCCGAACTGCTGGCCATAGATATGATCCTTAAATCATTGACCCCAGAATTTGATGCTTTTATCAAAAGGTTGGGCCTCAAAGTTTTTTCGGTGTCACTGTTGCATACGATGCTATACGTTTGATAAGAATCTTTCTATGGAAGCATTTACATGTGGTAGGTGTGGTTACCTTGGTCATGGAAGAGAGAATTGTCATCTGAATGTTTTCTAACGAAGGAATGTCCTTCAGGTATCTATTGGTTAGATAGAACTTTTACCTTTCTACTTTGCACTTGAGTATTTGATACTAAGTGTAAAACTCGCTTTTGTAATATGTTACAGATGATCAAGAAAGGTAGATGACTGAATGACAAGCAAAATGGTGATCCATATGAGCAAGGAAGCAGGAATGCATACCAAGCTTATAAGAGATTTTATTTTGAAACCATTTGGCTTGTATTATTAAACAATGTTTGTTTCGAACAATATTTGAATTTAGTTTGACTAAATTATTATTTTTCAGTCACATGTTTATTGATTGAATGAAATTCACTTAACCGTTTTGGAAACGATTATATTCATATTCAAAATGAATTATTCTATTTCGAGAAATAGTTCTCTTAATTGAATAATAAAGTGAATCTCAAACATAGTTCTATACAAGAAGCCATGAGACTCAAATATGATTTGAATCATATCTACACATGAAATAGTCAACTTAATCAAGTAAACATTAAACGCATATCTAAATTTCAAAACTGTGGTTTTTTTAAACTAAATATAAATATTTTCATTTGATATATGCGATCTTGATAAAGTTGAATATAGCTCTTTTCTCTAATTCATAGAGAAGGAGAAAAAGTTTTTTTTGTTAGAATTGATACATGTTGATGTATATGGTCTCTCAAAACCATGTCTAGATATGGTGATAGATAATACCTTCACTGACGATTTCAAATTGTTGAAGTTTATGGAACATAAAGATGAAGCATTTGATGTAATTCAAGTTGTTTCAAAGTGAAGATTAAGAAAACAACTCAGCAGGACCATTAAAGCCTTTTTCTAATATAGGAGGATAGTGACTAAACCAAGAACTCTTGGATCATCTTAGAAGTTATGTATATCCGAAAGGATGAACCGAACCTTATTCAATATGGTTCGCTCTATGATGAGAGGAAGTACTATTCCTATATCAATTCGGAATTCTGCCCTAGTTAAAGTAAACTCGACCCAAAACCTACCAAAAACATATATTGTAGAATATACTATAAATTGTTTTATATACCGATTCTACAATCCCACAAACAATAAAACTGTTTATTGTTCCAAAGCCAAGTTCTTAGAAAAGCAAGTTTTTTTTATGGGCAAGGCAAATGGGAGATTTGAAGAACTTGAAGGGAATCAAGAACCTTATAACATAATGCACTTATTGGTTGGCACTAGTTATCAAACAAAGGTTGTTGAAACTGAGAAAATTGATTGATCAGAAACTTAGTAAAAACACCAACTGTTCGCAAATCTAGTAGAATCATTCAGAAATTAGAGAGATATCGATTTCTTATAACTAATAAAGAATGATGTATGACTGGGTTCTAGTAAACCCATCAACTGCTAAAGTGCTATGTCAGATTCTGAATCTGGTGAGTGGCTTAGAGTCATAAACACTTAGATACAATCCGTTCATGGATCAGTACAAGTATCACAAAGCAGAAGTCTTCATTTTGACAGGAAAATTAAAAGTTTAATTTTCATCAAAATAAAAGATGACTCGTGCATTTACTAAGAGGCTACTGGGAGCGCAGTAAAATTCCTAATTGTATATGTGCAAGACATACTAGTATTTGGAAATTAACTTTCCGACATAGCAAAACATCATGTTTTGGCTCGGACAGTATTTCCTTAATAAAAGGCTTAGAAAGGGCTATTTTTGTTCTTGAAATAGAGATCTTTAAAGATTGGATCAAGACGACTTATAGGTTTAAGTCAAAGTGCATATGTAGACATGATCTTGAAAGGTTCAAGATGCAAGGCTCTAAAGGTAGTTTCTTGCAAGTATGATATCACATCATTTTGAGCATGTCTCAATATTCTAGCACAAAGGCTGAGCTAGACAAAATGATTAGTATTCCATATGCTTCGGCAATTGGATCTATCATATATGCCATGAAATGCACTAGATCGAGTGTATCATAATGCTTTAGAGCATTAGAAGGAGATACCAACGAAATACGAGGGAAGATCATTGGATGACTATAAAGAACAATTTAAGGTACTTACGAAGAACCAGAGAAATGTTCCTTAATTGAGGGTTGGAAAAAGATCATAGTAAAATGCTGCACTGATGATAGCTTCCATAAAAATCGAGAAGGTTCTCGATCACAAAAGGGGAAATGTCTTCATTATGAATGAAGAAGTAGTTCGTTTGAAAAGGTTCCAAGCGAAGGTAAAATTGCATAATACACTACAAAATAAGAATACACTGCTGCTTTAGAAGCTGCAAAAGAAAGATGCTTGGATGAAAGAGTTCATTGAAAAGCTAGGTAGATGCCTCCCATTCAGGATTATCTAGAAATCTTTTGTGAGAATGTGGGTGCCATTACGCAAGCTAAAGGACCCGATGTCACATCAGAGTACCAAGCACCTACTCCAAACTTTTAACTATATTCGGAATAAAGTTAAAAATGGAGAAGTTAGTATTCACAAAGTTCACACAAATCAATTTGATTTGGAATTAGTATTTGGATATTGGAACAAGTTAAGCAACAAGTATAGTGTTTAAGTTAGATATATAGGATATGATCTTTTCATACTCGTTGTGTTCCATATTAGCATGTTTAAATCCTTGAATAAATTAGTTATTCTAAATGTCCATAGTCGATCATAATTGTGGGAGCAACTATGAAGTAAGACTAATATGAATTGGATTGGTTGACCTTTTAAGAGTAAAAGTGACAAAGTGTTGCAACCAAGTTCATAGGTACTTGTTAGGGAGCAAGTATTGGACCTGACCCGCTTCAAGATCACCTCATGGATCGTCGTCATAAGTGAGTCTTGAATTAAAGTAGTATCTTTGTATCCTTCGACCTGAGATGCATATTTGGGACTCAAGTGTAGGGAGTGTTATGCTTTGATATGGTTAACCGTTGTTCTTGAAAAAGGCAGCAATAAAGGCCATCTTTGGGCATGGCATGAACTGCATGAGAGGCGTATGTAATCAAGATGGGATTTTGTTAGCTTCAATCTTCCTAATCATAGAAGTATTTAGAAGTAGTGAAAAATAGGCTAAGTAAAGAAAAGCATCTTACAGAGGCTCTGCCGACATTACCGAGAAATCAAGGTCAAGAAGCTACAGAAGCAGCAGAGGCTTCCTACAGAACCTCTGTTGTACTCAAAGAAGACCCAAGACTCGGAAACAAAGGTGGACTGCTCCACAGAGGACCAGACCACAGAACCTCTGTAACTCATTACAGAGCCTCTGTGGTCCTCACTGAAAGACTTAAAGATATTTATAATATCTTGCTACTGTTACAGGACCCGTTCATCAACTTGCATGGTAGCATGCCCTGTCCAACGTCGACGTGTCAAACTCTGATTGGATTCAATAGGGCTTAGTACATATTAGACGTCTGCTGCATTAAATGCAATACAGCACGTCTGACTGTTCATGCCATCCTTGCAACTGGTCACGACATCCGTTCTACTATTCATACGTACCTTTTGAATAGTAGCATATGCTTTATGGTCCCCTTTAGAGTAGTATATAAGGAAGACTCATGTTGAGTTCTTCCTTACACACACCACTTCAATCGAACATCAAGAACACAAAAGCTTATTCACCTTAAAAGTCATATCTGTTTTAAAGCTTTTCTTACTCACGGTTCATAAACCTGTTCTTGATATATATATTCAGTAAACTTTGAGATATAATATTATGTTCACTGTTTATTTATATTTTGTTCTAAATCTATCAAACATATCTGTTAGTTCTTCAAATACGCTTCCGCATCAAACATTAACTTGAACTAATAGATCTGATAATCTTGTTTAAAGCAAAACGGGAACCAACAATTGGTATCAGAGCAAAGCTTGATTTTCAATATCAAGTGATCCTCGTTTTACAACTTTTATTTGATAGATTATTTTCTTTCTCTTAATCACCATATTTCTAGATATTAGTTGTACCCAGAAAACCTTCCAGGTCTTCATACTTAGAAATCCTCCATCAGATTATCCTTTCCTCAAAATGACAAATACAAATAACTTTTTCACTACTGGATCACTAACCAAACCTCCTACTCTTCTTAGAGATGAGTATCCTCAATGGAAGATAAGAATGGTTCATTTCTTTGAGGGTACTGAAAAAACTCTCAAACAATATCTTTACAATCTTCCTCCAGTTCCGATGATAACTATGCCACGTGTACCAGCTACTGCTGAATATGCTGAAATCCCTGAACATCAAAAACCTAAGCCAAGAGAAGAATGGTCAAATGAAGATAAGGCAGAAGATGAAGTTGCACAGAAAACAAAAAGAATACTGATCATGGCTATCCCCAACGAAATTTTTCAATCCTTAGATGCATGCGAAACAGCGCACGATCTCTGGAAAGAATTAGAAAGACAGTTGGAAGGGGGTGCTAAAACACAAAAGAACCGAAGGGCACAATACATAAATGAATATCATGCTTTCAGAGCCTCTGCAACAGAATCTCTGCAAACAACATACGACCGGTTCAACTCTCTCATAAACAAATGCAAAAAGTCTGGTATTCACAGAACCACGGAAGAAAATAACATCATGTTTCTAAAGAGCCTGAACGATGAGTGGCTTCAGTTGTCTATGTCTTTACAAACAAATCAAGATCTAGACTCCTGGACACTCTCTGATCTCTATGGAACACTTGCTGCACAAGAGCCTCAAATAGCTCAAGCTAAAACACTAACCATTGTGCCATACGCATTGGTTGGTAAATCTACAGAGGCTGCAGACAGACCAAGAAATGAGAGATCTACAGAGGAGAAAAAGAAGGAGAAAAAGAAGATGGTAATGGTTGATAGCGAAGAAGACGAGCTGATAGAGGAAGAGATAACTCTTGCGTCATTAGCTAAATCAATGGCTCTATTGACAAGAGAGTTTAGAAATAACCAAAGGAATTCTGGTAGAAGAGATGATGGAAGAAGAGAAGAATCAAGTGACCGACAGAGGTCAGACTACAGAAATGATGACCAACAGAGGTCGAGCGACAGAAGCTACAGAGGAAATGATCGACAGAGATCAGATGACAAGGTAGGCCACACACAAGAATGCTACAAATGTGGTAAACCCGGTCATTACGCAAACGAATGCCGAACAGAGAAAGGTGGAGACCTACAGAAGTCTGACGACCGAACTGGAAACATCTCCCAAGGTTGTTTCAACTGCGGCAAGCCAGGTCATTTCGCAAAAGAATGCAGAAGTAGACCAAATCGCCCACAGAAGGACTCAGATTTTTACAAAAAGAAGGCCGAGTATTACGCACAAAAATCTCTAATGGCGAACAAAGGGCATTCAGAGGCAAACAAGGAGGACTTTGAATCAGACTCCACCTCTGACGATGAATTCCCTACAAATGCCCTGTTCTGTGGCATGGCAGAAGTTGACTCCGGCACTGACAATGAGGTATCCATTTCAAACTCTACCTCAAGTACTAATTCTGTAGATGATGATTTATTTAAACTTAACATTGAACTGAAAGATATAATTGAAAGCATTCAGAAAAAGCTGACCTTTAATGAGAGAGAAGTAAGGCTTCTCACTCAAGAAAAAGCCAAAATCTTTGAAGAAAAAGGAAAAGTCGAAAAATATTGGAGCAAAAATATAGATCCTTTAAAAAGGCAAATTTCTGATTTAACCTATGCTTTAAAAATCAAAACAAAAGAACTTTCAGTTTCAAGAAGTGAAACTACAGACATAAGAGCTCTCAAAGAATACTTTCAAAAAGAAAGAGAGGTACTTTGGCAAGATCTTTTAAGAAGAGAAGTTTTAATTAAAAATTATAAAGATGCACAGAAGGTGTATGAAAAGGTAAACTCTCAAATAGCAAGACGAGGTATAGGGTACAGTGATATTACCTTAGGAGTTGAAAATAAACGACTAAAACCTCTGTCCTCTCTATTTGTTTTGGGAAAAACTAACAAACCAAACTTTCCAAACTTACTCTCTGTAAGTAAAAGGGTTAAAATCTCTGCAGAACCTCACTTGAGGAAACATACAAAGATGATCAATGTGTGGTTTGAAAACACAGATTCATCATCTTCAACCTCTGTCAATAGAGGAATCAAACCAAAAAAAATATCTGAAAACACAAGATCAGATTGGTATCTTTAAGTTTGGTAAACCAGAGACTCAAACACAGGTCGCTTTTGTCTGTATGATAAATGTCAAAAAGAAATTGTCAGCAGAAGCTCCTGAGTTTAAACCCATCTTTTCAGAAGAAAAACTTGAAGAATCTATTGAAAAAGAAATTTTGGAAGTTTTGAAATCAAATGTTTTAGAAAATCTCTGTACATCTTCTATAGATCAAAAACTCGCTGAAGAGATCTCATCAGAAACCTCTGCCATCTATGAAAGTTTTTCTACAGAGGAAGAAAGCTCGTATGATACATGCTCAGAAAATCCAGCCTCTGTCGAAAGAAATGACTCAACCTCTGCATATGAGGACGATTCATCCTCTGACGACTCAGAGACTGATTTCAAATCAGGGATAATTCACTGTGACACAGAGGATGTCAAATTCTCCTCTGAAGTTCTTAACAGAACAATTTCTCCAAAAGAGAAAATCACAGAGATACCTATCCATCCAGATTTTCTCAAAATGTGTATACAAGTCAAAACCTCTACAGAGCTTGAAAATCTGAAAAATGCCTCTGAAAATCCAAAAAGCTTAAAATTTTCAAAACCTTTAAGGAAAATCAAAGAGAATCCCACTTGGCAACAAAAGGGAAAATGGCCTGAAGCTAACAAATATTTTTCCTCTGTGACAGTGAAGAAAGATGTTCACCACAGAAGAGAGTCACAGAAGGCAGGAACTAAACAAGACTTTTGCAAACAACATTCTAGTATTCATAGATCTTCTTGTAATAGGAAATCTAATGTAAAGAAAGAGTGTAATGTCTCTGTGGCTCAGTTCAAAGAATTCAATGAAAAGTTCAAACAAATCACATCTCATATTCAATACTGTCATTGTTTTGATCTTATGTTTAAATTGAATAAACACTTCTCAAGTCCAGATTGCTTTCTCACCACTGAAATTCGAAAGTCAGAACCAAAAGAGAAACAATCTGATTCTTCTACAAAAGATAAAATGTATTTCAAGAATGCTAAGGCAAACTTGAAAAATTCTAACAATATTGGACCCATGTGGATATGGGTACCTAAATCTCTGTGATTGTCTTACAGAAGCAACATGTGCCAATTTGGTATCTTGACTTCGGATGCTCAAGGCACATGACTGGCAACAGAAGATTACTATCCACATACAAAGAAACACACGATGGTGGATCTGTAACTTTTGGAGACAACATGAAGGGACACATCAAAGGCTATGGAGTCATACAGAAAGAAAATGTCTCTGTATACAAAGTTGCATATGTGAATGGCCTCAAACACAACCTAATAAGCGTAAGTCAACTCTGTGATACAGGATTCGATGTGTTATTCAAAAGAACTTTCTGCTCTCTACAGAGTGAAAACACAGGAATGGAACTTCTGCGAGCTGAAAGAAGAGGTGATCTATACCTAATGAATTTTACTTCAAAATCCAAGGACAAAGTTTGCCTAGTAGCCTGCAAAAGTGAAGAAGCTTGGTTATGGCACAACAGGTTCTGTCACTTAAATTTTCACACCTTGGATAAACTAGTAAAACTCAATCTAGTTAAAGGTTTGCCAAATGTTAAATTCAATAAGGATCACTTGTGTTCGGCCTGTGAGATGGGAAAACACAGAAGGGCTTCCCACAAAGGCAAAACAGACGTGTCTTGCACTAGGCCTTTGTACATGCTTCATGTCGACCTCTGCGGTCCCATTGCCATACAGAGCCTAGGTGGCAAGAAATACATACTTGTCCTAATTGATGAGTATTCACGTTTCACATGGGTTGAATTTGTTAGAAAGAAATCAGATGTTCCAAATGTTTTGTTAAATCTAATGAAAAGAATCCAAGTTCTTTATGACTGCAGAATACAGAAGTTAAGAAGTGACAACGGCACAGAATTTAAAAACTGTGTCATTGAAGCGTATCTTTCTACAGAAGGAATATCACAGAACTTCTCTGCCGCTCGCACTCCACAACAGAACGGTGTTGTCGAAAGAAAGAATCGAACACTTGTGGAAGCCGCAAGAACTATGCTGTCAGCATACGGATTATCAATGAACTTTTGGGCAGAAGCAATTTCTACTGCGTGTTATACTCGGAATCGTTCAACCATTGTGAAAAGACACCTCAAGACGCCTTACGAATTGCTTAACAAAAGACGGCCAAACATCAAATTTTTCCATGTATTTGGATGCAAATGCTTTGTCTTAAACGACAGAGATTCAAGAGGAAAGTTTGATGTAAAAGCTGATGAGGGCAAATTCATTGGATACTCTGCCACTTCCAAAGCCTACAGAACATTCCTTACAAAGTCTCACAAGATTGTAGAAAGCATCAATGTTTCTTTTGATGATTCATTCCAAATGACTTCTGAGCAAATCAGTTCAGAACTCGGAATTAAAGGGAAATCCTCTGACATCTCAAGAACAAAAGAAGATTTGGATCTTCTATTTTTGGAGATGTTCCACAATGACATTGATCCTTCTGTTGGAACCATTAGAGTTTCTGAAGAACCATCCTCTGTCGGACAAAATCCTACAGGTATGACTCTAACTGGTCCAAATAATGCTTCATCTTCTTCTATAAATACTACAGATGCAATTGCCGAAGCAGAAGAAAGTGCAGAAGATGAAACATCAAGAAAAACGACCACAGAAGCTGCACAAACCACAGAAGAACCAATTACAGAGGAAATCGAGGACCAAGACTATACGTCCTCAGAGGAACAAACTCCACCACCACTCATACCAATCATTCCACAAACGGTAGAATCAACTACCAAGGCACGAAGAACGACAGAGGCTACACAAGAAGAAACACAAGAAGCCTCTGAAGAAAGTTTGGATGACATTGATGATCATCTTCCACGCACAACTCAATGGACAAAAAGTCATCCGCAAAGCCAAATAATTGGAGAACCTTCTGACTCAGTAAAAACAAGGTCTGCCACTGCTAATTTTTGTTTCTTTACAAATTTTATTAGTGTGATAGAACCAAAGAAGATTTCTGAAGCCCTAGATGACCCAAACTGGGTAGACGCCATGCAAGAAGAACTTCTACAATTTGAGCGTAACAGAGTCTGGACTTTAGTACCTCTGCCAAGAGGGAAACAGGCCATTGGGACTAAATGGGTCTACAGAAACAAGAAGGATGAAGATGGAGTGGTCATCAGAAACAAAGCAAGATTAGTAGCAAAAGGATATAGACAAGAAGAAGGCATAGACTACGATGAGGCTTTTGCCCCTGTTGCACGGCTCGAAGCAATAAGAATATTCTTAGCCTTCGCAGCCCATAGAGGTTTTAAAGTCTATCAGATGGACGTAAAATCAGCTTTTCTCAACGGCAAAATCCAAGAAGAGGTTTACGTAAATCAGCCACCAGGTTTTGAAAGCTCAAAGTTCCCAAGGCATGTATACTACCTTGAAAAGGCTCTATACGGACTAAAACAGGCTCCAAGAGCATGGTACGAACGACTTTCCACCTTTCTTCTAGAAAATGGCTACAACAGAAGTACAACAGATACTACATTATTTTATAAACGCAAAAATAGTGATATAATGCTTGTACAAATATACGTAGATGACATAATTTTTGGGTCTACAAATTCAGAAGAGTGCAAAATTTTTGAAAAACTCATGCAGGGTGAGTTTGAAATGAGTATGATGGGAGAATTAACATTCTTCCTCGGACTTCAAGTCAAACAATCTTTAGAGGGAATTTTTATAAATCAAGCCAAATATGTCTCTGACATACTTTTAAAATATAATCTCTCAGATACCTCTGCAATGAAGACTCCAATGGCCACTGGAAATAAGTTATTCTTAGATCCAAATGGTATTTCTGTAGAATGTACTCTCTACAGAGGTATGATTGGATCTCTGTTATACTTAACAGCAAGCAGACCTGACATTATGCATGCCACATGTCTTTGTGCACGTTATCAAGCTAATCCAAAGAAATCACATTATGATGCTGTAAAGAGAATCTTTAGATATCTGAAGGGGACCAACAATCTTGGTCTCTGGTATCCACAGAACTCTGGTTTTAGTCTTAAAGCTTATACAGATTCAGACTATGGAGGATGCATGCTCGACAGAAAGAGTACCTCTGGGAGTTGTCAATTCCTAGGTGGTAAACTAGTCAGTTGGACCTCCAAGAAGCAGAATTGTGTCTCCACATCCACTGCAGAAGCTGAATACGTTGCTGCTGCTAGCTGTTGTTCTCAGGTTCTATGGATGAAGACTCAGCTAAAAGACTATGGCCACATCCTATTCAAAATACCCATCTTCTGTGATTCCAAAAGTGCCATTGCTATCTCTGCCAACCCTGTGCAACACTCAAAAACCAAGCATATCGATATAAGGTACCATTTCTTGAAACATCATGTTGAATACGGTACAATCGAAATGCATTTCGTGCCCACAGAATATCAACTCGCTGACTTATTCACCAAAGCACTAGACGAGAAAAGATTCAACTTCTTGGTGGGTAAGTTAGGAATGATTAACATGGTGTGAAAATCCTCTGTAAGTATAGCTTTATCTTCTGTAAATAAGTATAAATATCTATTATTACTTAAGTTATTGCTTTGATAAATTTATTTCTGTATGTATTTTTTTGTGTGCAAAAATAATTCTTGGTTACAGAGCTTCTGTGGGTCCGCTCAGATCTTCTGATAACCCTTACAGAACCTCTGGTAAACATGATCTATGCTCAATACAAATCTTACCATTCTTTGAACCAAGCATAGATCAAGGGGGAGCAAAAGGAAAATTCTTGATCTACAGAAGTGATTAGATCAAGGGGGAGCAAAAGGGACCCTGAAATGATCTACAGAAGTAAATCTTTCAAAGGAAAGCCAAAGAAGAATGTCGATAATTCTCCATCGACAGAAGTAAGACAAAACTGCCGAGAACAGAAGAACCAAAAGGTATGTCTCTCGCACAAAAGGTTTTTGGAAAACAGTTTTCTAGGACAAGAATTGTCAAATATGTCCTAAATATACTATGAATAACATTTCAAAAATCAAAAGTTCAAAAAGTTTAACAAAATTCAAATTAGGAGAAATTTAAGGTCATAGAGCTTCTGCTGAGCTCAACAGAGGTTCTGTCAGAAAAAGCTCTGTAATCACAAATTAACCCTCTATCGATCGTTTGAAATGTTATCTCGGAAATCGGATAGATACACCATGACCTTCTCGAACAAAACGTTTTTCAAAACAGTTTTCTCGGACACCAACTTTCAAATATATCCGAAAAACATCTCTTAAACCAGATCAAAAATTGGATGATCAGAAAATCTAATAGAATTTTAGTTATGAGATTTTTTCCCTCATAGAGCTTCTGCTGGCCCTCACAGAGCTTCTGTAAGTTCCAACAGAGCCACAAAACCTCTGTGAGTCAAATTTCTTGACAAAATCCTATTTGATCCTCTCCAATGTCTTTACAAACGTTTTCGTTAAAAGAAGAACCTACAGAGTCATGATAACAATGAGATATATGAGAAGAGGTTAAAAATCAAGATTTTCAAAATCACAGAGCTTCTGTAAAACACAAAAGTTCTGCCATTTTGTTATCTGGGCATTTCTGTAGTAATAACGGTTACTTTTACTGAGAGTGAAACTCATGTGGCTAAAAACAACCTCACGCGCCTAGCATTAATGGGCCGCGCACGACGTCTTGTCATTTTCTGACAAGGCCTACGTGTCCCATTTTCATTGGGCGTACTTGGAACGTTTTTATTTGGAAAGTTGAACCCGCCGTTCTAACTTGAGTACGGATTCCAAATTTTAATCCATTGCCATATATTTTACTCTTTCGAATACTACCGTTTTACCCTCCTATAAAAACCAAGCTTACCCTCTCATAAAACCTTTTACAAACTCTTATCTTCTTCTCCGGCGAAACCCTGCAAAAGCTTGCAAAAACCTTGTTCTTAAAATCAAATGGCTTCATCTTCTAAAGCTATCTCCCAAGAACTCTCTCCGGCGAACTCACCGGAACACTCACCTGCCCATTCTGAACATTCAGAAAACCCCAACCTTGCAAGAACTATTGAACAACAAGATTCCGGGGACTCGGCAGAATTTGCTCCGACGACACACTTGCAAAACTTCATAGCAAAAGATCACTTCGAAACCATACTTCTTATCAAATCAAACAACTGCTATTTGGTCCCCTCACCCACTGCTTTCGGCGAAGCCCCTGCTATTCTCCTGAACATAATGGAAAATCACATCCTCTTCCCTCTACTCTCAAGAACCCCAAACAAAATTCCAGTCCGTTATCTGAACCAATTTTGGCAAAGCTGCCGATTTGATAAAGACGATTCTCTTATCAAAGGGTACATTTCAAGACCTGATAAATCTGAGCATCTTGAAATCAAGTTCAACAGAACAATGTTCTCACTTGAATTCAACCTACCAACGAGGGGTCTTCTGGGATTGAAGAGTTATGCAGAGCAACCAACAGACGAAGAGCTCTGTGGCTTCGTGGAAATGCTTGGGTACAACACCCAACTACGGAAGAGAAATGACTTCCGCAGAGGAAGATTACCACCTCTGTGGAACACTTTGTTCTCTATTCTTAACAGATGCCTGACAGGGAAAATAGGGAGTATTGACCAGAGCTCACATCAAATCTTGAGCATCATGTATGGGGTTTACTATGATCTTCCACTAGATTATGCGACCATAATGATGCAAGAGATCATAAACAACATCGACAGAAAGAACAACACGAGAAGGGTCAAGGAGAACGATCCCAACTTTCTACCACCTCTGCAATTCCAAAGAATATTGGGAGTACTGTTCGAACCTCTACTGCTAATCCAAAACTGGCCAATGGAAGGACCAACTCCCAAACAATTCCCGATGAACAAGAATACCCCCACTGATCATATTGATGGCTACTCACACTGCAGACCTCTATCAAAGAAGCTTCTGCGCTACGCATCGAATAAATCCCTTAAGAAAGAGTATATACGCGATCATAGAACTCCTAAACCGAGTCCTATGACACCCCCGCGTTTAGGTGTCCCCCTAGGAACAATGATAGCAAAACCTCTTTCCACTCAAGAAGAAAAGGATCAGAAGTTAGCAAAGCACATGGCTATTCAACTCAACTTTATAGCCAAACGTGCAGAACTTATGGGAAAGAAGTCTTCATCAAGAACCTCTGCATCTACTCCAAAAGCTAAGAAGAGAAAAACTGCAGAAGGCACCTCAACAAGCGCTGCAGAAGATCAACCTTCACCTCCTCATGCCACAGAAATTGGCTCCTCTGCTCCTCCCTCTTCCCCAAAAATGAAGAAGAAAAGAAGATCGAAATCAACAGAGGAAGGGGCACCAAAACCTAAGAGAAGGAAAACCAAAAAGAAGCATGGCAAATCACTTGAAAAGTTGGTTACCATTACAGAAGAGGAAACTGCAGAAGAAGAAAATGCAGAAGAAAGAACTGAAGAAGAAGTTGCAGAAGAAGAAATGGCTACAGAAGAGTATCAATCACCCTATCAATCTCCAGATAGATTTGCTCACCAAGGAGACCTGAACGACTTCTTACAGAACCCTGACATTGCCAACACCCTAAATACAGCAGGGTGGACGGCACAACCTCTCGACCACCACTCTCCAGAAGAACAAGATTTCTTCATTTTTGGCATTGACACACATCTGCAATAAGATGACACAACACCCAAAGATCAACCAGCCAACACCCCTGTTATTTTACAAAACCCTTTCATTCAAGGATTGGACGTCCACAGAAGAAGTCCAAACCCAGCTTCAGAAGAAATAGAACAAACAGAAGCTGAGTGGAATAGAGGTGAAATTACAGAGGCTTCTGAGAAAATGATGGAAGAAGAAAAAGAAAAAGGGGCCGAAGTTGTACAAAAAGAGGGATTTGCAACAACAGAGACAGGAATAGAGATCTTAGAGACAGATTCAGATGAAGAAGAAGCTGTCTGGATACGTAAAGGTCTCTATCATCCACATGTCATGAGATTATACGGATCTCATCAAATGTATGACTTCTTACGACCAGAGCAAGGAACTTCAACAGAACCTAGGGAAGAAGCACCAAGCCGAAGGATAGCTACAGAGGATGAAATGATAGACAATGATGTAGTGCTTGGATGCTTAACAGAGGAAGAAGCAAGAAAAGATGCCTGGATAAATAGAGGCACACAACCAAAACCAACTCCCAGTGCAACCCACATTTCTAACTCCGCAGGTCTAGCTGCAGAAGGAGTTATTGAAAAGGAGCAGCACAGCTCGATCCTAACCCAACCCATCCAGCCAGAGGTTACTCTTTCAACCTCTGTGCCCACAGAAACCGGGAAATCCATTCCTAGGGAGTCTCCTCAAAGAGACTCACCTATTGTTCGTAATCAATCACCCCAGATCACCCTAGAACACCCTACAGAGGAATTCGTTTCCTCTGCCACGCACACATTAGGACCAAAACTTCTTTCAGAGAGAAGTAGTGAGCATAGAGACGAAGAGACTCTAGAGAAGTCTCCTAGTCAACAGAAGGACATTCCAATACCCACCTCTGGAGTGGATTTGGACACTGTTCTTCACAGAACTTCTGTAGAGATCGAAACTCAGGTTTCTTCTCGAGGATCAGAAGGAAATCCTTCCACCCCCATCGTACAAACAAGGGTGAACGAAGGTGTCCCAGGAACAGGGACTCACTCTGGAGACGAATGTGTTCCTCCAGAGGTTACACAAGGAACACAAGTATCAAGGGATGAGTTCCAAACCCTTGTCACCTCTGTGAACCAAACAAGGAAAGAGTTGCAAAGCTCTTTCAAATCCTTTACAGAGACAACATCTACGGCTATCCTGAATCTGAACACCAAAATGGACAATCTGTCCACAGAGGTAAAAACTGACATCTCACAGATGAAGTCTTCTGCCGAAACTACTGCCAAAGCTACAGCCACTTCTGCCGCTCAGGAATTCGGAACAACTGCAACTTCTGCTTTCAGGGACTCTGTCAAAAATTTCCTTGAACAAATGAATACGCAATCCAACAGAGCAGAGGGCATTACTCCTACAGATTTACAGAATGCCCTATCACAAGTCCAAGCAGAGGCAATACGCAACACGACAATGATGCAACCAAAAGACTATATGACCAGAGCACAGCTTACAGAGCTCGGACAGAACGTCATTAACCAGGTCACAGAAGTCATTGTCTCCTTCACAACTGCAAATGCCAACTATGTCAAGGATTTCAGAAAGAGTGTCGGCAGAATGCGTTTCAAAACAGAAGTAGAGCTTGCGACATTGATTGGCCTCTGCGATGATGTCTGTGAAAAGTTGATGGCAGCAGGAGCTGAATTACCGAAGAAGACCAACACTTCTTGCAGAGCAGAGGGTACTTCTGATAAAAGTCAGGATGATTCTGATGATGACCAACCTGGTCCATCAGATAATCCTGAGGGGGAGAATCTAAGAGAAAAAGCTACGAGCAGAGGAATACAAAGTCCACCAATCGCAGCAGAACCAATCAGCCAAGCCCCTCCAGAACAAACCCAACAACAACAAACCCAAAAGACCACAGAGACAACACCCATCTCTGTGGAATCATCTCCTGACGAAACCAAAATTCCAGAAGCAGATCAGCAAACCACAGAGGCAACAACCGCCCCTGAGGTAATCATTTTGGAAGAAACAGATGAAGAAACCACAGAGAAAACACCCACCTCTGTGGAAACACCCCAAACCATACCGAGAAGAAAGTCGATTGCCACCAAACCAAAAAGAGCAACGACCTCTGCTTCTGACGTTCTGAAAAGGATGCACACAACAATGAGTGATCGTATGGCGCAGAGAGAAGAAGAAAGGCACAGGTTCACTTCATCAACAGAAACTGAGCTCACAGAAGAAGTCAACAAACAACCTCCAACAGAGGTTACAGAGCAACTCAATCCAACAGAACCATCACCACAAAAGTCCTCTAAATCACAAATGTCAAAACCCACAGAGGCAACCCCCATCAAGCCAACAGAAGTGCAAACCTCCAAACTTACAGAAGCAACAGTTTCTGCCCCGCCAAAAGCCAAAGATAAGGGCAAAGGAATACTGACAGAAGAGCCTAAGAAGAAAACATTGCCAAAGCCAACAGAGAAACTAATGAAGAGTGCGTTTGATGCCTTTCAAATCCCAAAGCCTGAAGAAGTTGACTGGGCACATGGATTGAAGCCTCTATCAGACATTCCTCTAACTGGTAGAGCCGCAGAAGTTGTTCAACAGATGGAGAGTCTCAGAAGACAAGTACCACAACCTGGTCCAACATATGAATAAATGGAAGAAGTGGTATACAAATACCTCTATAAACAATCCTTTCAGACCAATTATCCAACAGATCATGTGACAGATCCAAGGATCAAAGAAGAATTTGAGAACATCTTCACAAGGACAAAGCCAAGAACCAAAGCAGATGTCTTCTCAATCCACAAGATCAAAAAGGTAATCTTCTGCAAATTCTCCTTCACAAGAACCTATCCAAAGGTCAGGTACAATCTTTACAAAGTCAGAAGAGAAGACAATTCAGAAACTACCTTCACTGATGCTGACTTAAGAAATATCAATCCTTATGATCTACCTGACCTTCTGCAATGGACAAAGGACAACTACAACACAGAGGCAAACACCAGAGCCTATCAAGTGTTGAGAAAAGCGATGAGGGAAAAGCTTCTGCTCTACAGCATGATAGATTTCCAGCTGGGAAAGGATCTTGGTCTCAAGCATCTGGATTTACGACCACCAGAGGATCGCTGCCCACCGGACGCCGTACCTAACTCAATCATCACAGAACCACGGTTTGGGTTAGTATTTCAAAACCCTCAAGGTGAAACTAAACTATTTGTATGCATGGACTGTCAGAAGTACGCAACAAATACTCTGAACAAGTTCAGAGCAAGCCTTGTGAAATACAGAGGAACAAAGAAAATGGATAAAGATACTGCAGATACTATCATCAGAGAGATAGACGCCACAATCCGCCTAAGAGAACTCTGCATCAGATTCTACAAAGAGATCAGAAGAGTCGGAAGAGACAACAGAAGCTACAACGATTTCAAAGATGCCAAAATCTGATTCTCAGACCTCCAATCTCTGCAAACAAAGTTAAAGTTTATCTTTCATTGTACTCAAATGTAAAATGCCTCTGGCATATTTCTAAATGAAAGAAATTTCGAGGTATTGTTTAACATCTGTCTTATCTAACTTAGCCTAACTTAACTCAAGTTCAAATTTTTATTTTTCACTACTTAGGGGGAGATTGTTAGCTTCAATCTTCCTAATCATAGAAGTATTTAGAAGTAGTGAAAAACAGGCTAAGTAAAGAAAAGCATCTTACAGAGGCTCTGCCGACATTACCGAGAAATCAAGGTCAAGAAGCTACAGAAGCAGCAGAGGCTTCCTACAGAACCTCTGTTGTACTCAAAGAAGACCCAAGACTCGGAAACAAAGGTGGACTGCTCCACAGAGGACCAGACCACAGAACCTCTGTAACTCATTACAGAGCCTCTGTGGTCCTCACTGAAAGACTTAAAGATATTTATAATATCTTGCTACTGTTACAGGACCCGTTCATCAACTTGCATGGTAGCATGCCCTGTCCAACGTCGACGTGTCAAACTCTGATTGGATTCAATAGGGCTTAGTACATATTAGACGTCTGCTGCATTAAATGCAATACAGCACGTCTGACTGTTCATGCCATCCTTGCAACTGTTCACGACATCCGTTCTACTATTCATACGTACCTTTTGAATAGTAGCATATGCTTTATGGTCCCCTTTAGAGTAGTATATAAGGAAGACTCATGTTGAGTTCTTCCTTACACACACCACTTCAATCGAACATCAAGAACACAAAAGCTTATTCACCTTAAAAGTCATATCTGTTTTAAAGCTTTTCTTACTCACGGTTCATAAACCTGTTCTTGATATATATATTCAGTAAACTTTGAGATATAATATTATGTTCACTGCTTATTTATATTTTGTTCTAAATCTATCAAACATATCTGTTAGTTCTTCAAATACGCTTCCGCATCAAACATTAACTTGAACTAATAGATCTGATAATCTTGTTTAAAGCAAAACGGGAACCAACAGATTTGTTTCTCTAAATATGTTAAGAGTGAGACATCTAAGGCGTCTTACCAAAAGTTGAACAATGGATGAGAATGATAGTGATCCATGTCTCATGTTCAACATGATGTCCTAAACAAAGGGATAACTGATACCACACCTCTTACATCAATTGAAGCTATGAGCTTGTAGGAATTAGATGTTACTGAATGGCTTTTACAGTCATATATTGCTGGGGGCAGTGAGATGTTGCTAGACGTCCACCACTGTCTATATCATTCTATAATACAATCTTGAGCAAGTGGGAGATTGTTGGTTCCATATGCTCAAGAATGATTATAAAATAATATTACCGGTAATATATGATCCTATAGGGTCACACCATATAGCAAGTAAACACCGAATTGATATTTCTAAGAATTCGATTCTTTATAAATATTAATTATATTCTTGATAAATATTATTAATTATATTATTGAATATAATTTATAATATTAGATGCAAATAATAAATTTTAGTTTGTTAATACATATGATGGATTTATTATGTAACTAAAACTGTAAGGAGGGACTTGAGGAGAAAATTTAAGATAGTTAAAATATGATTTTAACCATCTTAATACTAGAAGGGTTACCTTGTAATATTGCATGGCTAGGTGATTTTCTATTGGCCCTCTTGGGTGGCAAAAGGAAGAGATCATGTGCATATACTTGGAACTTTCTCATACATGCAAACTACTTGTGAAAAACAACTTGCCATCACTCCCCTTTCTTCCTCTCTCCCATTTTGGCCGAAACCACCATAGTTGGTGGTGGTTTTGTTCTTCTTACTTCAAGTCTATTGTAGTCTTGAAGAAGAAGCTCTCTTTTGCATTTTTCATCAAGAAAGTACTAGCATACAAAGGTGTTGGAGCTTGTTGGTGGACTTCTCTAGAGGAACTCTAACTTGAGTTCTTGCCATCTTCTCCAACAAGAAGTTATAAACAAAGGTCTACAAAGGTTGTAATTTCTTAAAACCCCCTATGGTTGTTTTTAATCTTTCATGTTCATGCAAATGGATCCTTGGTGGGTAATGAAATGCTTTTTCATGTTGTTCAAATTTTAAGCTTCCGTTGAAATTTTTATAATCTTTGAAATCATGTTTTTGAATAAAACCCAACATGAACCTCTACTGATTTCACTGTCACAGAAGGAAAAGATTTGTCATTTTTAACCCATTTACCCTTTTGTTGACAAATTAGTTTTTCTTGAACTGGCCTAAGAGGTTTTGAAGTTTTTGAACACTGAGAGGACTTTTCCTTTTGTTGTTTGATCTTTTCAAGCTCAAGAGAGGTTTTGGCTTGTATACACATGTCCAAGAAATCCGAACAGATAGGAATACATGTGATTTTCTCCTTTGGAGGAATGGTTCTGTTAAGAATTCCAGAGGGAAGTTTAAATCCCTCTGATTCACAAGGAACTATCTCTGACTCAATTTAGTCAGTCTCAGATTCGTCAGAGGATGAATCGTCCTCATATACAGAGGTTGAGTCACTGAGATCTCTGTCGACAGAGGCAGGATTTTCTGAGCATGTGCCATACTCGCTTTCTTCCTTTCTTTCAGGAATGTCTTCCAAGTCAACAGAAGCATTTATCAAGATTTCCTCAGAGGGATTTTGTTTAACAGAGGATGTACAGAGGTTTTCATAAAAATTGTTTTTGCCAATTTCTATTAACTCATTTTCAGAAATGTGTTTCAGTTTTTCTTCTGAAGAAGCAGGCATAAACTCAGGTGCCTCTGCCGATAGTTTCGTTTTAGAATCTATAGTGCAGACAAAAGCAACCTGGGTCTGAGTCTCAGGGTCACCAAACTTGAAGATTCCTATCTGATCTTGAGTTTTCAGATATCTCTTAGGTTTGGAGTCACTTTTGACAGAGGCTGAGGGTGACAAATCTGCGTTTTGATACCACACCTTTATCATCTTCAGAGGTTTCCTCTTGTGAGGTTCCCCTAAGAGTTTCTGCCTTTTGCTTACATAGAGTAAATTGGGAAAACCTGGTTTTCTTGTACTTCCAATACAAAATAGAGAAGACAGGGACTTGTCTCTTTTGGTTCCAGTATAGGGATCTATATCACAGAAGCCAATTCCCCTTCTTCCTATTTGTGTATTAATCTTTTCGTATACCTTCTGTGCATCCTGATATTTCTTAATTAAAAGGTCTCTGCTGCGTAAGTCTTGATGAAGGACTTCTCTTTCCTTTTGAAAGAAGTTCTTAAGAGCAAGAATATTCATTCTATCACTCTCATTGTCCAAAAGTTCCTTTGTTTTAGCTTTAAGGGCAAAATTGAGCTCTAAAATCTTTTCTTTTAAAGGATTTAGATTTTTATGCCAATTAGTCTCAATCTCTTCCTTTTCTAAAGATATTTTTGCTTTTTCTTGAGTGAGAAGTCTGGCTTCTCTCTCAAAGAAAGCAAGCTTTTTCTGAATATTATCACAAGTCTTTTTCAGTTCAGTGTAATCATCTGTCAATTTAAGCAAATTAGCTTCAGTTTCATTAGAGTATGAGTCAGAAGTGGATACCTCACTGTTAGAATCTGAGGAGCTGACTTCTGCCATACCGCAGAACAGGGCGTTCTTCTTCTCGCCTTCGTCAGAGGATTCGTCTGACTGCCAGTTTTCTTGCTCCACCATGAGCGACTTCTGAGCGTAGTATTCTACCTTTTTTTATAGAAAGCAGAGTCCCTCTGAGGGCGATTTGGTTTGCTCCTGCAGTCTGCAGCATAGTGGCCTGGCTTGCCACAGTTGAAACATCCCTGGTTCTGTGGAGTATTTCCAACTCTGTCGCCTGACCTCTGTTGGTCACCACCTCTGTCACTTCTGTCATTTGACCTCTGTTGATCATTCGAACCTTCTCTTCCCTGATTCCTCGATTCATATTTCTCTCCTCGATCATCTCTCCCATCACGTTCATATCCAGTCTTCTTTCGGTATCCTCTGCTACCAAACTCTCTTGTCAAACGAGCTAGAGATTTAGCTATTGAGGCCATTGTTGCCTCTTCTTCCTCCACTAGTTCCACTTCATCACTGTCCACAACCAGTATCTTCTTCTTCTTCTCTTTCTTCTCCTCTACAGACTTCTCCTTCTTTCGCTTCTCCTTTGCTTTTGTAGCCTTACCAACAAGTGCAAGAGGCCCACCGGTTTGGGCTTTTGCCTGAGCAATCTGTGGTTCAAGGGGCAGCCAGTGTTCCATAAAGATCTGACAGAGTTCAGGTGTCTAAGTCCTGATTTGTTTGCAGAGACATAGACAACTGGAGCCATTCTTCGTTTAGGCTCTTTAGGAACATGATGTTGTTCTCTTCAGAAGTTCTGTGAATCCCGAACTTCTTACACTTGTTAATCAGCGAGTTGAACCTGTCGTATGTTGACTGCAGAGATTCTGTTGGCAGAACTTTGAAAGCATAGTACTCATTGATGCATTGGGCTCTGCGGTTCTTATGAGTCTTGGCTCCTCCTTCCAGTTGTTTCTCTAGTTCCTTCCATAGATCATAAGCAGATTCACATGCGTCTAGAGATTAGAGGAGGTCATTTGGTATGGCCATTATCAGAAGTCGCTTTGCCTTCTGAGCAAGTTCGTACTTCTCCCAGTCTGTAGTAGACCATTTGGCCATTGCCTTTTGGTTTTTCGTACTCAGCAACCTCAGGAGTATCATCTGTGGCAGGTACTCGTTGTACTGTGACCATAGGAACATAAGGTGGATTGCGAATATAAGTGAGGAGATCTTTGTCAGTACCCTCAAAGAAGTGAATCATTCGTATTTTCCATTGGAGGTATTCATCTCTGAGCAGGGTTGGGGGCTTGGTTAAAGAACCAGCAGTAAAGAAGTTGTTGGTGTTCGCCATTTAGAGCAGTTTGAAAAATACCAGAAAAACAGAGTATGAACAGAAAGTTTTCAAATGATAAGACAGACCCTTCGAAATGGGTATAAAGCTTTAAAACCTTGAACAATGCACTTAATGGAAAGATTTGACCAAAGAAACAGTGCCTGTCAGTTTACTAAAGTCAAACAAGTCGAGAATAGCAGAAAAACAGGGGTTGTTTTGAAGTAAATGAAGAACGGGTCAAAATCGGTCCAAAATTCTACCAAAAAGAGTCGAGATCATTGTTAGAGTGGATCATTTGATATTGAAAATCAAAGTTCGCTCTGATACCAATTGTTGATCCCAATATAGACTCAATAATGATATTAATATCGATAGTTCGAACAAATATGTATGCGGAAGCGTTTTAACAGAACTAAAGAGATATGTTTCGGTAGAAAATACACACAGAATCAAATACGTGAAACAGTAATAACACAAAAGTTTAGCTCAATGATTCACTTTGTATTGATTAATCTAGAACACCAAGAACACCGTGAGTGTGTGATACAGAATTATATGCTCTAATTTGGTGTGTGTGTTTTTGTGCAAAGTTACTAGAAAAGCTCCACAAGAGCCTTCTATTTATACTACTTTACAGGGGACAAGCAATAGACAAGAGGTACTAAGGTACAAAGACATGATCGTGGGACTGAGTCCAGGTACAACGTTAATGTAGTGCGCCGCCTACTGGAAAGGCTGTAACCCAACAAAGGTTGACACGTGGAGTTTGCAGGGCACACCTTGTACGAACGATCTTCAAGATCTTCGTACATCAGAGGCACGATCGTCTTTGTCTTCGTCTTTAAGAAACTTCATTCTTCAAGTCTTCATACCACAGAGGCTCTGTCAAGGGTGACAGAGGCTCTATGGCCTTGTCCTCTGAGAAGTCTTCTGTTGAATGATCTTCACTTGGTGTCTTGACATAGGCTCTGTCGATGTTCTATACTTAGCCTATTTTTCAATACTTCTTTAAACATAGAAGTTGGAGCTAACACTCAGGTCAACATCCCTACCGCTGATGATGATCCTACTATCATCCCAAGCATGCAGACAGGTGAAGTTAAATCGTCATGGATTTCAGTTGTTCCTTTCAACACTATGCCTGCTTCTGAACCATCAACCTCAAATATCCCATCTACTTCTCAACAATCAATAAATAAAATGCCATCTGAACCTCTTCCTCTTCTGCCTGAAGTACCTGAAGTTACTAAAGCTTCTTCTTCAGCTCCTCCAGAAGTTCAAATTGAGTCAGCGAATCATGCTCCGGCTCAGCGATGGACTATAAATCACCCCAATGATCAGATTCTTGGTGATTCAAACGCTGGTGTTCAGACTCGACGAGGTTCAGGTAACATTTGTTTATTTGTTAACTTTATTTCTCTGATTGAACCAAAGAAAACAGATGATGCCCTCAGAGATCCAAACTGGGCCAGCGCTATGCAAGAAGAGCTAACAGAATTTGAAAGAAACAAAGTTTGGAAACTCGTTCCAAGACCATCTGACAAGTCAGTGATAGGCACTAAGTGGGTCTATCGAAACAAGTTGGATGAACATGGAACTGTAACCCGCAACAAGGCTCGACTTGTTGCTCAGGGATACAAACAAGAGGAAGGAATAGACTACGACGAAACATTTGCCCCAGTGGCAAGACTCGAATCTATTCATTTATTCTTAGCATATATTGTTCACAGAGACTTCAAAGTATATCAAATGGATGTGAAATCAGCATTCCTTAACGGATGGTTGTACGAAGAAGTCTATGTTGAGCAACCTCCAGGATTCACTGATCCTAAGCATCCAGGTTATGTATATAAGCTGGATAAGGCACTTTATGGCTTAAAGCAAGCTCCTCGTGCATGGTATGACACTCTCTCAACTTATCTCCATATTGAAAAATTTGAGCGTGGTAAAATCGATAAAACTCTATGTTTTAGGAAAGTAAAAGGTCATATCATTCTCGTTCAAATATATGTCGATAATATTATATTTGGTTCTACTAACCCTGAATTATGTACTCGTTTCGCTGAAAGAATGAAAACTAGATATAAAATGAGTATGATGGGTGAAATGACATATTTCCTTGGTCTTCAAATCAAGTAGAATGAAAAAGGCACTTTCATTCACCAAGGTAAGTATGTTAAAGATATGCTGAAAAAGTTTGATTTAACTCAAAGCTCATCTATGAAACCCCTAATGGCACCGCCGCTGACACTTAACAAAGATCCTTCAGGGAAGCCTGTTAATGTCACAGCATACCGTGGGATGATCGGCTCTCTCCTGTATCTAAAAGCTAGCCGTCCTGATATTATGTATGCAACTTATTTATGTGCACGATATCAATCTGAACCTAAGGAATCTCATTTGATCGCTGTAAAGCGTATTTTTCGATACCTTAAGGGTACTCCTAACCTAGGTCTTTGGTATCCCAAAGACTCAGGGTTTGATCTAATCGCCTATTCAGATAATGATTTTACAGGATGCAAATTGGATAGGAAAAGCACCACAAGAGGTTGTCAGCTCCTGGGTGGAAAGCTGGTGAGTTGGACAAGTAAAAAGCAAAATCCAGTGTCCACCTCAACCGCTGAAGCTGAGTACGTAGTCGTTGGAAGCTGTTGTTCTCAAGTCTTATGGATGAGAAATCAACTATTGGACTATGACATTCAGCTCTCCAAAATTCCAATCTATTGCGACAGCACTAGTACCATCGCCATAGCAAACAATCCAGTGCTACACTCAAAGACCAAACACATCGAGATCAGGTATCATTTTATCAGAGATCATATGATGAATGGTGATATAGAAATTCATTTTATTCCAACTGACTTTCAGTTAGCTGATCTATTCACCAAACCTCTTGATGAGACAAGATTCAACTTTCTCATCAGCGAGCTTGGAATGTTGAATCTGGAAGAGTAAAATCATCAGTGGTTAACATTAGATCAGTGATAATGTGAACTTGTATACCCCTATTAATCATCTAATCTCTAAACAAAACTGATTCGCTGATATCAAGGTATGTTCTCTCTCTTAAACGCTGACGTTCGCCTCAGCATGCAGAATTTCAAAACAAATTACATCGCTGAATATCTCTTCCTTTCAGTGATTCTTTTGAAAATCTCACTGATATTTCTAATCAGTGCTTCTATATTTCCAAAATGTCCCTGAGTTTTTCAAAAACCCTTAGAGACAACTGTTGTTGATCCAAACCCTCAGTGATTTGATAATGACCCTCTCTTAACACTTAGTGAAAATTATAAGTAAATGATATGTATTAGAGTTTCACTATCGCTGATAAGTACTAAGACTGTTTCAGTACCGCTGATAGTAACTCTCGCTCTTTAAAGATAAATAGTCAGCAAACTTTGTTCATCGAATAGCTCTGAGCCTGTTTAGTCTATGAGATGATCGCTGATAATTTAGTTTATTTACTTATGATCCCTGAAGACAAGTTTCACGTCAACATAGGTTCTACACTGAAGTCGAAGATCAAGCCCAAGAACCAGCGACAAGTCTACTAATGAACTGATGCGGATATCAGCGAAGCCAAGATTTGTCCACTCAACATGAAGTATCAAGTAGAAGACTTCAGCAATCGCTGAACTTTATCATTCGCTGATAAAGATCTGTTTCAACGAAAGCTAATCATGAAGTCTCCTTACAAAGTACTATTGTCTTACCTCCCTTGCACGTCTCCGTACGAAATGTCAGAATGGACATCCCTTTTTGTCTATGATCGTACAACAAACTCTGATTCTACACCGTGCACCATGCGGCTACTAAGGTTGTCTACAAAGGTCAATGACATGCAACCACTCAGCTGCTGCCACGTGTAAAGCAATACTGCCATGCATTAAATGCATGCAGTATATAAGAAGAACCCTACTTCAGAAATGAAGTGTTCTCGGACCATCTTCTTCTTTCTATCTGTGTGTTAGAATATTATACTTAATATTCTTATCTTCTTTCTATCTTATTCTAGTGCAAGAAACTTAGTGTTCTTAACTTGTTTAGATTAGGTTAATCCTTAATCTTGTTCCGCAACAAGTTGTAAATTGTCTTGATTTATCAATAAACAATTTAGAAAAGTAAAAATAGTGTGTTTGTATTCAACCCCCCCCCCCCCCTCTACAAACTTGTATAACCCTTCGGGACCAACAACTGTAAATATGAAATATGAAAGGACGTTTGTGACGTCATCACAACGGATAAACCCTGGCACGCCTTTTCGTCTGACACGCTCGCCCGTTTTGTTTTCTTGTCCAATAAGATTTAAGGGACGTGTCACGTGTTATCATGATAAACTTTTCCCGCTCTTAGTTTCTCTCTCTACTCTCACTATATAAACCCTTCCAGTTTATATTTTTACCTTTTACACGATCATACTCTCTAAATCAATAGAACTCACTTGATTCCTTTGCATTCAGATTATTTTCTCAAGAACGTGTGTTCATCATCTTCTACTTCAACAAAACAGGTTGCATTTCTCTCCTTTATTTCTCAAAAACTTGTTTTTGATCTTCTTATTGTTTTTAAAAGATCAAATAAAAGAACTTTCTAAAAGTAAAATCATTTTATTCATGGTTTCATGAACACAATGTGTTTACAGGTTGTTCTTGTAAGTTTAAACAAAAAATCTTAAACTTATGCTTTTCTTACATTTTTCCAGAATCCCTTACATAAAAGGAAACTGTTAAAACAAGATTTTTCACTAGTTTACCATTTCTTTTTCTAAAAACCTGAAAAACCCTAAAAATCTTATTGTGGAATCTCTTTCCATAATAAGATATTTTCTTCATCTTCTTCATCCTTTTGTGTTCTGAACAGAAATGGCAACCAACAACACCAACGCTGCATCTCCTGCATCTTCTGACAACGCTGAACTCCCAAAGGCAGCAAACATGAGACACTCTCTGGACCAGATCCAGTTTCAGTCAAACAATCCCTACGCCCTACTCGAGTTCCCTAAAAAGAAAATGGTGACTCACCTGAACGACGCCGTGAATTTTATCAGGTCCTGTCCTCTAGCGACAACCCTGACCATCAAACCTTTTGCTCACAAAAGCCTACTGGCTCAGTTCTGGTATACCGCACACCATACCACTCCCACATCCACCAAAAACCCTAACCGCAAGCATGACGTGATTGCTTTTGAAACTGAACTTGGTGAAGCCCAAATCACCCCTGGGCCTATTCGATCAGCCTTGAATCTCCCAGTAAGCTCCAAGACTCATCGCTTCGTCCCATTCCCTGACCCTAACTCCACTGTCGGAAAGGCGGAACTTATCGCCTTCCTAGACATGATGTGCTACAACTGGAACCCTGATCGTGAAGGAAACCCTGAGAAGAAGATAACTTATGTGCTTAAGAGCAAGATGCCCAGCGAGCTCAACTTCATCTTCGCTCACATCATAAGATGCATGTCTGCAAATACGGGGTCAACTGATCAGGCCTTAAAGACTCAGACCGCCATGGGATATTTCCTTCTTAAAGGTCTTCACGTGGACTGGGCTAGTCTGATCTTCGAAGATCTGTTGGAGCGAGTGGACGTCGCAGATCGTGCAGCGGTGGTTCCGTATCCCCGTTCTCTCAGTGCTCTCTTCTTGCATGGCCAGAAAGATATGTATCCCACAGGTGGAGACCTGAAACTCTCTCAGCTCGGCCCGAAGGTGCTAGACTACAAGCCCATCCTTAACGAGGTACATCTCTCTCAACTCTTACCTCTTCTTCGCTCTCCTTCTTCTACTTCTGCAGCTACCTCAACGGCAGCGGTCGACCCAACCGCTGATACCCAGGCTGCAACCTCCACCTCTTCAAAAAAGAGGAAACATTCTGAATCCCCCCTTGGCATCCATAAGTCCAAGAAGACCACAAAGGAGCAACCTAAGCCTTCCCAGGCTGAAGACTCCACGTCGGTCCCTCTGCAGGTGACGATGGATAGTTTCATGGTACACTCCCCCACATCCGCTGAACCATCCACTTCTATACACATTTCAGTGCCTCAGTTCACTGAAACCGTCTTGGATACGAACCCCCAATCCTCAGTGCCTCAAAGCGCTGCGGAGGCTATTTCCAATGGATCCAACGCTGATACTGCTACCCACACCCTCTTCACAACCTTTTCTTCCCCCTCACATTCTTTGGTCTCTTCAAAATTCATATTCCCTACTGCCTCACCTACGAATGTCATCCATCTGGACGACAGCTCTGCTGAACTACAACGCTTGATGCAGCAGAATCAAGGACCTGAAGGCGCTTCCATCCATCGAACGCTGGAAGATGGCATGGAACACTTTTCAGATTACCGTGACATCAACACTTTTTCCAACCCGCCTCCAGGTACCCGACACACTCCTCTCTCTGGACCCCCAACTTCTGAGCTTTCCTTTGTTCATAAGTTCTTTTCTGTTACAGGTCCTAACTTGGGCACAATCATCCTATCTCTCAAAGATATCGCTGAAAAGGTGGAAACTCTCACCACCACAATCTCCACCAACTCCACAGCGGTTACAGACGCTGGGGAGACGCTGAAGAAACTGGCCGACGTTGTCAAAGACAAGGCTACAACCACTGATGTCTCCAAGCTTGAAGGTGGTTTGTCTACTGTCGCTGAGGCCATCTCCAACAACTCTTCCACTCTCAGGGCCCTCAACAACACCAACACCGACCTCTCCACAAACTTCAAATCCCTGTCCAGCGAAGTCACAATGCTGAAGACAGAGGTATCTAATCTTCAAAGAAAGGTGGGGTCTCTGAAGACTGCAATGAGTGATCTCGCTCACAAGGTTGGCTCCTCCAACGATCTTATCATCTAACTCCTCGATCGGCTTAACGCTCCCACTGTCCCTTTGCCTCACTTTTCTCAGGACGACCGGGAAGTGTTGGAGAAGGCAGTGGAGCACATTGTCAAGACGACCCCTGCTGTATCTGGCCTTGAAGACAGATCAGCAGCGGTTGAAAATCGTTTAGACATCCCTGGCCACGAAGACAGGGACACTGAACAGGTATTTGCTGCTACGACTGTTGCTGCCACCGCCTCCTGCCCCATCCAACATGAAGAAGTGGGGGAGAAGGATAAAGATGAAGACCTTCCCTATGTTTCTAAGGGGGAGGAAGATGATGAAGAACCTCAGGGAGATAAGAACCCTGAGGAAACCGAGAAATGTCCCTCTCACTCTGAGGGAGAGCAACTCGAAGACCTCACTCACTCTCATACTGCTGATGTGGATCTATCTTCAGAGAGTGAGGAAGAGGATGCTGAAGAAGACGAAGAACCTGATCTTAAAGATGATGAACCGTCTTCATCCCCTGATGATGATGATGATGATGATGATGATGATGATGATGATGATGATGACGAAGATGATGATGATGGATTCATTTTCCATCCAAAGCAACCACGAATCCCTGCTCAGAAGGGAGTCGTAATACAAGAACAAGGGGAGGGGACCAAAAAGACTTCTCCAGCAAAAGCGGCCAATCAAAGAAAAAATAAAGGCCTCGCTGAGGACAATTTGGCTATTCTTCTCAAGAAGCCAGTTTGTCAGGTATGTTACATCCTATTCCCTTACACTGCATCCCTCCTCTACCCCTTCTCAATATCTATCCTTCTCACTCTCAAACCTCTAAACACTTAACTCATCCTTTCTCTATCTTTTTTCCCTATGATCTAATCCATTGATCATTTTGTTCAGCTAGTCCTCTCCCTTGCTTGAGGGTCAAGTTGAAGCTACTCTCGACAACCTCACAATGATCCCAGCCTCCAGAGCTGATGATCAAGAAATAATCCTGGTCCTGAACTCGACCGATGATGTTTTTGAAGAAGAAGAAGAAGAGCTGCTCTCGCACTGAAAAAGACCTTCCTTGGTTCCTCAAATACCAAGTGAAGATGTAAAAAGAAAAAGAGTAGCGATGATTCAAAGACTGGGAGATCAGCAGATTGTCTCTCCTCATCTAAATCTCTTATCTACTCGGGAAATCGCTGAGTCTTTCAAAGCTGAACAACTCCTTGCTGAACGAAAGAAGGCTGAAGAAAAAGATAAAATATGCCATTGAACTCGTTCAACGTTCGGTAAAGGATCCAAGCCTGAAGAAGGTTCCTATCTCTGTTCAGCGAAAGCTCTGGAACGACGCCAAGAAGATCATAGAAGTGAAAACCAAGGTCTCTGATTCCACTGTAGTTTGGTGCAAGGAGAAATGTCATTTCCGACATCATGCATCCAGAATCAAAACGGTCAACATCAAGGGAAGAACGCTCAATGACGTTCCTATCATCGACATTCATATTATCAGAGAGAATGGTCACAAGGCAACCATCTACACATTGTGGTTTGATCAGCTTGGTTTCTCTGAATAGTTGGAGATGCGGATAGCCATTCAGCGGTCGCGTTCAAATTACAAATCCTTTGTCAAAAAAGCTCTGAACAGGCAGATTGACATGGTAACATCAGCCGTTGATATCCCTCCTCCTCCTCCAGTTCAACATAGAAGGCCTGCTACAAAGAAAAAGAAGAAACCCTCAACTTCAGGTCCTCCTATCCGAAATGAAACCGACATCGATTTCTCACGAGAAGCTATTCTTGGTCCTGATCCTGATCTCTCAGCGCTCAATGTCTCCTTACCCCCTGGTGAAGACTTTTTCCCTGGAAAGGTTCTCAGTGAACCTTATGGCATTTTCTTCATTTACTGCACCAGACGCAAATGCTTTTAACGCATATCTGAGCTAGCCATTACTCCTATCGAACAGCTCAGAGATCTCATCTACTGGTGTGGATTCAGAGAAGACCTGCTCGGACATTTAATGAAGCCCTTGATCTACAAAGAAGCCAAGAAAAGAAGGGAACAGGGAGTGAAAGTCCCTGACTGGATGGTTCCTGAAACAAATACTCTTGATGAACTTCTTGCCAAGAATGAACCTGAATAGCTGATAGGATTCCTTTTGTAATTCTTCTATCTTTTATCAGCTTGTAACTTTTTGTACTTGTAAATTTTAATTCACTGTACTTGTAATTTTTCCAGTTCCCCTTGTAATCTCTACGAAGTTAATGAAAATTTCAGTGAATGTACTTTACTCCATCAGTACTTAAAAAGATCCCTGAAAATAGTATATGAGACAAGTATTTTATGAGTCCTTTTTATCCGTATGTTTTCTTACATAGCAATTTTCCTTTATTGCTATGTCATCATCAAATAGGGGGAGATTGTTGATCCAAACCCTCAATGATTTGATAATGACTCTGAGAAACACTTAGTGAAAATTATAGGTAGACAATATGTATTAATGTTTTGCCATCGAAGAAAATATACTAAGTCTGTTTAGTATCGCTGATGAAAACATACGCTTTAATTTATGTATTCAGCGAACATTGTACATCAGTGAGCTCTGAGCCTGTTCAGTCTCACTGATGATCGCTGATAATTTATGTGTTTACTTATGATCCCTGAAGACAAGATTCACGTCAACTATGTTCTACGTTGAAGTCGAAGATCAAGCCAAAGAATCAGCGACTAAGTCTACTAGTGACCTGATGCGGATATCAGCGAAGCCAAGACTTGTCCATTCAACGTGAAGTTTCAAGTAGAAGACTTCAGCGAACGCTGAACTTTATCATTCGCTGATAAAGGTTCATTCAGCGAACGCTGATCATGAAGCCTCCTCTACGAGTAACTTTTGTCTTATCCCCTTGCACGCCTCCGTACAATTTTTGTCAGAACGAACATCCCTTTTGTCCAGAATCATACAACCAACTCTGATTCTGTACTGTTCATCATGCGGCCACTAGGTTGTCTACTGAAGTCAAATCATGCAACCAACCAGAGGCTGCCACGTGTAAAGGTATACCGACTTGCATTAAATGCATGCAGTATATAAAGGAAACCCTACTTCATTTTGAAGAAGTTTGGCCATTCCTCTCTCGCTGAACTTACTGTGTGAAAGAATACTCTCCTTAGTGTTCTTATTTCCTTAATCTCTATTTCTAGTGCAAGAAACTCATAGTGTTCTCATAGTTTGTTTAGATTAGGTTTAATCCTTAATCTTGTTCCGCAACAAACTGTAAATTGTTTGATACATATCAATAAACAATTTAGAAAGATAAAAATCGTGTGTTTGTATTCAACCCCCCCCCCCTTACAAACTTGTATAACCCCTTTGGGACCAACACACGCATAGAGTATGCATGTCCCGGATTGACCATCATGGTCATGAGCCAAATAATTACATGTTGTAATGAAAATATAATTATTGTTCTATTAGAATAATAATTATAAAATGTGTGTGTGTAAAATATAATTATGATAATTATATAATGGACCTAATATGGATAATTAATTATTAAGTTAATAATTAATTTGGCCTAAAGCCCATCAATGAAAGTAATGTTTACTTATGGCCCAAGATCAGTTATTATGTTAATAATTATGAAGATTAACTAGTGTCGGCACCGCGCGTTGCGCGGTAGCGATAATTTGTTTAAGAAATTACTTTAGTGGGTTAGATTAAAATGTGATTCCACGGTTAATAATTAATGAGATACAATCTAAAACAACGAATACATTTTTCATAAGTGGTCAATTTGCATATATTAATAATTGATTGTTGTTACGAATAGTTTGAGCTGTATCGGTAATAATTTGGTTGTTATGAAATGACATGTCACAACCATATCACTATTGTTTTTAGGAAGCGGATAATTTTTTTTCCAAAAAAAGGGTTGGCTAAAATTAGTCAGAGTTATGTGTTGCCACAAAAACAAATCATCTCAACTTGTCAATGTATACTAACATCTTTCGGCTAAAAGTAGCCAACTTTAGAAGTTACCTCAAATAGACATCATCTCCTTTGTCAATATATACTCACATCCTTCATTAAAATTTTCATCTCACCACCAATGTGGGATTTCCAAACACGCCATATTTCAAGATTTATATAAAGCCTTCATCGTTTCTTATAGTCACCCTCATTCTCCGATCCATCATTCTCTTTTCAATATGGAATGAATTAAACAACACCACAATTCAATATTTAAGAATACTCAAATCTCATAATACCGTCTCAAAATACCTTTGTTCTTTTTTCTTCTATAGATATAAAGAAAGAAAGATAAAGATATAATAATTTTTCTTCTTACATATAATTAAATTTTTCCTCTTTTGTAAAATTTCTCTATTAAGTGTTAATAGAAATACATTTTTAGCCAAGTAAATCATTTAACCATCAAAGCCATCCTTCCTATCATCTTCATTGTCAAATTTAACATTCCCTCATCAATGTGGGACGGCTAAAACAATACTACTATGCAATATTTTAGAATACTCAAATTTTAAGATGTCACCTCAAATGCCCTTGGTTGTTCTTTTATATATATATATATATATATAAAGATATAAAGAAATAAAGATAAGGATATAAAGATTAATTGAGGTGACATATGAGATTTGAGTATTCTCAAATCTTACAATGTGGTTGAGTGTTAGTTGTCCCACATTGATAAGAAAGTGGAATATTGGAAGAAGTTGGTGGGTATAAAAAAGGAGAATGTGACACCTTTAGAAGACATCTCATTCTCATTTCATATACTTTCCCCCTTCTACCAATCTATCATACTAATGTGGGATATCCAAATAACACTACAATTAAAGATTTGAGAATATCCAAATCTCACAGTAATTCATTCTTCTTTTGTATACTCTACCCCTTGTTCCACCAATTAGGATAACCAAATAACATCACAATTCAAGATTTGAGAGTACTCAACTATCATGGTGTCGCATCATTGGTTGTGGTTATAAAAGATATTTGTGAACTTTATGCCATTTATGGCATCCTTATACTCACTCCCTTCTTTCAATATGTCGTCTTTCCACCGATAATAGATTGAAATAACACCATAATCCAATATTTGAGAATACTCAAATGTCATGGTGCCATATAATTGGCTATGGTTGTTCAATTTATAATTATAAAAGAAAAATAAAATATATAAAATGATTTATTGCACAAAGAGGTGACTCAAAAAAAGCCAACCCCATATGTTATTACAAACTCTTCTAAACATTTAAGTCACCACATTTTTCTTTTATACATTCCCCACTTGCTTTTAAAATATAAATAATATTGATTAATTTTTGTAAAAGAAATGGCTACCTCATCTGAGCTAACAACATAAGTTGCTACAAAATAATCATCTCCTCTTTTCATCTTTCAATTTTCATTACTCCCACCAATATAGGATAAGAAAAAATAACAACATTTTAAGATTTGAGAAATCATTAAGTCTCATATTGTCAAGTCATTCACTTTGGTTTTTTTTAATATATATAGATATAGTGATTGATGATGGATTATTCTTTTTTGCAAAAAGTAAATAGATTGAGTAAACCCGAATGATTTTTAAGTTTTTTTTTTGCAAAATAAATAGTTGACACATGTGAGGCTACAACATGACTTGCTACAAAAAATCACCTCCTTCTTTCATATATATATATATATATATACTAGTTGTGTACCCGCGCGATGCAGCGCGGGTGAATTGCTGTTATAAAGCAAATAACACATATGTCGATCATGTTTTTTAAATTAATGACCAAACAAAATAGAAATTACAATCATACTTAATAATGCACATTAGTAGATTCAGAACATGATAAAGATATGATAAAATGTAACTTTGTAAGCATGTCCTCCAAAACTTAATTATTTCATAGAAATATATTGTACCAAAACTTAAATCATTTATCTTTTTAGTAACTAACCCTATATAAAATTCATGCATACATCAAACAGATTTTGCAAGGCATATCTCTACTTTGGTTCCAAACAGGGCTAGCCCTAGCCCTAGCCCATGCCCATAAGGTTTATTATATTCAGGGTGGAATGGCTAAAAGATGCCCTACTCTGAGTTTTAAGCAAACAAAAACATATTAATTTTAACGGGTTTGGACAGTTAGGCAGCTCATCCTCGTACAATAGTATCAACAAATTCTGAAATTTAACGACAAATTCTCTTCAACGTCAACATTTTTTTGGAAATCACAACCATAATCTAGTCACTAATTTCAACCCTAGTATTCTTGTCCAAACCAAAACAAATCTTAAACTCGTCAATGGTGATGAATCATATGATTAACCCGAGTGATGTACTTGTTCCTCGCTGCATTTAGAAACAAAAAATTTGGTCCCATTTGTATCTTATTCCATCTCCCCTTATCCTCAAAGTCTAGAAAACTGTTTGACACCACAAATACCTCCATCTTGCAAGCTTCCTGATGATTGTGGCATCCTTAAGAGGCAAAGAGCCTCAAGTGCAAATGAAAGACAAATTATACAAAGTAAATTAAAAAATCTATTAAATAAATTAGACATGTGATATTGTGAAACACAATATGTGAAATAAGCAAACGAAATCATTATGTGCAACCAAAACAAATGAAATATTTGCATCCAAATCAAATGGAATTAGTAACAAATTAAAGTAGCAATCTGTGAACTTAGAGTAATTGACAAATGAAATGGACCAATTGTGCAAAGCAAAATAGCAATCTGCTTGATGATCCATTCATGTGCAAGGTCTTCATTATTTAGTACTTCAAAATAAAAGGCTGCAATGAGAAGAGAAAAAAATAAGAACTAAAACTGAATGAGAAGAAAAGAGAAAATAAATGTTAAAAATGTCTTAAATTTGAACTAAAATTTAGCCACATAGGTCATCATTCCCATATGTATAACAAACTATATCACAACTCACAAAGTGATAATATATTAAGAAGTTGAAGAAGCAAACAATACCAAGCAGGAATTAGCAAATGCTAAATGAATAATTAAATAACTATTAGACAAGGGGACAATTCATGTATAGTCTTTTTAAATTTTAACCTGACATTGTTCAGATAGTGCAATAAAAAATTAAAAAGGTTTAGTTCCTACATATGCTATCTAGCTATCCCCGCTTATAAAACGCTTATAAAACATTAGTCTCTGCAATATCTTCCCTTTAAATCGGTTGGAGCTGGGATTTCTTCTCAATTTAATAGCTCCCTCTCAAATTGTTAGGGGCCGTTTACCTAAACGCTTACCCGGTAAAAGTGAAAACTCTAACTTACTTTGTCGGGTAAGATTGTAGTCCATTAAAACAATATCGTAAGCAAAATTTTAGTCGGTAAGCACTCATCAAGTAAGAGTCGTTTTTTCTTATTGGGTAAGCCTCTCCCTCCTTATCATCGCTCTCACTTGGTAAGATTCTCGACCCTGTTAAGGACTTAAAGGGTAAGCATTTAGTAAACGACCCATAAATTTACAACAATAAAAGAGAAAGATACAAAATACTTCGAAGCTGGTTGTTTCAAAGTAAAAGTAGAAACCCGGGTACCGGTTTATCATAATCCATCCTAGACAACTTCTTACAACCATCAATTAATAAATTAAAAGAAAAGTCTAATGACACCTATAAAACTGATTCATACCAGTGACATGCTACATTTGCACATATAATAAGCATCATGCCTCTGTACATTCACAATCATACACCCAAAACTTCAATTGTGTGATGACAAAATAAATATTTTCTTTGTTACATACATACTAAACATGCCATCAAGAAGATTTTGGCTAGCTTTGTAAATCAGGTTACCATCTGATAAAAAATGATAAATATACAAATCGGAAGATATGTTCAACCCCATCATATTACTCTTGAAACGAAGCCAGGAAGTAGACAATGAAAGTTCTAACATGTATGAGAAATAACAGATCCAACTCTAGCCAATGTAGTGCCCTATAAACGCCCCTCTAAGAGAGAAAAATGATCATAATTGTTGCAAATAGTAGACCTCGGATGTGAAGTCGTGCAAGATATGTGGGAACACATCGGATTACACTTCAAAAGTGCTTTGAGGAGAGAAAAAAACTTCCCAAGATACATTATGAGAATATGTTCAAGTCCAGACAACATGGGATTCTAACATAAACATACTTATCTCAAGAGTAGTACCGGCGTGGCATGGTAGGAATTAAATCCAAGCATAAAATCCTATATTGGACTGAATCAGAACTATTTAACCTCATAAACAAGCAGATTTGCATCCCCTTAAAATCTTTAAGATGAACAGAAGATGTAACTGGGCATCCCTTTCTCAATAATGAATGTTGTTACCCCTTTTGAGCGCTCAGCAACATCAGTTTTTCATCCTCTTAAAGTCATAGAAACATTAAACATAAGTTGGGTATCAAAAACCAACAATCATCCATTAAATTAGCAATATGCTTGAAGATAGATAAAAAACATAAAAAACTAATCAAAGAAGCACCAGAATTGTAAAAACAACTCAAATATTGTGCGTGGACAAAACGTAAGCTATTACTTTGAGAAAGGGATGATTGTAAAGATGAATTTGTTGTACTTTCCTCTTCACCATCCAACATAATGAGACGTTCAACAAACCTTGTAATGCTTGTATCTTGCATGTACAAGAGCTCAACTACATTGTTTTCTATAAATTTATCTCCAATTTTACATGGATGTTTCTAAAAGTATTTTATTACCGGTTTTTATAAGTATCAAACTGAACCATATGCTGTTGTTGGAACCAAATCAAAAGCCCAAATAGAATGTTTGGCCAAGTCAGAAGATACCATCTCTGAAGCCAAATAAAACCATCAGCAGTGGGCTGTTGGAACAGAAGTTACACCAAAAAAATTGGCTATTGAAAGACCAACTCCAGACTCCAAAACAGTAGCCAAAACCAATCAAAGAACCATTAGAACAAATCATACACAACACTTCACTAAGCCAAAACAGATTTTTAGAGAACTTACCCGTTAATAAGCATAACAATGACCAAGAAGTTACCCGTTAATAGGCATAAAAATAAGAAAATAGCCGTTAAAAAACGGATCTATTATAAAAAAAAAATTAAAAAAAATTAAAAAAAATTAAAAAAAAAAATTAAATGGTGCGGGTATCCCGAGTTGGGGAAGCCGCTGGAGCCCGGGGGTGCCCAACCCGCACGAACCCGGCTCATGGTGTACCGGAACCCGCCTAACCCGGCAGTGTCACCTCAGCCAAAGCCGCAGGAGCCCGCTCCCGGCTACGGATGGCCTAACAATGACCAAGAAGTTACCCGATAAGTGACGAAAATGACTCTTACCAGTTTATTGACACCAATTAATAGGCATAACCATGAACTTCTAAAAGGATCAATGTCTGATCTACAATTTAAATTGGATGGACTTTTCATGTTAAGGTTGAGACTTTTTAAACCATTGTCCTCTTTTAACCAGTCCAGAAACAACCACAAGTACATACACATACAAAGAAGTTCGATGTTAACAAAAAGGAATTATTAAAAGCTTGCTTATCTAGAGGGAGGCCTTTCATAAAGTAAAAATCGATTTTCAACAAAAAATTGATTTTCAACGAACCTTGTTAACCAAAAATCAAACCAAATTAAAAAAAACCCTAACAATCAATTAATCAAACACTTGTAAGGCATCAAAACCAATATCAAAACACTTGAATTAACCAATGGTTTTTAGGATTTAGGGATTACCTCAAGAATCAAACGGTGATATGCAATGGGCGACCAGCAAGTTTTGCGGAGCGGGTAGTGACAAAGGTAGAAGAAATCGGTGGAAGCTTTTCATAATCACAAAATCGATTTTCAACAAAAAAATCAAACAAATAATCGATTTTCAACAAACCTTGTTAACAAAAAATCAAACCACATTTAGGGATTACCTCAAGAACCAGACGGTGATATGCAATCGACGACCAACAAGCTTACGGTGATATGCAATATGCAATCGGTGACCAGCAGGGTTTGTGAAGCGGGCAGTGACAGAGGTAGAAGAAATCGGTGGAGCCAGGGTTGCTTTATATGGGAAGAAATCTTCCATTGCGTGAGCTTTAAGACGGTATGGGCGTTGTACTTATGGTAGGAGGACGGTATGGAAGAAGAAAGTATGGTTGTCCTGGTAGAGGAAGAAGCATGGTTGTGGTCATGAGGGGCGTTTGTGTGTGTGGATAGGCAAAATTATGGAAGATCCGTGTCGTTGAGATGCAATGTTACAGGTAGAAGGAAGCAGGTGAAATCTTCTAAATGGGTATGGTGGGATAAGAAGTCTTCTAAATGGGTATGGTGGAGTAAGGTGATGTCAGGAAGCATGGGCTACCAACGTTCTCACGACCTTGGCCAGTTTAAAATCATTGCATAAAAGGCTTGTACCTCATGCTTCATAGTTTGCACTTAAGAGTTTTTCAAGATATGTGCTTTAAATCCTTGTACTCTATGCATTAAAATGTGTCTTTAAGACATTTTGCTTAAATGCTTATATATGTAGTATAGATATATATATATATACACACACACACTTTCTTCATTCAATGTTCATTCTTCCCGCCGATGTGAGATAAGCAAACTTAACCACATTCGTTAAAATTTGTTTAATTTCAAAGTTTCAATTAATTTCAAGATGCCATAAAGCCTACTACATTTTTATCTATATTAGATTCCAATATTCATCCATCTGAAAAGTTGATGTTAGTTGTTTCTGCAATCATCCATAAAAAAAACACATTATTTGTGGAATATGTATAAAGGCAAATCCTTTTGTTATTATAAGGCAGAACTGAGCAGAACAAATAGAATTGAACAAAACAAATAGAATTATCAAATTACCCCTAATAACTTGTACATTTATATTTTGATATATTTTTATTAATTTATGTAAGTTATTAAGTTACAATAAAATTAGGTAATTAGAAATTTTGAAGAAACATGCAATATATATACCGACACACACATCTGAGCTTTTCTAGATCGGTTATGCAGAAATCTTGTAGGGGCTTGGGTTCATGGACAAAGGCCAAACAGCATAAGGCAAGAGCTACCAAAATGAAGTGGGCAAATTTTTTTTCTATTTAAGTTAGAAACTCTAAACTATGATTAACTAAAAAATAGATTGCAAAGGGCATGCAATAGGAACTTGTGAGCGTGTAAAGAACATGTTTTCAGATTCATATATGTAGGGCCATGTAAGATGTTTAAGTCATAAGATAGACATATCAGGCCATTCACTAAACTGCCATCATGGCATATACAATATATTGGTCATTTGGTTGTGGACATTGTTAAAGAAGAGGTTGCAGGTATGCGTAAAAAGGAGTCGACTTAAGAAAACCCTTATACTCAACACTTGTTTAGTTGTTTATGGAGTAGTATAACTCTTACACCAAGTAAAATGTAAACATGGGCGTTAAACACTCCACTCTACTGTACTTGCCACAACAATAATCTCGAAACACCTTCAAGAATTAAGAAAACCCTTATGCTCAACACAGGTCTTCAAGCACACAACTACTGAAAGCAAGAACTCATCAAAAATCAACCCATTAGACTCTTCAATAGCTATAGGATTGATTGGCATATTTGTCACAACTCACAAGTTAGTAGTTGAAGATATTGGCTTATATTTTGAACGAACCATAAACCCAATAATTGGTTGTTTTCTTACTTGAATCTAAGCCATGTGCATTTGAACAAAAGTGATATGCACACCGAAATCATCAACAAATATATGCCTATAATTGCTGAAAATGAACCGGTTATACAAATCAGAAAATATGGTACAAAACACGAAATAAAGTTAGAATTTATGGTTAATATATGTATTGCATCGTTTCTAGAGGCAATAAATCAACTTAGTAGATGTAAAAAAAACCACACAACAAATAATCAAAAAACACAGGTCCATTAATCTAAAATTGAAATCTAATAAAAAATATATATAAAGTAATATAGGAAGAGAAGTTCTTGGCCAAACCCCAAGATGGGCTCCAAAATAAAAACGAGCAACTCATAAAAAATAGAAGTATATGAAGTAATAGAGGAGTAGGAAGGTGATACTCATAAAAATGATTGTGATGGGTTGATATTTTTTATGAAGGCATAGAATTCCCAACTTGGTTAATGTAAACATTCCCAACAACACAATCCTAAATACTTTAATTTTGAAGCCTGCTAGACACAGAAAGTTCAAATCTCAACAACAATTATATTATAGAAAGCCTTTCCAAAAAAAAATTATGTTATAGAAAAAAGGGAAAATACAACATGGTGTAATCCTACAGCCTTGTAGAGCCTATCCACTTGATAAGTCCAAAAGTAATGAAAGCAACCAGAGCAAAACTCACCTTATCTTAGAGATTATCGACGACTTAATCGTCCATCTTGTGGTCTCCTTATCGACGGCTTAATCCTTCTTTCTCTCCTTTTTGGTGATTCATAAATGGCAGTTTCCTTAACTCTTAGGTAATTTGACCCGATTCGTTCTCTAACCAACTCCATGATCTTCGAATCTACACGGTATCCGAGGGCATCAATCACGTAAAATACGTCTACAACCATACCTTTTGACGTAGTGATCTCGGCCTGCGTCGTGTTTAAGGCGTTTTCTCTAAATGTCTGTGTCACTTCAGCTAGTAGTCCTGGATGCCTTACGTAGCTCAAGCCTTACACCCTGAATTTGTTAATACAACATTAATCAACAAAGAGTTGAAACCCAGTTTAATTGAGATGGAAGCTGCTGAACCGGAAAATTGAATTATGAAGGAATAAAACAACAAGTAACCAGCGAAATTCAAAACCCTAACAGCCATTGAAAGGTCAATTTCCAATTGAAAGAGAGCATATACATTAATTCAAGAATCGGTGGATTTCTAGAGGTTTGGACTTGTTTTGTTCAGGATACATTTTAGATTTTCGTTAAAATCAAAACCCTAGTACATGAAAACCCTTATCACAACCAATACCGATTGCTCAATCACCATTGTTTAGATTTTTATATTAATGGAAAGATGATCAAATACAAAAATGTTCAATTTCAATGGAAACTTGCTTTAGGAATTAGAATAATAGAATTTACTTGCCAAATAGAAAACTAACCGATCATTCTCCTCAAAATCTTCTTCCTCCTCTTCATCCCACCATCGTCACCGACATTCACAGGTTGCTGCTGTTGCTGCTGTTTTCACGTCCACTCTTCGTACTCTACTTGTTCGTTCCCTTGATCATTGATGGCGTTTTGAACTGAATTTTGTTGGCGGTGGAAGCTCGGAGGTAGCTGTTGGCGTTTTGAAGTGAATGGTGCAGAAGGTAGCAGGTATAAATCTTCCATTTAACTATCCAAATAGTATGACGGGTGATACGTGAGACGTGAAATAAGGGATGTAGAAAGACTTTTGGGTCAGAAAGCATGGGCTGCAGGTATGGCCCATTTTATTTTATCCAAATAAGATATTTTTATTCAAAAAACATGGGCTGCAGGTATGGCCTGTAATATCCAAGCAGGTTATAAGTAGCCGGTTCGAGATGGCTAATCTCCCAAGCAACAAGAGAGAAACAGAGAGTTTTTTTGGGGCAATTTTCTGATATGATTTCCAATGAAAAAATTACAATCTATAGCAATGGAGACTAAAACGTGCAGCTAAAAAGTTGCTACCACTAAGCAACAATTAAGGGAAACATGCATGCAACTAAATGGACTAAAAATGAGGAAAATCTTCATAACCACTTCCTTGTCAACTGCCATCAGACTGGGTCTTCAGGACCCACATTAAATCTGGCAAACCGACCCATCTAGTCTTGGTAACGGGCCGGACAAACCCGATTTCGTTTGGGTCTTCCCGCCATCGATTGGGTTGTAACACCAAGGCTTGAATCAATGGACTTGGCCTTTAAAGCTAAAGATAAACCCGACAGTTCGTGAGTCGTATCAATTCCCGCCGCATGAGGAACGACCTTGCCCGCAAGGTCAAAATTGACAGCGAAGTCTGGGAATGTAATACCCCGGGTAAGTTCGTTAGTTAAATCCTAATTCCGTTAAATCTAGTTAACTTTATAAAACGAGGTTTAGGGTAAGTTTGGGTAAATTATAAGTTTAGGGGTGTTTGGGTCAATAATGAGAAGTTCAAGGTCTAAATGGTAAGTATGGGATTGATATACACCCTTAAGATATTCAGATATTTCATTCAGCAGCAACATCCAGATATTATCAGTGTGTGTGTATGTTCCTGAGGCGAGAAGAAGCGGAAAAAAGGATTCGTACGGTTAGGGCTTCGATTGATTCGTTTGGAGTCGTTATTGAGGTATAGTTTCTTCTCATATTATGTTTAAAATCGGTTATAGCAAGTTTCTATCGGTTTAGAAAGTTTAAATCATAGCTGTATAGATTTGATTTGGGTTCTGGATTAGAAAAGCGACCGACTGTGTTCTTGAGAGTCCCGGGGAAGTCCCGGTAGACTCCCGGTCATATCGACTCCCGGTAACGTGAACTCCCGGTACCATGGAGTCCCGGTATTGCCGACTCCCGGTACTGGAGAGTCCCGGTACAGTGGAGTCCCGGTGCAGTGAGTCCCGGTAGTTTTGGTAGTGTCCGGTTATAGTGTCCGCAAGGGCGTTTCCCCTTGACCCCATCCGCTATCCGGGTAGCGGAACCCTCGTGATAAGTCGCTGAAGGGAGAACTGTTGAGGATAAGATTTTAGTAGGCTTTATGTGTTTGGCTAGTAAAGTGGTGTATGTATCTTAAATTGTTTCAGCTATTGTGGAGTCGAGGTGAAAGATAGAATCAAATTGAAAGAAGCTTGCGAGCGTGTTTGATAAGCAAATCAGGTGAGTTTTGTTTTAAAACGTTTTGAACTGGGATACATATATATATGTGTATATATATATATGAGATGATTATGTGGTAGGAATATGATTATGTGTATATAAATGACAATATGATGTAATAAGATATATATTGTGTTTATATAAGCTTTGTACTACACGAGTTCCGGTGAGTAGTCGGGTTCCGGTGTGCGGACCGACGGGTAGCCGGGTTCCGGTGAGCGGACCGGTTGTTGATTTATTAGTTGGCTTTCTACCAACTAATATGGCCATTTGTGGAGGAATAAGGTGAAAGAGACGTACACGATGCACGAGTCTGGATTGGTATTTAAAATACGTGTGGTATGTTTATATTTTACGAAAGGATTACCAAAGGTTTATCTAAACTATTTTGATACAAAGGATTTACATAAAAGGTTTTATAATGATTTTGGAAAGGACCGGGATTAACTCACTAGACCCGTTTGGTCTAACCCTCATTTTGTTTTCAAAAATATGTTTTCCAGGTTAAGGATCGGCAGGAGAGGATGAAGTGTAGGAAGCTTTTGATGGATGTTGATTAGGAAGCTTTTATATATTTTGTAATGTCAAGACTAATGAGACCGTACTTGGTTTGTTATGTAACTTTTGTTGTAAATCAATGATATGTATTAATGTTATGTATTATGATGTATGTTATGGGATTTGGGTTGTTACAGGGAAGTCGTGGAGAAATGCATCTGTGTCCTCCTACGAGGCTTCGTCGGTAGCGCAACCGACTCAATCTACCAGTACTTGTGCAACAGATGTACCATTTCGGTCCACGGTACGTTGTGAAAGAATGGCACGGGGTTGTAACACTAGGATGTCTTCTTCGGAACCAATCGACATGGGGCTACGGTGGCTAGTAGGGTCCCCATAGCACGGACGTAGTAGGGAGACATGAAAGACGGGATGAACACGACTGCCAGTAGGCAGCTCAAGATGGTAAGCGACCTTCCCGATACGCTCTTGTACTTGAAATGGTCCAAAAAACCGTTTAGCCAGCTTGTGTGAATGCCGCAGTGCAATAGAGGATTGACGGTAGACGCGGAGGCGAACGTAGCCCCAATCGCCAACCTCGAAACTTTTGTCGAGACGATGCTTGTTGGCATGATCAGCCATCCGTTGTTGGGATCGACGCAAATTAGCTTTGAGTTGTTCTAACAATTTGGCATGTGCAACCAAGGTCTCATCAATGGAAACCACTGTCGAGGTCCCCTTGAGATAAGCAGGAAGTGATGGTGGGAGGCGTCCGTATAAGGATTGAAATGGGCTCATACCAATGGCACTATGAAAGGTAGTGTTATACCAATATTCTGCCACGTAAAGATAGCGGTGCCACGTTTTTGGTTCGTCACTAGCAAAGCTGCGAAGGTAGTTCTCAAGGCAGCGGTTTACGACCTCCGTCTGGCCATCCGTTTGTGGATGGTAGGCACTGGAATGCAGCAAGGTGGTGCCCAATTGTTTGAAAAGCTCCCTCCAAAAGTGACTTACAAATAAGGGGTCGCGGTCAGACACGATAGACTTAGGTAACCCATGTAGGCGGTAAATGGTCGTAAGGAAAGTGGTGGCCAATGTAGTAGTTGTGTAGTTGGAAGGGAGGGAAATAAAATGCGCACTTTTCGAGAAGCGGTCCACGATCACCCAAATAGTCGTTTTTCCTTGGGACGGGGGAAGTTGAGTGATAAAATCCATGGATAAATCATCCCATACCTGTGTGGGAATGGGAAGAGGTTGGAGTAGCCCATATGGCTTGTGCGTAGGAGATTTCACTTGTTGACAAGTAGGGCAGTCGCGAACTACAGAGGTGACTGTAGCTTTCATATTGGGCCAGTAAAAGGAGGAAGCGAGACGCCGCAGCGAGGCTTGGATGCCCGAGTGACCGCCAGATGGCGACGAGTGGACCTCGAGGGTTAAATGGCGACCGAGATCAGTGACATCCGGTACCATGATTCGGCCGTCATGAAAAACCAAACCCTGATGAACACGAGAGTGAGGGAAACTTTGGGGCTTGGCTGCCAAGTCGGCCAGCAACTGTAGGCCATCGGGAGTGGTCATATAATAATCCTGCACCTCATCTAACCACAGGAAGGTGGAAAAAGAAAGAGCGATGTATTGCGGGTTATCCATCCGACTTAAGGCATCCGCGACACGGTTTTCCCGACCCGGTTTGTAAATGATCTCGAAGTCGTAACCCAATAACTTTGCCGCCCATTTATGTTGATCTGGGGTTTGGATAACTTATGTGAGTAAATGACGCAATCTATGTTGATCTGTAAAAATACGGAATCTGCGACCGAGTAAATAGTGACGCCATTTGTGGACAGCTTCCGTGACTGCGTAAAGCTCGCGGATATAGGCAGACTCTCGACACATGCGACCACACATCTTCTTACTGAAAAAAGCCACTGGGTGGTCAGATTGAGACAGGACGGCACCGACGCCGAACCCCGAGGCGTTTGTAGTGACATCGAAGGGCTTAGAGAAATCGGGCAAAATTAACGTTGGGACTGATGTCATGGTTGTTTTAAGGGTCTCAAATGCCGTGGTTGCCTCATCTGTCCACTGAAAGTTCCCTTCTTGAAGCAAGTCTGTAAGGGGCGCCGCAATATGAGCAAAATTTTGGACAAATCGACGATAATAGCCGGTTAGCCCGAGAAAACCCTGAAGTTTAGAAACAGAAGTGGGCACTGGCCAGCGGAGGATAGCCTCAATTTTTTCATTATCGACCGAAACCCCAGCACCGGATATGACGTCTCCCAAGTAATGAATGCGTTCCACTGCAAAAACACACTTAGTCATTTTGGCATAATAACGGTGGGATGAGAGTACCTCCAAAACGGCAGCAAGGTGTTGAAGATGTTGTTCACGTGTAGGGCTATAAACGAGGATATCATCGGAAAAAACCAGCACGTAACGTCGTAGGCAATCCCTGAATAAATCGTTCATGGCGGCTTGAAAAGTTGAGGGAGCGTTTGAGAGACCGAATGGCATTACGAGAAATTCGTAATGGCCATCAACAGTTCGAAATGCTGTCTTGTGGGTGTCTTCAACGGCCACCCGGATTTGATGGTAACCGGAGCGGAGGTCTATTTTGGAGAAAAAACGCGAGCCGTGAAGCTCATCTAGCAGTTCATCTACCGTGGGTATCGGAAACCGATCGCGTACCGTAATTGCATTTAAAGCACGGTAATCGACGCAAAAGCGCCAAGTACCATCCTTTTTCCGGACCAAAAGAACGGGGGAGGAATACGGGTTCGTACTAGGCTTGATGAGACCATCGTGTAACATTGCGGTAATGAGCTCGGTCATAACCTGTTTTTGGAAGTGTGGATAACGATACGGACGAACGTTAACAGGAGCAGAATTTGGCAAGAGTGGAATGCGATGATCTTGAGAGCGGGGGGGGGGGGTGGTAGGCTAGTTGGTTTGGTGAAAACCTGACAGAATCGTTGCAAAAGGGAGGTGACATCGGGTTTTTGAGGAGGTTGTGCAACGCTCGGAGTGGCGATGTCGTCTAGACAAGGATCGCAAATAATTGCATAGCAAGCCGAGAGAGAGTGTTTGTGGAGTAGGTGATAAATGGCCCCAGGTGTGGTTGGGGAGGCAGTAGGTTCCCCACGAAGAGTAATGGGTATGTGCCGGTGAGTGAAAGATATTTGGGGAATTGCAAAATCTGCTGTGATGGGGCTGAGAGAACTAAGCCAAGACATCCCCAAAACAACGTCAGCACCCTCGATTGGCAATAGAAAAAAAGAGATAGAGAACGTCGCTTCTGCCAATTGAAGCAAAATATTGGAACAACTTCTGATACAATGTAGAAAGGAACCGTTCCCTACCATTACAGGAAATGAGGGTTGAGAATCAGTCGGAAGCTGGAGGAAAGATGCAATGTGTGGTTGTATGATGTTATCGGTGCTACCCGAGTCCACAAGAATGGAAACCAGTTTCCCGGCAATGTACCCGGTTACTCGAAGGGAGCAAGGGGAGGTTGTGCCGTGTAGCGCAGCAGGTGACAAAGCTAAGAACTGGGTGTTTGATTCGGACACTAGTGGTGGAGCGGAGGTAGTATTAAGGTCACTTTCGGTGGGTGGTACAATAGACAATTCAGATTCCAAAGCAATAGAAAGTGAGGTTGGGATATCTTCGGCGGTTTCGAGGAACAAAAACTGTGGTGGGCTACAACGATGGCCTGGGTGATACTTTTCCGGGCAACGAAAACAGAGCCCCTGGCTACGGCGGGCTTGTGCCTCTTCGGGGGTGAGACGTCGCAACGGTAGAGTTGTAGGCGTCTTAGGAGGAGTGGGTAAGAGTGACGGCGAGGTAGGTGTTGGAGTCAGGCGAGAGGGTGAGGACGGAGTGAACGGAGTGGAGCGAGGGGCTGAAGTGAAGCGGGGACGGGTAGCGGTAAGTTTATCCTCGATAAGCTTGGTCAGACCGTAGGCTTGGTGGATTGAAACGGGACGGTGCAACGACAATTCTTGTTGGATGTCCATACGAAGCCCCGAAATAAAGCAGTTGAGAAGAGCTTCCGACGAAAGACCGATAACACAGTTACTAACACGCTCAAATTCGGCCTGATATTGGGAAATTGATCCGGTTTGGCGAAGCTTGAATAAAGTGGCCTGATGGTTTTCGAAGGATGACGGACCAAATCGGAGCTCCAAGGCACGAGTAAAACATGTCCAGTCGGTGAGTAAACGATTGTTGTGGAGGTATTTATACCAACTGAGTGCATCACCTTTGAGGTGAAAGGCGACGGTCGAAACACGTTGTTCGGGAGGAATTTTGTAAAATTGAAAGTATTGGTTGGCTTGGAATAGCCAATCCAGTGGTGCAGAACCGTAAAAAATGGGAAGTAGAATCTTGGGTGACTTAGGCAAGACGGGGTTGTACGGAGGAGGAGGAGGAGGATGCACATCGTCGTCTTGTTTGGCTATAGCGGTAACAAGGTTGGCGGTAGTGGCAGTGTTGGTTGCAATCTGCTTGGACAAATTCTCAAGGTGGGTGGTGTTAGCGGTGGTAGCAGATAGAAGTTTCGAAAAGCTTTCAGCTATGGTGGCCATCGAGTCTTCCAGGGACGATGTGTCTTTTTTTGGAGGCATGTTCGCTGGATGAAAGCACCAATGATAAGTAGCCGGATCGAGATGGCTAATCTCCCAAGCAACAAGAGAGAAACAGAGAGTTTTTTTGGGGCAATTTTCTGATATGATTTCCAATGAAAAAATTACAATCTATAGCAATGGAGACTAAAACGTGCAGCTAAAAAGTTGCTACCACTAAGCAACAATTAAGGGAAACATGCATGCAACTAAATGGACTAAAAATGAGGAAAATCTTCATAACCACTTCCTTGTCAACTGCCATCAGACTGGGTCTTCAGAACCCACATTAAATCTGGCAAACCGACCCATCTAGTCTTGGTAACGGGCCGGACAAACCCGATTTCGTTTGGGTCTTCCCGCCATCGATTGGGCTGTAACACCAAGGCTTGAATCAATGGACTTGGCCTTTGAAGCTAAAGATAAACCCGACGGTTCGTGAGTCGTATCAGGCTCATTTTAAAATCTTGCATTGGAAGAGTTGTACACTATGCGTTATGAAGTGTCTTTAGAGTTTTTTGAAAAATAGGCATAAAATAGTAGTACCATGTGCTTCTTATGTGGTATAAGACTTTAGGGGTATTGATGGAACCCAGATATAACAAGTAACAATAATTATAGCAATAATCTTTGTATATGATTGATAAAGAGGAGTTTACAATATAAGAATTAAGAACAACCCACTCTTGAAGCTCTCTTTCTCTCTCTGCGTATGACTCTTTCAAAATGGAGGCTTGACCTAAAATTCTCTAAGACAAGACATTATAACCAATACAACAATTGGTTATTTACACTTTTAGCACTTGACACTCAACGAATACAAATAAGACCTTGACACTATTTCTTTATAAAACATTCATATAAATTAGGGGCTAATTAAAGCTAACAATCTCCCCCTAATGTTTTATAAAGAAAGCATCATCTTGTAGTCTCCCCCTTGCTTTCTTTAGAGGCGTTGGAGTGTCAATCTTCAAGTCTTTTGAGAGTCTTCTTTTCCTGATCTTCCACAATGTCAGTTGCTTTAGTTCACCCTTAACTCCCCCTTGATCTTTGCCTACTCCCCTTGAATGTTGCTTTACTTTTCAGATCCCAGTTATCTCCCATAGATTAAACTCAAACAATCAGAGAACGATTTGATGTGCGGAAGCTTGTATAACCAGTTTGAGTAATAACTGATGGTAGATAAACAGCTAGGAGATGAAGAGTAGCGAACACATTCGGCTCATGAGAATCTGCATTAAAGAATAAGTAACCAGGGGTAATCATCTAACACAAAAGCACATAGCAACTGTTATCACAACAATTAAAATAATTGTGTGGCCTATGTTCAGAGTTGACAAATATGAAGCTCTGATAGGACTTCCAGTTATCATAGAAGTAAAATTATAAAAATTAAACTTCTCAAACTGTTCTGGCAATATCACATAGATATGCATGTGGAATCACAAAGATTCGTGATATTGTGTGGAAGAAAATAGAATGTTATCTATTAAGCTCAAAAGTGTGTAAACTGTTTGGACAAAACAGGTATCCACAGACTCAATGTGCATGAGTGAAGTGTGAAGGTGGGGCAACTTTCCTTCTTTTCAATATCCAACCTTCCAAAGAAATATCAGATATCATATGTGCTGCTTCCCTGTGGAAAAGTGAAACAGTTCCTTGTGGAGAAGGAAGCGAGTAGTTGGTGGGGTTAAGACAAGAGTTGGCATGGGCTCACTGCCTGTTTCAATGACAATCACCAAAAATTTGTGATAAATCAGAAATGTGGTTTGCCCGGCTCAGAAAAGAGATGGTGCAGAGTTGTATAATTCTTTTGACTCTGTTCTCACACCCTCTTTCGTTTTATCATGTTGCTCACATCTAACCAAACTCTCTTTTTAAATTTTACCTCTTAAGCACAATGAGAAAAACTCATATAGTTATCTCCCCCACTCTTTGATGTAGACCCTTCACCTCTCAAACACTCAAGGTTTACTTCTTTGGTAGGAAACACAGGTTTAAGTGATCCATAGAAGTTCTATAAAGCTCACACATTGATCCCATGAAATTGTTGTCCTAGAGGTTGGATTGTTCCACACACTGACTACTTGTAGTCTCAGAAAAGCATTTAAAATCCAAACTTCTATAGCAGATAAAGCATTTTGGCATGTAGAAGTGGTTTGACCATTTGAAAGAGGTTTTATCATTCTAAAGATGGCCTTTCTCTAAAAATGATGATGAGTTTAAAGGTTTAGAAATTTTACCTTTACACGAACATGGTCAGATCTGATTTGTTTTCTCCCCCTCAAATTGAGCAGTAAATTTCATTTAAGCTCAATTTGAAATCAGATATCCTATAAGAATCAGAAAGTGTTGGTAATCATCTTTGATGATTCCACATTTGTTAGGAATATCCAACAGCACAAATAATTCCACTTAAAAAAATACAAGGTGCGGGATCAGAGTTTAGAAATTACCAGCCAAAACTCTGATTTGAACATATCTGAAGTACTGGTCCTACACTGAATTATGTAGAAACAACGAGAACACCGTTCTTGAAAGCAGAAGGAGCATGAATTAATTTGCAATGCTTTCGGTCCAGCACCTTACAGCAGACTTTGAAGCTGATTTTGGCATATCAGCACACATAATTTGAGAAAACTCAGAACATCAAAGTCGTGCGTCTGTGAATTATCTTTCCAATGCAACTGGAATCGAGTAATTTGGAGCACCGAGTCAAAAGTTATGCGCATGTTTCTGAAGCAGCGCAAAGCTGACAACAAGTAAATAAACATCGGGCTGAGGTTGAGTCGCAGAGGTTCAGTCCACAGAGGCTCTGTCGGATTTCACAGAGGCTCTGTGGTGAATAGTACCACAGAGGTAGGTCGGCAGAGGTTTGGCGGCAGAGGTTCATCGCAGTGCCGACGGAGCTCTGATGATGATTTTAGTGAAACACAACTCTGTCCAGCAGATGTATACTGACTTTAGCAGAGGTTCTGACCAAGAAGAACACCGATTCAGACCAATATCAAAACACGAGAATTGTTCATCTGTGTCTTAGAAATCCAACGCATCTGGACTCATCAAATTTGGAGCTTCGAGGAGGGAGTTCTGTTGAAAATACGACAGGTGCGCAAAGCTGACAGCAAGAACTAAGACGTTGCGCTATGGGCTCTGAGGTTCGGTCGCAGAGGTTCAGTCCACAGAGGCTCTGTCGGGTTTCACATAGGCTCTGTGGTGAACAGTACCACAGAGGGTGGTCGCAAAAATCTGAGCCAAAGCTTATGTTGTCGCTAGAAGTTGGTCTGAGTGGTCGACAGAATGATCGCGGCTTGACAAACGCTTGACAAAGGCTCGGCAGAGGTTTGGTCGCGGCTCGGAAGAGGTTGGTCGCGGCTCGGCAGACGTTAGTCGCTGCTTGGCAGAGGTTGTCGCTGCTCGGCAGAGGTTTGGTAGCGTGCGGCAGAGGTTTGGTCGCGTGCGGCAGAGGTTTGGTCGCCGCTCGGCAGAAGCTTAACAGAAGTGTTACACTTACTTTGACACTGATTTAGACCATTTTACCTCTGGAGTTTGCAAAAACTCAAAACACAAAGAACTTTCATTGGTTTGTTATCTGTTCAGATCATCTTGAATCACCTATTTTCGAGCTCGTACGACAAAGATATGGTTGATTTACCACAGTCGTGCAGATCTGTCCATCAGCTTTCCATCAGCACACTGTTGTCTACTTCAACGATGCATATGACCCTTATAAATTTCGAATCTATGAATTCTCAAAACACGAAAGCTGTTCATCAATGTGTTTTGAATCTAGGGCCTTTTGAATAGCATCAATCGGTGCCTTTATCAGTGAGATATGAACGATTTACTACAACATCGCAAATCTGCCAGCATGTTGTCATTGTACTTGAATGTTGTGCACCGAAATCAATTGCCTTTGACGGATGAGTCTTAAACTGAGTGTTTAAGAGTCCATATTGAACTTTGAAGCCTGAGTCCTTAACATATGTATTAAGGAGTCCATGTACCTGCAAGACATATTAAAGACATTTTGGTACCCATTTCCAAATGGGTCCTATTTTGTTAGGATTTGGAGCTGTCTTCAGGTCCTCTGGTTTGCCAAGTTTAGTTGGTTTGCCAGGTTCCTTTCTATGACTTTTCTCACTTTGGGTCTTTGGAATTTTCTTTTGAAATGACCCATTTTGAACACAGTTTGTTCTAGACAAATGTTTCTTTAATGTAAACAGAAGATTAAAACATTTACAGTTATATGAGTGATGAGATGAAACAGAAACAAAAGGCTTTGGAGCATTTTTGACAGGAGTAGAGCTTTTGACTTTCCAAACCATTTTTACTCTTTTGAAAACAAGATTATCTGTATTATCAACACGAGAGTTTTCTAAGTCAAATTCCTTAAGCCTTTTAGCTAAAACATCTTTTTCTTTAAGATTCAAATCAAACTTCTTTAGAAGATCTGATTTATACATCTTCTCCAACATAATCTTGGTTGACAAAACAGATAGTCTTTTTGTCAATTTATACATTTCAGCTTTAAAAACTTTTCTTTCTCTCTCAAAATCATCTTTCAAACATTTTGTTTGAAATCCTTCAATCTTCTTCTTCTCAAACTCTTTTCTTTCAAAATCAGACTCTTTCCTCTCCTTTTCAAGAGTTTTCTGTAATTCTGAGATTTTGCAAGAAACTTCCACAGCCTCATTTTCAAACTTTTTCTCTTTCACAGATCACAAGTTTTTTAAAATCAGAAACCAAATTAGAAAATTTTAAACATTTAAGTTCAAGTCTTTTCTTCTCTTCTTCAAAAATCTTTTCAGACTCACATAATTTTCTCTTAAGATCGATATTTTCACAGGTTAAGAGTTTACCTGATTCTTCAAGCTTAGCAATTTTTTCTGAATCAATCAAAATGCTTTTGTTCTTTTCCTCCAACTCTGTCTCAAGATTAGGAATAATTTTGCGAAAATTAGTACTGAATTTAGAATAATAATGGGAATCAACATCAGCACTAAATCTTAGTCTTGACATATTGTTACTTGAAAGATTTGGGCTAAGAAGAATTAAATGTTACACAGTCTTTTGTCTCAATGCACTAACCTGTCTCAACCCAAATTTTGTCGGATTGAGCTGAAATTTGGTAGGTAGGTGCACGAGGATATTCTGAACAACTTTAATTCTTCGAGTTTTGTCCAAAAACCAACAGAAAATGGTTTTTCGAAGCAAAAACGTGTGCAGCAAAACAAAAGTTAAGGATGAAGATTCAAATGTTATTGAGTCAAAATTTTTCAAAAATGATCGGATTGAGCTGAAATTTGGTACACAGGTTCGTGACACTATTCTGGGAAACTTTAATGCTTGGTGTTTTGTCCAAAAACCAACATAAAGTGGTTTTCCGAAGCAAAACAGAGTGCAGAAAAATAAAAGTTTAAAACTCCGAAAATTGAGTAAATGAACAAACTGAGCTACAAACCTAGTGATTTTGCGGAATAAAACACTTAGGTATTATCTACTAACAACCCTTGATCGATTCTAAACCAGTAGAAGAACTCTAATGGCCAAAACCAACCAAAAAGATGAAGAACTTGAAGAACTCTAAACTTTGCACAAAAACACAATAATCTCTCAAAAATTGATAAAAATCAATGGATTGAAGCACAAATTCGAATCTGTTTGGCTCTGATACCAATTGATGGAACCCAGATATAACAAGTAACAATAATTATAGCAATAATCTTTGTATATGATTGATAAAGAGGAGTTTACAATATAAGAATTAAGAACAACTCACTCTTGAAGCTCTCTTTCTCTCTCTGCGTATGACTCTTTCAAAATGGAGGCTTGACCTAAAATTCTCTAAGATAAGACTTTATAACCAATACAACAATTGGTTATTTACACTTTTAGCCCTTGACACTCAACAAATACAAATAAGTCCTTGACACTATTTCTTTATAAAACATTCATATAAATTAGGGGCTAATTAAAACTAACAGGTATAAAGGATGAGGGAAAACCTAAAGTCTTAAAAAGTTTAAGACTTAAGACTTTTAAACTTTTAAACAAGATGGTTGATAAGATAGTATAGATATAGATATAGATATACACACTTTCTTCATTCAATGTTCATTCTTCCCGCCAATGTGAGATAAGCAAACTTAACCACATTCAAGATTTGAGAAACTCAAATCTCGTTATGTCAAGTCATTCTCTTTGGATCTTCTTTTAATATATATATATATATATATTGATATAGATTTTAAAAAATTTGGGTTAGCCAAAATGAGTCAACAATGTTAGTTTAGAGGATCGACCAAAATGAAGGAACACGATGACTTGCCACAAAGGCATCACAACCTTCATTTATATATCCACAATTCATTGTCAACTTTTTATCTCTCCATCAATGTGGGATACACTAAAATTAACCACAACTCAAGAAATGAAGAATACTCATTCCTTAGGATGACACCTCATACATGGTGGTTTCTCCTTTAATATAGCCAACAATGTGAGTATAGAGGATCAACCAAAATGAGGGAACCTCATGATTTGCCCCAAAGGCATCACAACATTCACTTATATATCCACAATTCATTGTCAAGTTTTTGTCTCTCCATCAATGTGGGATACACTAAAATCAACAACTCAAGAAATGAAGAATACTCATTCCTTAGGATGCCACCTCATACATGGTGGTTTCTCCTTTAATATAGATTATATAGATATAGTGATTGATAATGGACTATTATTTTTTGCAAAAAATAAATAGATTGAGTAACCCCGAATGAGTTTTAAGTTTTTTTTGTGCAAAATAAATAGTTAACACATGTGAGGCTACAACATGATTTGCTACAACAAAATCACCTCCTTCTTTCATATATATATATATATATATATATATATATATATACACACACACTTTCGTCATTCAATGTTCATTCTTCCCGCCAATGTGAGATAAGCAAACTTAACAACATTCAAGATTTGAGAAACTCAAATCTCGTTATGTCAAGTCATTCTCTTTGGATCTTCTTTTAATATATATATATATATATATATTGTGATATAGTTTAAAATTTTTGGGTTAGCCAAAATGAGCCAACAATGTGAGTTTACAGGATCGGCCAAAATGAGGGAACCTCATGACTTGCCACAAAGGCATCATAGCCTTCACTTATATATCCACAATTCATTGTCAAGTTTTTGTCTCTCAAACAATGTGGGATACACTAAAATCAACCACAATTCAAGAAATGGGTGATACTCATTTCTTAGGATGTCACCTCATTTTTATGGGGTTTTCTTTTAGATATATGTAGATGTAAAACTTTTGGGTTGGTCAAAATGAACCAACCAATTAATTGGAGGGTTAGCCAAAATGAGCCAACAATGTGAGTATAGAGGATCAACCAAAATGAGGGAACCCCATGACTTGCCACAAATGCATCACAAACTTCACTTATATATCCTTTATCCATTGTCAACTTTTTGTCTCTCCGTCAATGTGGGATACAATAAAATCAACCACAATTCAAGAAATGGGTGATTCTAAATTCTTAGGATGTCACCTCATTTTTATGGGTTTTCCTTTAGATATAAATAGATATAGATTTAAAACTTTTGGGTTTGCCAAAATGAACCAACCTATTAGTATGGAAGGTTGGCCAAAATGAGCCAACAATGTGAGTTTAGAGGATCAACCAAAATGAGGGAACCTCGTGACTTGCCACAAAGGCCTCACACCATTCACTTATATATTCACGATTCATTGTCAACCTTTTGTCTCTCCATCAATGTGGGATACACTAAAATCAACCACAACTCAAGAAATGAAGAATACTCATTCCTGTAACACCTCGAATTTCCATCTTGTTTTGATATAAAGGGGTCGAAAAAGTAATTAGTCAAAGTGTTGGACTAATTGTAAAATGCAACTTCAGGGTTGATTTGGTCATTTGATGATATTATTGTATAAAAGGTGAATGTCGGTTGAATTAAGGTTATCTCAATTGTGTTTGGTTCTGTGAAGTCGGTTGAAGCACAGGAAGCCTAACAACTTCGTTTTGGCCTTGAATCATTGAGATTCAGATTTGAATTTGATGTGCTGGGTGAATTGATTTGCAGCTTGTGTTCGAGTTCTAATCCCAGGTGAGTTCATCTTTTCTTTAAATCAATGTCTTTTATCAAATTTAGCAGTAAGTTGATATTGTTAAACGTATTGAAGATGAATGGTTAGTCGCAAAATAAGATGGATGGAATAGTTATCGATATGGGTTGGGATTTTAGTGTGCAGGTCGAAGTATCCGGGTAAGTATTGAGTGTCCGGTAAAATCCTGTTGATAGTGTCCGGTAAATTGTTAAATACCGAAAGTATCCGGTAAGCAGTTGTTCCCGGTAGTATCCGGTCAAATTATTTCTCGGATAGTTGGTTTCCGGATGGTACCCGAATTACTTTGGTTTCCGGATGGTACCCGGATTACTTTGGTTTCCGGACGTCATCCGGATTGTATGTGTTTCCGGTATGTATTACGAAAGTATCCGGTAATTTGAGTTTCCCGGATACTAGTTCCAGATTGTTCCCGGATTCTGGTAGTTTTCGGATATAATTATCGGACACCTTGTCCGGATAGTCTTGGTGTCCGGATAATTCTGATGTCCGGTAACTTCTGATGTTCCGGATACTTTTGAGTTTTCGGTAACTAAATAGTTCCTGGTAACATTTGGACATGGAATGTTTTATTAATTGAAATTCAATCCTAGCAGCATGAACATACTCATAAATTGATTTTGGGTATGTTATGATTTGACATAGGAGTTGGTTTAATACAATGCACGTATGCTAGGAAGTGTAATGGATCCATAGGCACTAGCATTATAATTGATAAATGTGGAATGGGCAAGGGATGATTGTTATTCCCGTTTATATTTGATAATGTTGAATGGGCAAGGGATAATTGCTATTTGTGAGTTCCAGATTAGTGCATACAATCAATGAAATCAATGAATAATAACAATCAATATGATTTCAACTGGTCATCCATATATTGCATTAAGCTTTCAGAGAATTACAATATGAATGATTAACTGATTGTGACGATTGAGTGATTAACCTTAATTCTAAGGCTAATAACACATTATATACTTAGGGCCTAAACTATCAAGCCCATGGCCCATTTAAACATTTAAGCCCAAATAACAACAATTACATAATAAACCCTTTAACTTCTATTTAACACAATTTAGCCCTAACAATCTCCCCCTTTGAATTGAAGTTCGAGTTCGCGCCAGTTTTCAACGTATCTCTTTCAGAGCGCAAAGTGGGTCTCGAAGCTTCGGATGGCTCTGCGGTACTCGATGCGGTCTTCAACTATTTCCAAGGCTTCTCAGGCGTTTGATTCATTTTGGTTGGCGGTAAACGCTTTCCAAAGATCCTTTTCCTTGGTGATGATATCTCTGAGTGTGTCTCTGACCTTTAGCAACGTACCATCGCAGAATCTGTCGACTTGGCTGAATCGGAGAAACTTCTTTTCCTTTTGCTCGTTGAGATACACTATTCCAAATTCTGGTTCAAGAAGCAGTGAATGTTCGGGGTACATCTTCAACTCGGGTGCATTCTGATTCGGTTTCAGCAGGTTTATCTTCTTAGTTCGGTGCTCGACTCCCATTTGGAAATCAGAGAAGTAAGATGTCATGACTTTGTGAAGCATGAATCGTCTGACCGCCTCGAGCGCTTTGGTGACATGTATCGGTCGGATAGTTCGGGTTCGGATGTCTTTCAGAAGAGCGTGTAAGTCATTCAGTCTGAGGTTCTTAAAGTCTGCTTCGGAGAATCTCCATTTATTTCCATCTTCGCGACGGACGGTGAATATAGGTTGTTTAAGAATCGATAATCGTTGGTTCCTTATAGTCATTTATTTTTATTTTTTAGTAAAGAGAACTCTGGTTCCCTCACCTTTTAGCGTTCTTGGGCCTTTATATAATATAAAAAAAAGATATCAAAATCTTTAAAGTACCCTTAGAGTAGGGCGAAAGAAAGTCAATATGTGATTTGCGTTGATTTTTCCAACGAAACAGTGAAAGATGCTGTTTTATCCTTATCCATGGATGGAGGGAGTGGATGGGGTCGCATCCGGGTATACGCCGAATTGCCTACGTATCTTCTTCAAAAGAATCAGACCATTGTAGTTCAGTTAAAAAGACGTTTTAAAAAGCAATCAAAGATAAGATCGAAGAGAATGAGTCCCTTACTCATTTCCCTCCAAAAGGAGGGGAAATGTTGGGTTGTTTTAGTTGCATCTGTTGTTTTACGTCATAGCTTTGGTATGAGCATCAAGACAGTTCTATCAAAGCAAGAAGTCTTATAAGTAACAGGCTTCTTATTACTGATTCGGGCAATTCAGTAGCTACATATCGTGCTCCTCCCCGAGAAGCACTCTTTTTTTCTTTGTTCTTTTTGGCGCTCCCCCTCCCAAAGGGGGGAGCACAAGCCAAATCCTGAAGAAAGCTAAAAAGCGCTGTTTGATGAGCCTGCGTAGTATTAGGTAGTTGGTCAGGTAAAGGCTGACCAAGCCAATGATGCTTAGCTGGTCTTTTCGGATGATCAGCCACATTGGGACTGAGACACGACCCGGACTCCCGCAGGGGGCAATAGTGGGGAATCTTGGACATTGGGAGAAAGCCCGATCCAGCAATATCGCGTGAGTGAAGAAGGGCAATGTCGCTTGTAAAGCTCTTTCGTCGATTGCGCGATAATGACAAGACTCGAGGAAGAAGCCCTGGCAAGAGAGACAAGACGGCATTGATTGAGCTATATCTTAGGAGGCACCTTCGGTGTTGGGTAGCATAAAGCTACTGTTTTATAGCTCGCTTAATGGAAGTAGTGACCCCATTTAGCACGCTAAACGACCGACGTGGCTCCATACCCTCAAGGAAAAGCAATCTATAAAAGGGATAGAACATCTAAAACTTTTATATTTTGCTTATACCTGAGGGGAGGTGAACGGAGTGAGTGCAGGCCCTCGTTAACGAGCTATATGCATTTAGTGTTCCGGTTGGGGTATAACGATATTATGCAGTAACCCACTGAGAGGTCGTTTAAGGGCCCTAAAACCCTGTTTTAACAGTTCTCAAATGGGGTCCTATATTAACGTTGACAAAAGACAAAATGTCTTAAGTCAACTTGTTGATAGAATGGCTTTTGTTTCATTTAGACGGGAAAACGATCTTCAAGTCACGGTTTCCCCTGTTTTTAGTCTATCCAGGTGCTTGCTGGCGAGTGTTCCCCAGGAAACATAACTCTAAGAATTTGGGCGGTTTGGATATTGATCACTTCGGTGATCTTGTGCTTTGTTCGGACTTGGTTGACTGGTAGACACCTCGTCATTACCTTAATGTATTGACTCTAGTAGTCGTTGTCGAACTTTGATATCCCAACGCAGAAAGTTGGCTCGATCGGGCGGAACCTGTGAATGAATAACCTCTTCAGGGAGTCCTCAAGGTAAGGAATGAGGATAATAATCTTCTCCCATCTGATAAGTTGTTGTAGTGGTGGTGGTTGATCAGAAGCAGTCGGTTGTTGAGGAGATGTCGGATGTAGCGGTGTAGAAGTCTCGGGAATCTGTGAAGTGTGGGCAGGTGTGTTGTACAGATTTTGCAGCAGGAACTGATCGTAGTCGATTTCATCATCGACATCGGTGGGAAATGTTAGATTTACCTCGAAATTCATTGCACTGGTGGCCTTTTGATACCATACATTTTCAGTCTCTGGGTCAATCTCTAGATCGGGATCTATCAGGTTGAGTGCGTCCCATTGCGGTGCAGTAGGTATGATCAGTGCCTCTGTATTTCCCTCAGGCTTTTCAACCGTCGGGTCTTCGTCGTCTGAGATATCCATGTCGATTTCCATCTCAGCTAAGCTCAACTGGGGGTCAGGTTGTTCTTTGGTTTGTGCCACAGTTGATGGTTCCGGTTGAACCGTTGTTGTTGTTTCGGTGAGGATTGGCTCGGACTCAGACAGTCACGTCTCTGCAATATTTCTCGGTGTAGTTCGTGAGCAGTTCCCTCCTCTCGGTCATGTGCTTGGAGCATCCTGAGTCTAAGTACCACACATGACTGTCCTGCAAAAACAAGATTAACGGATTTTAGGTACCTATTTGAAAATGGGTCCTGGAGGGTTAAGTTTGACACCTGGCTGAGGAACCTATTTTGAAGCAGGTTTCCTCTTGGGTGTAGGTTTAACCACTGATTGGGGAACCCGTTTTAAAATAGGTTTCCTTTCGCGTTTAGGTTTAACCTCTATTTGGGAAACCCGTTTTGAATTGGGCTTCTTTTTGTTTTTACGGGTTTTACGATTAGTTTTAGAATGATAAACATGATAAGAACCAAACCAATCATTTGTACTTCTAATATCGTCAAAGTCATTCAATCCACAGTTAGAACAACATAAATAATCATGGGATAATTGAATCAATTGCTGAATTGAATAAAGTTTAATCGGAAAATTAATACTTTGTTCAACAACGTCATTCTTGTGATTCAAAGCACAATCATTAATGTTCATCCTAGGATAAAAAACAATATTAAATGACTTCGACGCTGTAAAGCCCGTGTCCCGGTACGTTTTTGTTTAATTAATTTTTCAGTAATTTAAATGTTTACCTTTATTTGTTTGTGGTTAGTGTTTGGTGTCAAAAAGGACCAATAATGTTAGAATTCGGGTCTCGTTAGAGTAGATTGTGAGAGGAGGATAGTAGAGGGGCTAAGATGCAATTTTTGGAAAAGTTTGCATGGGTCGTGGCCCATGGCCGGACTCCACCCCTCGTTTCTTGTTTCCTTATGAGCCAAGCGATCCCAAACATATCCCACAAAAACCCTACGGCAATTCTTTTTCTGGTGTGGCCGTGAACGTTATAGAGTAGGCGAGAGAGAGAGAGAGGTGAGCCGTGAAGAGAGAGAGAAGGGCGAAGAGAGAGGAAGCTGTCGGAGATCGCCGCTGCAGTCGCCGGCGTTTTCACAGCAGGTCCGTCCGGCGAGAGAGAAGAGGGAAGCTGTGTGGGTGCGATCGCAAGTGGGGGGCATCCGGTCGTTCGAGGTAAATCCCGTTCTTTTTCTTGTTGTTTTCCGTCTCCCGTCGTTTTTCCCCCGAATCAGCCACGGCGCGGCAGCCTTGGCCGCCGCCGACTTGGCCGCCGTAGACCACCAGGGAGGTGGTGGCGTAGGGTGGGTTTGGTGCAGCTGTGTGTGTGTGGTGTGCATCGGCGTTAAGGTAGGCTCGAGGAGTCTCGTGTGTGGTGTTCGTTTAACCTATCGCCGGTCGTTGCCGCCGCCGGCGACCACCGCTGCCGGAGGTGGCAGTGGGTGGCGCCTGCGGCCCAAAACCTAAACCTCCTCTTTGGAACCCAGATGCTGTCGGAGTCGAGCCCTAAACCGCCTATGCTTGTTTTGTTAAAAAAAAAGAGCCGGTTATCATTTCATGTAAATTCTAAGTGAGCGGTCCTGTTTTAGTATGCTCATAACTTCTCCGTCGTAACTCCGATTGGGCCGAAACTGGCGCCCACGCTTCGAGCTTGGGACCGGGCACGTTTTCTGTGTTTTAGCGGAAAACTGGTTCGGCCTCGAGTTGGGAGAAAAAGTGGTCGCAAGTTCTGCGGTTCGTCATTTCATGTAAAATTTCCTGGAATCTGCCACTGTTTTACGTGGACCATAACTTTTTACTCGTAACTCGTTTTGAGGTGATTTTGGTGGCCATAGTTCCCTATTCGAGTTGGGAAGGTTTTTCGTGTTTTGCCGAATGTCTGATTAAACCCGTAGCTAGGCTGTTTTGGACTGTTTGTTCAGGATGGACCGAAAACTGGCAGTTTTGGTAACCGTTCGTATTTAATTTATCATAAATTGTAGAAACATCGTTAGGAGGCGTATAATATGTCCTTGGAACCCCAACTCAGAGGACTTTCTGGTCATGAAATAATATTGGGATTTTTCTGGATTTAAGGGGGTCGAAACAGGTCCCGAACAGACCTGTTTTGTGAGAACGGAAATTAGTTTTAGTGACGGTTTAAGCGTGTGTCGTGTCATAGGGTCCGGGTCTCGTATTGACACGTTTTAACATGCATTTAGGTGCTGGAAAGGGACCGTAATTGTGAAGCTTGATTCGTGTTGATTAAGCTAGGCGCGCATTTGAGGTGAGTTCTCTCACTGTGTAGTTAGGGGTTGTATGCATGTCATGATAGTTGCATGTACTACTGTCTTTGTGGTGTGAACTAGTTGTTGTGGTGTGTAATATTTGATTGGTTTGAATGCTTGGTATAAATGTGTTACCTTACAATTCGGTGGGACCGAGGCCTCGATGGTACTGAGGTGTTGGTTACATTACAATTCGGTGGGACCGAGGCCTCGATGGTACTGAGGTGTTGATTACATTATAATTCGGTGGGACCAAGGCCTCGATGGTACTGAGGTGTTGGTTACATTACAATTCGGTGGGACCGAGGCCTCGATGGTACTGAGGTGTTTGGTTACATTACAATTCGGTGGGACCGAGGCCTCGATGGTACTTAGGTGTTGGTTACGTTACGATTCGGTTGGATACATATTCACCTGTAGATGTTCACTCGTTTTATGTATCTGTGATGTTGTTGCTTATGTGCGGATAGGGGTGATGTGTATATAATTTCTATCTGCGCATGTGTTTGAATTCACTAAGCTTCGTGCTTACCCTTTCCCAATTAACTGTGGTTTCAGGTACGAGTGGCTCTAAGGCGTGACGGGTACACACTGGCGCGCGGGATGAGCTGACTGATATTAGTTTTATTTATTGAACATTGTTTCCGCTGGTTTCTGATTACTTGAACAGTATTTATGATTTTGAAATTAATATGTTGGGATTATTTATTGAGTTTTTATATAAAGCGTTTAATTAAAAATTTTAAATTTCTTGAAATTTTGGGATGTTACAACTTGGTATCAGAGCACAGCTTGAGTGAATCAAACGCACCTCGGTGTGTTTGATCTCAAGTTGCGGCTGGGAAATTTTCAAATTCTTTATTAAATCTTTTTGGAAATAAAAGAAAAAGTAAAAACCCGTTCGAGGAACGGTGATCGAGGGCGCAGTGTGTACAGTCAGCCGGAGCCGAAGGGAAAGGTACAATGCTTAGTGTTTTATTGCTTTCTAGATCATAGAGTATGCATGCTAGATTGCCTGTTGTTGACACTATGCGGTATGTTGAATTGTTTGCTATTAGGAGTTTATGCTAATTATGATAGGTTACTAAGTGAATGCCCTCTAGGTTGTATGCAGTAAGAGACTTATAGCCTTAGAATATTCGATTTAGTTCTATTGCGCAGCTCTTGTTTGAGTCCAACCGTTCTAGGATAGAATCTTGTATTCGACTGTCTATTTGTTTTGCACTGCATGTAATCGGGTATTCGCGAGGCCACTCTTTATGATTAGTGGGGATTCGGTAGTAGCAAGGGTAGTGGTTGGGATGAAATTCCTAGGGAGCTAGGAAGAGTGTGTATATATGCCGGTGCGGGCATATGTGTGTAGTTGCGGCGAGAAGCTACTTGGACCCCTCGGGATGGGACTCGGAACGAGCGATGATAGGTGTGGAAGGTAGTAGTAGAGCTCCTACTACCGGAAGCACAGGATCAGTGCTCGAGTCGGGGAAAGTCGCGAGGAATCCAAGGAGCTGAGCGTGAGTGTTGTTGATATGAGTTATTAGGTACTAATAACTCGTTGTATGTTTCTTCTTTATAGAATGGCCATCACTAGGAGGAGCAACGCGACTGAGCCGCGAACTGAGGCGGGGATCACGGAGGAGCAGATCCGAGAGATGATTGCAGCGGAGGTAGCGCATGCGGTCGGGGAGGCAATCCCCGAGATTATCACCGCCATACAAGATCAGGTGACGGTTCTGCTAGAGGAGCGCATTGCAGCAATTCCGCCGCCTGCTGGGGGACAGCCCCGTAATCGAGAGTTCCAGTACCGGGATCTCTCTGCCTGTTCTCCCCCGGAGTTCAAGGGAGACTCGAACCCAATTGTTAGTATGCGTTGGGTTTCTGATATGGAGTGTGCCTTCTTGACCTGCGGCTGCCCGGATAATCTGAAGGTCCGTTTTGCTGTGAATTTGCTTCGCGACGGGGCGAAGGATTGGTGCGCCTCAGCGCTGACTCTGGCCGAGCGTACTACCCTTACGTGGGAGGAGTTCGTTACTCGTTTCCGTGCTGAATACGTGCCACCGGTAGAGATGGAGCGGATAGCGAAGGAGTTCTTGGAGCTAACCCAGACCTCGGAGACTGTTAAAGAGATGAACAAGAAATTCACTGAGATGGCGCTGTTTTGTCCTCAATATGCCGCTTCGGAGGAAATGAAGATGGCCCGGTATAAAGATATGTTACGTACCGAGATCAGAGAGTTCGTGAGCACGGTACCGTACGCTTCTTTGTCAGCAATGATGGACGCAGCCCGGAGAAGGGAGCTGGAGTTAGAGACCCAAGCCAAAAAGAGAAAGGCAGCACAGGCTGTGACGCCAATCTCTGCGGTGCAAAAGAAGTCGAAGTTTTCTGATTCGCGCGGAAGTTCGAGGAGTGGTGGGTTTAAACCCAGGGATTCTGGTGGGAAGAAGACTGGCGGGTGTTTCAAGTGTGGGCAGTCCGGTCATCACAGCCGGGATTGCAAGTCGCCATTGATGATCTGCTTTAGCTGCAAGCAGACGGGCCACGT